>LR738710.1:226534297-226565825 GCA_902687465.1 Secale cereale | reverse complement strand
GGGGGGGTCTGTTGTTTTACTTTTGTTTTATTTTCTGTTTTGCCCTTTTCCTTTTATTATTTTTACTGATTTAGTTTGTTTCCAATTAATTTTAGTTTTAGTAAAATATACTTGTAGCATCTAAATTAGTATTTCAACTTAGTCCATAGTCAACAAGAGTCTAGTCCTCAATAAATTAGTTTGACTTTTTATTAATTACAAAAGGTATTTAAATAATTGTTTTTACTATTGTTTTATATATCTTATAGTATTTAAGAATTTTTTAAAAAAGGTGTGGTTTCTCCACCATAATTAGCTATGCAATATTTGGTTCACTCCGGACATTTTAGTTTTAATATATGAAAACTTTTATTGTTAGTCTTTATTTTAAATTTGAAATTTGAACTTGGTTTCGAACTAACACGAGTTTATCCATAGTAATCGAGGTGACGTGGCATCATTAGGGAAGTTTTACTATAGCTTGATTACCCGGGCGTCACAATTCTCCTCTACTGCAAGAAATCTCGTCCCGAGATTTAAGCGGTATAGTAATGGGGGTGCTGGTAGGGCAACCTAACGAGTCTTCTTGGTCTTGGCCGCCCTTTCGAAGAGGTTAATCCCTTTCGTTGATGTCTTCATTTCTCTGTTTCACGTCATCGTGATCAAGTCGTCAACCTTTCTTCGGAATCTCCATCGTCCTACGAAAGCGACCAGGGGAAAAAACTTTGGGGGAACGTATCTCCACGAAGTCTGTGCATCCGACGGCGAATTCAGAAAGTGATACACTAAGTACCTTACGAGTAGTATTTCAATGAATGCATTGAGAACAATAAGCGATGGTACCAAAGTTTCAATCGGGTAGGCAGTCATTCGATGCCTAACCAGAAGCTGGAATGGGGACTTGATCAACGAGAATAATATGGTGTTTGATACCAGGATGAAACATGGTAGAATTTAGCTCGTGAATTACACACAAAGCCAAGTGCAAAGAATACATTAGAATCAGGGTTGTACAGGAGAGTCAGGTTCCGATCCCGTGGACCTGTGTGTTATGGGCCCACCATGTAGGTTAAGAGTAGGAAGGGCGATGACATCTTGCACAGAAAGCAAGGCATGTTAGGGGATAGTCTGTTAGTTAAGTTGGCAACAATGTCGGTACCAAGGACGGGGAACTAAGAGAGCCATTTTCTTGCACATTGTAACGAGGCAGACGAATAGGCAAGGTCCTCGTACACCGGCGGTTAATGGAATGTTACAACAGTAGTAACGAGGTCTTACTGACAGAGTTGTACCACGATGTGTTTACATAAGCAGAGAATTATTACTGCTTAGATTATATGTATATCAAAGAAAGGTTAAACAAACAAATGTGTCGGTGTACAAGAGTAGGGGTACCTTAGTATCCCGACTTGTGCACGGGCAGTAGCAACGTCCCATGGTCTGGCTCGCCACGCGCCCACCAAAGCCCACTCTAGACCCCTTGAAGCCATTCAAGAACAAAGTATTCAAGTTAAGAGACAAGACCTCGGCAAGAGGAGCTTGCCGGGAAGGCCGCACCAGGCTCAAGGTCATCATTTCAGCACAAGACCCTGGCAAGAGGAGCTTGCCAGGAAGGCCAAAGAACGGCACCTCAAGAAGGTATATCGTGGCGCATCATGCGCCCCGGCAGGACCCGGAGAGCGACAAGCTTCCGGGCCCGGCAAGATCGCCACCCCGGCAAGGTGCTTGCCGGGGGAAGCTTACGCTGTGTGCCTGCGCTCCAGCTCATCTGCCCACGCGTCGCCCTGGGGCCCTTCCAGGGGCACGTGGCAGATGGCTGTGCAGCCTGGGGTACACGGTGGCGAGTCGCGGTGACGAGGCTATCGCCGTGGCGAACGGAAGCGCATGGACGGACGCTTTTGGGGCGACGGCGACGGGCATTCAATGCCCTTGTCCCCCACCGTCAGAGTTAGGTGAAGACCACTGTTCACACACTGTTCATGCACTGTTACAACTACCACCAGTTTCACATTTTTACCCTCCTCTTCGTTGGCACCTGTCGGTGACCCCTTTGAGCTATAAAAGGAGGCCCATGCACAACATAGAGGGGGGGGGGTCGATCCCAGAAACTTGATCACTCCCTCGCTCGGTGTAGCTGGTACTGTAGATCTTCAAGCTCCCGAGCCTAAGAACTCAATACAACCAAAGCAGGAGTAGGGTTTTACGCGTCCGCGCGGCCCGAACCTGGGTAAACTGCCCGCGTGTGCCCCTCGATCCGCTCTTCGTGCTCCCTCCGCACCCTTGCCGTACCGTAGAAGGGGCTCCGGTCCCATAGGTGTTCGTGGGCGACTAGTTTCCCCGACATCTTTGGCGCGCCAGGTAGGGGGCGTCGAGGTTGTGCGAACCTGATCCGGCGCTCACGCGGGCGCAATCTTCAGCAACCTTTCCAGCTTCATCGACCTCATCAACTACATCAACATGCCTCCGAAGAAGAAGGCTTCGGAGGTCGGAGGCCCGTCCGCGTCAATCCCACCACCACCAGAACCAACGGTTTGGGGGGGTAGACGCTGGCGGAAGGGTGGACGCCGGCGAGGACACTCACGGCGCCGCCAAGTCCAAGGACAAGACGGACGACCGGGCGAACTCCAAGGCCTCGGCGTCCGTGCACGCTCCCCGTCCCTCTCAGGAGGTGCCGGGCCAGCAGCGGCGTGGTACCCACTGTACCATCCGCCTGCTGGGACAAGGCCAAACTGGCGGGTCGCGGGACGCTCAAGGCCAGCGTGCTGGCACGAGCAAGGCGCGGTCGCCGGGGCGAGAACCTGCTCCTTCTAACGCTGTTAGAATTCCGAGCATATCTCGTTCCTCGCACCACTCGCCACCGCTCCCTTCTACTCCGGCTGAAGCTGTCGCCAGAGCCCAGCTGCTCCTCGACTTCCCTCCAGCGGCGGACAAGGCCGAAGACTGGAGGGCTACAATCCAGAGCCTCATCGCCTTCGCCAACAACGACACGCCACAGCAGCCGGCAACATCACGGCCGCGGCAAGTCGACCAAGCGAAGGCCGATGGAGACAAGACCGCCGGGGGTGCAACTACCATGCACTCCCCGCCGCGGAAGCAGAAATCGCCACCCCGCCGGATCAACGTCGACGACGACTCTACAGCGTCGCCGGATCCGCGGGCTCGCCGTGATCAGCGCCAAGTCCTCGATGACAGGCGGCAAGAGGACGCTCGAACTCGTATCGAGCGTCGAAGGGAAGCCCGAAGACAGTCCGATCAGCGCGCTGGAACCGCTGTCGACATGCACGCGCCCGGTGAACCAGGCGACTTGCCGTATGCAACAGGCTGCCCTGCGTTCACCCGAGAGCTGCGGCAAGTCCAGTGGCCCAGCATGAAGAACTTTAAGCCCGACGTACCCGAGAAGTACGACGGCAAGACACACCCCTCCGAGTTCCTCAGCATCTACACCATTGCGGTGCAGGCTGCCGGAGGACGCGACGTGAAGATCTTAGCAAACTACTTCCCGCTCGTGCTTAAGCCAAACGTTAGGTCTTGGCTTATGCACTTGCCGGAGAACTCCATCTCCTCTTGGGCAGATCTGTGCCACCAGTTTGTCGGCGCCTTCACGGGCGGCCACAAACCCCACGGCCAGGAGAGCGATCTCCACATTCTTTCCCAGAAGGAGGGAGAGTCCCTGCGCAAGTACATCCAAAGGTTCAGCCGCGTTCAACACAATATCCCCGATGTCCACCCTGCCGCGGTTATCAGCGCGTTCCACCAGAACGTGCGTAACCGCCGGATGAGGGAGGAGATGGCGATGACCAAGATCCGGGACGTCAGCGAGCTTTACGCTCTGGCTGATAAGTGTGCGCGTGCCGAAGAGGGGAGGAGACTCCCCGGAGAGGATACTGGAGCAGGAGGAACGGATAGCGAGGATGCCGCCCCGGCAAGGAAAAACCGGCGGCGGAACAACAAGAAGAAGAAGAACAAGGAGGTACTAGTTGTCGAGCAGTCCGGCAAGGAGGCTGCCGCCAAGAAGACACAGGCTGGTGGCTCCGGCAAGGAGGCCGCCCCTGTAGCGGCAGCCGACAAGCAGGACGGCTCCGACTAGCAGTACTGTAAGATCCACCGCACCAAGGGCCACGATCTCCAGAACTGCAAAAGGGTAGAGTACCTCGTAGAACAGCAGAAGGCTGAATACGAGCGTCGCGACAAGGAGAAGGCCCAAGGAGGCGGGGGAGAGCCCAGCAAGAAGCGGCCGTTCAATGGCCGGGGAGGACGCCGCGGCAAGGCCAAGCAGCGGCAAGGAGACAGACCTCCCCGGGCCCGCGACAAGGATGAAGACGAAGACGATGACGAGGACATGGATGACGGAGATAACAGTGAGCAGGAGTTCTAGAAGGCCACAGAAGTTCTGTGCGTCGATGGGGGCGCCTCTCTACACACTTCCCACCGCCAACTCAAGCAGTGGGTGCGGGAAGTGAATGCAGCTGAGCCACCTGTCGAGTCGCGCAAGCTACTGAAATGGTCCGGCACGCCCATCATCTTCGATCTTAAGGACCACCCTGACCGCACAACTGTGGTCGGGTTCTTGCCGATGTTGGTTTCACCAACTATCCGCAACCTCAAGGTCACCAAGATGTTGGTTGACGACGGGGCCGGCCTCAACTTGATCTCCTCCGCTGTGATCAAGAAGCTGCAAATCCCCGACAGCGAGCTCAAGGAAACCGGGACGTTCCAAGGGATCAACCCGGGAAGGAGCAAGCCGAAGGGGAAGATCACGCTGCCAGTGACCTTTGGCAGAGAGCTTAACTTCAGGACGGAGAGGATCACCTTCGACGTCACCGATATCCCATTGCCATACAATGGGATACTTGGCCGTCCTGCGCTCGCCAAGTTCATGGCGGCCTCCCACTATGCTTACAACATGCTCAAGATGCCGGGGCCAATAAGCGTCATCTCTGTCCCCGGCGACAAGAAGGAAGCGCTTATTTGCGCCAACAAGATTTACCGGGACGCAGCAGCCGCGGCAGACAGCAACACACTTGCCGCTGAAGCTCCCGGGGGGAAGACCAAGACCAAGTCCGGCAAGAGCTTTGGGGCCCACTCCGGCAAACGCACCTCTTCGGAGTGCTGCGCTGCCGTCGAGGACGCACCATCGAGCTCCACCGGCAAGTGCAAGAAAGGAATGGAAGCTCCACCGGCAACCAAGAAGGTGTCCGCCAAGGAGGACGGCACTGGTGGTACTTTCACCATCAGTGCTACGCTCGACCCCAAATAGGAAAGCGCGCTCGTTGCCTTCCTGCGGGCGAATGTCGATGTGTTTGCATGGCAACCATCTGACATCCCCGGCGTTCCCAGGAAGGTAATTGAGCACAAGCTTGCTGTTTGTCCTCACGCGCGGCCCGTCAAACAAAAGGTCAGGAAGCAAGCGGTGGAGAGCCAAGAGTTCATAGCCGAAGAAATCAAGAAGTTGGAAGCAGCAGGCCTTGTTAGAGGTGTACTACATCCCACGTGGTTGGCTAATCCAGTTGTCGTGCGTAAGGCTAATGGGAAGTGGAGACTTTGTATAGACTTCACTGATGTGAATAAAGCTTGTCCCAAAGATCCATTTCTCTTGCCGCGCATTGACCAGATCGTCGACTCCACGGCCGGACGTGAGTTGCTTTCATTTCTTGATGCATACTCCGGATACCACCAAATATTCATGACTGAGGAAGATGAAGAGAAGACCGCATTTATTACTCCATGTGGCACATATTGCTTCGTACGCATGCCCTTTGGATTGAAGAATGCGGGCTCAACATTTGCAAGGGTGGTCCACACTGCTTTTGAGCCACAGATACACAGGAACGTAGAAGCCTACATGGATGATATAGTGGTCAAGAGCAAGAGCAAGAATACCCTAGTTCAAGACCTAGAAGAAACCTTTGAGAATCTGCGCAAGATACAGCTCAAGTTGAACCCCGAGAAGTGCGTTTTCGGAGTCCCCTCCGGCAAGCTTCTCGGGTTCTTTGTGTCCCAGAGGGGCATTGAAGCCAATCCCGACAAGATCAAGGCCATCGAGCAGATCGAAGCCCCGAAGCGCGTCAAGGATGTACGGAGGCTCGCGGGTTGTGTGGCTTCCCTCAGCAGGTTCATTTCAAAGTCTGCAGAACGCGCCCTGCCTTTCTTCAAAATCTTGAAAAAGGGAGGTCCAATGAAATGGACTCCGGGAGCGGAGGCAGCGCTGCATGACTTGAAAGAATACCTGTCCTCCACTCCTATACATGTCGCACCTAAGCCGCAAGAGAAGTTGCTGCTATACTTAGCAGCAACCAATCAAGTGGTTAGTGCTGCGTTGGTAGCGGAGAGGGAGGCAGAGGAGGAGTCCACAGCCCCGGCAAGCACATCCAGCGACAAGCAGGGGGCTTCCCCGACAAGCTCTGGCCCCGACAAGGACAAGCCTGCGCAGGAACAAGGAGAAGTGCGGAAGAAGATGGTACAGCGCCCAGTTTATTTTGTAAGCTCCCTCTTGCAGGGGGCTAGGTCAAGATACTCTGGGGTGCAGAAGTTGCTTTTCGGCCTCCTCATGGCCTCAAGGAAGCTGCGCCATTACTTCCAAGCGCACGAGATAACAATGGTCACTCGCTTTCCGTTGAAGAGGATACTGCAAAATCCAGAAGCAACAGGCAGGATCGTCGTGTGGGCACTAGAGCTGTCAAGCTTTGGTCTCAAGTTTGAGAGTACTTCAACTATACAGAGCCGAGCATTGGCAGAATTCATAGCAGAATGGACTCCAACACCAGATGAAGAAGTTCCAGAGACAAGCATCCCCATCCAAGAAGCAAGCAAAGAGTGGATAATGTACTTCGATGGTGCCTTCTCGCTGCAAGGCGCCGGCGCCGGCGTGTTACTCATAGCGCCCACCGGAGAGCACCTCAAGTACGTTGTTCAAATGCACTTTCCCAAGGAGCAAGCGACAAACAATACTGCTGAGTATGAAGGTTTGCTTGCCGGCCTCAGAATTGCGGCCGAACTTGGGATCAAGAAGCTGATTGTGCGGGGGGATTCACAATTGGTGGTCCGACAAGTAAATAAGAGTTACCAGAGTCCTTTCATGGAAGCTTATGTCGATGAAGTGAGGAAGCTTGAAGAACACTTTGAAGGCCTGCAGATGGAGCATGTCCCAAGAGCTCAGAATGATATCGCAGATGGCCTCTCAAAGTGTGCTGCAATGAAGTTACCTGTGGAACCAGGGACCTTCAATGTAACACCCCAAAAATTTAATCTTGTTTTATTAATTAGAATTTTGTCAGAAAGATTTATTTTCTATTTTCTGGCTTTTCTATTAATTTCAGAGCTACTTCTTTTCTCTGTATTTTTAAATTTTTTTTTCCTCTTATCTGAAGCTTTTGGATAATATTGAGGGGCTTAAATGCTTTCTTAAAACATTTGATTTTTGTTGGGTATGCAAGTGGAAGCATTTTTATAATACTTTTGCCAAGCATCAATTCTTTTAAAATGGCTTTTCCATTCTTTCAAGGGCTCCCATTGCACTGCAACCTATTTAAATATTTCTTTAAAAATTCCACCAAAATTTGGAGATGACAGTAGATGCATATAACTCATTTTTATGCAAAAATCCAGCTTTGTGTTTTATAAATTTTGAGCAAAACATCCTCTTTTTCATTCTGGTCCAGTTTGGTATTTTGCACTGCAACCCTATTTTAAATTCCTCTAGTGATCTTGGGATCTCTCCTGCTATTAGTGCTTGCTACCAAACCCTTAAGTCCAGGATATTGGACCCATTTGAATAATTTTGGTCCATGCAATAATAGCCTACATTTTCTGTCCAGATTTGGTTTTCTCAAAAACTTGCACTAACAAGTTTCTGGTTTTGCCAAACTAACCTTGCCACCATCACCTACACCTAAAGAGATCCCAGTCTGGTAAGTTTGGAGTCCAGAAAGATCTCCTAGGTGGCCTTGGCATATTGTCAAACAGCTGACGTGCATGACCAGAATTGGCATGCTCCCAACTTTGTATTAGAGACTTTTCTTCCTGGACAAACCAACATGTCCTCTAGCCTCCTTTTGCCCACTAACCTAACCCTGGGTAGTTCCAACAGCACCAGAGCATTTTAGGTCACCCTAGCATTTCATCGAGCACGTGGTGGGCATGCCGAGAGCACGAGCAGAGCGTGCGTTTTGCACGCGCCTGCCCGAGCCGCCTCACCAACCCCCGAGCTCATCCTAGCCCTCTGCCGCGCGCAACATAGCGCCAAGGCCAGACCTGCTTCGTTCACGAGCACCGCAGCCTTCCCTCGTCTCCCCCGCAAGCCGCCACGACCGCCGACTGCCGTCTCTGCCGTGGCCAGCACCGCCCAACCCATCCACGCGCGCCAGCTAGCCCCTGGGGCAGTCGCAGCTCGTCCGCTAGCTCCTGGCATGCTCCCAGAGCTCCGCCACGTCGCCCCGGCTACAGAGGCGACGAACCGCCATCGCCGCCGTCGTGCTTATCCACGGAAGCCGCAGAACCGACAGCACGTGCCTATAAAAAGGCCTCTTCCTTGCTTCCCCAGCCTGGCGCAGCGCCCCGCCTCTCCCTTAGAGCCTCTCCAAGCCACCAAACGGCTGGTAGTGGCCTTCCTCCCCGCCTCCGACAGTGACGCTCGCCGCCATCTCTGTTAAATCCGACAACCCCAGAGTCTCCTAGCCTCTCCCACGCCACCACCCACTCTCCCTCGACACCACGGAGCCACCCATCCTCGCAACCTTGACTAGGAGGCACCGTAAGCCACTGCCCCGTTTGCTCCCGAAGGCGCCGTTGCCCCAGAGCTCGCCGCCGGCGAACCCCTTCGCCCCCGAGACCCTTTCGACCACTGGAAGGATCACCCTGGAGCGGCGGATCCTTTCCCCACCCTCGGATGGATCCTAGGAGCCGTCGTCCGCCGGCGAGGATCGTCGGGCCTCCGCCCCGGCTCGGCCGCGGGAGGAAGGAGAAGGGCGACTGGTCAAATATGACCAGTGGACCCGAGGGCCCCACCCGTCTGTGACTCCAGGCTCGGCTGAGCGTTTTAAGTGAAAGCGTAAAGCCCGAAGTACGTCTCCCCCTCTCGGAAGCGTATTCTAAGACGATGCGTTTTCCTTTTTCTGGTTTTTAATAAAACAGATTTTGACCAGGACTTTGACTGGGCATATCTTTTTAAATAAAACTCCAAATGAGTTGATTCTTTTTCCTACCTCTCTCAAATTTCACCTAGTTTATTTTAAGATTTATTTCAAAAATAATTAGGACAACTTTTTGTACTGTTTTTAAAGTATGTGTTAATTTGAATATTTTCAAAAATAGGAATTTGGAGGGAAGATCAAAACTTTCAAAAGTTTTGGAGTGCACCTCACCTCTCTGCACCTTGAAGGCAAGCATCTTGAACTCCATTATGACATAAGCTGTGTGTTGTTTGCTAGAACATATGAACTCCATCAATATGCTAAAATGGAGTAGCGTTATTTCATGTGGAAGTCATACTCATGCATATCAACATATGGTGAAAATCTTTTTTGTTATATGTGTGATATTGGTGACAGTAGCCACTTCTCATGCCACATATGCCTGGTGATAGTTCGGATGGAGTCCGAAGGAAGATTGTGTTCCGGTGAACACAACCACGTGACTGACATCTCGTTGTGGCGAGGATGTGCAGTGAGGCATGTTGGAGCATGAGGGGTGACCCTGTCAGGAAAACTGTGGAAAGTATCTGTTGTGCTAACCATGCAGGGAACACATAAGCCTCCCGAGTCGACCATAGATCGAGTCTTGTTCCAGTAACCCCCATGCTTGTTTTCGTACTACCACTTGTCCCTGCCGCGGGCAGGGTACGGTTCAGTAAGTTGTCAACCCCTTTCTTGGCACACACCGTACAGAGAGGCCATGGTGGAAGATACCGGGTGCATCCGGTAGGCATGCCACATGGTCCGGGGGCATGGGTGTTTCCGGTTGGGGCCGAGAGGGGGGCACCCCTTAGTAGCGCGCGATATAAATTTGATCCCATGCAAATCGAGGTTGTAGCCTCCCCACTTAGAGTTTTGCTTAACGAGTGTCATGGGTGATTCCAGACACCGGTAAGTTAAGCTGGTGTGTGCTGGTTGGGTGTGTTTTCAATTCAAAGACCGTAAGCGGAATTAGTCCTGGTGGACTAAAGGAATCCGTTACTCGTGGGTAAAGAGTACACCCTCTGCAGAGTTTATATCTATTCGAATAGCCGTATCCGCGGTTAAGGACTACAGTCTGGGAAGGGTCAAGTGTCGGTCTTAGTGTCGGTCTTCGGAGGAAAACTTCTAAACCAGAATATTGATCATGACGTGTGACGAATGATGATTGTGATTATTATTATTGCGGATTAACCATTTACATTGTTGTTGAATTGTTGAGTATCCCTAGGATGGTTCTACCTCCAGAATACTCATTGTGATTATTATTATATAAGCCCTTTATGTGGTGTCGCTGAGACGCCCGACTGTGGCATACTTGTTATTTATTTTCTTTATAAGCCCTTTATGTGGTGTCGCTGAGACGCCCGACTGTGGCATACTTGTTATTTATTTTCTTTATAAGCCCTTTATGTGGTGTCGCTGAGACGCCCGACTGTGGCATACTTGTTATTTATTTTCTTTATAAGCCCTTTATGTGGTGTCGCTCAGACGCCCGACTATGGCATGCTTGTTATTTAATTTCCTTATAAGCCCTTTATGTGGCGTCGCTCAGACACCTGACTGTGGCATGTTGATTATTTATTTTCCTTATAAGCCCTTTAGGTGGCGTCGCTCCGACGCCCGACTGTGGCACGCATGTGATTTATTTTTCTTATAAGCCCTTTATGTGGCGTCGCTCAGACGCCCGACTGAGGCATGCTTTATATTATTATCCTTTCGAGGCATCGCTTCAGACACCCGATCGGTTAATTTTATCTTCATTCACTGATTTCTTATTCCTGTTTAGTACAAATGACCTGCTCATATGCATCATGAATTTTATTTTGGGACTGACTAAGTGATCGTGGATTATTTCAGTGCATGATTATCACCTGCTACGTTATACCTGTTTTCATGATGTTTGCGAGTACATTCAAAGTACTCACTGGCTTGTCCCTGGCTATTGTCTTGGCCAGATCTCTTGCTTGGAAAGGAGCACAACGACTACAGCCCCGGAACCTAGGCAATGGAGATAGCAGACGCGCGAAGATAGGAGTTATCCAGGTCAGCTGTTCCTGTGGGAAATGGAGTCCCATAGACGCTGATGATCCGCAAACCGCTTCCGCCGTCAACCACTAGAAACCTTTTGTTGTACTCATGGACCAGAATGGTCTTGTACTACACATTTTATGTTTTGCTTGGAATTTCTGTATCAAGATTGTGTCTCATCAGCTAACAGTAATCCTGGGGCTGGTGAGCACAAGGACCATTGACTGGGAAATTTATATCCTGGAAAACCGGTCCTGACAACCTTGGTATCAGAGCCAGGCTGACCATTGGCTAATCCTATCTTGGCCGGGTCAATGAACCTAGGTTAACCCACCCACCAGACCTTAACCTCACCACAATCAAGCCTATCCTACCCGATAGCCCACACTGTGACCCCGACAGCTTTTGGCAGTCGGTGCCCAACCTATCAGACTAGCCCAGTAAGCTACACACCCGTGATCGACACCTGAGTTGCCCCATTCGCAAGTGTGCGAAGGAAGACTCCTTTTTCTTTATATAAAGGGAGCGTTTGCCCAACCGACAACCACAGTAATACATCGCATTTTGCGATATATATATCTGTGACAATGACCCCGACCACCAGAGAACAGAACCGGCAATTAATATTGCCCCCACAACACGACATGTCATCCTGCCCAGATGCTATACATAAGGCCACTCCGTGACCTTGCCAAGCATCCCTCACCTTGTGCACTGCCTTCACAGCCAATTGTTTCTCAGGTCGCACCTTGGGATTCATATAAAGACCCCAGATGCAACCCCGGGGGATTTTATTAAAATAATTGTGGGATTTTGACCACAGTACCATGGGTTTTCTCCAGCCATCCTGGTACAACCTGTTCAAATCGAGGGTCACTCTCATATTGTACAGCCAGGCACACCCCGCAGGAAGACCCAAACCAAGACCCTACGGAAGTTCCCTTCATCGGAGAAATCCATGCCCACTCCAATAATGACCATATAGATCGCTGCGTATGGAGCGGTTACCCGTCTTCAATTCATGGTACCCTTTGCCAGTGAACGTGGCTATTATTATTGCCCCGAATAGTGCAGCAGCCAGAGAAGCCGCATCCTTTCCCTACACCTGAGCAGAAAAAGGTCCATTGCTAAATAAGCTGGTGCACTATATCATCGCTCGAGAACGCTTGACCCAGCAAGTGATGGATTTTCTCCAGACCCTTGCTGTGTAAAACCCAAGTTGCTATTAGTAGACCCCTGAGGCTAGACCAAGAGAGACGCATTTTGTGAGTCCCCCATCCTCTCCCAACAGACGAAGGATATATCGCACTGCAGGGAATAATTCCTCGTGAAATATAGCTTATTACCTGAACCGTCAGCACCGTGGTTATATCAGTTTGTGTAGGAATTGACTGCTTGTTGTGATAACTGTGTTGTGTTTTAAAACTTTCTGTATTAGTATATTGCATTGGTTGAAGTTGTTTCTTGTGATTACAAAAAAATTGATTGTTTTTAATTATAGCAAATTTCATAGTAAGGTTTTTCCTAAAAGACCACTGCCATGAAAAATGTTTTCCTTAATAAAAAATTTGTTTTGCATGCCCTCTCGTTATATAACTCACAGACCACGTGCACTTAATGCAAGACCCCGCGCGCTTTTATCACCTAATCAATTACCTCCCTAGTATACCACAGCTGCACATTAGTCAGCGATTTTTCTATAACCCCGTCCTGTCATGCGTGTGGTGTATCTGTTTTCATGTGACGGTTGCCGCGTGGTACGAGTAATATTTTTTTTTGCAACTTTCGTCCTTTAGCAAATCTCGAGGACGAGATTCTTCTTAAGGGGGGTAGTGTTGTAACACCCCAAAAATTTAATCTTGTTTTATTAATTAGAATTTTGTCAGAAAGATTTATTTTCTATTTTCTGGCTTTTCTATTAATTTCAGAGCTACTTCTTTTCTCTGTATTTTTCCTCTTATCTGAAGCTTTTGGATAATATTGAGGGGCTTAAATGCTTTCTTAAAACATTTGATTTTTGTTGGGTATGCAAGTGGAAGCATTTTTATAATACTTTTGCCAAGCATCAATTCTTTTAAAATGGCTTTTCCATTCTTTCAAGGGCTCCCATTGCACTGCAACCTATTTAAATATTTCTTTGAAAATTCCACCAAAATTTGGAGATGACAGTAGATGCATATAACTCATTTTTATGCAAAAATCCAGCTTTGTGTTTTATAAATTTTGAGCAAAACATCCTCTTTTTCATTCTGGTCCAGTTTGGTATTTTGCACTGCAACCCTATTTTAAATTCCTCTAGTGATCTTGGGATCTCTCCTGCTATTAGTGCTTGCTACCAAACCCTTAAGTCCAGGATATTGGACCCATTTGAATAATTTTGGTCCATGCAATAATAGCCTACATTTTCTGTCCAGATTTGGTTTTCTCAAAAACTTGCACTAACAAGTTTCTGGTTTTGCCAAACTAACCTTGCCACCATCACCTACACCTAAAGAGATCCCAGTCTGGTAAGTTTGGAGTCCAGAAAGATCTCCTAGGTGGCCTTGGCATATTGTCAAACAGCTGATGTGCATGACCAGAATTGGCATGCTCCCAACTTTGTATTAGAGACTTTTCTTCCTGGACAAACCAACATGTCCTCTAGCCTCCTTTTGCGCACTAACCTAACCCTGGGTAGTTCCAACAGCACCAGAGCATTTTAGGTCACCCTAGCATTTCATCGAGCACGTGGTGGGCATGCCGAGAGCACGAGCAGAGCGTGCGTTTTGCACGTGCCTGCCCGAGCCGCCTCACCAACCCCCGAGCTCATCCTAGCCCTCTGCCGCGCGCAGCATAGCGCCAAGGCCAGACCTGCTTCGTTCACGAGCACCGCAGCCTTCCCTCGTCTCCCCCGCAAGCCGCCACGACCGCCGACTGCCGTCTCTGCCGTGGCCAGCACCGCCCAACCCATCCACGCGCGCCAGCTAGCCCCTGGGGCAGTCGCAGCTCGTCCGCTAGCTCCTGGCATGCTCCCAGAGCTCCGCCACGTCGCCCCGGCTACAGAGGCGACGAACCGCCATCGCCGCCGTCGTGCTTATCCACGGAAGCCGCAGAACCGACAGCACGCGCCTATAAAAAGGCCTCTTCCTTCCTTCCCCAGCCTGGCGCAGCGCCCCGCCTCTCCCTTAGAGCCTCTCCAAGCCACCAAACGGCTGGTAGTGGCCTTCCTCCCCGCCTCCGACAGTGACGCTCGCCGCCATCTCTGTTAAATCCGACAACCCCAGAGTCTCCTAGCCTCTCCCACGCCACCACCCACTCTCCCTCGACACCACGGAGCCACCCATCCTCGCAACCTTGACTAGGAGGCACCGTAAGCCACTGCCCCGTTTGCTCCCGAAGGCGCCGTTGCCCCAGAGCTCGCCGCCGGTGAACCCCTTCGCCCCCGAGACCCTTTCGACCACTGGAAGGATCACCCTGGAGCGGCGGATCCTTTCCCCACCCTCGGATGGATCCTAGGAGCCGTCGTCCGCCGGCGAGGATCGTCGGGCCTCCGCCCCGGCTCGGCCGCGGGAGGAAGGAGAAGGGCGACTGGTCAAATATGACCAGTGGACCCGAGGGCCCCACCCGTCTGTGACTCCAGGCTCGGCTGAGCGTTTTAAGTGAAAGAGTAAAGCCCGAAGTACGTCTCCCCCTCTCGGAAGCGTATTCTAAGACGATGCGTTTTCCTTTTTCTGGTTTTTAATAAAACAGATTTTGACCAGGACTTTGACTGGGCATATCTTTTTAAATAAAACTCCAAATGAGTTGATTCTTTTTCCTACCTCTCTCAAATTTCACCTAGTTTATTTTAAGATTTATTTCAAAAATAATTAGGACAACTTTTTGTACTGTTTTTAAAGTATGTGTTAATTTGAATATTTTCAAAAATAGGAATTTGGAGGGAAGATCAAAACTTTCAAAAGTTTTGGAGTGCACCTCACCTCTCTGCACCTTGAAGGCAAGCATCTTGAACTCCATTATGACATAAGCTGTGTGTTGTTTGCTAGAACATATGAACTCCATCAATATGCTAAAAGGGAGTAGCGTTATTTCATGTGGAAGTCATACTCATGCATATCAACATATGGTGAAAATCTTTTTTGTTATATGTGTGATATTGGTGACAGTAGCCACTTCTCATGCCACATATGCCTGGTGATAGTTCGGATGGAGTCCGAAGGAAGATTGTGTTCCGATGAACACAACCACGTGACTGACATCTCGTTGTGGCGAGGATGTGCAGTGAGGCATGTTGGAGCATGAGGGGTGACCCTGTCAGGAAAACTGTGGAAAGTATCTGTTGTGCTAACCATGCAAGGAACACATAAGCCTCCCGAGTCGACCATAGATCGAGTCTTGTTCCAGTAACCCCCATGCTTGTTTTCTTACTACCACTTGTCCCTGCCGCGGGCAGGGTACGGTTCAGTAAGTTGTCAACCCCTTTCTTGGCACACACCGTACAGAGAGGCCATGGTGGAAGATACCGGGTGCATCCGGTAGGCATGCCACATGGTCCGGGGGGATGGGTGTTTCCGGTTGGGGCCGAGAGGGGGGCACCCCTTAGTAGCGCGCGATATAAATTTGATCCCATGCAAATCGAGGTTGTAGCCTCCCCACTTAGAGTTTTGCTTAACGAGTGTCGTGGGTGATTCCAGACACCGGTAAGTTAAGCTGGTGTGTGCTGGTTGGGTGTGTTTTCAATTCAAAGACCGTAAGCGGAATTAGTCCTGGTGGACTAAAGGAATCCGTTACTCGTGGGTAAAGAGTACACCCTCTGCAGAGTTTATATCTATTCGAATAGCCGTATCCGCGGTTAAGGACTACAATCTGGGAAGGGTCAAGTGTCGGTCTTAGTGTCGGTCTTCGGAGGAAAACTTCTAAACCAGAATATTGATCATGACGTGTGACGAATGATGATTGTGATTATTATTATTGCGGATTAACCATTTACATTGTTGTTGAATTGTTGAGTATCCCTAGGATGGTTCTACCTCCAGAATACTCATTGTGATTATTATTATATAAGCCCTTTATGTGGTGTCGCTGAGACGCCCGACTGTGGCATACTTGTTATTTATTTTCTTTATAAGCCCTTTATGTGGTGTCGCTGAGACGCCCGACTGTGGCATACTTGTTATTTATTTTCTTTATAAGCCCTGTATGTGGTGTCGCTCAGACGCCCGACTGTGGCATGCTTGTTATTTAATTTCCTTATAAGCCCTTTATGTGGCGTCGCTCAGACACCCGACTGTGGCATGTTGATTATTTATTTTCCTTATAAGCCCTTTAGGTGGCGTCGCTCCGACGCCCGACTGTGGCACGCATGTGATTTATTTTTCTTATAAGCCCTTTATGTGGCGTCGCTCAGACGCCCGACTGAGGCATGCTTTATATTATTATCCTTTCGAGGCATCGCTTCAGACACCCGATCGGTTAATTTTATCTTCATTCACTGATTGCTTATTCCTGTTTAGTACAAATGACCTGCTCATATGCATCATGAATTTTATTTTGGGACTGACTAAGTGATCGTGGATTATTTCAGTGCATGATTATCACCTGCTACGTTATACCTGTTTTCATGATGTTTGCGAGTACATTCAAAGTACTCACTGGCTTGTCCCTGGCTATTGTCTTGGCCAGATCTCTTGCTTGGAAAGGAGCACAACGACGACAGCCCCGGAACCTAGGCAATGGAGATAGCAGACGCGTGAAGATAGGAGTTATCCAGGTCAGCTGTTCCTGTGGGAAATGGAGTCCCATAGACGCTGATGATCCGCAAACCGCTTCCGCCGTCAACCACTAGAAACCTTTTGTTGTACTCATGGACCAGAATGGTCTTGTACTACACATTTTATGTTTTGCTTGGAATTTCTGTATCAAGATTGTGTCTCATCAGCTAACAGTAATCCTGGGGCTGGTGAGCACAAGGACCATTGACTGGGAAATTTATATCCTGGAAAACCGGTCCTGACATTCATGCTCAAGCTAACTCAACCATCCGTTACACCATCAGTTGGGCAGAGCAAGAAGAGGAAGTTGGTCTCCGGTGACTACTTGCCGGCGGATCTTCCCGAAACCGCCGCCAAGGTCCCCAAGATCAACGATCAGGTTGCTGAGGAACAGTTTGCTCCTGCAGACCCAAGGGTCTGTACAGTTGAAGCAGGCGTTCCCGACAAGACTTGCCCTGGCAGGCTTGCCAGGGAATGTTCAGCTCCGGCAGAGCCGCAAGACTTTGCCGTGTAAGCTGACGTTCCCACAGCAGCACGGATGCCTTTAGTCCTCATTGTTGAGCCTCAGGCTCCAGCATGGGCACAGCAAATCGTCCGTTTTATTCAAACTGGGGAACTTCCCGAAGAACCAGAGGAGATAGAGAGGATTACCAGGCAGTCAAGCATGTATCAGTTCGTCGGCAACGAGCTATACAGAAGAAGACTCAATGGTGTCAGGTTGAAGTGCATTTCTCAGGAAGATGGACAGAAGCTGTTGGCAGAAATACATGGAGGCATCTGTGGTCACCACATTGGCGCAAGAGCACTTGCCGGGAAGGCGTTCCGGCAAGGTTTCTTCTGGCCAGAAGCCCTCCAAGATGCAACTGCACAAGTAACCAAGTGTGAAGCGTGCCAGTTTCATGCCAAGCAAATACACCAGCCAGCTCAAGCTCTCCAGACGATCCCTTTGTCCTGGCCCTTCTCGGTCTGGGGGCTTGACATCCTCGGCCCCTTTCCCCGCGCTGTCGGGGGCTTTGAGTACTTGTACGTTGCAATCGACAAGTTCACAAAGTGGCCGGAAGTGGAACCAGTGAGGAAGGTGACAGCACAGTCAGCAGTGAGGTTCTTCAGATCAATTGTTTGCCGTTTCGGAATCCCTAACATGATCATCACCGACAACGACACACAGTTCACAAGTCGCACCTTCATGCAATACGTCCAAGACCTTGGCGCCAAGGTTTGCTTCGCTTCTGTTGCTCACCCGAGGAGCAATGGTCAAGCGGAGAGGGCAAACGCTGAAGTGCTGCGCGGACTCAAGACAAGAACCTTCGACAGGCTGCACAAGTGCGGAAGAAACTGGATCGAGGAGTTGCTGGCGGCTCTTTGGTCAATCAGAACGACACCAAATCGAGCCACCGGGCAGACACCCTTTGCTCTTGTCTATGGAGCAGAGGCAATTCTCCCCACGGAACTCGTATACGGGTCTCCTCGAGTGCTCGCTTACGATGAGCTTGAGCAAGAGCAGTTGCGGCAAGATGATGCATTGCTCCTCGAGGAGAACCGTCTCCAGGCTGCTGTACGAGCTGCTCGATACCAGCAAGCCTTGCGTCGCTACCACAGCCGCAAGGTCAGGGCCAGGAGTCTCGAGGAAGGCGACCTTGTTCTTCGGCGCGTTTAGTCCGCCAAGAACTCCAACAAGTTGACGCCGAAGTGGGAAGGCCCTTATCGGGTGAGACAAGTCTCAAGGCCCGGCGCTGTCCACCTTGAGACCGAAGAAGGCTTCCCGGTGAGCAACTCCTGGAACATAGAGCATCTTCGCAAGTTTCACCCATAAGGTGCGGTTGCCATGATCCGTTCCGGCAAACACCTTTTGTACAAGTCTTGCCGTTGTTGCATGTAAACCTTTGTACAAAGTCGGGCGCAGACCCCGTGCATCAGTAAAACTTTTGTGCTTCGCACCATTTGTCATTTCATGCTTTTCCTTTTACTTGCGTGAATCATCTGACACTTTGTGCAGCGCACATCCCCGGTAAGCAGTAACAAGCCACAAGGCTCCACACTTGTGTTTCCTCCTCTTTCCCCTTCTCTCTTAAACAGAAGAAGGCTTCCTCGCGCACAAGTTTGCCGGGGGGGAGGAGATGGAGGTATGAACCAGGTGCTGTTCAAGAAAGGGAAGCCTTGCCGGGAAAGCAAACAATCCATAAAAGCTAAGTTGCCAGAGTTTGAGCAATTCAAATTTTTTAAATTTTAGTTGTCTTCCTTGAACAACCACACTTTGTATGGAAAACCTGTGCGCGGATGAACCTACCCGCGGCTAGCCGCTCCCTTACTTTGTTTCGAGCACGCTCAACGGCTTAAGTGAGCTGCGACAAGTGTCGCGCCCTTACCTCATTTTTGAGTTCGCTCAGCAAGCTAAGTGTGCCGCGACTAGCTGCGGCAAGGTTTCTTGCCGGCAAGGGCATTGCTAGCAGGCTGCTAAGAGTCCCGCACTCAGCGCTCGCGGCGAGGGTCCCTTTGCCGGCAAGTTCCCTAAAAGCGTAGGGTGGAAAACATACAAAGTGAAGGGACTAAACAAGGGAGATAACACTGCATTGATTATCCAAAATAAAGTTATATTACAAGATAGCTTGCCGCTGTTCTAACCAACTACTACCTATGACTTAATCGACAGCGACAAAGGAAGCAGAAAGAAGGAAGCCTAGTCTCTTCGGTCTCCGTTGACCCTCTTGATCTTGCCCGCCTTGGCTACGATATGGGCAACTTGGGCCTTCAACGCCTCCTGGTCAGCTTCGGGAGGCAGGGTCCGGAGGCCGTTGACGAGGTTGATCCCGGGGTTGCGGTAGACGATCTTCGACAACACCCGCTCCATAGTACCCGTGCAAAGCCGGCGCGCCTCGTCAGCCAGCTGCGCAGGGATCCTCTCCCGTAGCCGCGCGAGAGCCGGCGCCACTCCGCTGAAGAACAGGCTCAGCTTGGCGCTGTGGGGGAGGCTCTCGTCGGGGGAGTACACGAGGTGCTCCGCCCTCAGCGCCACCATCTCCTTGTCGATGTTGGCGGCGGAGGTGACGAGCTCCTCGGTCCACTGCTCCACCGTCCGCTGGAAGTTGTTCTGCAACAGGGCGGCACTGTCCAACAGCGCCCTTTCAGACCGGAGATCTTCTTTCAGTTTCGTTTCACGGTCCCGGGCGGCGTCAAGTGAGTCGTTGAGGGTGGAGACCTTCAGCTCCAAGTCTGCGATGGAGTCCTTGGCGTCGTTGAGCTCTTTGCCTTTCTCGGAGAGGCGGACTTGCAGCTCCGAGTTGGTATGGGCGTCCTTCTCCCGCGCCATGTTGAGCGCGGCAACCCTGTCCTCGCTCGCCTTCAAGTTCATCTCCATCTGTGCCACCCGGGCCTCCAGATCCCTCTTGGCGGTCTCTGCGGCAGCAGCGGCGTCCCTCGCCTCCTGCAGAGCCCCGCCAATGGCCTGCTCACGAGCGGTGAGGTCGTCCTCGTGGCTATCGAGGTCGACCTTCCGCTGGTTGAGCTCTCCCTCCCGCCGAGACAGGTCCTCGGCGGCCAGTCGCTGCTGCTCCTCCACCTCGGCCTTCTCGAGGAGGAATGCTTGGTGTGCTCCGGCAAGCTCTTCGCGCTCCTCCGCCAAGTTCCGGAGGGCCGCCTGGTTGGCGGCACGGAGCTCCGCAGTACGCTTCTCCAGATCAGCGCCAGCCTTGGCAGCCAGAGCCTCCCGGGACTCCAACTTAGCCTGCCTGGCCCGGTACAAGGCCGGAAGCCGGCGTAGGAGTTGCTCCTCTTCGGGCTCGTCGCTGCTGCCGGGCGCGTCGACAATCTTCAGCCCGGCGGAGGCGAGAACTTCTCCGTCGAAGGTCTCCCCCTCCGCGGGTGCCCTTGATGAGGACGCCCACGAGACTTGGATAAAGACCCCGTTGGCGGCCTCCAGATAAACGCCTGACCCAGCCACGGGGGCGGAGGGGTCGGCGGCCGGCGCAGCGTCCGGCGCTCCTGCGGCCTCAGGGCCAGCAGTGCGGTCGCCGGTCCCTTCCCCAGCTGCCGCATCAGCGGTCGGGGCAGTCTCCTCAGTGGTTGGCTCGTCGGCGCCGGTCATTCCTTCAGCGGTGGTGGCGTCGCCGGCGTCGCCGCGCACTTCCTCCTCGGCGATGGTCTCCGTCTCCATCGGCTCCGAGGCGGGCGGATCTGACAGAAGAAAAAGAAAAGAAAAGATCGTCAAGCAAATATCCAAAAAAAGAAGAATTCAAGAAAAGAAGATTACAAGGGTTTACCTTCGCGGGCCTCTTCAATAACGGCGTCCCTCGCCGGGGAGTTCTCCCTTAGCGGCGTAGAAGAAGCCCCCGCTGGCGGAGGGCCGCTTGCGCCTTCCCTTGGCGGGGTGCTCGCCCTTGTCGGGCTGATCGCCCTTGGCGGAGTACCCATCCTTGGCGGGGCGCTGTCCCTCGCCGGGGAGCTCATCCTTGGCGGGGAGGGTGGAACAAGCGGCTCGTCGGGGGCGGCCTCTTGGTGCTCCTGCGGCTGCGGCTCCACTTCTGCACAAGACAACAAGACATCAATAAGGGTAACAAGCTCAAGCGCGCCCATCAAGCGGAAAAGTGAACACAAGGACGCTGGGGGCTGCGCTGGGGGCTGCTCTCCGGAGCAGCAGGCTGGTCTGGCAAGTTTGTCACTGGCGCATCCCCCGTCGCTGCGGCAGGCTCGTCGTCCTCGAGGTCAACCACAGGGATTTTGGCCCTCTTCGCCATCCTCTGGGTCAACGTCTTGGAAGCCAAACAAGATCAGAACCAAGCAAGAGAAATCAAGACAAAAGCAACAAAAATCGAAGAAAATAGTAACTGCAAGTGCTTACTCTTCCTCCTCTTCATCAGAGCTGAGGGCGGAGAAGTCAAACTCCGCCTCGCGCGCTCCAGCGCGAGGAGCTGGAGGAGAAGGCTCCCTCGGGCGCTTGGCGGGCTCCGGAGCCGTGGGTTGTGAAGATCCCGCTCTGGTCGTCCCCGAGGACCGAGGGGCGGAAGGAACACCAGAGCCGCCCCGGGAAGACCCCCCTCCGCTTGCAGCTGGGGCACGGGGCGCCTCATCGACGACCTTGCTCGTCATGGTGGCGTGCGTCGCACGACGCTTCGGCTGCTGTCGGGGCGCCTGTGGCCTCGCCGTCTCAGAGGTCTTGCGGAGGCGCTTCTTCTGCGGCGGTGGAGGACTTGGTGGTGGCGGAGAGTTTTCCGAGGACGAAGAGGCGTCGTCAAGGTTCAGTGACCCGCCGGAGTCTTCGTCAGAATCGCCAGATTCGGCATCCTCCTCGGTGGGCTCACTGGACTCAATGCCTTGCCCGGCGGCCTCGCTCATCCCGGCAGCCTCCCTGGCAGGCTCCCCGACAAACTCCTCGGGCGCAATCTTCAACAGCCTGAGGATTTCCTCCTCCTCAGCCTGGCTCACCGCGTCCGCCGCTTCCGCTTCTTCCACGGTGTACCCAAACTCCCCTGCGGCCGCCGCTGCGGCGGCCTCCTCCATCCTGTTGGCTATATATGCCACATCCCGTTTGGTGGTCTCCCGGGTGAGGCCCTTTCTCTCCTCGGGGTTGCGTGGCCGTTCGACCAGGCTATCGAAGAAGGCTTGCACGGTCTCCTCTGAAGGCGTCAGCCAAGTGGGGACAACCCCGTGGGAATCACACTCGGGCATTGCCGCGCGGATGGCACTAAGAGCAGTGTTGTTGCATAACGGAACTACTCCCCGGGACGGGGTGAACCACTCCTTGTGCTTGGGGCCATGTTTGAACAGCTCCCGGACCATCCCCTTGAGTTCCAAGACAGTGAAGTTGTAATTCAACCCGGGGCGCAGCCTCATGCGGTCTGCCGCGTTGCCAAACTCCCAGGCGGGCCTCTTCCTTTCCTGCAGGGGAGCAATGCGGCGGCGGAGGAAATCAGCCCCAACTTCACCTACTGTAAGGTTGGCGGCCCGGAGACGAAGGATCCTAGTAAGGGCAATCTGCAGCTTGTCGTCCTCCGGGGCCAAGTCACTCCAATCCCTGCCGCGCACTATTGCAGTCTGGCGCGGCGAGGTGAACTGCTCAGGCTCATCTTCCAAGACCCAGCACCAATCGACCCGCCACTCCTCCCACTTGCCGCGGAGCTCCCCAATCAAGTACGCCTCCTTCTTGCCGAGCCTGAAGATCCAGGAGACGCCGCCGGAGAGTGGAGATCCGGACTCTACTCTAGGCATGAAGAAGTGGCGGAAGAGAGCTACATTTGGGTGGACCCCGATGTAGTTTTCGCACAGATGTGCGAAAACGGCCAAGGTGAGGACGGCGTTCGGGGTGAAATCTAAGAGGTGGAATCCGTATGTGTTCATCACATCGCAGAAGAACTCTGAATACGGAGGACACATGCCGCAATGGAAAAACGAAGCGAAGTAGAGGTAACCTCCCGGGTACAGGTCGACGGCTGCGGCGGGGAGGACTCTGGTGCGCGGGTGAGCCTTCGTCTCCCTCGCCCAGAACAAGTAGTACTTGTCCCGTAGCTCCCTCGCGCCGAGCCTCGGCGAGAAGACCACCATCCTTCTCCGCATAGCTGCCAGCTTCGCCGCCTTGTCGGACTCCTCCTTCTTCGCCTGGTCGCTCTTCGCCTTGTCGCTCTTCGCCTTGTCGCTCTTCGGGTCCATGGCGGGGACGGCGAGGGAGGTCGACGGCGCTGCGGGTGGTGAAGACGGCGGTGGAAGGGTGGAGCTCGGCTCTCTGTCGACCTTTGGGGAGGCAGAGAGCGGCGGGGGTTTCTGGAGATTCAAGACACAATGAAAGCAATGGGGGAAACTGCCCCTGCTTCCTCTGCTTTTAAGGGGGAAGTGGGGGACGTTCCGCATTTCCCCATTAAAGAAACATGCCACGATCTCTCCCACGACGCCGCA
Source organism: Secale cereale (assembly GCA_902687465.1). NCBI lineage: Eukaryota > Viridiplantae > Streptophyta > Magnoliopsida > Poales > Poaceae > Secale > Secale cereale. Next base: position 226,542,016 of record LR738710.1, on the reverse strand, counting down.
ATCGACGCGTGCCGTTAGGCAGGGATGCGGTGAATCTGGAGTGGGAAACGGCGCGCCGTGGGCCGCGTGTGCCCGTGCACTGTTCTGGGCCTGGCCCAACAGCGCTCGGCACCGTGTGTGGCCCAGGCCCGGGGGCTCCTGTCGGTGTACTAGAGTAGGGGTACCTTAGTATCCCGACTTTTGCACGGGCAGTAGCAGCGTCCCATGGTCTGGCTCGCCACGCGCCCGCCAAAGCCCACTCTAGACCCCTTGAAGCCATTCAAGAACAAAGTATTCAAGTTAAGAGACAAGACCCCGGCAAGAGGAGCATGCTGGGAAGGCCGCACCAGGCTCAAGGTCATCATTCCAGCACAAGACCCTGGCAAGAGGAGCTTGCCAGGAAGGCCAAAGAACGGCACCTCAAGAAGGTATATCGTGGCGCATCATGCGCCCCGGCAGGACCCGGAGAGCGACAAGCTTCCGGGCCCGTCAAGATCGCGACCCCAGCAAGGTGCTTGCCGGGGGAAGCTTACGCTGTGTGCCTGCGCTCCAGCTCATCTGCCCACGCGTCGCCCTGGGGCCCTTCCAGGGGCACGTGGCAGATGGCTGTGCAGCCTGGGGTACACGGTGGCGAGCCGCGGTGACGAGGCTATCGCCGTGGCGAACGGAGGCGCATGGACGGATGCTTTTGGGGCGACGGCGACGGGCATTTAATGCCCTTGTCCCCCACCGTCAGAGTTAGGTGAAGACCACTGTTCACACACTGTTCATGCACTGTTACAACTACCACCAGTTTTACATTTTTACCCTCCTCTTCGTTGGCACCTGTCGGTGACCCCTTTGAGCTATAAAAGGAGGCCCATGCACAACGTAGGGGGGGGGTTTGATCCCAGAAACTTGATCACTCCCTCGCTCGGTGTAGCTGGTACTGTAGATCTTCAAGCTCCCGAGCCTAAGAACTCAATACAACCAAAGCAGGAGTAGGGTTTTACGCGTCCGCGCGGCCCGAACCTGGGTAAACTGCCCGCGTGTGCCCCTCGATCCGCTCTTCGTGCTCCCTCCGTATCCTTGCCGTACCGTAGAAGGGGCTCCGGTCCCATAGGTGTTCGTGGGCGACCAGTTTCCCCGACAAAATGGAAAGGAAAATTGTGCTTACACACAATTAATGGGAGTATATCATTCCCATGGACAAGCAGAACATGGCATACAGAGTAGGAGAGCAAGTACCCAACCATTCAGATAAAGGGGCAATGATTAATCAAGATGTTACCCATACAACGGTGTTTGGATAACTAACTAAGAAACATTTAGCATCGAGCCTCCAATGTTCTTGTTGACGAGCGGGGTATCATAGTCATGCTTCGAGGTAGCAATGATATGGTGTTTCAATCAAGGGCCAAACTTTGGATATGCAGATGATCCATCAGGAGCAACTTATAAAATAAGTCTTACAATTTCCTCCTAGAAGAGTGGTTATCCTTGCGAGAGAAATTATAATGATAGGTCCTCCAGTCAGGGGTGCTAGGCATGCCATCATATTACCGGGTCATCAAAGGACCAACAATATAACTCCTGGATACTTGTCCCAACCATCATATCTCACCAAAATTCAGATCCGATTGGTGCCATGATACCTCAGGCTCAGGATGTTCAGGAAGTAAAGGTGCAACACAAATCGACGAAATGACATTGCAAGATTCTCGGGAAATGAACTATGGGAGCGGGTTCCCAAAACAATAGTTCATCATTAAACTAAGGGGAGGATGAGGATGTGGCTGATGGGCTCAGCGACAATTCATCGAGAATTCCAAACGGGTGGATTTCCACAATAATGTGAACAAGAAGATGACACTTGTCAATTCAAATGATATAATGTTGTATGCTCGAGGAAACATACACCATTAATTATTAGTTGAAAGGTGTGCCCGAAATATTACCTCAGGCAGCAAGATCAATGTTAGACTGGTGATTCAATAACCAATAGTCTAAGAATGAACTGTCGATCGTTAACTTCAAAGCAATAGGGTTGCTAGAAGTACAGAACTCAAGCAGCATCTTTAGCATATTGGTATCCCGGTTGAAAACAACACGGGGACCAAGGAAGAATGGTGATGATGAGAAGTATATTCATACCGAGAATTTCTAAGAGGTGGGGCAATCCCCACAACATTCTCGACATAAAATACAGTAATACTTCAAGGCAGAACACAACACTAGCTGGAGAGCAAGTTGTATTCATAATGTGGACAAGTTCGCGATGAAAGGAAGTCAAGGGTGTTGTTGATCATAATAAAAATCATCGAGGGCAAGGAAGGTATTTCTCATCATGAACACAGTTGACATCTCAGAAGAAGTCAAAGTGTTGAAGGTGATCCGACACATTTGTCGGGAGGTTTCAAGAGGATGCAATCAACAACAACGGTAACAAGCATGGGAATGACAAAGTGGCAAGTTATAGGATCAATATATAAGATGCAAGCTCGGAACCAAAGTTGCCTTTCAGGACAAGCAACATGATGTTGAAAGCTCAACGTAAGTCGTGCTCACACACTGAAGAATTCGTGCACCAGAGAAGGACGAGTAGCACAATCAAAGATAGCAAGACCAGGATGCACCCGATAGTCTAGGAACGACCGGAATGAGTTCATAATTTCCCCGTAAAAATACTAGGGGTATCTGAGTTGTAGTGCGGAATAATTTCACTAGTCGGTGTCCTCGGTTGACAACAACCCAGAACCCGTAGAGTGATTACGACAAGGAAAGAAATTACTTCAACAAAGTTAGTAAGATGTGGTGCAATGGCAAGACATCTTCGAGATACCAGGGGGTAATACTCGAAGGTAGAACATGATAGAAGTAGAACCGGGTCATTGACCTATGACAGTAGATACTTCAACCTTGCCAAATATAGACGAGGCACTAGAATGAACTCCCATCAGATATATCAGATCAGGACAGCATGGTCGGAACCATAACTGTAAGGAATCAATTCAAGAATACCGAAAGAATCACAAAGCTGGATAATCATTTTGCAAGAAGCTTCTGAGACGGTCTACATCATTTTCATGGGCATGAACACAAAGTCCAAGGTCGACTCCCACTTCTTTAATGCATATCATTTCATTCACCTCTCGCTTTGATAAAACTGTAGTGTTGGAATTTTATCTGGTAGAACATCGGAATAGTATGACTTGTGAAAACTTTTGGGTTCTCACGGATTAGGGGAACGCATAGGTTCAACCCGTCGGTCATCTTAGTGACATATACCTCAAGTTTCAAAAGTAAATAAGACAAGCTTGTAAGCAGATCATGGTGGTCCAGCAGAGGATACAACTTACCAAAGGCATTATGTATCAGGGGAAGAACTCACAAGGTGATTGAATATGAAGGACAATGTCGGATGACGATCCAACAATGGATCGGGCGATCCACAACGGAGCTGATGTGAGTATTGGTACTACCTCAGAGGAAGAAAGAATGCAAATGCATCGGGTTATAGAAACAACTGAATAACTCAAGGCTTTAGTAACAAAGGAATTCTGATTTTTCAATTCGAGGGATCAGAAGCGGGCGCTCATGATCAAGGGTAGATAAGTTGAATAGACTTAGTTGGGCAATCAATATAGGTTTGAATTGTCGAGAACCAACTCATGTCCAGAAGGTCGTCTGAGTCGGAAAGATAATTTAAGAGGATAAGCTGATGACTGCGTGCATACACACACATTAAACGAATAGGCTTAAAATGACAAGGCCAAGGGATGTCAACGAAGACAATTAAACATATGGAATTAACCATAATGCAAGCAGACAAGAAATTCAAGAGCAATAAGCTGCTGAAGATTTTTGGAAGATTGAATAGCCTTTCGAAGGATTTTTGCAAGACACATAAACCACTGGGATGAGCGGATGCTCGATAAATGTGAGGATTTAACCGTAAGGCCTTCCATTCGGAAAAGGAACTGCAAGGCAGTAAGCTCAAAGGATTGTCGAAATGATGAAGAGCAATTCGGGGCATCTTGTAATAACAAGATCAATGAGATTGAATGCATGGATGGTAGGTGTATGTAGTTATACTTAAGGATTTACCGGTCATAAGGAATTACAAAAACGATGAGCACGAAGGTCTCGGGAATATCGAAGGGTATCTTCGAAATCTGCTGGTGAAGCACACGATCATTTGCCGTGAGGAGCTCTCCGGGAGGAAATAGTTACGAGAACCTAAAGTCATAGTTAATAAAATCATTTAACTCGAATAGAAGAGAGATCAGAATCCCAGAGTATAGATGAGGAACAAAAGATCCTAATACCACCCAATTGGCGACGTGGGCCCGTAAGCCACACAACCAAGTTAGTAAAATATTTTTCTTTGACTAGACTCAACTTCGGCCAAGGAGTTGGAAAGGGGGATTCCTACAGGCAGTCGGCTCTGATACCAACTTGTGACGCCCCCGTTTTGACCGTACACTAATCATGCACGCAAATGTGTACGACCAAGATCAGGGACTCACTTGAAGATATCACAACACAACTCTAGACACAAATTAAAATAATACAAGCTTTATATTACAAGCCAGGGGCCTCGAGGGCTCGAATACACAAGCTCGAATACACAAGCATCAGCGAAAGCAATAATATCAGAGTACATACATAATTTAAACAAGTTTGCCTTAAGAAGGCTATTACAAATATAGCAACGATCGAAAAGGCAAGGCCTCCTCCCTGGGACCTCCTAACTACTCCTCGAAGCCGAACTCCACGTAGAAACATCCTCGGGATCTTCTGGGTCCTGGACTCCACCATTTGGTTGCATCAACCGAGACGAAAGGAGAAAGGGGGAAAAGGGGGAACAAAGCAACCGTGAGTACTCATCCAAAGTACTCGCAAGCAAGGATCTACACTACATATGCAATGATATATGTGTAAAGGGGTAATATCTATGGGCTAAACTGTAGAATGCGAGAATAAGAGGGGGATAGCTAATCCAATCGAAGACTACGCTTCTAGTAACCTCCATCTTGCATCAAAAGATGAGGGTAGCTGGAAAGTAACAAGCGCCAAAGCTTCTGGCAGCCTCCGTCTTACAACAGTACAAGGGAGTAGATGGTAAGTTCACCAAGTAACATCGTATAGCATAATCCTACCCGACGATCCTCTCGCACATCACCCTGTGAGAGAGCAACCACCGAGTTATCCCTGGAACTTATCTGGGTGTGTTTTATTACGTATCCAGTTCTGGTTGTCATGAGGATAGAGTACAACTCCGGGTCGTCCTTTTATCGAGGGACACGGCTATTCGAATAGATTAACTTCCCTGCAGGGGTGCACCACATAACCCAGCACGCTCGATCCCATTTGACCGGACACACTTTCCAGGGTCATGCCCGACCTCGGAAGATCAACACGTCGCAGCCCTACCTAAGCACAACAAAGAGGTCAACACGCCGGTCTAAACCCTAAGCGCACGAGGGTCTGGGCCCATCGCCCAATGCACACATGCACGTTGTGAGGGCGGCCGGTAAGCAGACATAGCCTCTCCTAATACCAGAGTAGGCGTTCCGGACCAATCCGGCGCGCGCCGCTAAGTCGCTGATGTCAAGAAGGCTTCGGCTGATACCACGACGTCGAGTGCCCATAACTATTCCCACGTAGCTGGTTAGTGCGTATAGGCCAATGGTCAGACTCAGATCAAATACCAAGATCTCGGTAAATGTGTTATTATGAAATAACCGCGAACAACGACCAGGGCCAGGCCCACCTGTCTCCTAGGTGGTCGCAACCCGTCCTGTCGCTCCGCCACAAAGTAACCATCAGGGGGCTGCCGGGAACCCAGGCCCACCACTACCTGGGTGGAACCACCTGCCCCTACAGCCCCCATCTCTGAATCATCATCATGTGTATGTAATAGTAAATTATATACCCGTGATCACCACCCGGGTGATCACGGCCCGATAGTATAGCATGGCAGATGGACAAGAATGTAGGGCCACTGATGGAACACTAGCATTCTATACTAAGCATTAGGATAGCAGGTAAAGATATCAACAGATGTAGCAACAATGACAGGCTATGCAACAGAATAGGAGCTATCGAATCAACAACAGTAGCGAACCTAATGCAAGAATAAGATAGAGGAGAATGGGCGATATCTGGTTATCAAGGGGGGGAGGGCTTGCCTGGTTGCTCTGGCAAGAAGGAGGGGTCGTCGTCGACGCAGTCGATCACAGTGGCACCGTCAGCAGTCTGAGTCCCGGTGTCTATTGGAGAGAAGAGGGGGGATAAACTATAAATATAGAGCAAGCATCGCACCACAAAGCATAACATGGCAAGACACGGTGCTACGTGTGACCTAACGCGGTAGGAGGTGATACAGACGAAGGGGGCAAACATCCGGGAAAGTATTCCCGGTGTTTCGCGTTTTCGGGCGGATGAAACGGAGGGGGAAAGTTGCAGGTTTGGTATGCTAGGGACGTGTGGTTGACGAACGGTCTGCGTATTCGGATGCGTCTCGAAATTCTGAGCAACTTTCAGATATAAAGTATTTTCATCCGAGTTACGGATTATTTTATATTAATTTTTTAAAGTTTTATAACATTTTATAATTTATTAATTATTAAATAAATCAACATTATCCAGAATAGTGCATGCTCAGCATGACGTCAGCAGTCAATAGGGGTGTTGACTGGTCAAACTGACGTGTGGGTCTCGCATGTCATACCCTGTTTAGTTTAATTAGGATTTAGCTAATGTAATTACTATTAATTAAACATGATTAATTAACTTAATTAATTCACTAATTAATTGATTAATTAATTATATTTTAATTATTTTAATTATTATTTGTTTATATTATTATTTTCTTTTCTTTTTCCTTCTAAAATGTTCTGGGGCCTGGGCCCCCTTGTCATTGGCCCAGGGGCCAACCGAGCGGGGCACTAGCGGGTGAAGGTATCGGGCGGAGCCGGGCGACGGGCGCCAGCCCGCCCGATAGGCCGCTACAGCCACGAGAAAATGGGAGGGCCATCCGCGGCACTGCGCGGGTGGCCACGTCGTTCGGCCAGCCGGCCGGAGCGGCGGCTGCGGGGCGGCTGAGCCGTAGCAACGGGCGGCAAAGGGAGGTAACGACCACTGGCCTGGAGGGCGTGCGGCAAGGGCAGAGCGGGAGGGGCCGCACCGGCCGCAACAGCACGGTTGGGGCGACGGAGCCGCGACAGAGCGGAACGAGGAACAACGGCGCGTGAGCGCGTGCTCACGGGGGAGAGAGGAAGAGAGGGGAAGCTCATGGGGGCCGTAGGGATTTTGGCAACGGTGCGTGAGGAGGTCGACGGGGACGACGACGACGTTGGGGAGACGGGGAGGAGGACGGGGACGCGAGGCAACGGATCCGAGGTGACGCGGGGCTCCAGCGAGGTGTTCCTCCAGGCGACGGTGAGAGCGACGCGACGTCGAGCTTGGGGTCCGCGGTTGAGGAGGTCGGGGACGAGGGAGAAGGGGAGGCGGCACCGACGACGGCGGGTGAGCTCCGGCAGGCGATGTCGTGGTGGTGGCGACGGGATCGAGCGATCGGGGCGGGTTGTTCCCCTTCCCAATCCAGATCTGGATCGGGGGGAAGGAGAGAGCGATGTGGGGGGAAGTGGGGTGCGGGGTAGGTTAGGGTTTCGTGTCCGGGGGGTTAAGGGAGTGGGGTGTGGGGCGGTTGTGTCGGCCCGTTCGTGCGGCGGAGGCCAGCTGGGCCACTTGGCC
>LR738710.1:226486286-226534267 GCA_902687465.1 Secale cereale | reverse complement strand
GGGGTTCTGTTGTTTTACTTTTGTTTTATTTTCTGTTTTGCCCTTTTCCTTTTATTATTTTTACTTATTTAGTTTGTTTCCTATTAATTTTAGTTTTAGTAAAATATACTTGTAGCATCTAAATTAGTATTTCAAGTTAGTCCATAGCCAACAAGAGTCTAGTCCTCAATAAATTAGTTTGACTTTTTATTAATTACAAAAGGTATTTCAATAATTGTTTTTACTATTGTTTTATATATCTTATAGTATTTAAGAATTTTAAAAAAGGTGTGGTTTCTCCACCATAATTACCTATGCAATATTTGGTTCACTCCGAACATTTTAGTTTTAATATTTGAAAACTTTTATTTTTAGTCTTTATTTTAAATTTGAAATTTGAACTTGATTTCGAACTAACACGAGTTTATCCACAATAATCGAGGTGACGTGGCATCATTAGCAAAGTTTTACTGTAGCTTGATTACCCGGGCGTCACAAAGTCAAACCACAAGAAGTGTACAATCTCTTTGGCGAAGCCATGTCGATCTCAACATGATTGGGTTGGCCGGTGAGGATGCTCCGGCTGAGTTGTCTGTCGGAGGAGGGGAAGAATATCTTCGGCGTCCGGAGATGGAGCCCGAGGTACTGCTCCGCTGTGATGGAGGGTTTCGTCATTGGAGCAGCTCCGGTGAGTTGTATGACTCCGAGGAAGAAGCGAGACAAGAGAGACAACGTTAGCCTGAGTGGAATTCTAATAGCATCTCCAATAGATGACGTAAAATGCATAACCACAAAGTGTTAGATGTATACATCAGCCGCTTATCTCTGAACTTAACTGTCGAAACTGAATTTAACTATCGAAACTAAACTTAACTGTCGAAACTCAATTTAACCGTCGAAATTGAACTTAACTGTCGAAAGTGAATTTTGCTGTCGAAACTGAATTTTACAGACGAAACTGAACGTACTAGAGGTGAGGCTACACGTCAGTCGACTGACTTTTTCATCTCCGGTCAGTCGATTTTGCAGCCGTTGGATACAAAATCAAGGGCCTGCAGTTCATCTTCAACCTCCACCCCCCTGAGCCGCTAGCCACCAAAGGGCAAATAGCCGCCCCCGCCGCCCGCGGCCGGCGGTACGCCGCCCCGCCCGCCCCGAAAACACTCCCAACCGCCGGTCCGCCGCCGCCCCGGCCATCCCTGTAGGCCCCCCTGTGCCGAGCTTTTTCTCCGGCGATCCCCACGCCACCGCCCCACCACCGCCGGCGACCACCGCCCCCACCCTGAACCCTAAGATAGATAGTGGGGTACCTCTCCGGCGAGCCCCCCTTCCCGCTGCGGCTGGTTCTTCCTTAACTCCGGCGAGCCCCCCACACCCCCTGAAAATCAACTGACCCAAAAGTCGATTCAGTCGACTGAAGTATAGCTAAATCAGAGCAGCATCGCAAGCAAGAGCAAGAGTGAGAGCAGCAGCTCGAGCAAGAGCAAGATCAAGAGCAGACCAGGTAGGGGACCAAGAGCAAGAGCAGAGCAGCAGCACGAGCGAGAGCTAAAGCAGAAGCAGCTCCTACTGATGTGGACGTCGCCACAGAGGGAGCGACACCGTGGAGGAAGTGGCCGGCGACGCCGCCGTGGATGGAGCCGTGCCGTGTCGGCTCGAGACCGAGCGCCAGCAGCATCGTGAGATCGAATCAAGAATAAAATGTGGCCATTAATGTACAACCTCTTTGGTGGCGCAGATTGGGCCGCAGCTTCATCCGAGGAAACGGTGATGATGATGCTCTTCCGGTGGTGCAGGTGAAGACGGTGGTGTGGGAATGGAGGTGGCGGGAAAGACAAGGGGAATGTCGGGGCAGCTCCTTGGAGGTGAAGGATGGGGTGGCTGAACCGGTGAGACGACCAGATCGACGACGGATCCTCATTCGGTACGGTGGATAACGGACGTCGAGGTGTTGCTGTGGACAACATCGTCGGGGAAGAGGCTCCGACTGGGTGGCTGATTGAGGAGGGTGTGGGGCTTCGTTGGTTTTTCCGGCCTCGGTGTACGAATGGGTGGGCGGATGGGATGGTAGTGGGGAACCATGGCTTAGGGATGCACTTGTCTGAAATGTGGGGTAAGTTACGAAAGTACCCCACCGATTTGAGGCGGTTCTTTTGGTTCAGCGGTATCACGGGCATTTCACGTGTCGGGATTTCACAGGAGGTGGGATTTTTCGGGCGCGTTGAAATTTTGGAATAGCAAGGCGCGGGTTGAGATGGTGGGAGTTGTCGGAGCACAACGAGACAAAGATATATCTTATATATTTCGGGCTAACAAGGCGCGGGTTGAAGAGGCGGGAGTTTCGCAGCACAATAGACAGAGACGCTAGCTTGAAATTTCAGCATAACAAGGCGTGGCTTGAAATTTCGGGAGAACAAGCTTAACGTGTACCAAAAAAAAGAGATAATTTAGACTAGTATGATATACTACGTACAATGTGTTTAACACGCACAACACACACACAGACACCATTTAGACTAGTAAGGTACACGTGCATTGCACGCATGAGATTTGGCAACCAAATTATGAATAAATACCACATTATAGCATGTTAGCTTTGAGTCATATATGCATGATGTAGATGTTCATTTAATTCTTATAGTTCATTTCATTCAAAATCATCTAGTTTTTATAAGAAAGCTAATATATTTTAAGATTCATGGAATTGTGCGTTGTAAGGCATAAAGTAAAAACAAATCATGTAGAAAAACATTTGGGCAATTCTGATACGGAAGATTCTAGAACAAAGAAGAAGTGCGTGTGTTTTGAGGTTTGTGCATACGCCCCCTATCATCATCATGCCTTCCGTTTCATCTCTAAGACGCACGCACAATGGCGAAAGTAGGGGGCAGCAAGGGCCCTGCCACCCCCCTAACATCACTATATATCGAGGCTAATATGAATGTGATCATTAGACAATTGCTGGTAAAAATGGTTTAAGTTGATGAATTGGCCCTCCTAGTAAAGGATTAGCAATGCTTGCCCCCCTAGCTCATGGTACATTTTTCATGGCTCCGCCACTGTGCGCAACAGCGCACATTCTCAGCCCCCCCCCCCCTCTCTAAATATCGATCTCGCAGTTGTGCACTCCTGCATAGTCTCCCTCCACTCGGCCCCTCGCACCATCTTCTAGCCCCCCACCGGATTTTGCCACATGTACAATCTAGTAGACTCCATGGTTGAACTTAAGCATAATGCACAAAACAATAGTGGTTCTCCTTTGTTCTAGAATCTTCCATGTCATAACTACCCAAACCTTTTTTCTAGTTGAACCGCCATTATTTGTTTTTACTTTATGCTTTACAATGCATAATTCCATGAATCACAAAATAGATTAAGGACTTCTTTGATTCAAAGGATTCTCGAAGGAATTTTGGAGGATTCTAATCCTTAGGAATTTTTCCTATCTTGGTTGTTTGATTCGTAGGATTATAAACCATAGGAATTTTTTCATCTGATTCATTTGCACTAGATTTCATAGGAAACATCCCATCCACTCAAACCTCTTTGAAAGAATTCTGCGTTTTTTCTATGCATAATCAAACACTCGTAGCATCCTGTAGGATTTAAGACGACATGCCACTCTAATCCCATGTTCTTCCTATTCCCGCGTTTTGGAAATCCTACGAATCAAAGAGGCCCTAGGTTTTTTATAAAAACTAATTGATTTTGAATGATATGAACTATAAGAATTAAACGAAGGTCTACATCAGGCATATATGACTCAGAGCTTACATGCTACAGTGTGGTATTTATTCGTAATTTGGTTGCAAAATCCGACGCGTGGAATGCACGTGTACCTTACTAGTACTTCGAGTATGTGCAAAACACAATGGCACGCTACACAGTGTCTCTCTTACAGTTCATGAAGCCATGTGGCACATGTGGAGGCATTGTCACGACATCCTTGTGTGGATTGATCACAGTGACGTGCTGCTAGTTCCAAAAGAATGTACTCATCCTCCCAGAGCCGCACTGGCGGTACATGCACGAAGCGAAGATGTGCACGCACGCACTCATTCCCTCGCACACACATGCGGGTACATGGGCGGACGCAATTTTGTACCACGATCCACCCCATTTGATAATTTGACGTGTGTAAAGTCCTTCACTTCATTGATGGTCAATTAATATAGCGCATGCAAATTGAGTGCACGTGAGGGCGGAAGAAAGACATTACTACTCCACTGCGCGCATGCGAGTAGTTAAATCATGGGTTGCTAGTAGTACTTCCATTGGTCTCATTCGTATTTTGTGCCAATTTTTGACAGTAACATAATATTTACGCATATGAGTAGTGTAGTCTACTTGAAATTTATGTTCCACTAAACTCATCGGGAGCCGTTTCGGACCTCGAAACCAAAAACCATCAATTAATCTTTACCTTGTTCCCATCACTTTCGAAAGTATTAGTGCTACAATTAAGTGCAAGCCTGCTCACACCTACCAGTACGTACCAAACCTGAACGTGTTCCATGAAGGTTTTAGTATTAGTGCTAGTACTTAGGTTATTAAAAGAGGAACTACCTAACCGAAAATTACTCTACCTTCCTCCTCATAAGTCCTCCTTCTTCGTCCATCCTTGCCATGGCCGGTGTGCAGAGCTCTAGGTCGAGAACTACTCGTAACAAGAGAGTGGCAACCATGGCTTCCGAAAAAAAGAGAGGGCTCGCCGCCACGCACAGACCTCAAAAGATCTCTCATGGGCAGGATATGGCTCCCAGGAGCGCCCTAGACGTGGAGGCGAACATGCCGAGCTGGCGGCGCTGGAGTCGTTATCCCTTGACGGCATGCCCGATCAGCTCAATAAGCACCTCAATAAGCAAAAGGAGTTCATCCACGGCTTGGTGGAGCTGCTGCAGGAGAGCCTCGACGACATGCCCGCTGAGCTCAATGAGCAGGGGGGTTGACCGCCGGCTTGGTGATGCTGCTGAAGAAGAGCATTGCCTCGGAGAAGAAGGCGACCGGCAAAATCCTGCAACTTCAGGAGGACAAGGCAAAGCTCTGCCATGAGCTCGACCTGCTGAAGGAGGAGAACGCCGGCTGGAAGAAGCTGCATGAGAATAGTAGTTCCTCGATGAAGATGTTGCAGGCCCTCGTCATGGAACAGAAGGAGGAATTGGCGAAGCTCCGCATCGAGTACCCGACTGCTATCAAGGTACGTAATGCGGCCGTGGAACATATGATGAAGGCTCGCGTCGAGAAATCCCGCGTCATGGACACAATGATGAAGATGGTGGAGGAGACACGCAAGGAGATGGAGGTCGTGGAGGTGATGAAGAAGCATTTACGACTCCGCGGCCAGCAACCCTTCATGTAGTGAGAGCAGTGCCCCAGACTTGTGTGTGCGTCTTCCTTCTTTTTGGGGGGTGATATTCCTCCTTCTTCTTTTGCTCCCGTGTTTCTTATTTTGCTTCGGGTGTTTTGCCGCACGTGTCACCTTCTCTGCGAGGCATGAATAGAACAATGCTAAAAATGAGATGACTGGCAAATTAGATCATTATTTATCACCAATAGAACAATGTCTCTTGCTAGTAATATATAATAAGAGTAGAGAGTAGAGGATATGGCAATGGGCTGCCGTGTTTCGTGCTCCTTGATCGTACTCTAGTGGAAAACTTGAGTATACCGCACGGTTCTTTGCTCCTCCTCAGGTCGTCGGCACACTTATACGAGCAGTCAAATCACAAGGCCCCGCCTTCCAGCAGTAATGAGCCGTGAAATCACAAAGGCCCTCGCCTCTCGTGAAAAGAACCAAGCTAGACTGCCGCACCCTCTAGCCTTTTAAAAAATGTATACATTTGTACAGTAGTAGTATCGATGGATTGCGCCATGGAGCAAAACTAACAAGATGTAATTAAAGAAAAAAGGTCGTACATATAGAGAGCGCTCGTCGCCAAATTATGCATATACTATATGACACTACCCACTATGAAGGTACTAGTAACATAGACTAGTAACTGGTCTATGTTACTCTCCACTATGACCAGCCAAAGTCGAGGCGTGGATACCAACGAGGGCCTGGTTGTGGCTATACTTGGACAACTCACCCGACTGCATGTGCACCAGGCAGACGAAGCTCGTGTCATGTTGGTGCCGTGTGCGGCCCGCACATTAATCAAAACCTCGCGCCTCCATCTTAGCCTTCGCGTTTAAAACATCTCAATCTCAAGGCGAAGGAGCAACGTGAAACCTATGATAGAGCCAATCGGATGGTTGAGAACACTACAATTCGTAGCTACAAGTGCATGTGTGAGAGAGGACGAGTGCGTGCATGCACCTCTTCTCAGAGTACAACTATATGTGGGTGGCATCGACCTAGGGAGTAGTGATGGTGCATGCGAGAAGTCCCAAGAGATAGGTGCAATGCGTCTGAAAAAAAGACTAGTCTATAGCTCACCACGAGGCTATTCCCATCGAAAGCCAAGCGTAAGATATGTATCCAACGGTGCCAGTTTTTGCACGTGCACAGCAGTAGAAAAAGAACTAGTACCATGGCATATGCTACACCACGGCTGAGAAAACGTGCCGACGTTAAGCCATCCAGGAATAGTGTCGCACTTCGAAACTAGAACCGTCAATAAATTTTGAGCACGTCTCGTCACATTCCAAATTACTACTACTACCTGATGACCCACAAGTGTAGGGGATCTATCGTAGTCCTTTCAATAAGTAAGAGTGTTGAACCCAACGAGGAGCAGAAGGAAATGATAGGCAGTTTTCAGTAAGGTATTTGTTATAAGCACTGAAATTATAGGTAACAGATAGTTTTGTCATACGATAATTGGTAGCAAGTGACAAAAGGTAAAAGTAAATAAGGTGCATCAAGGTGGCCCAATCCTTTTTGTAGCAAAGGACAAGTCTGGACAAACTCTTATACAAAGGAAAGCGCTCCTGAGGACACATGGGAATTATCGCCAAGCTAGTTTTCATCACGATTATTTGATTCGCGTTTGGTACTTTGATAATTTGGTATGTGGGTGGACCAGTGCTTGGGTGTTGTCCTTACTTGGACAAGCCTCCCACTTATGATTAACCTCTAATGCAAGCTTCCGCAACTACAAAAGAAGTATTAAGGTAAACCTAACCATAGCCTGAAACATATGGATCCAAATCAGCCCCTTACGAAGCAACGCATAAACTAGGGTTTAAGCTTCTGACACTCTAGCAACCCATCATCTACTTATTACTTCCCAATGCCTTCCTCTAGGCCCAAATAATGGTGAAGTGTCATGTAGTCGACGTTCACATGAAACCACTAGAGGAAAGCCAACATACATCTCATCAAAATATCGAACGAAGACCAAATTCACATGACTACTAATAGCAAGACTTCTCCCATGTCCTCAGGAACAAAAGTAACTACTCACAAGACATAATATTGTTCATGATCAGAGGGGTATTAATATGCATAATGGATCTGAACATATGATCTTCCACCAAATAAACCAACTAGCATCAACTACAAGGAGTAATCAACACTACTAGCAACCCACAGGTACCAATCTGAGGTTTGGGTACAAAGATTGGATACAAGAGATGAACTAGAGTTTGAGAGGAGATGGTGCTGGTGAAGATGTTGATGAAGATAGCCCTCCCCAAGATGGGAGAGTTGTTGGTGATGACGGCGGTGACGATTTCCCCCTCCCGGAGGGAAGTATCCCTGGCAGAACAGCTCTGTCGGAGGCCTAGATTGGTTTCTACCTCGGTTCCGCCTTGAGACGGCGGCGTCTGGTCCCGAAAGCCTCCTTATGATTTTTTCTAGGTCAAAACACCTCATATAGGAAAATATGGGCATCGGGGGACCTTCGGTGGGCCCACGAGACATGGGGGCGCCCCCCCCACCCTCGTGTTCAGCCGGTGGCCCCCCTTGTGGACTTCTTTCGCCAGATATTTTTTATATTTTCTGAAATGGAGTTCTGTTGAGTTTCGGGGCTTTTGGAGTTGTGCGGAATAGGTTTCCAGAGTTTGCTCCTTTTCCAGCCCAGAATTCCAGCTGCCGGCATTCTCCCTCTTCTTGTAAACCTTGTAAAATAAGAGAGAAAAGGCATAAGTATTGTGACATAACGTGTAATAATATCCCATAATGCAAGAAATATCAACATATAAGCATGATGCAAAATGGACGTATCAACTCCCCCAAGCTTAGACCTCGCTTGTCCTCAAGCAAAAGCCGATATCGAGAAATATGTCCACATGTTTAGAGATAGAGGTGTCGATAAAAACAGAATGCGGACATGAGGGCATCATGATCATTCTCATAGCAGCAACATATATAAATATATTCATATGATTCTTATGCTAAAGTAACAATTCATCCACAATATCAAGTAGGAATCATAAACTTCATTGAAAACTAACAAACTTTGATCTCGGTCATTGAAGCAATTGCAATTTATCGTAACATCGGAAAGAGTCAATATAAGAGCTTTTCAGCAAGCCTACATACTCAACTATCATATAGTATTTCACAATTGCTCACACTCATGCAATACTTATGTTTATGGAGTTTTAATCGGACCAGAGAAAGATAGGGGGATTATGGTGTTGCCTCCCAACCTTTTACCTCAAGGGTAATGTCAATAGTAATAGACCATGAAAACTTACATCCAAGTAGGTATATATGTCAAGATCTTTCCAACACAATGTGCTTGCCAAAGGATATAATGTAAAAAGGAAAGGTGAAATTCACCTTGACTCTTATAAGGCAAGAATAATAGATATGCCCTTCCCAGAGGGAAGCAGAGGTTGTCATGTGTTTTTATGGTTGGATGCACAAAGTCTTTGCATAGAAGAACTTCACTTTATATTGCCACTTGTGATAAGGACCTTTATTATGCAGTACGTCGCTTTTATTACTTCCATATCACAAGATCGTATAAAGCTAATTTTTCCCACACTAATAAATCATACATATTTCAGCGGGTTTACAACATGACAACTTACTTGGAAGGATCTTTCTCAATCCATAGGTAGGTATGGTGGACTCTCATGGCAAAACTGGGTTTAAGGATATATGGAAGCACAAGTAGTATCTCTACTTAGTGCAAGGAGTTTTGGCTAGCATGAGGGGGAAAGGCAAGCTCAACATGTTGGATGATCTATGACAATATACTTTATTTCGAATATAAGAAGACATAACCCATTATGTTGTCTTCCTTGTCCAACATCAACTCTTTAGCATGTCATACTTTAATGAGTGCTCACAATCATAAAAGATGTCCAAGATAGTATATTTGTATGTGAAGCCCCTCTTTCTTTATTACTTCCTATTAATTGCAATGATGACCAAAACTATGTTTGTCAACTCCCAACAACTTTTATT
Source organism: Secale cereale (assembly GCA_902687465.1). NCBI lineage: Eukaryota > Viridiplantae > Streptophyta > Magnoliopsida > Poales > Poaceae > Secale > Secale cereale. Next base: position 226,524,924 of record LR738710.1, on the reverse strand, counting down.
TATCATACTCTTATATGTGAAGTCATTACTCCCCATAAGATCAATATGATCTCTTTGATACTTTTCATATTTTCTTTCTTTTTATCATGACCCAAGTGAGGAAATCAAGCCCTTGACTCAACACTAATCTTTATTATATAGCTCACGGACTCGATTACAAAGGGTAAAGATCATAAGGCAAAAGCACACAACTAGATCATGCTAACTTTATTCTACTAGATCAAGATACTACCAAAAGGATCGAACTAAGTAAAACGGTAAAGATAGGAGTGATGGTGATACAATACCGGGGTCACTCCCCCAAGCTTGGAAGTTGCCAAGGGGAGTGCCCATACCCATATGAGTATGTCTCCTTCTTCGGGGGTGGTGCTGATGGGGTTGAAAGTAGTGACGCCGGATCATCATATATCGAGCGTAGGAGATCCTCCAGCTTACGGATAATACCTTTGAGTGTAGCTATGTAATCCTTCAACAAAATATTTTCACTTGTGAGATGCTTGTTCTGAATTTGAGCTAACTCAATCATCCTGAAAGCTTCGATATCAGTTGAGGTAAAGAGACTAGGAAGAGATTTAGGGTTGTCTTCTTCTCCCGATGCCGGAGCCGGATCTACCACCTCCTTCTTGATCTTCTTATCCTTGTGGATCTCCTCGGGTCCGTCCCTCTTTAGATCTATCTGCATGAGCCAAGCATCGTTGCCTTCGTTGTTGGAGGAGGGAGACGACATGACGCCTGGCTTCGCAAACCCTAGCAGAGAACAGCTCGAAACAAGAATAGTTGATTTTTGCGTGATACGAGGCCAAAACCTTAGGGAGTATATATAATGGATTTTTACCAACCAAAAGGAGTAACCCACAAGAAAATGGGGTCCGGGAGGCACACGGGATGCCCACGAGGCAGGGGGCGCGCCCTGGGCAGGGGGCGCGCCCTCCACCTCGTGGACGCCTCGTGTCTCTTCCCGACTGCTTCTTATTTTTATATTTTTCTAAATATTCCAAAACGGAGAAAATTTGCATTTAGAACTTGTTTGGAGTCGGTTTACTTACCGTATCACATACCTCTTCCTTTTCGGAGGCTGAATCGTTCTGGAAAGTGTCCCTTATGTATTCCTTCGGGGTTACGGTTTCAGTAACATTGGTTTCAAAATTTATAGGATTACATGAGATATAATGTTTGATTCTTTGACCATTCATCACCTTCGGATTTTTGCCTTCGAAGTTTTTGATTTTTATGGCACCGAAACGATAGACCTCGTCGATAACGTAATGTCCCTCCCACTTGGAGAGAATTTTCCCTGCAAAAAATCTTAAACGAGAGTTGTATGGCAAGGCATAGTCACCCACGTTAAACTCACGCTTTTGTATCATTTTGTCATGCAATCTTTTAACTTTTTCTTTAAATAGTTTGGCATTCTCATAGGCCTGGGTTCTCCATTCATCAAGGCAGCTAATGTCAAATAGCCTCTTCTCTTCGGCAAGTTTGAAATCATAATTGAGCTCTTTGATAACCCAATATGCCTTATGTTCTAGCTCAAGAGGTAAGTGACAAGCCTTTCCATAAACCATCTTATATGGAGACATACCCATAGGATTTTTGTATGCAGTTCTATAGGCCCATAATGCATCATCAAGTTTCTTAGACCAATTCTTTCCAGACCTATTAACTGTCTTTTGCAAAATTAATTTCAACTCTCTATTACTTAGTTCTACGTGGGTGGTAAGGGGATGTAATTCTATGGTTGACATCATATTTTGCGAGCATCTTACAGAAAGCACCATGAATAAAGTGTGAACCACCATCAGTCATTAGATATCTAGCGACTCCAAACCTCGGAAAAATAACTTCTTTAAGCATCTTAATAGAGGTGTTATGATCAGCACTACTTGTTGGAATAGCTTCTACCCACTTAGTAACGTAATCAACAACAACAAAAATATGTGTGTACCCATTAGAGGCAGGAAACAGTCTCATATAATCAAAGCCCCAAACATCAAATGGTTCAATAACAAGTGAATAATTCATAGGAATTTCTTGACGTCTACTAGTATTACCAATTCTTTGACATTCATCACAAGATAGGACAAACTTACGGGCATCCTTGAAGAGAGTAGGCCAATAAAAACCAGATTGCAATACCTTGTGTGTAGTTCTATCTCCCGCGTGGTGTCCTCCATAAGCTTCGGAGTGGCACTTGCGTAGGATCTATTCCTGTTCATGCTCAGGTACACAACATCTAATAATACCATCTACTCCTTCTTTATAAAGATGTGGGTCATCCAAAAGTAATGTCTCAAATCATAGAAGAACTTTTTCTTTTGCTAGTATGTGAAGCTAGGAGGTATAAACTTAGCAACAATATAATTAGCATAATCAGCATACCATGGAGCAGTACGAGAAGTATTTATGACAGCTAGTTGTTCATCAGGAAAGCTATCATCAATAGGTTGTGGGTCATCAAGTATGTTCTCAAACATAGACAAGTTATCTCCAACGGGGTTCTCAGCTCCCTTTCTATCAATAATATGCAAGTCAGATTCTTGCAGCGAGAGAAACCATCTAATAAGTCTAGGCTTAGCATCTTTCTTTTCCATAAGGTATTTGATAGCAGCATGATCAGTGTGAATAGTTACTTTAGAATCAACAATATAGGGTCTAAACTTATCACAAGCAAATACAACTGCTAAAAATTCTTTCTCGGTAGTAGCATAGTTTCTCTGGGCACTATCTAGAGTTTTACTAGCATATTGGATAACATTCAATTTCTTATCAACTCTCTGCCCTAAAACAGCACCTACAGCATAATCACTAGCATCGCACATAATCTCAAAGGGTAAATTCCAATCAGGAGGCTGGACAATAGGTGCAGAGATCAATGCTTTCTTAAGTACTTCAAATGCTTCTAGACAATCATCATCAAAGACAAAAGGAATATCTTTTTTAAGAGATTATTCAAAGGCTTGGAGATTTTGGAGAAGTCCTTTATGAACCTCCTATAAAACCTGGCATGACCAAGGAAACTTCGTATACCATTGATGTTCTTTGGGCATGGCATCTTTTCAATAGCATCAACTTTAGCTTTGTCAACTTCAATGCCTCTTTCAGAAATTTTATGTCCCAAGACAATGCCTTCATTAACAATAAAGTGGCACTTCTCCCAATTCAAGACAAGATTAGTGTCTTCACATCTCTACAAAACTCGATCAAAGTTGCTTAAGCAATCGACAAAAGAAGTTCTGTAAATGGAGAAATCATCCATGAAAACCTCAACAATCTTTTCACAAAAATCAGAGAATATAGCCATCATGCATCTTTGAAAAGTAGCAGGTTCATTACATAAACCAAAAGGCATACGTCTATAAGCAAAGGTACCTAATGGACAAGTAAAAGTGGTCTTTTCTTGATCCCCTTTTGACACAGGTATTTGAGAGAAACCAGAATAACCATCTAGAAAACAGAAATGAGTATGTTTGGATAACCTTTCTAGCATTTGATCAATAAATGGCAAGGGGTAATAATCTTTCTTAGTAGCTTTATTAAACTTACGGAAATCAATTACCATCCTATAACCTGTAACTATTCGATGCGGGATCAATTAATCTTTATCATTAGGAACGACAGTCATACCTCATTTCTTAGGGACACAATGGACAGGACTTACCCACTGGCTATCAGCAACTGGATAGATAATACCCTCCTCTAGAAGCTTTAGTATTTCCTTCCTTACCACCTCTTTCATCTTAGGATTTAACCGCCGCCGATGATCAATAACTGGTTTAGCATTTCTTCCAAATTTATCTTGTGTTGGCATATAGTGGGACTAATGCCCTTGAGATCATCCAGAGTATATCCAATAGCAGCACGATGCTTCTTCAGAGTTTTCAATAAATTTTCTTCTTATGCTCTAAAAGGTTAGCACTAATAATAACATGATATATCTTCTTTTCATCAAGATAAACATACTTAAGATTATCAGGTAAAGGTTTAAGTTCAGACACGGGATCACCCTTGGGTGGAGGAGGATCCCCTAGGATTTCAACATGCAAGTTGTTTTTCAATATGGGTCCCTGCTTAAAGAATATTTCATCTATTTCCCTTCTCTCATTCATATGCATATCATTTTCATGGTCTAGCAAGTATTGTTCTAAAGGATCATTAGGTGGTATGGCAATAGAAGCAAGACCACTAATTTCATCTTTATTGGGTGGTTCCATTTCAAGGTGTTGTCTACGGAATTTAGCAAAGTTAAAATCATGAGACATATCCCCTAACCCCACAGTAACAATATCTTTCACGCAGTCTATCTTGGCATTAACAGTATTCAAGAAGGGTCTACCAAATATAATGGGGAAGAATTCATCTTGTGGGGAACTAAGAACAAGAAAATCAGCAGGGTATTTAACCTTCCCACGCAAGACTTCAACATCTCTAGCAATCCCAACTGGTGAAATAGTGTCTCTATTAGCTAGCTTAATAGTAACATCAATCCCTTCTACCTCAACAGGTGCAATATCATGCATAATTTCTCGATATAAATCAAGAGGGATAATACTCGCACTAGCACCTTCGTCACATAAACCATGATAGCAATGATCTCATATCTTAACAGAGATAACATGCAAGCCTACAATAGGTCTATGTCTATTCCTAGCATTGGGTTTGGCTATTCTAGCAGACTCTTCTTGGAGGTAAATAACATGGCCATCTAAATCTTCTACCAAGAGATTTTTAACCATAGCAACACTAGGTTCAACTTTAATTTGCTCAGAGGGTGTAGGTGTTCTAGTATTACTCTTACGAACTACAGTTGAAGCTTGAGCATGATCCTTTATCCTAACAGGGAAAGGTGGTTTCTCAATATAACCAGTAGGAACAATAGGATCAACATTATAAGTGATAGTTTTTTCTTCAACTTTAATGGGTTCAACTACTTTTACTTCAATAGGGGGATGGTATTTAAACCAATTCTCCTTAGGGAGATCAACATGAGTAGCAAATGATTCAGAGAAAGAAGCTACTATCTCAGAGTCAAGTTCATATTTAGTGCTAAACTCACGGAAAACATCGTATCCATAAAAGCTTTAACACAATCAAACTTAGGGGTCATACCTGACTCCTTACCTTCGTCGAGATCCCAATCTTCAGAGTTGTGTTTAATTCTTTCCAATAAATCCCATTTGAATTCAACAGTCTTCATCATAAAAGAGCCAGAACAAGAATTATCGAGCATGGTGCGATTATTGAGAGAAAGCCGAGCATAAAAATTTTGAATGATCATTTTTCTTGAGAGCTCATGATTGGGGCATGAATATAACATTGACTTAAGCCTCCCCCAAGATTGAGCGATGCTTTCTCCTTCATGAGGCCAGAAATTATAAATATAATTACGATCACGATCAACCCGGTGCATAGGGTAGAACTTCTGATGAAATTCCAACTTCAGACGATTATAGTTCCATGATCCCATATCATCACATAGCCTAAACCATGTCAATGGATCTCCCTTCAAAGATAAAGGGAAGACCTTCTTCTTGATAACATCCTCGGGCATACCTGCAAGCTTAAACAATCCACAAACTTCATCCACATAGATTAGATGTAAATCGAGATGTAATGTTCCATCTCCTGTAAATGGATTTTCAAGCAGTTTCTCTATCAAACCCGAAGGAATCTCATACCGAACATTTTCAGTAGGTGCAGTAGGTTGAGGAGAAACTCTTTGCTCTTCTGGTCGGGGTGAAGATACCCCGAACAAGCCCCTCAAAGGATTTTGAGCCATAGTAACAAGTGACAATAAATTTCAGCACACTATAAATTTTTGCTTACCAAATTCCACTTACCAAAGGTGCTTCACTCCCCGGTAATGGTGCCACAAAAGAGTCTTGATGACCCACAAGTGTAGGGGATCTATCATAGTCCTTTCGATAAGTAAGAGTGTCGAACCCAACGAAGAATAGAAGGAAATGATAGGCAGTTTTCAGTAAGGTATTTTTTGCAAGCACTGAAATTATAGGTAAGAGATAGTTTTGTGATACGGTAATTGGTAGCAAGTGACAAAAGGTAAAACTAAATAAGGTGCGACAAGGTGGCCCAATCCTTTTTTTAGCAAAGGACAAGCCTGGAAAAACTCTTATACAAAGGAAAGCGCTCCCGAGGACACATGGGAATTATCGTCAAGCTAGTTTTCATCACGATCATTTGATTCGCGTTCAGTACTTTGATAATTTGGTATGTGGGCGGACCGGTGCTTGGGTGCTGTCCTTACTTGGACAAGCCTCCCACTTATGATTAACCTCTAATGCAAGCATCCGCAACTACAAAAGAAGTATTATGGTAAACCTAACCATAGCCTGAAACATATGGATCCAAATTAGCCCCTTACGAAGCAACGCATAAACTAGGGTTTAAGCTTCTGTCACTCTAGCAACCCATTATCTACTTATTACTTTCCAATGCCTTCCTCTAGGCCCAAATAATGGTGAAGTGTCATGTAGTCGACGTTCAGATGACACCACTAGAGGAAAGACAACATACATCTCATCAAAATATCGAACGAAGACCAATTTCACATGACTACTAATAGCAAGACTTCTCCCATGTCCTCAGGAACAAAAGTAACTACTCACAAGACATAATATTGTTCATGATCAAAGGGGTATTAATATGCATTATGGATCTGAACATATGATCTTCCGCCAAATAAACCAACTAGCATCAACTACAAGGATTAATCAACACTACTAGCAACCCACAGGTACCAATATGAGGTTTGGGTACAAAGATTGGATACAAGAGATGAACTAGGGGTTGAGAGGAGATGGTGCTAGTGAAGATGTTGATGAAGATAGCCCTCCCCAAGATGGGAGAGTTGTTGGTGATGACGGCGGTGACGATTTCCCCCTCCTGGAGGGAAGTATCCCCGGCAGAACAGCTCTGCCGGAGCCCTAGATTGGTTTCCGCCTTGAGACGGCGGCATCTGGTCCCGAAAGCCTCCTTATGATTTTTTCCAAGTCAAAACACCTCATGTAGGAGAAGATGGGCATTGGGGACCTTCGATGGGCCCACGAGACAGGGGGTGCGCCCTGGGCAGGGGGCGCGCCCCCATCCTCGTGGACAGCCGGTCGCCCCCCTCGTGAACATCTTTCGCCAGATATTTTTTATATTTTCTGAAACGGAGTTCTGTTGAGTTTCAGGGCTTTTGGAGTTGTGTAGAATAGGTTTCCAGAGTTTGCTCCTTTTCCAGCCCAGAATTCCGGCTGCCGACATTCTCCCTCTTCCTGTAAACCTTGTAAAATAAGAGAGAAAAGGCATAAGTATTGTGTCATAACGTGTAATAACAGCCCATAATGCAATAAATATCAACATATAAGCATGATGCAAAATGGATGTATCACTACCACGCTATATTTAATTGCAAACCTGTTCACACTGATCACAACCTAAACGGTTTCCCACTTAGGAGCGTATTAGTAGTACTCGGTTATAAGATGACTGCACATTCCTCCTCAACTCCTCATCCACAAGAAACAATCAAGTCAATGAAGCCATAGGTAGAGTGAGTTCTGGGTCGAGATATTTCCACCAGGGAGAGGTGAGCATGGAAGAGGAAGCACGAGAGATGTCCCGCCTCGCCGCGAAAGCAGCCGACATGTCCAGCCACGCAGCAGTAGCAGCACAGAGGTCCCGCCGCACCGCCGAAGTAGCACGGAGGTCCCGCCGCGCCATCGATGTAGAAGACTAGTCCGGCCACGCCGCGGAAGTAGCGGAGATGTCCCGCCGCGCCACCAAAGCAGTAGGGACGTCCCGCCGTGCCACAGCGGCTTGGAAAAATTTCTTGCGGGCAGGCGAGGACTCTTACAGGCGCATGATGGGCCTCTAACCCCTCGTTGGTTACCCCAAGTGGAAGGTGTGAGATGCAGTGTTGTGGAAGTTTTTCCCTTAGCAAAGATGCCAAGGATCGAATCCCAAGAGACTCCTAGGTTCAACAAGTAGGTGTCAACTGCTAACGGCGCCAGATATTAGCAATCAACGTGGACCTGCACACAGATACAAATAACTTTGCTCCCAACGAGTACAGAGAGGTTGTCAATCCCTCCGGCCTTGTAGTTCACAAAGGATTAAACGCAAATGATAGTAGTGATAGATAATGTTTGCAATAGTAAGTAAAAGCGAAAAGTAAATAGCGGATGTGATCAATGATGGTAATATGGACCGGAGTCTCATGATGTTCACTAGTGATGTCTCTCTCCCAAAAGACGATAAAACAGCTATGTGAGGTAAACGAATTACAGCTGGGCAATTGACAGGACCACGAACGCAAACCAATGCTGACTACATTGCAAGAAAGGTTGAGGTTCAAAGCATGGGCGGTACGCCAAAGTAAGTAGACTGAAATCCATCAATATCTACTACTAATCATCCACCTTGAGATATCTATCCAGAACATCTCGCTGGTATTAAGTTGCGAGCCCCACCCATAGTGTAAACTCAAAGCAACAGACAACTGCATTAAAAGAACTTTGCGTGAAGTAAACAATCCTTGCACCCGCGGGCACAAGCACCGTTGTTTTCCCCTTGTGGCAACAGCACATCCCCTAGACTCATGTTTCTGTCACTCAAGCTAGTCATCGAGGGGCATGAACCCACAATCAAGCATAACGTTCCCTCTTGGAGTCACTACGTATTACTTGGCCAAAGCAATAAATAACAACGGAGAACATGCAAGAATTACTTACGAACATAAATATAAAAGAGGTAGATCAAATATATTACTCAATCACAATCTGAACATAATCTCATAATCCATCGGATCCCAGCAAACTCATCATAGCAACAGCATAAGGATTGCATATGTGCCTCGATCATGTAGGGCAGCTCACGAGGACTAATTAGTGAAGCACAAGAACGGGAGGAGAACATCACATAGCTACTGGTCATGGACTCATGGTCCAAGGGAGACTACTCACAACTCATCCGGGAGGCGTCCATGGTGGTGGAGAGGCTCCCGATGATGATCCTCCCCTCCGGCAGGGTGCCGGGAAGAGTTCTCCTGGTGCTCCCGATCTTGGAAGCGGCGGCGGCGGCGGAACAGAGATGAGATCGCGAAAAAGAGTTCCCGTCCCGAGGGTTTCGAAGGACGCTCTAAATATATGCCAAAGGGGGGCACCAGACGGGGCTCGGGGGTCCCAGGTGCCCCCCGGCGCGGCCCAGGGGGGGCGCGCCGCCAGGGCGCCTGGGGCCCTGGTGCCCCCCCCCCCGGCTGTACATTGGGCGTAAGGTAGGTTCTGGAATGCTGATTTTTTATATAATTTTTCTGGATTTTTCCTGACAGTTCTCGTAATGTGAAAACCTGAAATACAAAAACAGCCGAAAACAGAAACTGGCACTGGGGTGCACTGGATTAGTAGGTTAGTCCAAATATGATCAAAAGTGTATGGAAGTGTATAAATATCATAGCAATATCACCCAAAAGTGGCATGGAGCAAGCAGAAATTATAGATACGTTTTCGACGTATCAACATCCCCAAGCTTAATTCCTGCTCGTCTTCAAGCAGAAATTATAGAAATGATAACATCCCCAAGCTTAACATCCCCAAGCTTAATTTCTATGGTGACATGCTATTAACCATATAGGAATTTTTATAGTCATATGACAAAAGCTTACTGAGACAATGATTCTATAGTAATTAAGTTGCCTCATGAGAAAATTACAAAGGACTGAAAGTTTTACAATATGAAACTGAAACATCAAAAAGATTTGCAATGAACATGATGTGCAGATATGATAAAGTGATATCTAGCTTGCCCCCTTTAGTGAAGCAAAACATAAATGCAGGGGCACCTTCAAGGTTTAAGTGATCACTAGATACAATGATTTCAAAATAAACGATATCACAATCATGCAAAAGACAATGCTACTTTGGAACAATGCACATTACACTTAGAATGACAATCATGCTCTCAGTAGTTGGTGCTTGAAGAAAGAGGGTGGAGACTCAAAAAGTAAAAGAATGGTTATGTGCTAGAGCTTTTTATTTCGAAAACATAGAAGCAATTTTGTCAACGGTAGTAGTACTTCATATGTGTCATGCATAAGACATCCTATAAGTTGCAAGCCTCATGCATCGAATACCAATAGTGCTCGCACCTTGTCCTAATTAGCTCGGATTTCCATGGGTTATCATTGCACTACATATGTTTCAACCAAGTGTCACAAAGGGGTACCTCTATGCCACCTGTACAAAGGTCCAAGGAGATAAATCGCATTTGATTTCTCGTTTTTGATAGATCTCAACTTGAGGACATCCATACCGGGACAACATAGAAAATAGATGATGGACTCCTCTTTAATGCATAAGCATATTCTCATAAGAGATTGAGGATTAATGTCCAAGCTAAAACTTCCATCATGATACATCGCTTTGGTTGGCGGCCCAATGTTCTTCTCTAACAATATGCATACTCATTCAACCCACGGCAAATCACCCTTACTTCAGACAAGACGAACATGCATAGCAACTCACATGATATTCAACAAAAGTGTGACAGTTGATGGCGTCCCCAGAAACATGGTTACCGCTCAGCAAGCAACTTATAAGAAATAAGATACATAAGCAACATATTCTTTACCACAATAGTTTTTAAGCTACTTTCCCATGAGCTATGTATTGCAAAGTTAGTCTGCTTAGTACAGGTGGAGGTTAGCAAAAGACTGGGAGCGACCAACTAAGAGAGCAATGACGGTCATAATCATGCAGAGCGACAAAGCAACATTGAATCAGGCATGGAAGTTATATCGCTACTCAGAAATAAAAGATCATCAAGGCTTGACAGACTTTCTTTACAGTCTTAAATATGCGTGAGCCTACGCCAAGTCAATCAAAATAAATTCTTGAAGGAAGATATTACTAAACCATACCACATCATAGGCAAACAAATCAAGTTGGTACTCAAATAACACATTGGGAATCCCCCAGCTATTTGAGACTAACCATAAGAAAACCTGAACTACTAAGCGCCATTATGCACGTAGCATCTTTATCATAGACATATCAACCAATGCAACGGAAGCAAACTCTCTTAATAAGATAAGCATGATAATTAAAGAGAGTTCAAGCAACCAACTAAACAAAAGCTCTTTGAAAAGATAAGCATGAATACTAAGAGCAAAGCATGATAGTAGCTATTAAAAGACAAAGAACACACACAGCAAAGATAGACATGAAAATTTTATGTTATGTTCTAGGTAGAAGTGGAGCGTGTTTCTCTCCCACATAAAGAAAGCTGAGTTCCGACTCGTTATGAAAAACTAAAAAGGAAACTAAAAGCAAGACGCTCCAAGCATAGCACTTAACACATGAAGTGATAAAAATATAGCGGAACGAAAGACGAACTGATAATGTTGATGGAGAAGGGGATGCACGGGGGCATCCCCAAGCTTAGACGCTTGAGTCTCCTTGAATATTTCTTGGGGGTGCACGGGGGCATCCCCAAGCTTGAGCGCTTGACACTCCTGAATCTTTTTATCATCTTCCCTCGCACACTTGAAAACTCCCTTCATACATAACTCATCATAATCTGATTAGCAAGGTTAGTACCCTTAATAAAATAATTGTTCCTTCCTGGAAATAAAGATATTCTTGAAGTTCTACTATTTCTCAAGATTGCCAAAAGGTTTTTGCAAAGAAAAAAGCAAGCTCTTGGTTTGCAAAATGAAGGAAAAGCAAAACAGGAGAGAATCTGTGAAAAACAGAACATCAGGTAGTAATTGATTTGTTCGGGGTACTTCTGCAACTCAAATAAAAAAACTCAGAACAGAAGCACGAAAGACAATTATATAGAGAACGCTGTCAAAATAATTCAGACCAAAAAGATGATCTGGTGATTTTATACGAATTTTTCTATCCAAGGACATAATCTGTTTCCTGGACAGCACCTCACAACTTTTGAACTTTCTAGCAATCAGAGGCTATACTTGGCACAAATATGAAAAGCAAAGATACAATGATGATGCTACTGTAGTAAACAACATCAAGACACAACAAAAGCAAAATATTAAAATTTATTCATGTGGGCTGCCTCCCAAAAGCGCTTTCTTTTATGCCTTTAAGCTAGGCATAATGCATAGAGATCAAGTTTTATCAAGAGTAAAAGAATAGCTAGTCCGTACAACGGACTCAAAAGGTAGCTTGATCTTCTTACGAGGGAAGTGTTCCATCCCGTTCTTGAGAGGAAACTGAAATTTTATATTATCCTCTTTCATGTCAATGATAGCACCAACGGTGCGTAAAAAGGGACGTCCCAAAATAATTGGACATGAAGGATCACATTCAATATCCATAATAGTGAAATCAACGGTAACGTAGTTGTCATTGACAACGATAAGAACATCGTCGATCCTCCCCAAAGGTTTCTTTATGGAAGAATCAACGAGACGAACACCAAAAGAACAAGAATCATAAGGTTTCAATTTAAGCATATCATATAGTCTTTTGGGCATAACAGAGGTACTAGCTACAATATCACATAAAGCATAGCATGAGAAGTTGTTTATCTTAATTTTAATCATAGGATCCCAACCATCTTCTAGCTTTCTAGGTATGGAGGCTTCTACTCTAAGTTTCTCCTCCCTAGCTTTGATGAGAGCATTAGTGATATGCTCTGTGAAGGCAAGATTAAGCGTGCTAGTGTGGGGATCTTTGGCCATTCCTTGTAGAAAGGTGACAACTTCTGAAATACTACAATTATCAAAATCAATTTTATCATTATTGGGCAGAATTGTAGTGTCATCATCTTTGTTTGAATCGCTCTCTATTATAAGAGTTTGAACATCTTCCCAAGTTTGGGGAAGCTTAGGAGCAATTTTAAACTGAGGCTCATACTCTTTTCCTGGAAGACCATGCCATGGGCATAACCCTCCATCAAGACTAATATAATCACAAGGTTTATTACTTTTGTAGATCCCGACAGTGGTAATTGGGGTAATGGAAGAAGGGGTGTACTCCTCCCATTTAGTGTTTTTGGTAGAACCCATTGTAGCAAGCAAACAAGATAACTATTTTTGTGATTTTTGATAAAAGGGTACTAAAGCAAAAACTGAAAGGTAAACTAACAAGACTAAAAAGCAAAGGTAAAGGATAGCATGCAACTCCCCTATCCTGAAGAGTGGAGTCCCCGGCAACGGCGCCAGAAAAACTCCTTGATGGGCCTCTAACCCCTCGTTGGTTACCCCAAGTGGAAGGTGTGAGATGCAGTGTTGTGGAAGTTTTTCCCTTTGCAAAGATGTCAAGGATCGAATCCCCAGAGACTCCTAGGTTCAACAAGTAGGTGTCAACTGCTAACGGCGCCAGATATTAGCAATCAACGTGGACCTGCACACAGATACAAATAACTTTGCTCCCAACGAGTACAGAGAGGTTGTCAATCCCTCCGGCCTTGTAGTTCACAAAGGATTAAACGCAAATGATAGTAGTGATAGATAATGTTTGCAATAGTAAGTAAAAGCGAAAAGTAAATAGCGGATGTGATCAATGATGGTAATATGGACCGGAGTCTCATGATGTTCACTAGTGATGTCTCTCTCCCAAAAGACGATAAAACAACTATGTGAGGTAAACGAATTACAGCTGGGCAATTGACAGGACCACGAATGCAAACCAATGCTGACTACATTGCAAGAAAGGTTGAGGTTCAAAGCATGGGCGGTACGCCAAAGTAAGTAGACCGAAATCCATCAATATCTACTACTAATCATCCACCTTGAGATATCTATCCAGAACATCTTGCTGGTATTAAGTTGCGAGCCCCACCCATAGTGTAAACTTAAAGCAACAGACAACTGCATTAAAAGAACTTTGCGTAAAGTAAACAATCCTTGCACCCACGGGCACAAGCACCGTTGTTTTCCCCTTGTGGCAACAGCACATCCCCTAGACTCATGTTTTTGTCACTCAAGCTAGTCATCGAGGGGCATGAACCCAAAATCAAGCATAACGTTCCCTCTTGGAGTCACTACGTATTACTTGGCCAAAGCAATAAATAACAACGGAGAACATGCAAGAATTACTTACGAACATAAATATAAAAGAGGTAGATCAAATATATTACACAATCACAATCTGAACATAATCTCATAATCCATCGGATCCCAGCAAACTCATCATAGCAACAGCATAAGGATTACATATGTGCCTCGATCATGTAGGGCAGCTCACGAGGACTAATTAGTGAAGCACAAGAACGGGAGGAGAACATCACATAGCTACTGGTCATGGACTCATGGTCCAAGGAAGACTACTCACAACTCATCCGAGAGGCGTCCATGGTGGTGGAGAGGCTCCCGATGATGATCCTCCCCTCCGGCAGGGTGCCGGGAAGAGTTCTCCTGGTGCTCCCGATCTTGGAAGCGGCGGCGGCGGCGGAACAGAGATGAGATCACGAAAAAGAGTTCCCGTCCCGAGGGTTTCGAATGACGCTCTAAATATATGCCAAAGGGGGGCACCAGACGGGGCTTGGGTGGCCCAGGCGCCCCCCCCGGCGCGGCCCAGGGGGGGCGCCGCCAGGGCGCCTGGGGCCCTGGTGCCCCCCCCCCCCCGGCTGTACTTCGGGCGCAAGGTAGGTTCTGGAACGCTGACTTTTTATATAATTTTTCTGGATTTTTCTTGACAGTTCTCGTAATGTGAAAACCTGAAATACAAAAACAGCCAAAAACAGAAACTGGCACTGGGGTGCACTGGATTAGTAGGTTAGTCCAAATATGATCAAAAGTGTATGGAAGTGTATAAATATCATAGCAATATCACCCAAAAGTGGCATGGAGCAAGCAGAAATTATAGATACGTTTTGGACGTATCAGCGCATGCATGCCATAGTCCATAGCCAGATGGATCAGATCTCCGGCTGGGCGAGGATGCAGGACGAGGCTACCGGCGTCATCCGGCAACTGGGGGAGGGTAATGCGAAGCTACAGGGCGAGTGCGACCGGCTAATGGTGAAGATCGCCGGAATGGCGAAGGAGGAGGAGGAGACCGCTCGCGTGTTGCAGAGGACGGGCGTCATCATCAAGAAACTTATGGACGAGAATGCCATGCTCTACATCGAGTGCAACAGGCTGGTGGAGGAATCCATGGATGCTGCGAAGCAGCGTATTAAGGACATAAACTGATGAAAGAGATCATCACCCGCCGCGAGAACTAGTCTTCGTGACCTGCAGCGCATAAGGAAAGTAGAGATCGGCGAGCCAGATCGTTGTATGCGTCTTCCTTCTTCTTTTGCCCTTGTGTATTTCGGGCATAGCCGCATGTGGATTTTCTAATTATCTTCCTAATTATGTAAGACAATTATTATCCACTCTCATCATCCTTATATATATTCATCAGTCTTGCTATAAGTCGCAGTAGATGCTATATAGGTCTGTAGGATCTTACATCAAGATCCGTGCAAAATTTTCTTTTCAGATTTTCTTTTTTCTCTCTTAAATCCCAGTCGAGTGAGACATTCCCACGCCATTAAACAGAGGCTCGGGCACCATTAATGGAGACCTTGGGAGAGAGGTGGACGGCAGATGGAGGTCAAAGGGCTCTCCTCTCGATAAGCACGCGCAGGGGTCTGATCGCACGCCTCCCGTACTCAAAAAGCTACCGTGCACGACGCCTCCTAGCTAATAAAAAAGGGGACGCGTGGCGGCACGTAAATGGTAAATAGAACGCCCAAAATTTCAATAATATTTGTGTTTCCAATTGTAACGTGACAGCACTTGTTCCAAAATGACTTTGTTGATAGTTAATGGCCGCGCCTTCCCAAATCAGACAGCAAAATTACCACAGCATGTTGCTGCCATGTCATGGCACCAAGCCAAGTTTCATGATTTTCATGCGTGTTTCGGATTTACTGGAATTAAAAAACCAAGTTTCTCAATGTTTCCAGCTGAGCCATGACGCCCAGATGTTTGAATTTCATTCCCACTTCTGGCATGGGACCTAGAAATTTACCCGAGGACACACATGTGATTTTTCAACCAGCTTTGGTGCACTAGAACATGTGCTTATATTGTTTCGCACACAAAGGTATAAAGAAATAAAGAAATAAAGAAATTATCCCTACTTAATTCCTAGGTTCCTATTATTTATGCCACTAGTTGTGTATCACTACTCAGTTTTTCCATTAGAAGTTGCAACTACTCAAAAAATGCCATCGATCTATGAGATGCCTTCTCAAAAATGCAATTAGATATCTAAAAAATGCCATCGTTAAGTTAGATGTTTGCTCAGAAATGCCATTAGACATTGTTATTTTCACGTCAAACCCGTTGACCATGTTATATGACAAAAATAAGACGATTCTCACAATGATAAGTTAATGGTGTCCAGCACAACACACCCCTAAAATAAAACTAAGCACCCTCGAATTCTTTGACAAAACTAAGCACCCTGAAATTCTTTGACAACTAAACTGCTGGCTATATGATGTTGGCCATATATATATATATATATATATATATATATATATATATATATATATATATATATATATATATATATATATATATTGTATGTATATAATGCGAAGAAACGAGTGGTAGTACTATACCAACTAAAAGATGAAATGTAGAAAATATAACGAGAAGAAACATAACATAGTTCTGCTGGGGGCTCAGCACAACACACCCCTCAAATAAAACTAAGCACACTAGAAATTAAACTAAGCAACTAATCCAGTAGACACTGCATTAGAACCACCATGAGCAATGACACTGCCACATTACTCGGAGTCCTCGTCCACGTCCTCGACTTCGTCCTTGTCCCTCTTCCTCTTGGACGATACTTCTTTGCTTGAACCGCACACTTGGCTCTTGCTCTTCATCCAGCCCTTGTAGATATTGAAACAATGGTAGCCATCCATTGCAGCATAGTGGATGTAGTCTATATCTAGTACAGTCCACTGCCATGCACGATGAAACGTGTGCCGAGGTTTCTTCAGTTTACCGTACATAGGATGAACCATGGCTCCTGCCAGGGTCAGCATTGAAGGTTGATCAAGGGAGGGCACCAGCCCTTCCTTCTGGAGGTCGAAGGGGTCGCCTACAACGAGGCCTATCCGACCCAGGATTTCCTTGTCGTTCCTAAAGTCTACAGTAACAAATTTGACTCGGTCGCCCTTGAGGAAGTTCTTAAATTCCTCGCACTCAACGTCAGCATAGCATATGTGGTAGACCAAGCATAAGTCATGCACGCAAACCTAGATCATGACGGGCTTCTTCTTCTCTGCCTCCTTTAGTTTCTTCGCGCTTCCCAGGACTGTGGTGTACTCAACATCTAGCCCAGCGACCCACTCATCATTTGAGTTTTCGAACATGCGTTTGAAGCGAGCAAGGAATTCTTTCACCGTTGCGGAAGAACGGGTGTAGATGATGTCGAACTCATCGCCGGTGATGGTTCTAACCTTGTACTCACCGCGGATCATGGAGATTAGGGACGCCATGGATTTGGGAGGAGGGTTAGGATTAGTGGAACTACTGTAATGTGACAGGAAGAGATGACTAGCAACGGTTTATTGATTGTAAAAATGTCGAGTGGGGGCGCGTGCGAATGGCAGGGTAGTGGCTTGCCTGGTGGATAAATGGATTCATGCACAGTATTATGGGGGCCCAATTAGATGTCATGTCTACTCGACGCCCAATTAAATGGCTTTCGATGTCATGTCAAGCATCGGGAAAATTACAGGTGATACGAAGCTTTCCATTCTCCCATGATACGGGCCTCCGATAGCCCTTGGATCTGAGATCGAACGGTTGCATGGCGTGATTCTAGAACTATGTGTGAATATCCTATCCTGGAGGGTTATTCTGCAAATTTTCAGCAACTTAGCATGCGGCAGTTCGATCTTAGATCCAAGGGCTGCCAGCAGCACGTATCATGGTTGCGCCTACCACGACAGTCGCCTCGCTCGCGCGGTCTCGCCCTTGGGGATTTAACACGGTGTGTTAGGCTATCTGATGTTGGCATGTCATACATAGTCATCACTTAGGCTGGTCGTAGTGGGGACTATCATATACTAGTATCATGCATATGATACTAGTGTTTGATACTACATTTGTAGTGCATAGTATCATATTTGCTATCATAGAATGGTTCATTTATTGCCATGCATGACACATAGTAGCACATCATTTAATATGATACGGTATCATGATATGATACTCAACCCTCTCTTAGTTCATTAAAATTTATGCCACCTCATCAAAACTGCCTAGTTGGCATGCATGATACAATGTATGATACTACCATTACGGGTAGCCTTAGTCACTCATACAACAAGGTTAGCTATAAGGTTGGCTATAAGAGTATTTTTTGTTTACTTCTCTCTATCTCTTTCTTCGTAGTATTTATTGCATCTTCCAAGGAGTGAACTCTTCCAATGAAATGGTGCTTAGATGAGGTGCTATGCGCATTAAATGGCTTTGCAACTCAAGTCCCCAATGCATATGTGCTTAGTTTTTTGTTGCTAAGTTTGCTTCATCTAGGTACACGTGCTTATCACCGTTTCTTCCTGGGGTCACCAAACTAGTCTCTCTCTTCTTAATTATCTTGGCACATTAGACTTTATGCCTATGTGGCAGGCTTAGCACCTGTAGGATCAAGTACAATAGTGGGCTATAAGCCCGCTTTACATGGCATTTTTGCATATGTGGGGGAAAGATGCAAGGAAAAAGTGGAGGAGTGGGCTCTCAAGCAAGAGACAGCCTCTACATGGTGGAGCGTCTGGAGAGGCACCTATATGGAGGTGGTCAGGAATCCGGCTTGGCAGTTAAAATGATAATGGCAAGTCAAATCACCGGGCCCCGCCTGTCCAGCAGTAAGTCACTGTCAAATCACACAACCCTACGTTTGCAGCAGCCTACTCCCTCATCTTCTTGCGTCTCTGTCGAACCGACTAGGCGGAGCTGCCCTGCCAACCATGCGGGAAAAGCCCCGCCCTCGACTTTGAAATAGTACAGTATACCAATTTTGTATTCATGGATTGCGCCATGGAGCAAAGCCTCAAGAAAACGGCGGTACACATGTACGGAGTATACAGCATGCCCACCGCGTTCTCGTCACACCCCAGCCGGTCAG
This sequence comes from Secale cereale, assembly GCA_902687465.1. Classification (NCBI taxonomy): domain Eukaryota; kingdom Viridiplantae; phylum Streptophyta; class Magnoliopsida; order Poales; family Poaceae; genus Secale; species Secale cereale. The sequence continues at coordinate 226,505,815 of LR738710.1, read as the reverse complement.
TGGGTCTTGCACGCCGCTCTCCGAGTGGAACGCGTGTCATATTGCGTTTGCACACACATGTGGGACCACAATTGAGAACCGACCATAGGCACACTCCCCGGCCCCGCAAGTTGGGTGAGTTAATAGAAGTACATACGTTGGTACCTGGACGATCCCTGTAAGACACGGAAGATCAGTTCGTCCATGCATGTGACCAGACTCCAGCGGACACGCCTGGATTGGCTATCGTCTACATATCATGCAGGCTATGTTGTATAGGGCTGTAGTTCTGGTGAGAAATCTAGAAAAAAGGTTTCTTGTCATCTCGCAAAATTAGGTGTCATGTGCTTCGGATCAATGCGAGGGTTAAACAGCGACAACTGAGTTGGGCTAGTCATTGGGGGCACATCCACGAAGACTACGCGGCTGCCATCTAGGTCAAGCCGGCTATGTTAATTAGGACAACTATCAATGGACCCCTTTTCTACGAGTTTATCTTTAATTTGAGCTTTGATCCTCGTCTAGTTTATCCGTCGGGATTCATCTTGTGTCCTTTGGGCAGTGAGGTTATGATTTCTTGTCATGTGGCATTTTTTCGTGTTATATGTTATAATTCGGTGCTTTAGATCAAAATGACGACAACTGCGCCTCCGGGGCACGTGCATGAAGACTTCTCGACAGTCATTGCCGAGGTCAAGCCGGCTCCGGCCAGTAGACAAAAGAAAACTAGTACTCCACTATATAGGTAGGAGCCTCCGCGCTTGCTTGCTAGTGTTGCTCTCTTCACATTGCCTCGTCCTCTACAAATCTAAACACGACAGCGGTGGCCACACTCTCTCTCTCTCTACTCACCGCTGGTCACAGATCCAGCCAGATCCTCTCCGCGGGAGAAGGTGAGAAGGTGCAATGTTCACGCGGTCATCCTCGGCGACGGCTCTTACCCACTGCTGGCGCATCCCAATCAGCATGCCTTGCCGTTCTCTCCCAAGCATCGCTAGCGAGGGAGGGCCTCCCACCCCTTCTTCCTCGATGTCATAGTGTGGGCATATCCGGCCTCCCGCCGCCCACCTAGCGACATCCCGGCGACCCTCAGGTATAACTTCCTTCGAAACCTGCCTTGCTCTACTTCTCGAGCTCCTAATGTCGTTGCATTTGTATCTTTTACTATTTCTCAGGCCCCCTCGTGTAGATAGGATCCATCGGTTGTTCGAAAACCACCTATTTTTTTACTTTTAAGAGGTAAAACTAGTTCATGCACTCGAATCTAGTAGTACTAATTGGTTCAAACAAGGAAGAAAGGGGGTGGGGTGGGGGAAGATTTGTTACCTGAATCTAGGACTTGGTCAAGAGAGGAAATAATGGGGGCGAAAAGTACCAGAGACTAGCTATCCAACCAGTCTCTAGGTCTAATAGGGAAATAAAGGGAATGCATTACAAACTCAATATAAACCCAATCTATCGGTTGAAAAAGGAAAGAAAGTGGGGACTGGGGGACAAGTCAACAGTGTAAGTCCAACACTAGATTTGCTAGCCTCACACAGTATAAGGTGGCTATATACCAAACAAAAATGTGACCAACCCAGATATCCTCTTCTGATGTTTGTTGCCCCGAGCCGCTCTTATGTAATGCCACTGGTAAAATGTAGCAGTCGCACTGTTAAAAGTAAGCACACGTTAAACCAATGTTGTTTTCAATGTAATGTCTCCAGTAATAATGGCACTTTTTTCATGTGTTGCTAAATTTCCCATTAAGATAAGTTGCTTCTTTTCATTTTCTGATGGAGATGGAACCGGGGCTGGAGCCCTTTTCTTAAAAAAAATAAGGAGAAGAAGTTGCTAGCTCAAGGGACATTGCTTCATTTTAGGTGAACTGCACCAAAAGGTCCCATGAATTGAATCATCCATGTTGGTGACTGGTGTTATCTCTTCTACGAAGGCATTGATGGCAGATATGGTTCCCATCACGAGGTATGTTCCTTGTTGGTCTGACCGTTTGCCAAAGATTCTGCATGTTGATCCCGCTCTTGTGCTACTGCTTTGGCACTGCCATGATAAAGCAGTAGTGTTATTATTTTGCACCATAATCTAGTGGCACTATTAATTTGAGGCAATGTTTTGGCACTGCTAGTGCCACTGTTTTTTTATATATCAAAAGAGGGGGTTCCCTCCGATTTCATTAAAGAAACCCAACCATAGAGAACCATTATCCGACAACATCTCAGTGTAAATGGGCAGTTATGCAACTACTACTAGAACGAACTCTGTACTAGCAGGAGACAAGTTTGCCACATAAGCTAGGCAGGTAGGGGGACGCAGCACCAGCTCGAACAAGTTTGGATTACAACCCAAATGCTACCACAGAAACATCAGGGGGAAGATAGGGACTGAAAGAGCCAGCTTCAGCATCCTAGTCTAAGCACCCCCGGCCTTCATCTTTGCGACGCACGGTACACCTCGTTTGCCACCTGCTCGACCCTAGTGTCACTGATAAAATGAAGTAATAATACAGTCAAAATAGAGCGAGTGTCCTCTCTATCATTTCATTTTTAATGTAGATAAAGAAAGTGTTTCTCTTTGTTAATGTATGTTTCATCAACTAGTCCCATTGCTAATGTTTAAGCGTTTCTGCAAACCGAGGTGCTTAATTTTAGTTGATCTGCGCAAAAAAGGAGATTTGAATGTCTCAAGGCCCCTCCTTGTACTACCAATGTACACTGATGTTCATCACTGGCAGAAGGTGTATCGAGGATACTTGGGTCGATTTCCAGTATGATGTAATATTTTCTTTTGTTTATTAGTGTATGTTTCATCAACTAGTGCCACTATAATCTAATCACGCCTTTTCATTATCTGTGCAAACAAGGTAATTCAACTGGATTTTGTTGGAACTCCACAAATGTACGGATGGAACCGACATATATGCAGAGTGCGAGGTGCCAAGTAAAAATTACCGACACCAACCCTGCTCCATCTAAGCATTGGCATCCACCACCATCAGTGGGATGTGTGGCACTCACTCTGGAGTATCGATCCCAGATGGAGCATCCACCAGAGATTGAAGGATCGAGCATCTACAGGGTGCCGTTTGTGAGGATGTCGTGCCAGAGCGAGCCGGTGGAGTCTTCGTCGATCGAACCCAACTGCGAGAGGAGAAAAATAGTTGGCCCGACAATGCTTCCCCGCCATCCTCTCCCTCGCCGTTCACATCATCTCACGGGGCGGCTGTCTGCCGCCGAGGAATAGGAGGGATTCCCCCCTAGACCAATAGTCGGGCAGGTTGTGAATTGTCAGGAGGAGCTTAGGGTTATTAGTATTTGTAGGTTGTGAATTGTGTTTTGTGTTGTGTATTTTGAGAGTACTTTTAGATAGGAATGTCTTTTTAATTTCATATTTGCAGTATTGAGCATATGAAGTATTTTATGAATTCTAGAGATCTATTTGTAGCACTTCAAAATGTAGTTTCATAGGAGTATAAAAGTGCAGACAATGTGATTCTCAGAGAACAAATTGCAATTTTCAGTTTCAGATAAGAAACTCCAAGTTCAGTTTCAGATAAGAAACTGCAACTTTCAGAGGCAGAGCATTTATATTAACACGGCCTTTTCAAACAGTGTTAACATCATGCTAGAAGTTTTATTCATGGTCGAAACTAGAACTACCAACCAGTTAACATCATGCTGATCAACATTCATGCATAGCACATCTTCATATGATGCACAGTCAAAAATATATGCTATTTTCAAAATGCCCACACAATGTAGAGTGTGCGAAAAGCAGAGAAAACGAGGGACGAAGTTTTGGCAAGTGTAGGACGTGGTGTGCGTAGATGACAATTGGGATCAAAATGTTAATAAAGGAAGAGGCAAAAAAATTGGAGATATTTTCTCTGCACAGGTGGAATCGAACCCGGGCGGAACAACTGTCGGGTAGTGTCACTCGGCCACTGGGCTAGTTCAGTTGTTTCGTTACTAATAAGGCACTTCCTCAGGTGGTCGGATCTCCTCGTGCGCCTTTGTGCGCTTGCCGCGACGCCGCTGTCTGCCATTGTGAACATGCTAAACCAACGAGAGGGATCGGGAGAGAACTGTACGTGGAGAGGCGGACAGTCAGGACCAAACAGGTCTATGGCCGTACGCAAGCAAGTGCCTCATCGAAAAAAATACTTCCTCCTAATGCTATACTGACGTTGGGGCCCACGGGTTTGTCAACATAGTTACATTTTTTAGGTGCTTCAACGTAGTTACTCTAGGAGATAAATTCACAATGAAGTCGGGGAGCTGGCCGGTATCATTTATTATCACTGGGGCAGCAAGTATCAGCTGGGTTTTGGGCTGCTTCGTCTAGGCTTTCTTTTTTAACATGCGCATCCCACGACCTCGGATGGGAGGTCCATAGGCCTATTTGTATTTTCTTGAGGGCCGTTATGTATCGACCGGCCTATGGACCTTCCATCCGAGGTTTTATTTTTCCTGAAACATCGGCAGCCCAGTTTATGTTTTTTTTTTGAAGAAAACGTAGAGGTCTGTTCTATTTTTCTATATAAGAATAGGAACGCCTCGTCCAACTTATGTTTCCCTTCTAACTATGTTATATATATATTTAAATTATTTTGTATGTTATTATATATTATTGTTATTGTCATCATATATTTAACAGATACTTACATATGTAGGAAAACAATATCCCACATCTTGTGAATTTATAACAATAATTTCTTAACAATAAAATCCTAGATTTTTTTTGGCAACGAAAATCCTGCTGATTGTGTACAAAAGCTTAGTAAGATTTAAGGACCAATGTAATAATAAATCACTTATTATATATAACAAAATGCTCAACCCCTGTTTATTTTTTGATAACATTGTTGCGCCCACCCCAACATTATAATTAGAATTAGCCCAGCAAAATCGTGTATTTCGAGAAAGTGCAAATGGCCTGTAATTTTTCAGGAAAAACACAAATGGGCCACATGGACGCTATATTATTTGTTCACGCAGCCCAGCTAATGGACTGTAATTCAAAAAAAGATCAAATGGACTGTAAATTCTGCCCCGCAAAAAAGACTATAAATTCTAAAAAAAATGGGTTGAATACGTGCCACATTTTTGGAGGCTGAAATGTGGGCCAATAGGCCGAAGACGATGCAAGTCATTGTCAACTTAGCCGTTGGATTTACATCCAACGACCGGCATCCATCTTCAATCTCTCGTCTTCTTCCTCCAGCGCCGCCGGGACCACCTGCTCACGCCTCCTGCTGCTAGCAGCTCTGCTTAGCACGCTTCGTTGTGAAGCGCTACTCCACGGTTGGCCAGGCCATCCCTCCATCCCTCCACACCTCCTGTTCTTCTCCACCGACTGCCGAACCACACCGCACCAGAACCAGTTAACCCTCGTACACCTCTCTGTCTGCGACTCTACTCCCGTGTCTTCCCATCTCCGGCTCATTGTTGTCCAAGGCCTCGCCGTCGTCCACCACCTTGGATGCGCTCGGCACAGAGTGGTCAACGAACGACACCATCATAGGTAGACTGTGCGTGGAGAGGCTGACAGCTGGGTCCACGGCCGCACGAACGGAAATACCTCCTTATTACGCACAAAATAATGATTCCTCCACCTGACTATTGGGACCCACCGAAAGGGCCTCTGTATTTTGCGAAAAAATGTTCCCATCGCTGACAGGTCGGACCCACCAGCTATATCTTCGCACGCAAAGAAGTGCCTCCTTATTACACAAAAAAATGAATACCCCCTGCTAGTTGGGACCCACCTTGGTGGGAGGCTGACTTGTGGGCCTACTAAGTTGACGGGGACGGAGTGCTTTGTCAAATTAGTCAATATGAACGATTCTAGCTCCAGTGATCGTACGATGTCCATCCAATGGCCATAGTGCTTCTTCAACATCTGGCCTTCTTGCTCCAGCCGCCCAAAGCAGCGCCGGTTGTGCTGCATGCTCCTGCCTCCCGTGGCCGGCTGTGTTGCCACGGAGGCCTCACCGCCCCTACTATTCCCACTGCTGGCCAGGCCCTGCGGCAACGACAGCCTCACACCGCAACCGAACCAGTGAACCCTCGTACTTCTCTCCGCGCGGGCTTCCTCTGTCGTGTCTTCACTGGCTCCGCGTCGTCCCCTTCCTCGGCCTCGCCGTTGTCCACCGCCCTGGTGCTCTCGGCGTGGCGTGGTCAACGTGGTCAAGGAACGGCTTCCATCGGACATGGACTGTACGTGAAGAGGCTGACATCTGGGTCCACGACGGCAGCAAGGAAGTGCCTCCTTATTACGCATAAAATAATGATTCCTCCACCTGACAGCAGGGACCCACCAGACGGGCCACCGTATTTCGGGAAAAAATGTTTCCCCCCTGACTGCTGGGACCCACCGAACAGGCCACCGTATTGCGTGAAAAAAACGGTCGCCCCGCTGTCAGCTCAGACCCACTGGAAGTGCCTCCTTATTACGCACAAAAAAATGAATACTCCCCCTGCTGGTTGGGAGCCATCTTGGTGGGAGGCTGACTTGTGGGCCTACTAAGTTTACGGGGATGGAGTGCTTTGTCAACTTAGTCAATATGAACGATTCTAGCTCCAGTGACCATACGATGTCCATCCAACGGCCGTAGTGCTTCTTCAACCTCTAGTATTGTTGCTCCAGCCGCCCAAAGTAGCGTCGGTCGTGCCGCATGCGCCTGCCTCCCGTGGCCGGCTGTGCTGCCGCGGAGGCCTCACCGCCCCCTACTATTCCCACCGCTAGCCAGGCCATCCCTCTACTCACCCACACCCCCTGTTATTCTGCGGTGACGGCAGCCTCACACCGCAGCGAACCAGTGAACACTCGTACTCCTCTACGCGTGGGCATCCACTGCCGCGTCTTCCCCCGGCTCCGCGTTATCCCCTTCCTAGGCCATGCCGTCGTCCATCGCCCTGGTGCTCTCGGCGCGGCATGGTCAACGTGGTCAAGGAATATCTTCCATCGGACGTGGACTGTATGTGGAGAGGCTGATAGCTGGGTCCACGGCCGCAGCAAGGAAGTGCCTCCTTATTACGCGCAAAATAATTATTCCTCCACCTGACAGCGGGGACCCACCAGACAGGCCACCATATTTCGCGAAAAAAAACATTTCCCCCTAACTGGTGGGACCCACCAGCTACATCTTCGCATGCAAGGAAGTGCGTCTGGGAAAAAACGATTCGCCCCCTGACTGCTGGGACCCACCAGCTACATCTTCACACGAAAGGAAGTTCCTGACAGTTGGGACCCACCTAGTCGAAGCGTACGTAGCATTGTCATTCTGGTCGCGAACGTTTACGTACATACTGGTCGATTTAGAGGCGCACTCGTGTCGTAGTAGAGGCGCGCACGTAGCATGTACACGTACGTACAGCGGCAAGTGTGCAAGAAAGAAAATACGGCCACGTACGTACATACAGGCAGGGTCTCGAACGCCTACTCGCGCATACGTACGGCTAGGGCTCGTGCACATGGCTGGGTCGGAATGGAGAAACAGCGCCGTCGTCGTGTTCATGGGGACCCAACCGGTTGGGTTGGAACGGAATGCGTCGTCGTGCTCATCGGGAGGGCTTGGACGGAACAGCCGATGGAAACAGGCCTGCCGTACCGCGGAACATAGGAAATGACCTTGTGTTCGACCGGCCACGGTAGAAACGGGATCCTGTTCATCGGGAGGGGTCTGGCGTACCGCGAAATGGAGGAAACGGACCTCCTACGATCGAAACGGGGGTCCTGTTGATCGGGAGGGGTGTGGCGTACCACAAAACGGAGGAAACGGACTTGTGTTGGAGCGCTACGGTCGAAACGGGGGTCCAGTTCATCGGGAGGGGTGTGGCGTACCGCAAAACGGGACTCCACGGGATACTGTTCATCTCCACCGTCGACCCTCCTCCAGCCTCCACCTGCGACTGTTCAGCCTCCACCCCGCGCTACTCCACCGGCTACTATTCAACTAGCCCTCTCCACGGGCTCCTATTCAACCACCCCTCCACGGGCTACTATTCAACCATCCCTCCACCGTCTACTGTTCATCCTACCCTCCACGGGATGGTCCTATTCATCGAGCCCTCCACGGGATCCTGTTCATGCAGCCCAAACCGGCTCGATCGATCGGGGTCCTGTTCATCCAGAGGCAACACCACGGGGTCCTGTTCATCCACCCCCATCGGGAACTGTTCATCCAAACCCCCCAGCAACGCTAACTGTTCATGCAGAGGCAACATCGATCGGCTTCAGTTAGCAGCAGTAGCGAAGGAATCGCTCGATCGGGTTCAGTTAACAGCCATCGACCGATCGCTCGGGTTCAGTAACGCATAGCCTGTAGTGCAATCGCTCGGGTTCAGTTAGAGCCCAACGCCTCGCTCGGGTTCAGTTAGAGCCCAACGCCTCGCACCCACGCGCGTGCGTGTACGAGAGAAATGCGCATCGCTCGGCCCCGACCACCCACCGTAACCGGGAACACCCCGATATTTTCCTCGCCCTCGCTTCTACCATGGTTTTTTCCGTCATGGATGGCCCAGAGAATGTCATGCAGCTGCATCTCCGGCCTGCCCAGGACGAAAAGCCCATTTTCTGTCATGACTTTTTGTCATAGAAGTAGGACCCCACTACATCTATGATGATACCGTATTTTGTCACAATTATTGTCATAGAAGTGTCATAAGATGACAATTTTTTTTCGTTTAACCAGAAATGTCACGGATGTGTCTTTTTTTGTAGTGTAAGTCTGCTAGCCCATGCTTAGATGAGTTTGACAATTTCAATGTGAAACAAGAAAACTTAAATGCTTATGTTGGTAGACAATTGCAACGTAATGCTTATATAATTGAACGCTTGAGTGATTATATGTCTAGAGTTAAAGGTGAATTTAAACTCATTAGTAAACATGCTTCTATGGTTACCACTCAAGTAGAACAAGTACTTAAAGCACAAAATTATTTGCTCAATGAATTAAATAGTAAGAAAAATGATAATGTTATTAGAGTTGTGACCAGAGGTGGTAAAATGACTCAGGTACCTCTGTATCCTGAACGCCACCCTAAGAGAATTGAGTAAGATTCTCAGAGAGCTAATGTAGATGCACCTAGTTCTTCTAAGAAGAAGAAAAAGAAAAATGATAGGAATTTGCATGCTTCTAGTGAACCTGTAGCTGACACACCTGAGTATCCCAATGATATATCTATCTCGGATGCTGAAATGCAATCCGGTAATGAACATGAACCTAGTGATAATGTTAATGATGATGTTCGTGATGATGCTCAACCTAGCAATGATAATGTTGTAGAGACTTCACCTGGTGTTGATCTTAATAATCCACAATCAAAGAATCATCGTTACGATGAGAGAGACTTTGTTGCTAGGAAGCACGGCAAGGAAAGAGAACGATTGGTTCAGAAACCCATGCCTTTTCCTCCTAAACTGTCCAAGAAAAAGGATGATGAGGATTTTGAGCGCTTTGCTGAAATTATTACACCTATCTTTATGCGTATGCGTTTGACTGATATGCTTAAACAAATCCTTATGCTATGTATATGAAAGATATCATTACCAATAATAGAAAGATACCCGAAGTTGAAATTTCCACCATGTTTGCCAATTACAATTTGAAGGGTTGAATACCTAAGAAACTAGGAGATCCAGGAGTACCTACTATACCTTGCTCTATCAAAAGAAACTATGTTAAAACTGCCTTATGTGATCTTGGAGCTGGTGTTAGTGTTATGCCTCTCTCTTTATATCGTAGACTTGACTTGAGTAAGTTGACACGTACTAAAATATCATTGCAAATGGCCGATAAATCAACTGTTATACCTATCGGTATTTGTGAGGATGTGCCTGTTGTGGTTGCAAATGTTACTAATCTAACGGACTTTGTTATCCTTAATATTCCCGAGGACGATAGTATGTCTATTATCCTTGGTAGACCCTTTTTGAATACTACAGGGGCTGTTATTGATTGCAACAAAGGCAATGTCACTTTTCATGTCCATGGTAATGAGCATACGGTACAATTTCCGAGGAAACAACCTCAGGTCCACAATATCGATTCTATTGTAATTTTTTAACTATTACTATTGGAGGTTTTGAATTTCCTCTTCCTACTGTCAAGAAGAAATATGATATTCTTATTGTTGGGGACATTCATATCCCCATTGAGGTAACCTAGTGTTATTTGAAAATTCTCCGATTTCATGTTATTCGGAAAGAGTTTACTAACTAGACCTGATCAACCTTGTTAATGGATTCCTTTTGATGAGCATGAGATGGGTGAATCTAGATAGCACAACTTTCTGTACCTTCCTTTTTCTTTCTGTTAATTAGATTAAATAAAGCAAAAATAGCATTTTCTGTCTGTTTTCAGAGTTATCCGTGCAATAAAAAATACCCCAAAAATAAAAGTTCTCCAAATGCCCCGAAAATAAAATATGATTTTTTTCCAGAATATTTGAGAATATTTGGCACTGAGAACACAACAGGGGGAGCCAGCACCTGGCCACGAGGGTCCTGGGCGCGCCCCGTGCCTCGTGGGCCCCACGTGGCCCCCCTCCACTTACTCTAGCACCCACACACTCCTTCTTCCTCCTAAAAAAATCACTATCCAGCTCAAGCACGAGTTCTATCTCATCTTGCTGCCATTTTCGATCTCCTTGCTCAAAGCTCCATTCACAAAACTTTTTGGGGAGATTGTTTCTTGGTATGTGAATCCTGCATTGGTCCAATTAGTTTTTGTTCTAGTTCTTTATTTATTGCAAATTTTTGCTGCTTAGGTGACCATGTTCTTGAGTTTGCACGTCAAATTTATGTGGTTCCAAGTAGTTCTAATGCATGATATAGTCTCTAGGAACTTGTAGGAGTAGTTGCTGTCAATCTTGTTGAGTTTGGTTCAATTTTATTTTGAGTCACTAAAAATTTCCGAAATTTTCAGAGGAAGAAAAGGATAAGCAGAAGGAAGAGAATAAGATTCCCAAATACAATCTTCCTCGCACTGCGGAAGTTTGGCCGTGTGAATGGCCTTGCAATGAGTTTTTGGAAGCCGCCGAGATTTATAAAGACTTTTATTATTTGGTGGAGAATGTAGGCCTCACCGACTTCCTCCACGACCAGCGTGAACAGTATCTCTTGCTCACGAATATTTTCACGCAAAACTTTCATTTTCATGCTAAGAAATCACCACCTTCAGTGGAGTTTCGTTTATATGATGAGGTTAAGGAGATGTCATTCTATGAATTTTTTCAAGTATGTAAGATACCCTTTGTTGGTAGCCTTGAGGAACCACATCGCAAAGATGTTGTGGGGTTTATCGATATGATAGCTGTAGGGGAAACGAGGCAAGTTTTAGGGGCAAGACTTACTAGTATACATTTTCCTGCTCTACGCTACTTTGCTATATTTGCTGCTCTACGCTTAATTGGTCGTGGGAACAGTGGGAATCTTAGTGCCCCTGATATTGTCATTTTGCGCCATGCTTTGTTTCAAGACACAACTTTTAGCTTGAGTTCTGTTGTTGCTAAACGATTAATTCTGAACCATACAAAGGGGCCTATCTTTGGAGGCATCTTTGCTTCACGCCTTGCTGAACACTTTAGAATACCTATTAGACATCATGAGAAGGAAGAAAAGTTAATGACCCTGGTGTTTCTAGATTATAAGAGTATGATAGCACATGATTTTATTGTTAAAGACAAGAAGAAGTTGCTTAAGTATAAATTGAGGTTTGATGAAAAATATTGTGAGTGTTCGCACACGAACACGTCACCGTGTACCTCCAACGCCGGGGGTGATGCACCACAGCTCATGTCGAAGGAGACCCGTCCGGAAGTGTGGTACGCAAGCAATCCGGTGGGCGCTTTTCGTAGACCCGAAACCCCACACGCCCGGGAGGGACCCCGTCAGGGTGCGCGGCGGCTATGGGCTGCCCTAGGTCGACCTGACTACCCCTAGGGCCTCGAGGTTTGCCGCCCTGCAACAAGAAGAACAGACGAAGAACCAGGAAGAAGAAGAACTAGGGTTAAGGAGAAAAGGTAAAAGATAAAAAGTGGTAGATGAATTGATCGATTGTGCGTTGTTCAATCGGCCGTCACCTATTAGGTAAATAAGAGGCGGCTGGACTTCCCGTGCAAGGAAAAGGCTTAGATTCACATCCAAAACCCTAGCCAAATTCGCATTGGTTTTGTCCGAACTTTCCAAAACTATTCGGTTTAAACTGGCTGTACCTTGCGGGTAATTTTTGAGGTGGTAAATGACCTCGGATGGAAAACAGCCCAAAAGTAATCTTGACCATTTTGATGATACGAACAACTTTTATATTGAATGTTTTTTGATTTGAACCCATCTTCTGGGCCAAAACAGTCACGCAGAACAGGCTGTTATTCGCGCTACCCATCACACACGTGGCTGGTGGGGCGCGTCACTTATGGCTCCGTGACAAGGCTGCATTCGGATGACTGTAACTTTTGCATACGAACTCGGATTGGGACGATTTTTATATCAAAATCGACCGTTTTGACGAGATGAAGACAACTCATGTAGAAAGTTTTTCCATATGATGCAGTCTTGGTGGCGTTATCAGCCGAATAGTGTTTTGAATACAAAATCTCAGTATTTTGAACACAACTTCGGCCTTCGAAATGAGATTGGATGGCGATGGCCCAATCTTCAAAGATGTTCATATGGACAATACGAAACTTTTGTATGTAGATCACTTCTCCATTTGAGGTCATATTAATTAAGTTATTGACCGTGCGAAAATCTGGTGTCAACACATGTACTCTGTTTTTCGGCAAAACTTGGATGCCAAAAAATAATTTGCACATGGCTTGTTCTAAGGACGATGTCAACACTCCATCGGCCATTTTGCCTGTTTTTTGGATGATAAGTATATATCGACCATTGCTTATTTGAACCTCTTGATGCAAACTTGGGTGAAAACTTCTCAATTTCTATAACAATCCGGTGATAGGGTTCCATAGATCAAAACCATCATCTGAACCATATTATTCACCCTTTCGCTAGGATTTTGCAGATAATCAAGAATGAACTTCTCCCGATCCTTACTTCGCCTGCATAAAAAATTCATTAGTGGCTGATGCTGTGGACTTCGGTTCGGCCTTACCTATCTTGACAAGACGAAGCATCGGCTATTGAGAGAAAATGCAATACACCATGATTAACATAGTAGCCGGATGCTTGCTGTGCCAACTCTTTCGAATTGTCATGTCTAAATATATGAACAATTTTAATGCAATCCAAAGCACATTTTGCATCTAGACATATCTCAAGATAAAATATAAATGATTCGTCAAAACATTGATAACCCTTGAATGTTTGTTGCACTACTCATAACGAATCACCGAAAGCCTCAATATGTATAGCACCTGTAGCAAGTAAAATAGTCAATGCAAATAACAATGCAAATTCGGCTTTGATTAATCGTGCATAAAAACATTCTAAGCGGCATGAGGCTTCAAGAATATAGTACCACAAGGAGATATATAAACAACACCAACACTTTTGCCATTGCTACGAAATGAACAATCAAAACATAATCTCCATAGTACTAGAGAGACATAGCTAACATCAATATTATGCATGTCATTAATCCGATATTCAGTAATAAAATCAGCTATGCTTTGGCCTCTTATAGATCTCAAAGATGCATAAGACAAATCATATCCAAACAAAGTATAAGCCCACTAGCCAATTCTGCAACTATGAATTGGTCTATGCAACGTACATTCAATGATGTCTCAACTCCATTCAATCAAAATATAGGCATACATATGAACTTCCATGAGCACATACCTTGTCTCGCTCTCCAATCGAACTAAGGACGATGTTAGAATACTACACCGGCCATGCATTGACATACTCGTAGGACGATAGATAAATATCGGCCATTACCATGTAGACATCATTCAAAGCACATATAGCCGAAATAAACAAATGAAATGACAAATCAAGTATTTCGACCCTTTGGATCAGCAACAAACTTGTAGCTAATCAAATGTATAGTGACTTGGTAACACCCTTTCATGATGTAAGAAATTATATGGCATCCATGGATTAAAATAAGCCCATTGAGGGTTACCAATCATACCTGATGACGAATTCCATGGCCTAGGTGTTAATGTCATAGTTGAAGAATATGGATAATGTGTAGACTGAAGATGTTAAAAACTTCGGCTTGGTCCTTCATCGTTTTCACTATTTTCCTTCTTCAGCTTTGCCGCACTTCTTCTAATGGAACCTTGCACATAATTCTTATTTTGAGCACTTTCCATGCCATGTTCCTTTCTTTGAGTTCTTGTGCACTAAGTTTTTGTAATTTTTTTGCCAATATGATAAGCCGAGTGGGCACCCCGGCTGCGATTTTGTCTGAAGCAATGGCAATTCTTGTTTTACCTTGTGCACTCTCAACTTCTTTTCTTCAGATTTGGCACTTTGACGATCAATAATTGGTTGCTTTGTCTTATTGCCTTTAGTAGCCGATGTCAACACTTTAATTGGATCTTTTTCATTTGAGATCAAATCTGAAGTTGTGCTCTTACGACCATCTCTTTTAACATGGTAAACTTGCTTCACCACCTCTTTCTTCTTCCTTGAGTTCTGGACCGATTCCTTATGATCGAAATGGTCTTTAACATATCTTTACCTAATACTAAAGCACGGATTAAATCTGTCAGATTCACTGTCTTTGAATGTTTTTTTAGAAATTAAACCGCGCTCTAGATTTAAGTTTAAAAAAAGATTCATATCACCCGAACGGACGGACGCAACACCCAGTGTCCGCCTGCCCCAATCTTGAATCCAGGGCCTAGGCTGTCGTCCCCAACCCACCATCAGGACGAGGAGATGCTGAACTCAGCCGACGGCGCTGGTACGGGCCTCCGGGGGGATCGGACCGTCCTCCGGCGACCTCTACATCCTCTTCCTCAACACCTCCGCCGCCCACCGGAGAAAGCAGCCCCGCACTCCTTTGCCTACCCGATCCTCCTCCTTCTCGCGCTGCTCTTCCCCTCCCCCGCTCATGCATGTGCCGCCTCGCTATCCCCACTCTCGGCCACCTCCAACGCCTCCTCCCACGCCTACGCCTTCACGGGCCGTGAGCCGGTGCCCACCCCGGATCCCACCTTCTTCGACGATGTCATCGACGACGTCGCCGACAAGTACGGTTGGGACCCCGACGCCGAGGTCCGGGTCTGGCCACTCGACGCCGAGGGTGCGCTCGTCGGTGCCGTCCAGCGCTATGAGTTCCGCGCCCGTGCGGGGGGCGTCGCGGTCGCACTATTGCGGGCCTCCGACGGGGCCATCGACTGCAGCCGCCACGACGCCCCCACGGTGGAGGAGGTGGCCAGGCCCGATGAGGTCGACTTTGTTGGAATTTACTAGTATTTACTAGTCCAAATAAATTTAGAAATTCTCATTGACACATTATTATTTTGTTAATTGGGAAAATTAATGAGTCATTGATTAATTAGTAACGGTCGCGTTTATTTGGGCTGTTTCTATTTCATTAACAGACGCGGTTATTACGACCGTTTCTGACTCATTAACAAACGCGTCTATTGTTATTGTTTCTATTTCATAAACGAACGTGTTAAGTACGGTAGTTTCTAAATCATAAACGGACGCGTTTATGGCGGCTGCTTTGACTCCCAACATACACTATATAAACCCGTACCAAGCCAGCCTTGGGAGTAGGTTGTTTTCGTATGGTTTCTCACCATTCCAAAATATTGCGCCGCCACTCAAGCCTTCTCCATCCCTCCTTCCAGCGTGCAATAGAAGAAGGGACAGCAGGCCTCCGGAACCCCGCCTCTTGCGATCCTGTACGGGAGAGGGGCGATCAGGTTTTTGGCGAGAGTTCTCGCTCGACTGCTGACAGCGATCACTTCCCCAACGACGACTTCTTCCCCGACATCGGCAACCTCTTCCTCGACGACGACATGGCCCAGACCGAGGACAACACAGCCGCTACTACAGCTGCTGCAACGTATGCATCTCTCTCTCATCTGTATCAGATCTTGCTACAATTTCTATGTCTAGTACTTGCCGTAGATTGGATCTGTTTCCCCATTGTACTAGATATTTGTATGCTCGCTTTAGTTGCTTCTGTCATGATTAATTTTATGATATTCCGGATTAAACCATATGATGAATTGCTAATATATTCAACAATCCAAAAACCTGATTATAGGCAATTTGCTACACCTGCTTTTCTTACGTCGACAAAGCCCGATCGGTTCAAGGGTGTGAACTATAAGAGGTGGCGCACGAGAGCAGTGTTGTGGTTTCAATCCATGAACTGCTATGCGGCCACCAAGGGCATGCCTGCGGGCGATCTTGAACCTGCACAGCGGGAAGCCTTTGAAAGGGTTGATATTATGTTTAAGACAGCCCTCCTCGGTATTATTGATGATTCCATTGTGGATCCTTATATGTCGTTTGATAATGGCAAGGACATGTGGGCCGCACTCGAGGCCAAGTTTGGGGTATCGGACGCTGGTAGCGAGTTGTACGTCATGGAGCAATTCTATGACTACAAGATGACTGATGAGCGTTCTGTTGTTCAACAGGCTCATGAGATACAGTCACTCGCTAAGGAACTTGAGCACTTTAAGTGTAATTTACCGGACAAAATTGTGGCCAGTGGCATCATTGCCAAGCTTCCACCTTCGTGGGGCACCTTTGCTACTTCTCTGAAACACAAGAGACAGGAGTTTTCCGTTTTGGACCTCATCGGATCTCTTGATGTGGAAGAGAAGGCGAGAGCAAAGGATACACGTGCTCGGGTTGCTGAGGTAGGTTCTGCTGCGCACATGGTGCAGAAGAAAAACTACCAGCCCAACAAGCCTAAATATAACAAGAAGAAATACGAGGGTAAAGGCAAGCCTGACAACAAGTTTAAGCCATCGTCCTCTACCAACTTTAAGAAGAAGAAGGGATCATGCCACGTTTGTGGCGACCTGAGCCATTGGGCTCCGAGATGCCCCAAACGACATGAGCTGCAGCAGCTGGAGAATAGCGGCAAGACCGCTAATGTTGTCATGGCTGACACCGAGATGAAGGATATTGGGTACGGTATAATTCCTACCATTCTTTCAATTTGTCATTCTCCTGATTGGTTGATTGAGACAGGTGCCAATGTACATGTTTGTGCTGATGCCTCCATGTTCTCTTCTTACCAGGTCACAGGGACTTCCCCCGTGCTGATGGGGAACGGGTCACATGCCACTATTCGTGGTGTTGGTACGGTCGATCTGAAGTTTACTTCGGGGAAGATCGTGCGACTGAAAAACGTGCATCATGTGCCCTCCATCAATAAGAATCTCGTCAGCGGTTCGCGTTTATGTCGAGATGGTTATAAGTTGGTTTTCGAGTCCAATAAAGTTGTAATTTCCAAGTATGGACAATTTGTTGGTAAAGGCTATGAGTGCGGAGGCTTGTTCCGCCTATCTTTGTCAGACTTATGCACTAAAGTTATTAATCATGTTTGCCACGATAATGAATCTGATATTTGGCATTCACGACTTTGTCATATTAACTTTGGTTGCATGACGCGGTTAGCACATATGAGTTTAATTCCAAAATTTACTACTGTGAAAGGTTCCAAATGTCAAGTGTGTGTTCAAGCTAAGCAACGTCGCAAGTCCCATAAGACTGCGGAGGTAAGAAATTTAGCACCACTGGAGCTTATACATTCTGATCTTTGTGAGATGAATGGCGTGTTGACAAAGGGTGGAAAGAAATACTTTATGACACTCATTGATGACTCCACTAGATATTGTTATGTGTATCTTCTGAAAACAAAAGATGAGGCTTTAACTTACTTCAAAAACTATAAGGCCGAAGCAGAGAACCAACTTGATCGTAAAATTAAACGGCTTAGGTCTGATCGTGGTGGAGAGTATTTTTCAAATGAATTCAATTCGTTTTGTGCGGAACATGGTATTATCCATGAGAGGACGCCTCCCTATTCACCTCAGTCAAATGGGGTGGCTGAAAGAAAGAACCGAACTCTGTGTGATTTGGTTAACGCCATGTTAGACACTTCGGGTCTCTCCAAGGCATGGTGGGGGGAGGCGCTAATGACTGCATGTCATGTCCTAAACCGAGTTCCCACAAAGAATAAAACCATTACTCCATTTGAGGAATGGGAAAGGAAAAGATTGAAACTCTCTTACTTACGTACTTGGGGTTGTTTGGCGAAAGTCAATATACCAATTCCCAAGAAGTGCAAGCTTGGACCTAAAACCGTAGATTGTGTTCTTCTGGGCTTTGCTTTTAATAGCATCGGTTATAGATTTTTGGTAGTAAAATCTGAGGTATCCGACATGCATGTCGGTACGATTATGGAGTCGAATGATGCGACATTCTTTGAGAACATATTTCCTATGAAGGATATGGCTAGCTCATCAAATCAGGAAATACCTATTTTATCGAGTCAGGAAATAACTGAGATTCCTGAACCCACCATTCCAATAGAACACGTTGAGAATCCCTTGGAGGATGACAATAAAGTTCCTGTTAGGAGCAAGAGACAGAGGATTGCAAAGTCCTTTGGTAATGATTTCATTATGTACCTCGTGGATGACACACCTAGGACTATTTCAGAAGCCTATGCATCTCTTGATGCTGACTACTGGAAAGAGGCTGTCCGTTGCGAGATGGATTCCATCCTGGCTAACGGAACCTGGGAGATCACCGATCGTCCCTATGGGTGCAAACCTGTAGGGTGTAAGTGGGTGTTCAAGAAAAAGCTTAGGCCTGATGGTACAATTGAAAAGTAAAAGGCAAGGCTTGTGGCCAAGGGTTATACTCAGAAAGAAGGTGAAGACTTCTTTGATACTTACTCACCTGTGGCTAGATTGACCACTATCCGAGTGCTACTGTCTTTGGCTGCCTCGCATGGTCTTCTCGTTCATCAAATGGACGTTAAGACAACTTTCCTTAATGGAGAGTTGGATGAGGAAATTTATATGGAGCAGCCAGACGGTTTCGTAGTGCCCGGTCAGGAAGGAAAAGTGTGTAAGTTATCGAAGTCATTATATGGCCTCAAGCAAGTGTGACGCCCGGATAGTTAAGCTACAGTAACCCTCTACTAATGACGACACGTCACCACAATTACGGTTGATAATCTCGTGTTAGTTCGAAAACGATCCAAATTAAAATTTGAATTAAAAGAAAACACAAAAGTTTTCAAACATTAAAACTAAAATGTTCGGGACGTATCAAATAAATCATAAGGAATTATGGTGGAGAATCCTTATTTTTATAACATATTTAAATGCACCAAAATGATTGAAACAGCAGACAAAACAATTAAGTAAATGCCTTTGGTATTTTATAAAATATTAAACTATTTTATTTTGTTGCCCAAACTTATGTGGGAGTGGCATACTTATTAACACTAAAATTGGAACTGCCTTTATAATTTACAAAACTAAAATAAATGGGGAACTAAAATAAACAGAAAAGAAATTGAAAAGAAAATAGAAAAACACAAAACAAACAGAAAAATAAAAGAAGGAAGAACCCCCCCCCCC
>LR738710.1:226343441-226478545 GCA_902687465.1 Secale cereale | reverse complement strand
CCCTCGCCGGACTGCCCTGCCCCGCCTCTCCTTCGCCGGCCCTCCTCGAGCCTCACCGCCCCCGTGCCCCTGCAAACGCCGGTGAGGCCCGGCCCCTTTTCCCTCTGCCCCTGGCCATCGCCCCGGTCGCCGCCTTTCCCCTCGGTCGCCACGGTCGTCGCCGCGCGCACGCGCGCTCGGGGCGCGCCCGCGATCCCGCCCCGCGCACCGGCCCGACCATCGCTCACCGCTCGGCCGCACAGGCCTCGCCCCGCGTGCCTGCTGCACACGCTGCTGCCGCCGTTCGCCGGTCGCGCCCCGCATCCGCCTCACTCCCGCTCGTCCCCCCTGCTCACCGTTGCCGGGGCAGCGCCGCCGCTGCTTCCCGCGGCCTCGGCAACTGCTGCCCGCCTGCCGCCGCAGCACCCTCCCCTCGTCGCCGTGGCCTCGCCACCGCCACCATCTGCGGCCCGACCGGCCGGCGGCCTGGGGCCCCGCCCGCCGTGGCCGGCGGCCATGCCCAGCGCTCGTTCGGGCGTGCGCCCACCCCGGGTTCGTGCGCCCGCAACCAACCGCCCCGCTATGCCCCCCTGGGCCTCTGCCAGGTGGGGCCCCAGGCCCCAGAAACGTTTAACAAAAAAAAAATAAGATAATAAAAATAATAATAAAATAGATAAATAAAAATAAATAATTAATAATATTAATTAATTAATTAATTAATTAGGTAATTAATCTAATTAATTCTGTTTAGATTAACCTAAATCCTAATTAACTTAATTAACTGTTAATTATTTAAACAGTCAATGACAGGTGGGACCCACTGGTCAGGTTGACCAGTCAACCATGCTGACATCAGCATGATGTCATGCTGATGTCATATATCCTTTTTCGAATTAATTAAATTAATATTAAATTCCAGAAATTAATATAAACTTTAGAAAATCATATCTTTTAAACCGTAACTCGGATGAAAATAATTTATATATGAAAGTTGCTCAGAACGACGAGACGAATCTAAATACGCTGTTCGTTCGTCCGCCACACACCCCTAGCATACCGAACCCGCAACTTTCCCCCTCCGTTTCATCCGCCCGAAAACGCGAAACACCGGGAATACTTTCCCGGATGTTTCCCCCCTTCATCGGTATCACCTCCTATCACGTTAGGTCACACGTAGCACCGCGTATTGCCTTGTTATATTTTGTGATGCTATTGTTTGCTCTGTTATTTATTTGTTTCCCCTTCGTTGCTTCTTTCGGTAGACTCCGATACCGTGATAGACCCTGAGCCCCTTTGATGCTTCGATGTTCGACTACGGCTACGATTCCGAAGATTCCTTTCGTCTGCAGAGCTTCCAGGCAAGCCCCCCCTTTGATCACCAGATATCACCTATTCTTCTCTCTACTGCTTGCATTAGAGTAGTGTAGCATGTTACTGCTTTCGATACTCCTAATCTGCTGCATAGCCTGTCATTGTTGCTACCACTGTTGATACCTTACCTGCAATCCTAAATGTTTAGTATAGG
Organism: Secale cereale; assembly: GCA_902687465.1. Lineage (NCBI taxonomy): Eukaryota > Viridiplantae > Streptophyta > Magnoliopsida > Poales > Poaceae > Secale > Secale cereale. The sequence goes on along the minus strand of LR738710.1, from coordinate 226,477,041 downwards.
ATGCTAGTATCCCATCAGTGGCCCTACATTCTTGTCCGTCTGCCATGCTATTCTATCGGGCCGTGATCACTTGGGTGGTGATCACGGGTATATACTATATACATACTTTACATACACATGATGATGGTTCGGAGATGGGGGCTGAAGGGGCAGGTGGTTCCACACAGGTAGTGGTGGGCCTGGGTTCCCGACAGTCCCCTGATGGATACTTTGTGGTGGAGCGACAGGGCAGGTTGCGACCACCTAGGAGACAGGTGGGCCTGGCCCTGGTCGTTGTCCGCGGTTATATCATAATAACACGTTTAACGGGATCTTGGTATTTGATCTGAGTCTGGCCATTTGGTCTATACGCACTAACCAGCTACGTGGGAATAGTTATGGGTACTCGACGTCGTGGTATCAGCCGAAGCCTTCTTGACGTCAGCGGTTTAGCGGCGCGCGCCGGATTGGACTGGAAGCCTGCTCTGGTATTAGGAGAGGCTAGGTCTGCTTACCGGCCGCTCTCGCAACGTGCAGGTGTGCATTGGGCGATGGGCCCAGACCCCTGTGTGCTTAGGACTTAGACCGACGTGCTGACCTCTCTGCTGTGCTTAGGTAGGGCTGCGACGTGTTGATCTTCCGAGGCCGGGCATGACCCTGGAAAGTGTGTCCGGCCAAATGGGATCAAGCGTGCTGGGTTATGTGGTGCACCCCTGCAGGGAAGTTAATCTATTCGAATAGCCGTGTCCCTCGGTAAAAGGACGACCCGGAGTTGTACTCGGACCTCATGACAACTAGAACTGGATACTTAATAAAACACACCCAGACAAGTTCCAGATATAACTCGATGGTTGCTCTCTCACAGGGTGATGTGCGGGAGGATCGCCGGGTAGGTTTATGCTATACGATGTTACTTGGTGAACTTACCATCTATTTCCCTTCTACTGCTTCAAGACGGAGGCTGCGAGACGCGAGGATACTTGTTACTTCCATATATTCTCTTCTACTGCTGCAAGATGGAGGTGGCCAGAAGCGTAGTCTTCGTTTGGATTAGCTATCCCCCTCTTATTCCCGCTTGCTGCAGTTCAGTCCACTGATATTACCCATATCATTGATACCGTTGCATATGTAGTGTAGATCCTTGCTTGCGAGTACTTTGGATGATTACTCACGGTTGCTTTTCTTCCCCCTTTTCCCCTCTTGTTCCTTCTTCTCGGATGATGCAACCAGATTGATGGAGACCAGGAGCCAGAAGATCCCGAGGATGTTTTTACGTGGAGTTCGGCTTCGAGGAGTAGTTAGGAGGTCCCAGGCAGGAGGCCTTGCCTTTTCGATCGTTGTTACTTTTGTGCTAGCCTTCTTAAGACAAACTTGTTTAACTTATGTCTGTACTCAGATATTGTTGCTTCCGCTGACTCTTGTGTTTTCGAGCTTATGTATTCGAGCCCTCGAGGCCCCTGGCTTGTAATATAAAGCTTGTATTATTTTAATTTGTGTCTAGAGTTGTGTTGTGATATCTTCCAGTGAGTCCTTGATCTTGGTCGTACACATTTGCGTGCATGATTAGTGTACGGACAAATCGGGGGCGTCACAGCAAGCCCCTAAGCAATGGCACAAGAAGTTTGAAAGGACTTTGACTTCTGAAGGCTTTGTTGTAAACGAAGCTGACAAATGTGTGTACTATCGCCATGGTGGGGGCGAGGGAGTTATTCTTTGTCTATATGTCGACGACATACTGATATTTGGAACCAATCTTGATTTAATTAAGGAAGTTAAGGATTTCTTATCTCGTTTTTTTGAGATGAAGGATCTAGGAGTGGCTGATGTTACCTTGAACATCAAGCTGCTGAGAGATGATAATGGTGGGATTACACTGCTTCAATCTCACTATGTGGAAAAGGTCTTGAGTCGCTTCGGGTATAGCGATTGTAAGCCTTCTCCAACTCCATATGATCCCAGTGTGTTGCTTCGAAAGAATCGACGGATTGCTAGAGATCAACTGAGATATTCTCAGATTATAGGCTCGCTTATGTATTTGGCGAGTGCCACGAGGCCTGACATCTCTTTTGCTGTGAGCAAATTGAGCCGGTTTGTTTCCAATCCGGGAGATGATCATTGGCGTGCGCTTGAGAGAGTTATGCGCTATTTAAAAGGCACAACGAGCTATGGAATTCACTATACCGGAAACCCCAGGGTTCTGGAAGGCTATAGTGATTCTAATTGGATATCTGATGCTGATGAGATTAAGACCACTAGTGGTTATTTATTTACACTTGGTGGTGGCGCTGTTTCTTGGAAGTCTTGCAAGCAGACCATCTTAACGAGGTCAACTATGGAAGCAGAACTCGCAGCATTAGATACAGCCACTGTTGAAGCAGAGTGGCTTCGTGAGCTTTTGATGGACTTGCCTGTGGTTGAAAAACCAATACCCGCGATCCTAATGAACTGTGATAATCAAACCGTGATCATCAAAGTGAACAGTTCTAAGGATAATATGAAGTCATCAAGGCATGTGAAGAGGAGATTGAAATCTTTCAGGAAACTGAAAAACTCCGGAGTTATTACAGTGGATTATATCCAAACGACTATGAACTTGGCAGATCCCTTCACAAAGGGTTTATCACGTAATGTGATAGATAATGCATCGAGGGAGATGGGTTTGAGACCCACGGTATGAGTTATCCACAGTGGTAACCTACTCTATGTGATCGGAGATCCCGTGAATTAGAAGTAAGAGACAAGTTGTTGGTCAGCTGAGAGGAGAGTATTCTTGTATTTTATCCCAATCCGTGAAGATGCAATATTCTCCTAATCTGTATGGTAGGTTGAGATTTGTCTTAATGTGTTCCAAGTGGTTTACTTATATAAGCGGAGATGTGTCCTACAGAGCATCTCTTGAGGAACTCACCTATATGAGCTTGATTGTTGAACGTCGCAATCTGTGAGAATTGGGTGTTCTCTAATAAACTCATGAAAGGCCTTCGGAGTATGACGCATAAGCTCCAACCGCGGGGAAGCCTTGCGACAGCCTAGTATCGGTCTAGACGTTGTGTGAAACTGGTATCACAGCAAACTTGTAGTTCAAGGCATAGTCCACTATCCAAGTAGTGAATTAGTGTAACATAACATTCTAGGTGGAAGTTCAACTTAACAGTCTCCACTAAGTACCGGTATATAAACAATGCTTTGGAACTTAAAAATGAGGAGATGTGTCTATGAGATTTTGTGGGGGGTTGTTGGAATTTACTAGTATTTACTAGTCCAAATAAATTCAGAAATTCTCATTGACACATTATTATTTTGTTAATTGGGAAAATTAATGAGTCATTGATTAATTAGTAACGATCACATTTATTGGGGCTGTTTCTATTTCATTAACAGACGCGGTTATTACGACCGTTTCTGACTCATTAACAAACGCGTTTATTGTTATTGTTTCTATTTCATAAACGGACGTGTTAAGTACGGCAGTTTCTAAATCATAAACGGACACGTTTATGGCGGCTGCTTTGACTCCCAACATACACTATATAAACCCGTACCAAGCCAGCCTTGGGAGTAGGTTGTTTTCGTATGGTTTCTCACCGTTCCAAAATATTGCGCCGCCACTCAAGCCTTCTCCATCCCTCCTTCCGTCGTGCACCAGAAGAAGGGACAGCAGGCCTCCGGAACCCCGCCTCTTGCGATCCTGTACGGGAGAGGGGCGATCAGGTTTTTGGGGAGAGCTCTCGCTCGACTGCTGACAGCGATCACTTCCCCAACGACGACTTCTTCCCCGACATCGGCAACCTCTTCCTCGACGACGACATGGCCCAGACCGGGGACAACACAGCCGCTACTACAGCTGCTGCAACGTATGCATCTCTCTCTCATCTGTATTAGATATTGCTACAATTTCTATGTCTAGTACTTGCCGTAGATTGGATCTGTTTCCCCATTGTACTAGATATTTGCATGCTCGCTTTAGTTGCTTCTGTCATGATTAATTTTATGATATTTAGGATTAAACCATATGATGAATTTCTAATATATTCAACAGACTTTCTCACTGGCGACGGCGCCATGGCGCACGGCTTCGGCGTTAGGGTCCTCGACATGGTAGGGTCGTTCGAGTGGGTGGTCTCCTATGGCGCTGGCGGGGGCGCGCATAGCTCCAGTTGCCCTTGGTGAGTGCTATTTTACTTTTAGCTTGGCTGTTGCTTCAGATTTTTGCTTCTAGTTGCTTGCTTGCTATGCGGTTGAAGTTATAAGATGAAGCAGTTACTACAATTGGTGAATGGTCTAGCTGGTGCTTACCTCTTTTCTGTTTGTGACTTTGAATTGATTGCGGTTGTTGTAGTGTATTCATAGTTTCGCCGCCCGTTGGTTAGAATGCATGTTCCGGCAATCCACACATTGATCGCTGGCTAATTAAAGGCATGAATGCACTAAACGAAAATTCCATGTAGATGATTCTTGTATATGGCAGTGGCACAGGTGCCGGTTGATGAAGTTGCCACGGCCGGAAGGCCCTCTCATTGCCATGGTAATGACTATCACGACAAACATGGCCCTCACCTCAATGCCTCCCCATCGGCGGCGAGGTCTGGCCAGATCCGCACAACCCGCAACATTACTAGAGAAAAAGAATATCTTGATTGTTCTATGACTCATCGTGGATAGGTAATTTGCATCAGAGGTCTATAGGATCTCCAGCATTAGTTTCCCATTAGAAAATTGAGTTACAAAAGTAAGGAAGATGTCCAAAGAGAGATAATGGATGACATGATATCCATCAGAAGATCCTCATCACTGAAGTAGTACTCCACCAGTCCACCAATAGGAACATATAAACACGACATCAAAGTGCTACCTGGCACCAAATAAAGAGTTCAGGTCAGGGTGTTATACTGCAGCTAAGCAGTATATTCTGAATTTCAAAGTTTGAGGAGGATTTCAGTGTTTCTAAAGAAAGGGACAAGGATCAGTGTTATAAGATTGGTGAAAGACTCAGAGACATGTATCATGAATCGGTGCAGTATACTTTCTACCCTCCTTTTCCTTATTGACTAAACCTTAGTAAATGACTATTTCTAGTTTTCTCATGTAACCTGAACTGCTGATGGTTTAGATTTCATCATTTCCCTGCAATTTTAATTTTCAGCATGCTGCGGCACGCATGGCCCCCTACTTCTTCCCCCATGATTTCCATTATGATTAACAAATCTAACGAGAGCAATTTAATTGGTGACACATCAGATGTTATTCTGCAACTGCATGTGAGTTCTCATCTTCCGCCTACCTCTTTTGCTTACCAGGCATGGTGGGAGTATAAATAATGTTACAAAAAGAGTTGGTGGTGACACGGTCCTAAGGTTTATTTCTCTAATATATGATGCCTTCACATGATAATTTTATATATTTAAGTCACAATTTTTTCAGTAATGGAAGTGACCGACAAATGGTAAAATATATGTAATGAGATTGCAAAATTTCATTAACTTATTTGTCAAAGTATCCTGCAGAATCATTTCTCTTATGGGAATTAGCCTATTGTATTGATCTAACAAGGTCCACTTCAACCTACATGACAATTATGCAGTGAATATGGAGAGCTTTAGGCCAAAAAATAAATTAAGAAAATAGCACGTAATCTATGGAGAATAATTTTGACAGCAACTCCAACTGTAAGATTCCTGAAATTATTTCTTTGAAAGTTTGTAAGTTTTCTTGATATGTATGTACACTGATATATATAGCAATTAATGTTGGCAGATGCAATGGCGTACACTTGATGCGATCAATTCTGGTGTGTGCTGATGCAATTACGTATGAATAGCAACAGAAAAATATGCCTGAGGAGTATGAGTATGTAGTAACATTTCTCGGTTATTTTCAAAACAACTTGGAATATCTTATTGGTAGTTTATATACAAAGTCATTTTGATAATTATCATGCTGCAAACCTACATAGTTTTCTATATTAATCATGCCATGCTAAAATATAAAAGTTATAGCTTCCATAAATTGATAAAATACAGATTTTACAGATTTTTATTTATTGAATATATATTTACATCTGAATACGTTGTTACGGTCGGACGCCAGCGAGCAGCAGTGGTTGTTATACCCCACCAGGTAACTTGCTACTGTTAGTGAAACTCACTTGTGCAGAAATGCCAATCTTGAAATCTTTATCCTACTTATAGGCTGTATTGCGAGCAATGTACTCGTGTTTTACATGCAGGACTATGAGGGAAGTTCTAAACATCGACGTAACATGAAATTTTGATCTTCTCCCATCGATGGAAATTGTGTTTTAAACTTGCAAAATTATTGCTAAGCCTATTCAATCATTTTTATTTTACCCGAGATTTCACTATGTACCATAATTGAGATACAAAAGGGCGTTACTGATGTCGATAAGAAGAGTCGGAAGCTCGTGGATTGAGAATCTCATATTTACTTAGGTTCAGTAGAATAAAAAGTTTCGGATTCACTACTCCAGATACAACGATGCGGCATATATAGTTAAGTTCGTACTTTATATTACCAATTGTTTTCTTCCTCCAAGATTTCTCCAGATATCATCTAGACCTCAAACAAGTAACATTAATAAGCTGTCAAAAGCAAGGAAAAGTGTCAAGTTCTGCAAGTTTCACAAAGTTACCCTCCGTTATTGAATGTAGCTATTTTTATTTGTTCCTTTAAACGAAATTTTGGTAGGCATGACGACAATAATATTACTTTCAAATTGTCACTGGAGAAGAGGATAAACTTATTTCTGGAAATATTTCAGAGTTTGATAGAAGTGACACGCAGACAGAGTGGCAGGCGAAGCGGGTGTTGTGAAACGAGTGCCATTTTTTCACCCGTTGCAATGCACGGGCACGTGTGCTATAACATCTAAATTCACAACGTTAAGAATCAGGAAACGGATGAGCGCATTGCTAATCTCTTCATGTTTGATCATTTTCGTCACTAGATTCACCGAGGACACTTAGCATGAGGTCATGATCAACCCTTGCTCCACAGATGTGTTGTGCCCAGCCCAGTGCTAGACCTTATGGCCTCCTTTGGTTTGGAGGAATTTCATAGGAATTCTAGGATAGGATTCTTATAGGAATTTTTCCTTTAGAGACCTTTGGTTCATAGGAATGGATTCCTATTCCTACATAGGATTGGTTCCTATCCTTCACATTTCATAGGAAAATAAAAATGAGCCTAGACTCAATGGAAAAATTCTTTTGGTGTGAACCAAATGACATCTCTTTTTCTATTCCTACTCATAGGATTTGAGATACATGTCATCTCATTTCCTACAAATTTCCTATTCCTATGATAATCCTATCCTATGAACCAAAGGAGGCCTATAGTTGCCCGTATGATTGTGCAATAACGGCTGGTTGATGTGCTGGTACACCTGTCTGTTCTTGCTAGATTCTTCCTACAAGTCCTTGGGTGTTGCAAGTAAGATCACCGATGAATAATTGTCTAGGATAAGAGAAGAATACTCTTACAAAATCCATTCACGTATTTTATTTTTTATGCAACACATCATGTCATGACAGCGTGGAGGATTTTAAAGAGTTTGTTGATGTCATCATGCCTGGCTGTGGGTCATGGGAGGAGGAGGAGGGGGTCTTGAGCCATTGGGTTAAGGATTTATTGTTTTTTCCCGTTGCAACGCACGGGCATTTGTGCTAGTGATTGTTCAAATGTTGATCCTCTTGAAGCTGCATAATATTGGTGAGATCGTCTAAAATAAGATGGAGAATGTGCCCTTGTATCATACCTGTCCCATGATGGATATGATTTTATATGAGAAGAGGGAGGCATCCATGGCATTGGCATTGGCGGCCCAAAATAAGGATATGAATATGTTGCATAAAAATTGTTACTTTGCCAATACCGATCCTCATACTTGTGCCTTGGGGGTGATCTTGGTTTCTGTGCATGATTTGGCCGATAAGCATTCTTCTCTTCACTCTTCTTTTGATATTTATCCAATAGTTCAGCGAAAGTGATTTTTGATCTCTTACACTTGCGCTTATTTTGGCCTTTGTTTTCTTTTGGTTTGCTTTCATCGATCATTGGATTTGCTTGCTACCCCCCAGTCCTTGGTGTCTCCATTGTAACTTCAATAGAACTCATGTCTTCAAGAATATTTTCATTGTGCTCTTGAACAACTTCTTTACTTGAAAGCTTGATTTCATCACCTGCAACTTTTACCTTCTCTTTAAATGGATCGGCTTGAAGCAGCCGATGCAAAAAGTTTTTGCCATCAGGACCAATTGGAATAGACTAGTCATCTCTTGGTGTTTCAACAAATTTCAATCATCCTTTATCAATAGCCGATTTAACTATTTGATGAAACATGTTGCAATCCTCGAAATTATGCTCGGACGAATCATGCAACTTACAATACATTCGTCCCTGGATGGATGGCTTGATATGGTGATCAAGAATTCTAATGTAATTATTTTTCAACAACAAATCAAATATTTGATCACACATGCTTGAATTGAAGGTAAACTCTTTATTCTCTAGCCGATCTTGCTGTGAGAACGGCTTTGAAGTTAAGCAAACGAATGGTTCAGATTTTGCATTACCCCATTCGGCTATGCATTGTGTTTTGCACTCTATCTCCGATGTCTTTGAAAAGGAAATTATACCATCATCGGTTTTCTCAGTAGAGTATAACCTTGGCTTTAAATTTCTGAAATCAAAGTAGTTAGAACATACATGTCTCAATTGAGGCCATGCGTAAGCCAAGTATGAAGCAAGCAAAGCAACCAAATTAGATATGAACTTTAAATAAAGCAATGGGAAAAACTTTGGATGCAATAATAAATCACCATCGGTCTTTGTAAATGGCACAATAGGTTGACCGATATGTTCTATAACAATTTTATTGCTAACAAGCAAATTACCCTTCTTCATTGGTATTTCAAAATTACTTATGAGGATTTTTCTAATAGATGCATCAACAATAAAGTTGTGACCAAATCTGAAAACAGGTAAATTACTTGCTAGACATACCTCTTCAAATATGTTGGGAGAGCATGATGGCGGTGTAACTTGAACAATATCTTGCTCTATCTTTGGATGGCCCCCCAACACTATATCATCATCTTTTTCTTGATTCCGTGCATCATTACTTTGAAGATCCTTGTCAGCCGAACTTTGTTCGGCTACTTGATCTTGCCTTTGAGGCTTGTCAATTTCTATGGCACGGAACTCATAGGGCAGGAAGTAGGTTCCATTAACTTCAGAAAAATCATGCACGACTGTTTTCCTATGCTTGCCATGCCCTTTCTCAATGATGCTTGCATCTTTGAATTTGATGGACTCGGAATATATACTACGTGATTCGGATTTTTCAACTGAAATACTTTTAGTTTCCGAATCATCATTATTTTCATCGGTTATATCAATTTGCAAAGCTTTTTTCCTTTGAGCCAATTCCCTATCAATTCTCTCTTGGCGAAGTACTTGCACCCTATTGCGCAAAGCTTTAACTCCCCTCTCAATTTCATCCCGCTCTCGATCAGTTTTCCCCCCAATTCTTTTAGGATCTTTCGGCAATGAACTGTTAGTGTTGCCGAAATTCTGTAACTGTGTAGAGGGTGTATAATATGTTGCGGCACTAGGTGGAGGCGTATGCACTGGTGTATAACAATATGCCCTCTCGCGAATTCTATCAATTGGTGAAGTTTCATCTTCTTGCAAAACTCTAGCCTTTATTGTAGCATAATCAGGATACAACCCCTTTTTATATTGTTCAAGGCAAAGAGCACTAATCCTCTTATTTTGTGTCAAGCTCTTTTTTAATGCAGCCACAATCACTTCTGGAAGGGATTTCTCCGCAATACTTTCAAATTCTTTCGGCAATGATTCGTGAGTGTTGCCGAAATTCTTGAATTGTGTAGAGTATGCATTATATGCTACAGTATTTGATGACGGCACATGTGTTCCTGTAAAATTTTCACTTATTCGGCTATGACCATGAAGATGCAGGGTCGAATTATGAATATCTACCGTTGCATACGGTGCTGAGAAATTACTAACATCAGGTGTAGCATATGATGGTTGAGGGTAATTGGCCGAATAACTAGTAGTAGCATGGAAAATTCTCCCATCCACCGGCAAGGTTGGATTCACATATTGCAAATTAGTTGCCGATGAATAAAAGGGTGAAACACTTTCTTGTATGCTATTGGAAGTTCTAAGATGGGGTGTTTCAAATTGGTTAACCGAACTCATCATGATGCTCATCGGCATATGAATTTGCTGGGTTGCCGATGCATGTGAGTTGGAATACATATGTTGTATGTTACTAATATCATAAGAAGGTGAACCATGTAAATTACTTTGAATCGGCCCTTGCACGTAGTTAGATGAATGATTCGAAAAACCAGGGCTGGCTGATAGAGTATATTCATTGAACGATCTAGTAACACCATATGAATTATTTACATCTACATAAGGGGATTGGGTATTCATATTACCTTTGTAGATTGCAAACCCTAGATGACGATCTCTTCGTAGCAAGAACGGGCTGGAGACCGTTCAAAGCTTCGTCCATAGCGAAGTCGCCAAAAAGTGTGTTCGCACACGAACACGTCACCGTGTACGTCCAACACCGGGGGTGATGCACCGCAGCTCACGTCGAAGGAGACCCGTCCGGAAGCGCGGTACGCAAGCAATCCGGCGAGCGCTTTTTCTAGACCCGAAACCCCACACGCCCGGGAGGGACCCCATCAGGGTGCGCGGTGGCTATGGGCTGCCCTAGGTCGACTTGACCGCCCCTAGGGCCTCGAGGTTCGCCGCCCTGCAACAAGAAGAACAGACGAAGAACGAGGAAGAAGAAGAACTAGGGTTAAGAAGAAAAGGTAAAAGATAAAAAGTGGTAGATGAATTGATCGATTGTGTGTTGTTCAATCGGTCGTCGCCCCTTAGGTATATAAGAGGCGGCTGGACTTCCTGTGCAAGGAAAAGGCTTGGATTCACGTCCAAAACCCTAGCCAAATTCGGATTGGTTTTGTCCGAACTTTCCAAAACTGTCTGGTTTAAACTAGATGCACCTTGCGGGTAATTTTTGAGGTGGTAAACAACCTCAAATGGAAAAGAGACCAAAAGCAGTCTTGACCGTTTCGACGAGACCAACAACTTTTATGTTGAACGTTTTTCGATTTGAAGCCATATTATAAACCAAAACGGTCACGCAAAACAGGCTGTTATTCACGCTACCCATCAGACACGTGGCTGGTGGGGCGCGCCACTTATGGCTCCGTGACAGGGCTGCATTCGGACGGCTGTAACTTTTGCATACAAACTTGGATTGGGACGACTTTTATATCAAAATCTACCGTTTCAACGAGACGAAGACAATTCATGTAGAATTTTTTCCATATGAGGCAGTCTTGGTGGTGTTATGAGCCGAATAGTGTTCTGAATACAAAATCTCAGTATTTCGAACACAACTTCGGCCTTCGAAATGAGATTGGATGGCGATGGCCCAAACTTCAAAGATGTTCATATGGACAATATGAAACTTTTCTATGTAGATCACTTCTCCATTTGAGGTCATATTAATTAAGTTATTGACCGTACCAAAATCTGGTGTCAACAGTGAGATTATTACCTTGCCTGCACCATCTCTGTTTGATCTATTTTCAGGCACGTACCTCGTGTTGCCAAATGCCATCTATAAATACTGGAGCCAGGAACAAGCTTCGGAGCCGAAGTCGGAACCACCACTTGACCCCTACCGGGAGTGTGTTTATCGGTGGGATCCGGATGAGATTGCCAACCAGTGGCACCCAGAGGACGCTCCTCCGTCCACCGGAGAGAGTAGCTTTAATCCATGGCAATAGACCAACTTAGGCCAAAAGCCTAAGCTTGGCGGAGTACGTATTTCACACCAACATTACATTCATGTTCACACACTTATTCCAGTAGTCGGTGCTCACACTCTTTCATTGTATTATCCATGCTAGTTTCATTTCTTTTCTTAGTCTTTTTCTTGTGTGTTAGAAAAACATTAAGAAAAACATAAAAAATATAGTTGTAGCCTTTTAGCTAGTTTACTTTTCATGCTTGTAGTAGTAGTAATTAAAAGAAAACCCAAAAGGATTTCTCGTTCTTCTTTTGCTTGTTGGGAGCTTTCCCGTGTAAATAGTTTCTTTTCCTTTCTTTGGGGGTCAAGAGGAGAAGACCATGATGAAAATGTTTAGTGGCTCTCATATGTTTTATTATTGATTTAACCTTGAGCCACATTACTTTCTCTTCTCTCTTGTATTAAATGCTTGCAGATTTCAGCTTAGTCCAATGCACATGCACTATTATTATTATCCACACCATTCGGTCGTGCGAGTGGAAGACAATAATGACGATATATGATGAACTAATTGAGATGAGAAAAGCTGGTATGAACTCAACCTCTTTTTTGTACATATGATAGTTCATCATTCCTGATTCAGCCTATTATGAAAGAAACATGCTTGCAATAACAATTAGAGATCATAGCTGCTCATGCCATGCTTAATTAGCTAAGAGTTTATAATGGTCTATCTTGCGTGCCAACATCATATTAAAATGGTTGTGATGTGGTATGATATGGTGGTATCCTCCTTTGAACGATTCAAATGGTCTGACTTGGCACATGTTCACGCATGTAGTTGAAACAAAATCAACATAGCCTCCACAATATTTATGTTCATGGTGATTTATATCTTACTCATACTTGCACTCATTGTTGATTAATTTTAATGCATGTTCATGACTATTGTCGCTCTCTAGCTGGTCGCTTCCCAGTCTCTTTCTAGCCTTCACATGTACTAAGCGGGAATACTGCTTGTGCATCCACTTCCATAAACCCTGAAGGTATTCCATATGAGTCCACCATACCTTCCTATATGCGGTATCTACCTGCCGTTCCAAGTAAATTTGTATGTGCCAAACTCTAAACCTTCAAATGAAATTCTGTTTTGTATGCTCGAACAACTCATGTATCAACTAGGGCTGTCTATATCTTCCATGCTAGGTGGGTTATTCTCATGATGTGTGGACTCCGCTCATCATTCATGAGAAAATGGCTGGTGATGCCCAGTCCCATGCTCAAATCATAATAATTAAACAAAACTCCCCCAGGGCTGTTGCTAGTTTGGACGGTATCCGTTGTTTCGGGCTAGCCGTGGAGTGTGCTTGTTGGTGGTTGGGGGAGTATAAACTTTACCATTCTGTTTGGGAACCGCCCATAATGTGTGTAGCATAGTAGATATCGAGATTCTTGGTTTTTATGTTGACAATAAAAGTATACCGCTCAAAATATTATTCATCTCTATTTCAAAATCGAGCTCTCGCACCTCTACAAATCCTTGCTTCCCTCTGCGAACGGCCTATCTATTTATTTTTATGTTGAGTCATCATCCTCCTGTTAAAGAGCACCAATTGGAGAGCACCGCTGTCATTTGCATGTATTGTTATTAATTTGCATTGAGTATGATTGTGACTGGATCTCTTTTACCATGAATTACAATGTCTAGTCAGTCCTTGATCTTTAAAGGTGCTTTGCATTTATCTTTTGCGGTCTCAGAAATGGCTAGCGAGATACCATCTTGTTATATCATATTATGATTGTTTTGAGAAAGTGTTGTCATCCAAGGTTTATTATTATCGCTCGCTAGTTGATTATGCCATTGATATGAGTAGACATGAGACATGAAAGTTATTGTGAATGTGGTTAGTCCATGATCTTTGCTGAAAACTAGAATGTTGACTTTACATATTTACAACAACAAGAGCAAGCAGAGTTTGTCAAAGTTTTTCTTTATCACTTTTAGTTTATCAACTGAATTTCTTGAGGACAAGCAAAGGTTTAAGCTTGGGGGAGTTGATACATCTCCAACGTATCTACTTTTCCAAACACTTTTGCCCTTGTTTTGGACTCTAACTTGCATGATTTTAATGGAACTAACCCGGACTGACGCTGTTTTCAGCAGAACTGCCATGGTGTTATTTTTGTGCAAAAATAAAAGTTCTCGGAATGACCTGAAATTCAATGGAGAATTATTTTGGAATATATAAAAAATATATGTGGAAAGAACCAGACCAGTGGGCCCACACCCTGTCCACAAGGGTGGGGGGCGCCCCCTTGGGCGCGCCCCCTCCCTTGTGGCCCCCCTGTTGCTCCACCGATGTCTTCCCCGACTCCATATACTCACTTTCAGGGAGAAAAAATTAGAGAGAAGGAATTATCACGTTTTACGATACGGAGCCGCCGTAGAGCCCTAATCTCTCTCGGGAGGGCTGATCTGGAGTCCGTTCGAGGCTCCAGAGAGGGGAGATCGTCGCCATCGTCATCATCAACCTTCCTACATCATCAATTCCATGATGCTCACCGCCGTGCGTGAGTAATCCCATCTTAGGCTTGCTGGACGGTGATGGGTTGGATGATATTTACCATGTAATCGAGTTAGTTTTGTTAGGGTTTGATCCCTAGTATCCACTATGTTCTAAGATTGATGTTGATATGACTTTGCTATGCTTAATGCTTGTCACTAGGGCTTGAGTGCCATGATTTCAGATCTGAACCTATTATGTTTCCATGAATATATGTGTGTTCTTGATCCTATCTTGCAAGTCAATAGTCACCTACTATGTGTTATGATCCGCCAAACCCGAAGCGACAATAATCGGGACCACTCCCGGTGATGACCGTAGTTTGAGGAGTTCATGTATTCACTATGTGTTAATGATTTGGTCCGGTACTCTATTAAAAGGAGGCATTAATATCCCTTAGTTTCCACTAGGACCCCACTGCCACGGGAGGGTAGGACAAAAGATGTCGTGCAAGTTCTTTCCCATAAGAACGTATGACTATTCAGAATACATGCCTGTATTATATTGATGAACTGGAGCTAGTTCTGTGTCACCCTATGTTATAACTATTACATGAGGAATCGCATCCGACATAATTATCCATCATCGATCCAATGCCTACGAGCTTTTCACATATTGCTTGTTACTTATTTACTTTTCCGCTGCTACTGTTACAATCACTACAAAAACACTATCGCTACTTTTGCTACCGTTACATTTACTTCCATATTACCTTGCTACTAAACTACCTTGCTGCAGATACTAAGTTTCCAGGTGTGGTTGAATTGACAACTCAGCTGCTAATACTTGAGAGTATTCTTTGGCTCCCCTTGTGTCGAATCAATAAATTTGGGTTGAATACTTTACCCTCTAAAACTGTTGCGATCCCCTACACTTGTGGGTTGTCAGCGTGACGCTCGCCCCATCTGTCACCACGACATCAAGCAAACACATAGCAAAGCCATAGATAGGTGGTTCCCCGCTCATGTGGGCGCGAGTTACACCCTTCGACTGACTGGTAGGAGACACCATGAAAAGGGCTCTTGAGGGCGCGCCCAAAGCCTCCCCATGACGGTGGCCACGGGGGCACCAGTGGTCCACCCACCATGGACCGTCGAGGCGGGTCCCTCGGGTGGTGCTATCTAGGTAGAGCACACAACTTGAAGAGCAACGGTGAGCCCTCCCACTACATAACATCTTGGAATGGACGACACACAAGGCTCTTGCATGTGAAGGACCCTAGTAGGTGGGTACTCTAGCATCCTTTATAGACTAATTATTTGGAGCGCTATCTAGATCCTCAAGTTGTTTAGTTGTTTATGTATCTTGTGCTAGTATGGTCGCCCTTTTAATGCGCTCAGCATGTTGAGTACATGTTGAGTACCATTTAAAACATTTTTAATGGAGGTAGGAATTTATTAAGCCTATTATTTGTTGTTGCATGAGCTTGTTTAAATGTTGCACTGTTTGGTGATGTCAATGGGTCCCAAAGAGAATTGTTGTAAAAATGATATACATATATAATTTTCATGTGGTTCCATCTTGCATGGATCAAACAACCTATATCTCACATTTAAATAAGTCTGAATAGCTAGCGATAACCAATTGGATGAAATAAACACCTGATAAAGAAGACATGCACACTCGATGGCATATCCGAAATTGGATCGATCACAAATGAAAAGTCTATGATTCAATTTATTTTCAGCGATTGATATTTATTAGAGCCTTAAGTAGTCTAGCACAGTTTATTAGAGCCTTAAGTAGTCAAGTGCGGTTTGGGGTGATAAGGCCGACTTGAGTGTGGTCCTCGATGAGCCGAATAGCTCCTCTGCCTTGACGGTCCTATACCGTGGTGGACCACTCCCGTCGACGAGCACTGGCCCACACATCGTTGTCATATTCGCCCTGAAGAAGCACACCACTGACACTCTGGGACCTGCACCATTGGACACCACACGGTGCACAACACTCTTGAACCTGTCGTTGGACGCTAATTGTAGGAAGTCACCGACATTCACTCCAAGTGCCCCTACCATAGCCGGCACCTTCACCCACACCTGTTGTTGCTTGTTGTCATTGACGAGCAATTGTAGTCCATCGATAGTACCATCCTGGAGTACCACCGTGAGGAAGCTGGCATCAGAGTGCCTAACAGCACCCAACGTGAGGTGTGGCTCTGGGCACGCTGGGTAGTAGTGGCAGCCTAGGAGCAGTGCATCTAGGCAACCGGTTTTCTCCTCCATATAGTCGTGTTGCAACCCTAGAGCCTCAGACATTAGCCCGAAGAGGACGTGGCCCAATTTTCGCATGAGCCTCGTGTACTCGGGCATGGCCCCCCTACAGATCGGTGGAAGGACCTCCTCCGCCAGCTGGTCCGCGTTGTCGATGTACAGGGTGTCACGCCACTTGGCTGCCGGGGACCGGAATAGGTCTGCATTGCCACTATACCTAACGCGCCTCCCCTCGCTCCGTGTGTAGTAGGGCTCCTTTGCATTCACTGACCCCTCGTGGAAGCCCTTTACCGCTGCGAGTGTGTCCAACATGCTGGCCTCTGGCACGCCGTGGTTAACCACCAGGAAGAAGCCCAACTTTTCCATGGCCTCCTTCACTGCATTGACTACCTCTGATCGCTGCCCCAAGAGATCAATAACTGGGATGGAAATGTCTGTGGACAGAGGTGCCAATGGGGCGAAGGCATCAGGAGGGTGGTGGAAGATGGTCGGAATGGAGGTGATACCAGAATCGATGAGGCCTTTGACGCCGGCCTTTGTGTCATCGAACGCCTTGAGGGCACGCAGGTGCTCATGGTCGGAATCGGGGGCCATTGACGGATTATTCGAGGCTGGTGCTTAGTAACTCTTTGCGTCTATGAATAGTTTAGTATTGTATATATATATATGTATATGGTTCTAACAAATCTTAGAGTATCAATTGAATATCTGTGACCCTCTATACAACATATGAGAGTATTCCTCTATACGTCCATGAGTATTCCTCTAGCCAATCTTGAGTATTAATTGAGTATCCCTTTTTATGTCCATGAGTAGTGCGCAGTTCATATATAGATGATTCTAGCCAATGAGTTTTAATTGAGTATCGCGCTATACGTCCACGAGTAGTGCAAAGTTTATATATAGATGCTTCTAGCCAATCTTGAGAATTAATTGAGTATCCTCGTCCTGCTATGTGCGACACTAGAGTATTAATTGATTATTTCTCCTGTATGGCCATGAGTAGTATAGTACTCCCTCCGTTCCTTTATCTAAGGCATTTTATTTTTTGACACGGTGACCAAGGCACATAATTATAGACATGTTAGGATGAAATTACCCTTGGAAAATTTATTGGTTAGTAGCAAGTAAATCAGTTAGTCCAGGAAAGTAAGAGATACATGCAATCGAGATAGAGATACTTTCCTTATTTTGCTACAAGGAGAGCTACATACAATTAGGAAAGAGATACTTCCCCTTTTCTGAAGGGCTAACAAGGTAATTATGAGAAATTATAAGAAATGCACCTTAAAATCTGAATTTCATTAAAAAACAAATACACATTATATAAAGGAATGGAGGGAGTATATTGTATATGGATGCCTCTAACCAATCTTGGAGTGTTAATCTCGTATGTACGTCCTACTATGCATTGATATACGAGTATTAATTGAGTATCCTAGAATATCTTATCCTTAATAAATTTAGGAAATAAAATAAATTAGGATGCGGTGGGGATACGATTTGAGTAATTATTGACCTACTCTTGCTGAATTTAGAAGAATTAAAGTAAATGTCATTGCTGAATGGATCTATCAATTGTTTTCTATTGACTACTCATACATCATTGGGTTCTTGCCTATATTGATTTTTACTATATATACCAATCCGCCCATGGCCCCCAAAAATGCAATAAAAAGTGAGGATAACTACATGAGGACTTGGACTCGGTGAAGCAGAGTCCATGGAGGACTCGAGTCAACCATGTGGTGTCGGACTCAGTCATTGGTAAGGCATGCTCGGCCATGCGAGAGTTGTACTTGACCAAGTAAAAGTCGGACTCGACCGTACACACTACAAAAAAAATGTTGTTGTGATGATACGTGCTTGTCACAGTAGGTCACGTTTTCAGTCATGCATGTACATCCTCTATGATTTTATGATAGAGTCAAAGTCATTCCTGTGTTGTCATAGAAGTGTTCCATGACAATACTCAATTTATCATCACGGAAGTATCCACTTCTGTGATGATAAAATGACGCATCATGGGAAGGGTTTTCGTCAAGCGTAACCGACATGTAGCATCCATCATAATGGGTCGCCATTATGCTACCAAGTCCGGTTTTGGACCCGATAACCCATTAACAACCATGACCAATGACGATTTTCCTCATGTAAAATTCTCATTGTCTAAACGAAGCACATGTCAGCTTGGTGTTGCGATAGATGTCATCCATTCATTGAACGAGAGGCACATATGTTACATCGACATGTGGGATGACCCAACAGTGGCCAATTTAGGCTAAAGAGGTTGGTCTATTTGACTTAGTCAAAATTTGGTGGGCCAGCCCAAGGAAAGCCCGTTAACGCATGTTTGCATATAGCCCATTTACGGCCCGGGAACTCATGGCCTCTAATGGCCATTCCTAATTTGGCCCGGTAACTTCATGTTGGCCGTCCAATATGATTCCAACACGTTATCAATTTCGGCCCATGTATGGCCCATGATTTCATTAAGCCCATATGATGCATTCTGTATCTCTGGGCCCTTTAACGGCCCGTGGTGATTCTGGCCCATAATGAACAATAAATTTCCTGGGTACCATTAACGACCCATGATCCAGTTGCGCCATTTCCATCTCCTGTTATCATTTGGCCTTCTAAGGGCCCATAAATTCTTGGGCTCATTTTCGGTCCTCAATTACTTACGGTCCCTTACAGGCCTATTCTGCTAATGGGACAAATTTAGCATGTGGTTACAATCGGCCCGTTTGTGGCCAATTAACACATCAGGAAATTTTCAACATGTCTTGTATTCTGGCCCGTTACCGACCCGCTATGCATGTCGATATAATTAATTTCATGTTGTCTTATCTCCCATTAATGACCTGTTATGGTCTGGGACCATAAATGGGCGGTTCTGATTTTTGCCTATTTATGACCCATATAATGGTCCAGTTATTGCGACGGCGAACATGTGACCAATGAATTCTATGGCCTATAGGAGGACCATGATTCCTATGGCTCGTAGGAGGCCCATGGTCACTATGGTGGGTAGCAGACACATGGTTACCATGGTACGTATGTGGCCCGTAGTTATTGTGGCTACTATCAAACCGAAGTAAAAGAACTATAGTGACTACAAGCAAACAAATGAAAAACAATATAAGGAAATAAATAAGCAAGGATCTTACGTCCGGCTATTACGGCGATTACATGGATTACATCCACTGGGCATCAAAGTTCGCCGCCTATGCAAATATAGGGAACAACAAAGCAAGCTATTACGAAAACATGGCGTCTAAGTTGGCCGCCAGTGCAAATAACTGTGGCAGCACAGCAAGTCCATAACTGAAACGACTAGAGTAGAACTCAAGAAATGATATCATGTGTACCCACCATGCTGGTAAGAAGCATATCAAGCTTATTAGCTTTCTCTTGTTTGGCGCTAAAATCCTCCAATGCTTGTTGTTGCACCAAAAGGTATGCATCTGAATTGTGCAGGGACTTCCTCAGTCCTTCGGCTTCTTGCCGGAGCACAACTAACTGATGTCTTTCAGCTTTTAGTTGAGACTCAAGAAGACAAACTAATTCAAGTAGCGAGTTCGCAGAGCTTGTGCCAGCGGTAGTAGCCACTAACTCGAACACTACATCAAGGCACTAGTAGAAAACAAGCCTTTCGTCCGTAGCATTAGTCCTAGTTTGGTTTTGGCCCTAGACTAAAGTGATCATTAGTCCCGGTCCCAACGGCCAGAAGCGGACGATGCGACGGCCACATGTAGTCCCGGTTCATTTCTGACCTCTAGTCCCAACTGGGATTAAAGGGGTGGTGGCAGGTCGGCGTCAGGCGGGGGCCTTGCGAGCCCCTTTAGTCCAACCGGGACTAGAGGTAGACCTTTAGTCCTGGTTTGTATCACCAACTGGGACTAGAGGTAGACCATTAGTCCTGGTTTGTATCACCAACCGGAACTAAAGGTATCACTATATATAGTGCTTCGTCCAGCCCAAGCCCAATCTGTCCTTTCTCCATTTGTCCTTTCTCTCCTCTGTCCCTTCCCCTTGCTCAAGCTCATCCTCCATTTTTTCCAAGATATATCAACATTTAAGGCACCCAATATATTCAAGTGTTCACAAAGGTTAGCAAGTTTGTCCTTTCATCTCTCAATTCTAGTTTAGCTCGTGCAATGCTCTATAAGTATAGCGATTTGTGGGTTTTAGTTTGGGAGTAATTATGTGGGAGTTTATTTGATCTATATGCAATTTAAGCTCAAATTAACTTCTTAGTTTGCATATGTGTAGGTGTGGTTTATTTAGTACCTTCCCGTCCCCTTCCTAACAACTGTCGATCACCCGCACCGTCATGTCACCGGCACCACCTTGGTGAGCCTCTTGTTCCTATCCTTTTTGTAAAAAACATCTTATCGTATGATTCAGTTAGTTACTTGTATGATTGTTTGTTATACATAGTGCCATGGTTTTGATATCCGACCCCATCGGCCCTCGTCCGCTTTATGATTCGGATGTGGTATGTTCTCTTTTATAACTATTTTTTGAATTTCATGTTTATGACAATTATGCCCATCAAGTTGACATAGATATTTTTTTATCTAGGAGGTATATGAACCGGAAATTAAAACCGACCCTCTTGTCGAGAAGTTAAATATAGTTGAAAAAGAAAACGAGTATTTGAAAGAAAAATTGAAAATAATTGAAGAAGAGAAGATGAAATTGGAGTTGTATGTTGCCGATGTCGTCGATGATCACAAGATCCTGATGGATACAATGCGCTTGAAGATTAGAAGGATTAGAAAATATGCCGTTAATAAAGAGGCTTGGTATCATTATGTTGTTGGATCAATTATTACCTTAGTTGCGATCTTGATTGCATTTGTTGTTGCAGTTAAATGATTTATCTAGCTAGATAGTTGTATGTTGTTTTATCACAATAAGTGTATGAACTTGTATTAATTTTGTGTTTTCGGTGTTGTGTAATAGATATGAGCCAGCGATGGATGTACGATGATCGACCCTCTCCCTAGTTCATTAACGACGTGCATAGTTTTTTGTGTGCGGTCGAGGCAAACAAGCGGGGTGGTTTTATGTGTTGTCCATGTGGTGTCTGTAAGAATGATAGGAATTACTCTAACTCAAAATTCCTTCACGTCCACCTGTTTATGTCCGGTTTCATGTCCTTCTATAACTGTTGGACCAAGCACAGAGAAAGAGGGGTTATAATGGAAGAGAATGAAGAAGAAGAGGATGATGACAACTATCTTGGATGTTTTATATGCATTCATATGCTATTTTATATGATTTTTGGGACTAACCTATTAATCCAGAGCCCAGTGCCAGTTTATGTTTTTTCCTTGGTTTTGAGTTTCGTAGAAAAGGAATATCTAACGGCGTCCAAACGGAACGAAACTTTACAAAGATTTTTCTTGGACCAAAAGACACCAGAAGGACTTGGAGTACACGCCAAGGGAGCCTCGAGGTGGCCACAAGGGTGGAGGGCGTGCCCTGCTACCTCTTGAGCTTGCGTTGTGTTTGCTCGAAGAGGAAAGGGAGATGCAGCACAGTAGCATAAGTATTTTCCTCAGTTTTTGAGAACCAAGGT
This sequence comes from Secale cereale, assembly GCA_902687465.1. Taxonomy (NCBI): domain Eukaryota; kingdom Viridiplantae; phylum Streptophyta; class Magnoliopsida; order Poales; family Poaceae; genus Secale; species Secale cereale. The sequence goes on along the minus strand of LR738710.1, from coordinate 226,454,871 downwards.
ATCAATCCAGTAGGAGACCACGCGCCAGTCCCTCGCACCTGCACAAACAAATAAGAACTTCGCAGCCAACGCGGTAAGGGGTTGCCAATCCCTTTACGGTCACTTACGAGAGTGAGATCTGATAGAGATGATAAGATAATATTTTTGGTATATTTGGTATAGAAACAGAAAGTAAAGAAAGCAAATAAACAACGGCGACAGAAATTGACTAGGTGACGGTAAAGTAATATGATAGAGATAGACCCCGGGGGGGCATAGTTTTCTCTAGTGGCTTCTCTCATGATAGCGATATTCTACGACGGGTAAACAAATTACTGTCGAGCAATTGATAGAAAAGCGAATAATTATGAGACTATCTAGGCATGATCATTGTATATAGGCATCACGTCCGAGACAAGTAGACCGACTCCTGCCTGCATCTACTACTATTACTCCACACATCGACCGCTATCCAGCATGCATCTAGTGTATTGAGTTCATACGAACAGAGTAACGCCTTAAGCAAGATGACATGATGTAGAGGGATAAACTCAAGCAATATGATGAAAACCCCATCTTTTTATCCTCGATGGCAACAATACAATACGTGCCTTGCTGCCTGTACTGTCACTGGGAAAGGACACCGCAAGATTGAACCCAAAGCCAAACACTTCTCCCATTGCAAGAACTATAGATCTAGTTGGCCAAACCAAACCAATAATTCGAAAAGACTTGCAAGGATATTATGAGCACACATAAAAAGTTCAGAGAAGAACCAAATATCTTTCATAGATAACCTTGATCATAAACTCACAATTCGTCGGATATCGAAAAACAGACCGCAAAAAGAGATTACATCGAATAGATCTCCTCGAAGACCGACGAGAACTTTGTATTGAGATCCAGAGAGAGAGAGAGAAGAAGCCATGTAGATACTAGCTATGGACCCGAAGGTCTGTGGTAAACTACTCACAACTCATGGTGAGGATGATGATGATGATGATGAAGGCCTCCGTGATGGACACCCCTCCCGGAACAGGCTCCAAGATGGGATCTCCACAGGAACAACAGCTACGGCGGTGGAATTAGGGTTTTCTCTCTGCGTATGGAGTTTCTAGGGTACGTAGGTATATATAGGAAGAAGAGGGGCACTAGGGGCCACAGGGGCTGCCCTCGAGGCAGGGGGGCACTCCCTGGGAAGGGGGGGGGGCGTGCCCCCCACCCTCGAGGGTGGCCCTTCTGTCTTATGGCTTGGCCCCGAAGTCTATCATGCGTGATTTCCTCCAAAAATATCTCCTGCGAAGGTTTCATTCCGTTTGGACTCCGTTTCATATTCCTTTTCTGCAAAACCCTGAAATAGGCAAAAAACAGCAATCTGGACTGGGACTTTGGGTTAGTAGGTTAGCCCCAAAAATTATATAAAAGTGAATGATAAAGCCCATTAAGCATCCAAGACTTCGTAAATAATATCATGGAACAATCAAAAATTATAGATACGCTGGAGACGTATGATACGTCCAAAACATATCTATAATTTTTGCTTGCTCCATGCCACTTTTGGGTGATATTGCTATGATATTCATACACTTCCATACACTTTTGATCATATTTGGACTAACTTACTAATCCAGTGCATCCCAGTGCCAGTTTCTGTTTTCGGCTGTTTTTGTATTTCAGGTTTTCACGTTTCGAGAACTGCCCGGAAAAATACAGAAAATATATATATAAAATCAGTGTTCCGGGAACGACACTGCTTCCGAAGGGGAGCCTGGGGGGCCACAGGGGCCCCAGGCGCCCTGTGGGCGCCCCCCCTAGGTCGCACCGGGGGGTGGCCTCGGCCCCCCGAGAGCCCCCCGATGCCCTACTTTGGCAGATATTTAAAGGGTCCCACGTAACCTTTGAAACAAGACTTCTTTTCACGATCCCATCTCTGTTCCGCCGCCGCCGCCGCTTCCAAGATCGGGAGCACCAGGAGAACTCTTCCCGGCACCCTACCGGAGGGGAGGATCACCACCGGGAGCTTCTCCACCACCATGGACGCCTCCCGGATGACTCGTGAGTAGTCTCCCTTGGACCATGAGTCCATGACCAGTAGCTATGTGATGTTTTCCTCCCGTTCTTGTGCTTCACTAATTAGTCCTCGTGAGCTTCCCTACATGATCGAGGCACCTATGTAATCCTTATGCTGTTGCTATGTTGAGTTTGCTGGGATCCGATGGATTATGAGATTTATGTTCAGATTGATCTTGAGTAATATATTTGATTCACCTCTTTTATATTTTAGTTCATAAGTAATTCTTGCATGTTCTCCGTTGTTATTTATTGCTTTGGCCAAGTAGTAGGTAGTGACTCCAAGAGGGAACGTTATGCTCGATTGTGGGTTCATGCCCCTCGATGACTAGCTTGAGTGACAGAAACATGAGTCTAGGGGATGTGCTGTTGCCACAAGGGGGAAAACAACGGTGCTTGTGCCCGCGGGTGCAAGGATTGTTTACTTTACGCAAAGTTCTTTTAATGCAGTTGTCTGTTGCATTGAGTTTACACTATGGGTGGGACTCGCAACTTAATACCAGCGAGATGTTCTAGATAGATATCTCAAGGTGGATGATTAGTAGTAGATATTGATGGATTTTGGTCTACTTACTTTGGCGTACCGCCCATGCTTTGAACCTCAACCTTTCTTGCAATGTAATCAGCATTGGTTTGCGTTTGTGGTCCTGTCAATTGCCCAGCTGTAATTTGTTACCTCACACAGCCATTTTATCGTCTTTTGGGAGAGAGACATCACTAGTGAACATCATGTGACTCCGTTCCTTATTACCATCATTGATCACATACACTATTTTACTTTTCGCTATTTTATTTACTATTGCAAAACACTAACTATCACTACTATCATATTGCTTTTAACCCTTTGTGAACTACAAGGCCGGAGAGATTGACAACCTCTCTGTACTCGTTGGGAGCAAAGTTATTTGTATCTGTGTGCAGGTCCACGTTGATTGCTAATTGCGCCGTTAGCAGTTGACACCTACCTGTTGAACCTAGGAGTCTCTGGGTATTCGATCCTTGGCATCTTTGCTAAGGGAAAACACTTCTACTTACTGCATCTTACACCTTCCACTTGGGGTAATCCAACGAGGGGTTCGAGGCCCATCAAGGAGTATTTTCTGGCGCCGTTGCCGGGGACTCCACTCTTCAGGATAGGGGAGTTGCATGCTATCTTTTACCTTTGCTTTTTAGTCTTGTTAGTTTACCTTTCATAATTTTCTTTAGTTCCTTTCATCAAAAATCACAAAAATAGTTATCTTGCTTGCTTGCTACTATGGGTTCCACCGAAAACACCAAGTTGTGTGACTTCACTAGTCAACGATGACTTTATCAGCACACCTATCACTACACCTGCCACTTCAGCACCTTCATATGAAATTAAACCTGCTTTACTTAACTTAGTCATGAGAGAACAATTCTCCGGTGCTGGAGATGATGCTGGTTTACACTTGAACAACTTTGTAGAACTTTGTGATATGCAAAAGTACCAAGAAATAGATGGTAATATTGTTAAGCTTAAGCTTTTTTCCTTTCTCTTTGAGAGGAGGAGCTAAAATTTGGTTTCAGTCTTTGCCTAGAAATAGCATAGATTCATGGGACAAGTGCAAAGATGCTTTTATTGGAAAATACTATCCACCTGCTAAAATTATCCAACTTAGAAGTAACATCATGAATTTTAAACAATTGGATAATGAACATGTTGCCCAAGCTTGGGAACGTATGAAATCTCTTATCAAGAACTGCCCTACTCACGGTTTGACTACTTGGATGGTTATCCAAACTTTTTATGCAGGCTTGAACTTTACCTCGCGGAACTTGTTAGATTCGGCCGCGGGAGGAACTTTTATGTCAACTACACTTGGTGCTGCCACAAAGCTTCTCGATGAGATGATGACCAACTATTCCCAATGGCACACCGAACGCGCTCCAACAGGTAGGAAGGTAAACTCTGTCAAGGAGATTTCCTCCCTCAATGAAAAAGTTGACTTGATCATGTCTCTACTTTCGAAGCAATCTACTGTTGATCCTCGTGATGTTCCTTTGAATTCTTTAATTGCTCAGGAACAAGTAGATGTTAACTTTATCTCTAGAAACAATTTCAACAACAATGCTTATAGGAGTAACTTTGGTAACAATTCTAGACCGTTCCCCTCTAACTCTTATGGGAACAACAATGCTTATCCTAGTACCAAGAACTCCAACACTGAACTAGAGAACATGCTTAGAGATTTCATCACTACCCAAAAAGCCTTTAATAAGAATGTAGAAGAGAGACTACATAAACTAGATGATCTTTCTTTCAAGGTAGACCACTTAGCCAATGAGTTAAAATTGCTGAAAATTGAAACTTCTTCTCTTAAGGAGAAGGAAGTCATCCCTATTAATGCTACTCAAGTGCAAATCAATGAAAATATTAGGATGATGGCTAATCTTAAAGAGAGATGGGCTAGAGAAAGGGAGGAAGAGGAAAGAATTAAGAGCCTTCCTACCCACCACACTGTTGCTACTATCCAAGTTATTGAGAATGTTCACACTCTTAGCACCCAATGTACTCCTGGTCCCAATGGACCTATTAATGGTGATGCTATGTCAACTACCAAACAGGTGAGCCTTAAGGACACCACTACTACCTTACTTGATGCTCGTGACCTTGATTTTGATAATTGCACTCTTACCGAAGTTATTGATTTCCTTCACAAAATGTCTAGAGATCCCCGCACTAGCACGCTTAACCTTGCCTTCACAGAGCATATCACTAATGCTCTCATCAAAGCTAGGGAGGAGAAACTTAGAGTAGAAGCCTCCATACCTAGAAAGCTAGAGGATGGTTGGGATCCTATGATAAAAATTTATTTGAATGACTTCTCTTGTTATGCATTATGTGATGTTGGTGCTAGTACTTCTGTTATGCCCAAAAGACTATATGATATGCTTAAATTGAAACCTTTTGATTCTTGTTCTTTTGGTGATGCTCTCGTTGATTCTTCCATAAAGAAACCTTTGGGGAGGATCGATGATGTTCTTATTATTGTCAATGATAATTATGTGCCCGTTGATTTCACTATTATGGATATTGAATGTGGTCCTTCATGTCCAATTATTTTGGGACGTCCCTTTTTGCGCACCGTTGGTGCTGTCATTGACATGAAAGAGGGTAATATAAAATTTCAGTTTCCTATCAAGAAAGGGATGGAACACTTCCCTCGTAAGAAGGTCAAGTTACCTTTTGAGTCCGTTGTACGGGCTAGTTATTCTTTTACTCTTGATAAAACTTGATCTATGCATTATGCCTAGCTTAAAGGCATAAAAGAAAGCGCTTTTGGGAGGCAGCCCACATGAATAAAAATTTTGCTTTTGTTGTGTCTTGATGTTGTTTACTGCTGTAGCATCATCATTATATTTTTGCTTTTCATATTTGTGCCAAGTATAGCCTCTGATTGCTAGAAAGTTCAAAAGTTGTGAGGTGTTGTCCAGGAAACAGATTCTGTCCTTGGATAGAAAAATTCGTATAAAATCACCAGATCATCTTTTTGGTCTGAATATTTTCGACAGCGTTCTCTATATAATTGTATTTCGTGCGTCAGTTCTGAGTTTTTTGATTTGAGTTGCAGAAGTATCCCAAACAGGTCAATTACTGCCTGCTGTTCTGTTTTTCACAGATTCTGTCCTGTTTTGCCTTACCTTCACTTTGCAAATTAAGAACTTGTTTTTTCTTTGCGAAAACCTTTTGGCAATCTTGAGAAACAGTATAACTTTAAGAATATCCTTATTTCCAGCAAGGTATAATTATTTTATTAAGGGTACTAACCTCGCTAATCAGATTATGAATGAGTTATGTATGAAGGGAGTTTTCAAGTGTGCGAGGGAAGATGATAAAAAGATTCAGGAGTGTCAAGCGCTCAAGCTTGGGGATGCTCCCGTGCACCCCCAAGAAATATTCAAGGAGACTCAAGCGTCTAAGCTTGGGGATGCCCCCCGTGCATCCCCTTCTCCATCAACATTATCAGTTCGTCTTTCGTTCCGCTATATTTTTATCACTTCATGTGTTATGTGCTATGCTTGGAGCGTCTTGCTTTTAGTTTTCTTTTTAGTTTTTCATAACGAGTCGGAACCCAGCATTCCTTTATGTGGGAGAGAAACACGCTCCACCTCTACCTAGAACATTACATAGAATTTTCATGTCTATCTATGCTGTGTGTGTTCTTAATTTTTTTTAATAGCTACTATCGTGTTCTGCTCTTAGTATTCATGCTTATTTTTTCAAAGAGCTTTTATTTAGTTGGTTGCTTGAACTCTTTTTAATTACCATGCTCACCTTATTAAGAGAGTTTGCTTCCATTTCATGGGTTAATGTGTCTATGATAAATATGCTACTTTCATGATGGTGCTTAGTAGATCAGGTTTTCTTATGGTTAATCTCAAATAGCTGGGGGGTTCCCAATGTGTCATTGGAGTACCAACTTGGTTTGTTTGCCTATGATGTGGTATGGTTTAGTAATATCTTCCTTCGAGAATTTATTTTGATTGACTTGGTGTATGCTCACGCATATTCAAGACTGTAAAGAAAGTCTGTCAAGCCTTGATGATCTTTTGTTTCTAAGTAGCGATATAACTACCATGCCTGATTCAATATTGCTTTGTCGCTCTGCATGATTATGACCGTCATTGCTCTCTTAGTTGGTCGCTCCCAGTCTTTTGCTAACCTCCACCTGCACTAAGCAAATTAACCATGCAATACATAGCTCATGGGAAAGTAGCCTAAAAACTATTGTGGTAAAGAATATGTTGCTTATGTATCTTATTTCTTATGAGTTGCTTGCTGAGCGGTAACCATATTTTTGGGGACGCCATCAACTGTCACACTTTTGTTGAATATCATGGGAGTTGCTATGCATGTTCGTCTTGTCTGAAGTAAGGGTGATTTACCGTGGGTTGAATTAATATGCATATTGTTAGAGAAGAACATTGGGCCGCCAACCAAAGCCATGCCTCATGGTGGAAGTTTTAGCTTGGACCTTAATCCTCAATCTCTCATGAGAATATGCTTATGCATTAAAGAGGAGTCCATCATCTATTTTCTATGTTGTCCCGGTATGGATGTCCTCAAGTTGAGATTTATCAAAAACGAGAAATCAAATGCGATCTATCTCCTTGGACCTTTGTACAGGTGGCATAGAGGTACCCCTTTGTGACACTTGGTAAAAACATATGCAATGCAATGATAACCCATGGGGATCCGAGCTAATTAGGACAAGGAGCGAGCACTATTGGTATTCGATGCATGAGGCTTGCAACTTATAAGATGTTTTATACATGACACATATGAAGTACTACTACCGTTGACACAATTGCTTCAATGTTTCATAATAAAAAGCTCTAGCACTTTAAGCACCAACTACTGAGAGCGTGATTGTCATTCTGAGTGTAATGTGCATTGTCCCAAAGTAGCATTGTCTTTTGCATGATTGTGATATCGTTTATTCTGAAAATATTGTATCTAGTCATCACTTAAACCTTGAAGGTGCCCTTGCATTTATGTTTTGCATCACTAAAAGGGGCAAGCTAGATATCACTTGATCATATTTGTACATCATGTTCATTGCAAATCTTTTTGATGTTTCAGTTTCATATTGTAAAACTTTCAGTCATTTGTGATTTTCTCTTGAGACAACTTAATTACTTTAGAATCATTGTCTCAGTAAGCTTTTGTCATATGACTATGAGAAAGTCCAGTATGGTTAATAGCATGTCACCACAGAAATTATTCTTGTTAACATTTACCTACTCGAGGACGAGCATGAATTAAGCTTGGGGATGTTGATACGTCCAAAACGTATCTATAATTTCTGCTTGCTCCATGCCACTTTTGGGTGATATTGCTATGATATTCATACACTTCCATACACTTTTGATCATATTTGGACTAACTTACTAATCCAGTGCACCCCAGTGCCAGTTTCTGTTTTCGGCTGTTTTTGTATTTCAGGTTTTCACGTTTCGAGAACTGCCCAGAAAAATACAGAAAAAATATATAAAAAATCAGCGTTCCGGGAACGACACTGCTTCCGAAGGGGAGCCTGGGGGGGCACAGGGGCTCCAGGCGCCCTATGGTCACGCCCCCCCCTGGGCCGCGCCGGGGGGGGCGCCTCGGCCCCCCGAGAGCCCCCCGATGCCCTACTTTGGCAGATATTTAAAGGGTCCCCCGTAACCCTTGAAACAAGACTTCTTTTCGCGATCCCATCTCTGTTCCGCCGCCGCCGCCGCTTCCAAGATCGGGAGCACCAGGAGAACTCTTCCCGGCACCCTGCCGGAGGGGAGGATCACCACCGGGAGCTTCTCCACCACCATGGACGCCTCCCGGATGACTCGTGAGTAGTCTCCCTTGGACCATGAGTCCATGACCAGTAGCTATGTGATGTTCTCCTCCCGTTCTTGTGCTTCACTAATTAGTCCTCGTGAGCTGCCCTACATGATCGAGGCACCTATGTAATCCTTATGCTGTTGCTATGTTGAGTTTGCTGGGATCCGATGGATTATGAGATTATGTTCAGATTGATCTTGAGTAATATATTTGATTCACCTCTTTTATATTTTAGTTCATAAGTAATTCTTGCATGTTCTCCGTTGTTATTTATTGCTTTGGCCAAGTAGTAGGTAGTGACTCCAAGAGGGAACGTTATGCTCGATTGTGGGTTCATGCCCCTCGATGACTAGCTTGAGTGACAGAAACATGAGTCTAGGGGATGTGCTGTTGCCACAAGGGGGAAAACAACGGTGCTTGTGCCCGCGGGTGCAAGGATTGTTTACTTTACGCAAAGTTCTTTTAATGCAGTTGTCTGTTGCATTGAGTTTACACTATGGGTGGGACTCGCAACTTAATACCAGCGAGATGTTCTGGCTAGATATCTCAAGGCGGATGATTAGTAGTATATATTGATGGATTTCGGTCTACTTACTTTGGCGTACCGCCCATGCTTTGAACCTCAACCTTTCTTGCAATGTAGTCAGCATTGGTTTGCGTTCGTGGTCCTGTCAATTGCCCAGCTGTAATTTGTTACCTCACATAGCCATTTTATCGTCTTTTGGGAGAGAGACATCACTAGTGAACATCATGTGACTCCGGTCCTTATTACCATCATTGATCACATACACTATTTGACTTTTCGCTATTTTATTTACTATTGCAAAACACTAACTATCACTACTATCATATTGCTTTTAACCCTTTGTGAACTACAAGGCCGGAGAGATTGACAACCTCTCTGTACTCGTTGGGAGCAAAGTTATTTGTATCTGTGTGCAGGTCCACGTTGATTGCTAATTGCGCAGTTAGCAGTTGACACCTACCTGTTGAACCTAGGAGTCTCTGGGGATTCGATCCTTGGCATCTTTGCTAAGGGAAAACACTTCTACTTACTGCATCTTACACCTTCCACTTGGGGTAATCCAACGAGGGGTTCGAGGCCCATCAACGTATCAAGCATCCCCAAGCTTAATTCCTGCTCGTCCTCGAGTAGGTAAATGATAAAGAAAGAATTTTTGATGTCGAATGCTAACCAATATAGTTTTTCAATGTAATTCTCTTAATTGTGGCATGAATGTTCAGATCTGAAAGATTCAAGATAAAAGTCTATATTGACATAAGAAATAACAATACTTCAAGCAATACTAACAAAGCAATCATGTCTTCTCAAAATACTATGGCTAAAGGAAGTTATCCCTACAAAATCATATAGTGTTGGCTATGCTCCCTTATTATCACACAAAATATTCATATCATGCGCAACCCCGATTTCAGCCAAGCATTTGTTTTCATGCTCTATCTTTTCAAACCTTTCAACTTTCACGCAATACATGAGCGCGAGCCATGGACATAGCACTATGGGTGGAATAGAGGTGGTTGTGGAGAAGACAAAAAGAGGGAGATAGTCTCACATCGACTAGGCGTATCAATGGGCTATGGATATGCCCATTAATATATATCAATGCGAGTGAGTAGGGATTGCCATGCAACCGATGCACTAGAGCTAAATATTAATGAAAGCTCAACAAAAGAAACTAGTGGGTGTGCATCCAACTTGCTTGCTCACGAAGACCTAGGGCATTTGAGCAAGCCCATCGTTGGAATATACAAGCCAAGTTCTACAACGAAAATTCCCACTAGTATATGAAAGTGACTAAACATGAGACTCTCTACAATGAAGAACATGGTGATACTTTGAAGCACAGGTGTGGAAAAAGATAGTAGCAATTGTCCCCTTTTTCTTTTTTTTTCTTTTCCTTTTTTTGGGCCTTTTTTTTTCTTTGGCCTTTTTTTTTCTTTTTTTTGTGGAGGGGCTTTATAGATTCAGCCTTTCCTCCCATGGGACAATGCTCTATAAATGATGATCATCACACTATCATTACAACGCAGGGTTACAACTCGATACTACAACAACAAAGTATGATTCTATGTGAATGCCTCCGGCGGTTTATGGGTATGTGCAATGAAAAAGAGTGACATGTATAAAAATTATGCATGGTGGCCTTGCCACAAATACGATGTCAACTACATGATCATGCAATGGCAATATGACAATATGATGCGTGTCATATAAACGGAATGGTGGAAAGTTGCATGGCAATATATCTCGGAATGGCTATGGAAATGCCATGATAAGGAGGTATGGTGGCTGTTTTGAGGAACAATATGGTGGCTGTTTTGAGGAAGGATATATAGTGGGTTTATGGCACCAGCGAAACTTGCTCGGTACAAGAGAGGCTAGCAATGGTGGAAGGGTGAGAGTGCGTATAATCCATGGACTCAACATTAGTCATAAGACTCATATACTTATTGCAAAAATCTACGAGTCATCAAGACAAAGCAATCAATGCATGCCCTTAGGGGGGAGGTTGGTAGAAGTTAATCATCGCGTGCCCCCGACCTCCACACAAAGGTTGACACTCTACAAATACCTCATGCTTTAACTTAGTCACACAACAGTTCACCATACGTGCATGCTACGGGAATCACCAACCTTAACACAAATATTTCTCAATTTCATAATTACTCCACTAGCATGACTCTAATATCACTATCCTCATGCCTCAAAACAATTATCAAGCATACAACATCTCTTTCTACTTACCATGCTGTTTTAATAGACTCTCAAATAGATCTAAGTGAAGCATAAGAGTTCAACAATTTCTACAAAATATTATCACCACCGTGCTCTAAAAGATATAAGTGAAGCACTAGAGCAAAAACTATTCAACTCAAAAGATATAAGTGAAGCATATAGAGTGTTCTAATAATTTCTAGGGCATATTGTCCATCCCGTGTGTGACGGTAGGGTACCCCGTAGCTAGCGTGGGCGACTTGTATTGCGCCGCCCGTCTCGCCGTCGTGTTGCTGCTCGAGCCCCGCTTCCCCTGTCTCCCCCAGCGCTTGTGTGGCGGGTCTCTGCCGCCGCTCCGTGGTTGTGGTCGGGCCGGCCCGGGGGCAGCGCGGGTTGGGTCTGTGGGGGCAAGTGAGGGGGAGCTGCCCAGATCTGGGCGGGGGCGGCAGTCCGCCGGAGTGAGATTCGTGAGCGCCACCAGCCACCAAAAGCCTTCCCTGGGAGCCCGGGGCCTGGGGTCGTAATACACCCACCCGGAATGACGTCGGTGAAGGGGAAAGGGAAGGAGGCGGGAGCAGATGGAGTGGAAGCCCTGCTCAAGAAGCTGAGGATTGCAGAGAAGAAGAAGTGTGTGGTGCTGGGGACGGCCAGCGCGACGGCAAAGGTAAACCCAAATCAAGCAATTGGGAAAGTGCTGTCCGAGAAAGATGCGTATGCAGATGGCATTGCTCAGACCCTGGGGAGAATTTGGTGCCAGCGGGAGGGTACGCAGTGCAAGGAGCTTAGGAAGAATTTGTTCCTGCTCACCTTTGGCCAGGCATTGGGGAAGAGGAAAGTGCTCGAAGGGGGACCGTGGTTAGTGGGTAAGGATCTGTTGGTGCTAGAAGATTTTGTTGCAAGCAAAACTTTGGATGAGTATGAGTTTCGTTTCTTCTCGATATGGGTCAGGGTGTCAAACATCCCATTGGGAATGATGAACAAAAAGACAGGTGAGCTGATTGGACAAGCTATGGGGGAATTCCTGGAAGCGGAGGTCGATGGAGAGGGCATGGCAGTGGGGGAGTTCATGAGAATAAAGGTCAAACTCGATGTCTAGGAGCCACTGATGCGGGGTATTAAAATTCAAGTGAGTCCCGGGAATGGGGAGGGGAGGAGGGGGAGGAGGAGGAGGATGAGGAGGAGGAGGAAGGGGAGGATAGCGAGGAGGAGGATGTTGAGGATCAGGGGGGCGAGATGATGGAGGTAGTCGGAAAGAAGAGGAAGAAGAAAAAGTGGTGCCCCTTTGTTTACGAGTACTTGCCGGACTTCTGCTTCACATGTGGGATCATCGGACATACGGACAAGGAGTGTACTTATAAGCTGAAAAGAGGTGAGGTGCAATTGTACAACAAGGAGTTGAAGGTGAACATGTTGTTCAGTTCAAGGAGGTTGGGGTATGAGGAGGATAGAGGACAAGGGAGCGGCGGTCGGGGGGGATTTTCTGCTAAAAGCAATAACTCTAGAGGTAGGGGTAGTTGGACTAGAAGTGACTCGGAGTCATGGAAAAAGAAGGATGATGGACAGGCCTGGGACACGAGGAAGAAGAAAGGGGAAGAGAAGGAAGTCACTAGTCCTTTAAAGCTCCCTGACCCGAGAGTGCCTATGCCCAACAAAAAGAAGCTTGTGTTTCCGGAGGGAGATTTGGTGTGTGTTGGAAATATTAAGGGAAGCACAGTAGGGGGGATGAGCTCCAGGAAGGAGGGAGGGAGGGGAAGAGGAGTGACATGGGAGAGGTGATGCAGAAGGAGGGAGAGATGGGAGCCCTAGGGAAGCCTGTTTCAAGCGAGATGGAGGCTGGAGGTGCGGAGGCAGATACGAGTATAGCTAACAAGAAGGATAGTTGTAAGAAGGCAGGGGAAGGCATTCAGGCAAGAGGAAAAAGATACAGAAGGGTGCATAGGAGTGGTCAGGTGAACGGATCACCGTTGGGTGTGAATCTAGAGTCAAAGAGGGGAGGTGACACTATGGAATGTGATACGGAAATGGCAGGAGTTGTGAAGAAAAGCAAGACCGAGGGGGCCACACCGACGAACATTAGCGCGGGGCTGTCAGAACAGCCCTGCGAAAAGCAATGAAAGTTATCTCATGGAACTGCCGGGGGCTTGGGAACCCCGTGGCAGTTCGTAGCCTTCTGGAACTCCAGAAGGTGGAAAAGCCTGACATTCTCTTCCTCTCGGAAACCAAGATGTCTGAGAGGGAAGTGGAATTCTTGAGGTGGCGTTTGAATATGGTGAACATGGTGGCAGTGGATTGTGTGGGGAGGAGTGGTGGTTTGGCGCTTTTTTGGAGGAAAGGGGTAGATGTCCAGCTAAGATGGAAGGGAAAATATCACATTACTACCAATGTGGTGCAGGAGGATGGTAGCAAATGGAGGTTCTCGGGGGTGTATGGAGAGTCAAAGGCGGGGGAGAAGGAGAGTACATGGAGGGTTCTTCGAAATCTGCATGGGCAGGATAAGCTTCCATGGTTTTGTATGGGCGACTTTAATGAAATATTATTTGCGGGAGAGAAGGAAGGAGGGCCGGCTCGGGCCCAGGGGAGCATGCAAGCTTTCATAAGAACTCTGGAACACTGCGAACTTGTGGACTTGGGCTTTGTCGGCGACCCGTTCACCTGGAGAAACAACTGGAGGGATGCGACCGGGTATACAAAGGAGAGGCTGGACAGGGCAGTAGCAAATGTTCAGTGGCGGTGCCTGTTTCCGCTGCACAAAATCATAAACGGGGACCGGAGACATTCTGACCACCGCCCCGTTATTGCTGAACTAAATGCGCAGGATAAATCCCTGAGTGATGAAAGGGGTACGAGATGTTTCCGTTTTGAGGCGCGGTGGTTACAGGAGGAAGGCTGCCAAGAGGTTGTGGAGGAGGCATGGAATAATGCGTTTGGGGGAGAAGAAACTGAAGTTGGCGAGGCCCTGAAGAGAGTGGGTGCAAGTTTACTGAAATGGGATAGGGAGGTCCTGGGTGAGCTGAAACACAGAATAAAGAAGATTAGTAGGGAGCTGGAGCGGTGTCGGAGAGGAGCCATCAGCCAGCAACAAGTCTCTCGCGAACAGTTGTTGCGGTACAGACTAAGCCGGCTGGAGGACCAATATAATATGTACTGGCAGCAGCGGGCGCATGTCAATTGGCTCAAATTTGGCGATCGAAACACGGGGTTTTTCCATGCCCACGCTTCGGAGAGAAGGAGGGTGAATATGATCCGGAGGTTGAAGAGGGATGATGGGAGTGCTGTGGAGAGGAAGGAAGATAAAGGGCCTTTTATTACTGATTTTTACCAAAATCTGTTCGCATCATCTGCAGGACCCCTAAGTGAGGACATTTTCCGCCATATTGATGTGTCTGTTACATCCGAGATGAATGTGTCCCTCACTAAGCCATTCACTGGAGAGGAGATCAGAGAGGCCCTTGATGCGACCGGCGATCTCAAAGCTCCTGGACCGGATGGCATGCCGGCTGTGTTCTATAAAAAGTTTTGGGATTTGGTGGGTGCTAAGGTACAAGAGGAGGTCCTGGTAGTGTTAAATGGTGGAATCATGCCCATGGGATGGAATGAAACAACGATAGTGTTGATTCCAAAGGTGAAGCACCCGGAGTCTCTCACACAATACCGGCCGATCAGCCTATGCAATGTCCTTTATAAGCTCATTTCAAAAGTTTTGGCTAATCATATGAAGGGGATTCTACCAGATTTGATTTCTCCTGCACAATCTGCTTTTGTTCCGGGACGGATGATCACGGACAACGTGTTGCTTGCCTATGAGATAACCCACCTGATGCATAAGAAGAAGGGGGGGAGACAAGGTTTGGTGGCTGTGAAACTTGACATGAGTAAGGCGTATGACAGGATGGAATGGCGCTTTCTGGAATGCATGATGCTTACCATGGGCTTTGCTGCTTCATGGGTAAGTTTGGTGATGAAATGTGTGTGTTCAGTCTCCTATAGGGTCAAGGTGAATGGAAGCTTAATTGTCGGTGTACTAAGGTAGGGGTACCTCAGTACCCCAACTTGTGCACGGGCAGTAGCAGCTTCCCGCAGCAGGGCCTACCACGTGCTTGCCGGAGACCTTCCTGCTCCATATAAAACCATTCAAAAACAAAGTATACAAGACAGAAGATCGAGACTCCGGCAAGTGGAGCTTGCCGGGAAGGCCGTCCCAGGCTCAAGATTACCTCGCTAGCACAAGACCCTGGCAAGAGGAGCTTGCCAGGAAGGCCAGAAGATTACATTACCGAAGACATGCCTCGGCGCAACATGCGCCCCAGCAGGGCCCGGGGAGCGACAAGCTCCAGAGCCCGGCAAGCTCCCGGGCCCGGCAAGGTCAAGACCCCGGCAAGGTGCTTGCCGGGGAGAGTTACGCTGTGTGCCCGCGCTCCAGCTCATCGAACCACGCATCGCCCTGGGGCCACTCCAGGGACGCGTGGCGGATGGCTGTGCAGCCTGGGGGACACGGTGGCACTCCACGGTGATGAAGCCATCGCCGTGGCAGACGGAGACGCAAGGGCGGGCGCTTTTGGGGTCGACGGCGACGGGCATTAAATGCTCTTGTCCCCCACTGTCAAAGTAGGTGGTGACCACTGTTCATCCACTGTAGCTCCACTATTCCCGCACTGTTACAACTACCACCACAGTTACATTTTTACCCCCTTTCTCCTACGTTGACACCTGTCGGTGACCCCTTGAGCTATAAAAGGAGGCCCATGCACAACGTAGAAGGGGTTCGGAACCTAGATCGCTCATACTCTCGGTGTAGCCAGTTCTTCAAGCTCCCGAGCTCCCCAACTCAATACAAACTAAGCAGGAGTAGGGTTTTATGCGTCCATCACGGCCCGAACCTGGGTAAACTGCCCGCGTGCTCTCCACGATCTGCTCTTTGTGCTCCCTCCGCTCCCTTACCGCACGAACAAGGGGCTCCGGTCCCATAGGTGCTCGTGGTGGATAGTTTCCCCCGACATTAATGGATGCATTTCTCCCCTAGAGAGGTCTCCGACAAGGAGACCCTTTATCTCCGTATCTCTTCATCATATGTGCAGAAGCTTTTTCCAAACTGCTACAACATGCAGACCACGAAGGAACGATCGAGGGTGTCAAATTGTGCCCGGGTGCTCCGAGCATAAATCATCTTTTCTTCACAGATGACTCCCTGATTGTCATGAAGGCTACAGAGGCTAGTGCCTTGAAACTTAAGGAGATCCTTGCGCTTTATGAAGCTCAGTCCGGCCAAAAAATTAATAGAGACAAATCCTCTGCATTTTTCAGCAAGAAAACAAGTCTGCAGAATAAGCAACAAGTACTCCAAGTCTTAGGGATTCCGGCAGAAACACATAATGAGAAGTATTTGGGTCTGCCTGTGCACCTTGGTGCAGCAAAGAGCAAGGAGTTTGAGTACATAAAGGAGATGATCTGGAGGAGGACCAGGGGTGGATCGAGAAGCTATTATCAAAGGTGGGAAAGGAAACATTAATCAAGGCAGTTGCTCAAGCGATTCCGACCTACGCAATGTCATGTTTTGACTTGACAAAGAGCCTTTGTGATGATATTAGTGCGATGGTTTGCCGTTATTGGTGGGATCAGCAGGATGGAAAGCATAAGTGCCATTAGATTGGATGGGAAAAGCTTATGAAAAGCAAGAAGGATGGTGGACTTGGTTTCCGAGATCTGCATATTTTCAATACGGCAATGCTAGCAAGACAGAGCTGGAGGCTTTTACAGAATCCGGATTCCTTATGTGCGACTGTGCTTAAGGCAAAATATTTTCCGAACTGTTCTATTCTGGAGGCGGAGGAACAGCCGGGGATGTCGTACACCTAGAGGAGCATTTTAAGAGGGCGTGACTTGCTAAAAGAAGGAATTGTTTGGCGCATTGGAGATGGTAAGCAAGTGAATGTCTGGTCTGACCCGTGGCTACCTAGGGGAACGACGAGACGTCCAGTAGCGTGGCAAGGACAGGCGATCATCACTAAAGTAAATGAGCTCTTAAATCCGGTTACTGAGGCTTGGGATGAGGAATTAGTGCGAGAGCTCTTCACAGAGGAGGATACGAGAGTTATTCTTTCCATTCCCGTGAGAGCAGAAATGGAGGATTTTATCTCTTAGCACTATGATAGGAAAGGCATGTTCTCTGTCAAATCGGCCTACCAATTGGGTGTGAGTCTGAAGGAAGCAAGGAAACAACAAAATGCAGGGGCCTCGAATGGCCAGAGACATACGGACCAGTGGCAACATATCTGGACGATGGAGGTCCCGGGAAAAGTGTGTATGTTCTTGTGGAGGCTGGCTCACAATAGTCTACCCACTCGTATGAATATAAAACGAAAGCACATTATGCTGGACACCCGCTTCCATATGTGCAATTGCCTGGATGAAGATGGTGGACATATTTTCCTTCGCTGCAAGTGTGTGAAGGCGGTTTGGCGAGAGCAGAATCTGGAAGCGACCCGTATTATGTTGTGTGATTGTCAGGACTCTTTTCAAGTCACCAAAGCTGTTTGCGCTTTGCCAGCAGAGATGAAACATAGGGTGGCTGTTCTCCTGTGGGATTGGTGGACGACGAGGAACAAAACAAATGCGGGTGAGAAACATAAAACAACTCAGGAAGTGAGTGGAGTCATCAGCAGACACGTCCAGGATTTTGAGAATCTGCAGGTTAAGAGCGACACTCGGGGTATGCAACAACAGTCCTGGAATGCTCCTGGGATAGGTCAAGTAAAGATTAACATGGATGTTGCCTTTCTTGCGGAAACAGAGTCGGGTGCCTGGGGTTTTGTAGCACGGGATGAACTGGGAGATTTCCTAGCAGCGGCGGCCGGGAAGATGCAGTATGTCAGAAGCCCTCTTCAGGCGGAGATCAATGCGTGCATGACAGCTATTGAGGGTGCGGATGATCTTGGTGCTCAAAGGGTAATTTTTGAATTAGATTGTTTAACGATGATCAACGCGCTCAAGGGCCGGGACTACGACGCTGCAGAGCTGGGTGTTCTCTTTAGGGAAGCGAGGAGTTTTTGCCATGCTTCTTTTGAATCTTATGAGTTCAGGTTTTGTCCTAGAGATTGTAATAGGGTTGCGCACTCTCTGGCGCAATTTGGCCTGAGGGCTTCTGTCCCTCTCTCTGTTTGGGCTGCTGAAGCCCCAGACTTTGTTTCGGTTCTGGTTGTCACTGATTTGGTGCGCCAGCTCTAAGTGGAATGTATTTGATTCCGGTTCAAAAAAAAAATTCTAGGGCATATTTAACTCTCTCAAATAGGTGTGTCCAGCAAGGATGATTGTGCCAAACTAACAAGCAAAGACTCAAATTATACAAGACGCTCCAAGCAAAACACATAGCATGTTGCGAATAAAAATATAGCTCCAAGTATAGTTACCGATGGATGAAGACGAAAGAGGGGATGCCTTCCTGGGGCATCCCCAAGCTTAGACTTTTGATTGTCTTGAATTTACTTGGGGTGCTATGGGCATCCCCAAGCTTAGGCCTTTGCTACTCCTTGTTCCATAGTCCATCAAAGCAATACTCAAAACTTGAAAACTTCACAACACAAAACTTAGACAAAAATTCTCGTGAGCTCCGTTAGTAAGAGAAAGCAAACCACCACTCAAAGGTACAACAAGGAATTTATTCATTGTTTATATTGGTGTTAAACCTACTATACTCCAAGTTCTCTATGGTTCATATCCTCCAATATTACTCATAGATGCATCGGAATAAGCAAACAACACACAAAAAACAGAACAGTCTGTAGTAATCTGCTGGGTTCGCCTACTTATGGAACTCCAAAATTTTCAAATAAAATTGGTAAATTTGCACAATTTGTCTACCAATCAGCAGCAAAAATAATCAACTAAAAAGCACGCTCCAGTAAAATCTAAAGACTACTATAGTGAGTGCTAAAGATTCTGTTTTTCACAACAAGATCAAATAAACTTCACACAAGTCTTACCAAAGGTTCTACTTGGCACAAACACTAAAAAACATGAAAACACATCTAATCAGAGGCTAGATGCAATATTTATTCCCTAACAGCAACAAAAAAACATAAAATTGGGTTGCCTCCCAACAAGCGCTATCGTTTTACACCCCTAGCTAGGCACGATACAAGATAAATTTAGGTATTGCCATCTTTGGAAGGCAATCCATAAGTGGCTCTCATGATAGATTCATATGGTAATTTGATTTTCTTTCTAGGAAAGTGTTCCATGCCTTTCCTTAACGTAAATTGGAATCTAATATTTCCTTCCTTCATATCAATAATTGCACCAATCATTCTAAGGAAAGGTCTACCAAGAATAATAGAACATGAAGGATTGCAATCTATATCAAGAACAATGAAATCTACGGGCACATAATTCATATTGGCAACAATAAGAACATCATTAATTATTCCCATAGGTTTCTTAATAGTGGAATCCGCAAGATGCAAATTTAAAGAACAATCATCAAGCTCATGGAACCCTAGCAAATCACACAAAGTTTTTGGGATAGTGGAAACACTAGCACCCAAATCACACAAAGCATAGCATTCATGATCTTTTATTTTTATTTTTATAGTAGGTTCCCATTCATCATAAAGCTTTCTAGGTATAGAAACTTCCAACTCAAGTTTTTCTTCATAAGATTGCATCAAAGCATCAACTATATGTTTAGTGAAAGCTTTATTTTGACTATATGCATGCGGAGAATTTAACATGGATTGCATCAAGGAAATACAATCAATCAAAGAGCAATTATCATAATTGAATCCCTTGAAATCCAAAGTAGTGAGTTCATCACTACGCAAAGTTTTAATCTCTTCAATCCCACTTTTAGCAATTTCCGCATCATGATCTAAAAACTCCGAATTACTAGGACACCTTAAAGCAGAATCATCTCCAATCCTATTTTCATCAAGATTAATACTAGAAAACAAGGATCTAATAGGAGACACATCAATAACTTTCAGATCTTCATCTTTATTTTCACGACAACTAGAAGAACACGATTTAATATAATCTTCTCTTTTAGCATGCATTCTAGCGGTTCTTTCTTTGCATTCATCAATGGAAATTCTCATGGCTTTGAGAGACTCATTGATATCATGCTTGGGTGGAGTAGATCTAAGTTTCAAAGAATCAACATCAAGAGTAATTCCATCCACACTTCTAGCCAATTCATCAACTTTAAGCAATTTCTCTTCAAGTATAGCATTTAAATTCTTTTGCGAGATCATAAACTCCTTAACACTAGTTTCAAATTCAGAACACATCTTTCCATAAGAGTTGTTGTAGGAATTACCAAAATTATTAGAGGAATTACTAGGAAAAGGCCTAGGATTAAAATTACCTCTATAAGCATTGTTACCAAAATTATTCCTACCAATAAAATTCACATCCAAAGATTCATTGTTATTCTCAATCAAACTAGACAAAGGCATATCATTAGGATCAGAAGTAGCACTCTTAGTAGCGAACAATTTCATAAGTTCATCCATCTTCCCAGTCAAAACACTAATTTCTTTGATAGCATGCACTTTTTTACTAGTAGATCTTTCAGTGTGCCATTGAGAATAATTAACCATAATATTATCTAGGAGTTTAGTACCTTCTCCTAGGGTGGTTTCCATGAAAGTGCCTCCGGCGGCCGAATCTAAAAAATTTCTAGAAGCAAAATTCAAGCCAGCATAAAAGTTCTGAATAATCATCCATAGATTCAAACCATGCGTACGGCAATTACGTATCATTAATTTCATTCTCTCCCAAACTTGTGCAACATGCTCATGATCTAGTTGCTTAAAATTCATAATATCGTTTCTAAGAGAGATGATCTTAGCGGGAGGGAAATACTTAGAGATAAAAGCATCTTTGCACTTATTCCATGAATCAATACTACTTCTAGGCAAAGAGGAGAACCAAGTTTTAGCACGATCTCTAAGTGAAAACGGAAATAACTTCAATTTGACAATATCATTATCCGTATCCCTTTTCTTTTGCATATCACACAAATCAACAAAGTTGTTTAAATGGGTAGCGGCATCTTCATTAGGAAGGCCAGAGAATTAATCTTTCATGTCAAGATTCAACAAAGCAGCATTAATCTCACAAGATCCAGCATCGGTAATAGGAGCAATCGGAGTGCTACAAAAATCATTATTGTTGGTATTGGAGAAGTCACACAATTTGGTATTGTTCTGAGCCATAGTGACAAGCAAGCAATCCAACACACACAAGCAAACAAGAAGCAAGCGAACGAGAAACACACGGCAGAAGAAGGGCGAATAAAACGACAAAGGTGAAGTGGGGGAGAGGAAAACGAGAGGCAAATAAATGTAATGCGAAGGATAAGGGTTTGTGATAGGTACTTGGTATATAAATTTTTCGTAAGCCTTCCCCGGCAATGGCGCCAGAAATTCTTCTTGCTACCTCTTGAGCTTGCGTTGTATTCCCTCGAAGAGGAAAGGGAGATGCAGCACAGTAGCATGAGTATTTCCCTCAGTTTTTGAGAACCAAGGTATCAATACAGTAGGAGACCACGCGCCAGTCCCTCGCACCTGCACAAACAAATAAGAACTTCGCAGCCAACGCGATAAGGGGTTGTCAATCCCTTTACGGTCACTTACGAGAGTGAGATCTGATAGAGATCATAAGATAATATTTTTGGTATTTTTGGTATAGAAACAGAAAGTAAAGAAAGCAAATAAACAATGGCGACAGAAATTGACTAGTTGATGGTAAAGTAATATGATAGAGATAGACCAGGGGGCCATAGTTTTCTCTAGTGGCTTCTCTCATGATAGGGATATTCTACGGCGGGTAAACAAATTACTGTCGAGCAATTGATAGAAAAGCGAATAATTATGAGACTATCTAGGCATGATCATTGTATATAGGCATCACGTCCGAGACAAGTAGACCGACTCCTGCCTGCATCTACTACTATTACTCCACACATCGACCGATATCCAGCATGCATCTAGTGTATTGAGTTCATACGAACAGAGTAACGCCTTAAGCAAGATGACATGATGTAGAGGGATAAACTCAAGCAATATGATGAAAACCCCATCTTTTTATCCTCGATCGCAACACTACAATACGTGCCTTGCTGCCCCTACTGTCACAAGGAAAGGACACCGCAAGATTGAACCCAAAGCCAAGCACTTCTCCCATTGCAAGAACTATAGATCTAGTAGGCCAAACCAAACCAATAATTCAAAGAGACTTGCAAGGATATTATGAGCGCACATAAAAAGTTCAGAGAAGAACCAAATATCTTTCATAGATAACCTTGATCATAAACTCACAATTCATCGGATCTCGACAAACGCACCGCAAGAAGAGATTATATTGAATAGATCTCCTCGAAGACCGAGGAGAACTTTCTATTGAGATCCAGAGAGAGAGAGAGAGAGAGAGAAGAAGCCTTCTAGATACTAGCTATGGACGCGAAGGTCTGTGGCAAACTACTCACAACTCATGGTGAGGGCGATGATGCTGATGATGAATGCCTCCGTGATGGATCCCCCTCCTGGAACAGGCTCCAAGATGGGATCTCCACGGGAACAGCAGCTACGGCGGTGGAATTAGGGTTTTCTCTCTGTGTATGGAGTTTCTGGGGTACGTAGGTATATATACGAAGAAGAGGGGCACCAGGGGCCACAGGGGCTGCCCTCGAGGCAGGGGGGCGCGCCCCCCACCCTCGAGGGTGGCCCTTCTGTCTTTTGGCTTGGTCCCGAAGTCTATCCTGCGTGATTTCCTCCAAAAATATCTCCTGCGAAGGTTTCATTCTGTTTGGACTCCATTTGATATTCCTTTTCTGCAAAACCCTGAAATAGGCAAAAAATAGCAATCTGGACTGGGCCTTTGGGTTAGTAGGTTAGTCCCAAAAATGATATAAAAGTGAATGATAAAGCCCATTAAACATCCAAGACTTCATAAATAATAGCATGGAACAATCAAAAATTATAAATACGTTGGAGACGTATCATGCCCTGGCGGGTAGAGCACGCCCCCTACCTTGTGGGCCCCCCGAGATGCCCCTGACTTACTTCTTTCTCCTATAAATTCCCAAATATTCCAGAAACAACAGAACATCCATCAAAACCACTTTTCCGCTATCGTAACCTTCTGTTCTCGCGAGATCCCATCAGGAGGCCTTTTCCGGTACTCTGCCGGAGGGGGAATCAACCATGGAGGGCATCTACATCGACACTATTGCCCTTACAGTGAAGTGTGAGTAGTTTACCACATACCTACGGGTCCATAGCTAGTACCCCTAGATGTTCTCCTCGATACCATGTTCTCCTCGATGTTCTTGGAGATCTATCCGATGTAATCTTCTTTTGCGGTGTGTTTGTCAAGATCCGATGAAATGTGGGATTGTGATCAGATTACCTTTGAATAATATCTGAGTCTCTTCTGAATTCTTATATGCATGATTTAATATCTTAGTAATTCTCTTCGAAATATTGGTTTGGTTTGGCCAACTAGATTGGTTTTTCTAGCAATGGAAGAAGTGCTTTGCTTTGGGTTCAATCTTGCGGTGCTTAATCCCAGTGACATTAGGGGACATGACATGTATTGTATTATTTCCATAGAGG
This sequence comes from Secale cereale, assembly GCA_902687465.1. Taxonomy (NCBI): domain Eukaryota; kingdom Viridiplantae; phylum Streptophyta; class Magnoliopsida; order Poales; family Poaceae; genus Secale; species Secale cereale. The sequence continues at coordinate 226,431,134 of LR738710.1, read as the reverse complement.
ATAACAAGATGGGGTTTTCATCATATTGCTTCAGTTAATTCCTCTACATCATGTCGTCTTGCTTAATGTGTTACTCTGCTTATGAACTTAATACTCTTGATGCAGAATTGTTTCAGTAGATGTGTGGAGTAATAGTAGTAGAGGCAGGCAGGAGTCAGCCTACTTGATACGCGACGTCCCCCCGCAGAACCAGCAAGGGGCCTCCTGGTCCCATAGGTGGCCGCGGATATCCCGCAACATCTTTGGCGCGCCAAGTAGATGGCTTGCTTGCGCAAACCTGAAAGCATGCACAACGCGTCATCTACATCACCATCTTCATCTTCGACGACGCCAATAACCACGGCGCCCAAGAAGAAGTTCGGTATTTTGGCCCATCCATCCACCTCGAAGGCCCCACCGCCTACGGCCTCTAATGCCGCGGGGGATGCAGATGTGAGCGAGGACGTGAATGTTGCTGGGGACGTGGTTGGAGTAGGTGGCGCCATCACCACTTCCCCCATGGCCGGCACGGGGCCAGGAGATGTCCGAGGAGAACAACATCAGTAGCGCCTCAACAGTCATGCTCCGCTAGGTGCGATCGAGGGGGTCACTCCATCCGCACCCCCTCGTCCCACTGACGGGCACGGCCGCAGCAACGACGCTCGGTCTGGGGTAATCCATTGCCCTCCGGCCGCCCCCGCCACGGGAGCGAACGCGGCGCATGTGCCTCCTCCCAGATGAGCCTTTGCGCTCGACGGAGCCGCCGGCCCTCGAGCTCTGTCACCACAGAATCCCGCTGCCTAGGTGGTCGTCTCACAGCAGCGTGGGCGCGGCACCACCATCACCGCCGTTGGCACCGTCTGGAGCCAGGCGACGATGCGGTCGACGTCATCAACATCTATTCCAAGCACAGTCACGGAGTCTATGGCACGAGCTCAGCTGGTACTGAGGTTTCCACCAGCAACCGAGCAGATGGATGAATGGTGTGCCACCATCCAAAGCCTGCTCAGTTTCGCCAAAGATGGGGGCTCACGACGAGCTGGCCTACCATGAATTCCCCAAGCAACAGCAACCGCCCGTACCGTTGGCCGAACAAAGGGGGTCGTCCCCACGGTGCAGTCCCCACCACGGCAGCCGGTGCTGGCGCAACAGAATCAAGACCCCGACAATGTCTCGATGGCCTCTTCTGACCCTCGAGCACGCCCAGGACAAAATCAAGCCCCGGAGGATAGGCAACGGGGATACGCGCGCGTCATCGTAGATCGACGCCACGATGACCTCCGCGAGACCGACGGCTGCGATGCCCTCAATGTCCACGGGCCTGCGCTCGGTGTTGGCGGTTGCCTACCTTTCGAGGTCGGCTGCCCTGCCTTCACACGAGAACTACGACAAGTCTGTTGGCCGTCCGTTCGCACATTCAAGCCAGAGATACCTGAGAAGTACGACGGGAGGCTGAACCTGGCAGAGTTCCTGGGCATCTACACCATCGTTGTTCAGGCTACCGGGGGAAGAGACAAGAAGGTGTTCGCCAACTACTTCCGTTTGTCCCTCAAGTCTAACGTCAGGTCTTGGCTGATGCACCTACTGGAAGACTCCATTTCATCATGGGCGGATATGTGCCACGAGTTCATCGGTGCCTTCATCAGTGGCCACCAAGAGCCCGGCAGGCCCAGCGACCTGCAACTCTTTCAGCAGAAGGAAGGAGAAACTCTCCGTAAGTATTTACAGAGATTCAGTAAAGTTCATTGAAATATTCCAAATATCCATCCAGCAGCTGTTATAGTGGCTTTCCAGTCCAATGTGTGCAACCGTCGCATTCATTCCAAGATGAACGTGCGGTTTCCCAAGACTGTGAAGGAGCTATACACACTGGTGGATAAGTGTGCTCGGATGGAGGAACGAAAGAAGTTGCCCGGAGAGGAAGATTGCACCAATGATGATTCAGAGGATGAGCATGAACCAACCGGTCAGAGAAAGGGCAAGAAGCGCAGTAAGAAGCCAAGAGATAAGGCCGTGATGACTGTGGAAGGATTGGACACACCTAGTATCAGCAAGAAGGCGAAGGCTGAGGCCCCCGACATGGAAGCTGCCGCTTGCGCTGCCTGTCGGGAAACCATTGCCACTGAGAAAGCTGGGAAGGGCGATGGGCCGTACTGCAAGATCCATCGGACCAAGGGCCATGACCTTCAGGAGTGTTACCAGGTTGAGTAGCTTGTCAAGAAACAGAGGGCAGAATATGATAAGCGTGACAAGGAAAAGGGTCATAATGCCGCTGGTGGTAAGGGCCAAGGTGGTGAAGAAAACCTCCCCGGCAAACCCTTTTGGAACCAAGGAAAACCCGCCAGGGGTCAAGAGAAGGACATTTGTGATAATGCGACCGATGGAGGGGATGAAGAGGTTATTAGTGAGTAGGACTTTCAGAAGGCCACTGACGCCCTATGCATTGATGGGGGTGCATCTTTGCACGCCTCTCACTGCCAGCTCAAGCGGTGGGCACAAGAGATCAATGTTGTGGAACCAGCGCCAGAGGCCTGGAAGCCGCTCAAGTGGTCCTGCACGCCCATCATCTTTGACGAGGAAGACCACCCTGGCCGCGCCACTGTGGTAGGATGTTTGCCGTTGTTGGTCTCCCCAACAATTCACAATCTCAAGGTCACAAATATGTTAGTGGATGGCGGGGTCGGGTTGAATCTGATTTCCCTGGTAGTCATCAACAAGCTTCAGATAGGAGAAGAAGAGCTAGAGGTTACCGGCTTGTTTCAAGTAGTTAATCCTGCCAGGAGCCATCCTAAAGGGAAGATTACGTTACTAGTGACGATTTGGGGAGAACTGGACTATCGGACTGAGGAGATTGTGTTTGATGTGGTTGATCTCCCCCTGATGTACAATGGGATTCATGGACGCCCGGCCGTGGCCAAGTTCATGGCAGCATCCCACTATGCTTAAAACACCTTGAAGATGCCTGGGACACTGGGAGTCATCACTATCCCATCAGATGAGAAGGATGAAATTATCTGTGTGGACAAGATGTACCGGAATGTAGTCGCAGCAGAGGCAGTGGCAGCGGTAGCTCCTGCCAAGGAAAGCAAAGGAAAGAAGAAGGATGGTAGGACCTCTCGTAAGGAGTCCGGGAAGCGTGGCCCCTCCGAGTCCACGACACCCCTTGACGACGTGTCGGAGTGTTCCAACGGCAAGAGATCCAAGGTTGCTGCACCCCAAGTGAAGAAGGTCTCGACAGGGCTGGCTGGCGTTGATGGTACTTTAACTATCAGTACCACCCTCGATGACAAATGGGAAAGCACGCTCGTTGCCTTCTCGCAGACGAATATCGATGTGTTTGCTTGGCAACCATCTGATATCCCCGGTGTTCCTAGGAAGGTAATCGAGCACCACCTTGCTGTCTGCCCACATGCCCGACCTGTGAAGCAGAAAGTCCGGAAGCAGGCCTTGGAGAGGTAGCAGTTCATTGGCATAGATATCAAGAGACTGGAGGCAGCTGGTTTGGTCAGAGGAGTACTGCATCCTATGTGGTTAGCAAATCCAGTGGTAGTCCGGAAGGCTAACGGGAAGTGGGGGCTTTGCATTGATTTCACAGATCTCAACAAGGCTTGCCCGAAGGACCCATTTCCCTTGCAACGCATCGATTAGATTGTGGATTCCACTTCAGGTCATGATTTGCTCTCTGCTACTTCTCGAGCTTGCGTTGTATTCCCTCGAAGAGGAATGGGTGATGCAGCACAATAGCGTAAGTATTTCCCTTAGTTTTTGAGAACCAAGATATCAATCTAGGAGACCATGCGCGAGTCCCTCGCACCTGCACAAACAAATAAGAACTTCGTAGCCAACGCGATAAGGGGTTGTCAACCCCTTCACGGTCACTTACGAAAGTGAGATCTGATAGATATGATAAGATAGTATTTTTGGTACAGAAACAGAAAGTAAATAAAGCAAATAAATAACAGCTGCATAAATTAACAAGTTGATGGGAAAGAAATATGATATAGATAGATACGGGGCCATATGTTTCACTAGTGGCTTCTCTCATGATAGCAGAATTCTATGGTGGGTGAACAAATTACTGTCGAGCAATTGATAGAAAACTGCGTAGTTATGAGAATATCTAGGCATGATCATTATATATAGGCATCACGTCTGTAACAAGTAAACTGAAACAATTCTACATTTACTACTATTACTCCACACATCGACCGCTATCCAGCATGCATCTAGAGTATTAAGTTCATAAGAACAGAGTAACGCCTTAAGCAAGATGACATGATGTAGAGGGATAAACTCCAGCAATATGATATAAACCCCATCTTTTTATCCTCTATGGCAAAAATACAATACGTGCCTTGCTGCCCCTACTGTCACTGGGAAAGGACACCGCAAGATTGAACCCAAAGCCAAGCACTTCTCCCATTGCAAGAACTATAGATCTAGTAGGCCAAACCGAACCAATAATTCGAAGAGACTTGCAAGGATATTATAATCATACATAAAAGATTTCAGAAAAGAATCAAATATTGTTCATAGATAATCTTGATCATAAACCCACAATTCATCGGATCTCGACAAACACACCGCAAAAAGATTACATCGAATAGATCTCCTCGAAGATCGAGGACAACTTTGTATTGAGATCCAAAAAGAGAGAAGACATCTAGCTAATAACTATGGACCCGAATGTCTATGGTAAACTACTCACAACTCATTGGTGAGGCTATCCGTGATCGATCCCCCTCTAGCAGAGCTCCGGAACAGGCCCTAAGATGGGATCTCACGGGAACAGAAGGTTGCGGCCTTGGAATTAACGTTTCGTCTGTTGCTTCGATGTTTCCAGGGTATGTGGATATATATAGGAGGAAGAAGGGCATCGGGGGAGCCAGAGGGGGCCCACGAGGGTGGGGGGCGCGCATGCCGCCCTGGGCGCCCCCTACCCTCGTGGCCGACTCTCTCATTCCCTCGTGTGTACTCCAAGTCTTCTGTGTTGATACGGCTCCAAAACTAACTCTTCCGAAGGTTTCATTCCGTTTGGACTCCGTTTGATATTCCTTTTCTGCAGAACACTGAAATAGGCAAAAAACAACAATTTGCACTGGGCCTTGGGTTAGTAGGTTAGTCCCAAAAATAATATAAAAGTGTATAATAAAGCCCATTAAACATCCAAAATACTCCCTCCGTCCCAAAATAAGTGATGCAAAAGTGACTCAACTGTGTACTAACTTTAGTACAAAATTGAGTCACTTTTGCGTCACTTATTTTGGGACGGAGGGAGTAGAATATATAATAGCATGGAACAATCAAAAATTATAGATACGTTGGAGATGTATCAAGCATCCCCAAGCTTAATTCCTGCTCGTCCTCGAGCAGGTAAATGATAAAAACAGAATTTTTGATGTGGAATGCTACCTAACACAATTCTCAATGTAATTCTCTTTATTGTGGCATGAATGTTCAAATCCGAAATATTCCAGACAAAAGTCTATATTGACATAAGAATAATAATACTTCAAGCATACTAACAAAGCAATCATGTCTTCTCAAAATAACATGGCCAAAGAAAGGTATCCCTACAAAATCATATAGTCTGGCTTTGCTCCCTCTTCATCACACAAAATATTTAAATCATGCACAACCCCGGTTTCAGCCAAACAATTGTTTCATACTCAATTTTTTTCAAACCTTTCAACTTTCACGCAATACATGAGCCTGAGCCATGGATATAGCACTATAGGTGGAATAGAGTGGTGGTTGTGGAGAAGACAAAAGAAGAAGATAGTCTCACATCAACTAGGCGTATTAATGGGCTATGGAGATGCCCATCAGTAGATATCAATGTGAGTGAGTAGGGATTGCCATGCAATGGATGCACTAGAGCTATAAGTGTATGAAAGCTCATCAAAAGAAACAAAGTGGGTGTGCATCCAACTTGCTTGCTCGTGAAGACCTAGGGATTTTGAGGAAGCCCATCGTTGGAATATACAAGCCAAGTTCTATAATGAAAATTCCCACTAGTATATGAAAGGGACAAAACAATAGACTCTCTATCATGAAGATTATGGTGCTACTTTGAAGCACAAGTGTGGAAAAGGATAGTAACATTGTCCCTTCTCTCTCTTTTTTTTGGAGGGGCTTATCCTTTTTTATTAGCCCCCCTATTTTTTTGGGCCATCTCTTTTTTTATTTGGCCTTTCTCTTTTTTTTCTCACACATGACAATGCTCTAATAATGAAGATCAACACACTTTTGTTTACTTACAACTCAAAGATTATAACTCGAAGCTAGAACAAAATATGGCTCTATGTGAATGCCTTCGGCGGTGTACCAGGATGTGCAATTAATGAAGAGTGACATGTATGAATGAATTGTGAATGGTGGCCTTGCCACAAATACGATGTCAACTACATGATCATGCATGGCAATATGACAATATGAAGTGTGTCATATGAACGGAATGGTGGAAAGTTGCATGGCAATATATCTCGGAATGGATATGGAAATGTCATGATAGGTAGGTATGGTGTCTGTTTTTAGGAAGGTATATGGTGGGTGTATGGTACCAGCGAAAGTTGCGCGGTACAAGAGAGGCTAGCAATGGTGGAAGGGTGAGAGTGCGTATAATCCATGGACTCAACATTAGTCATAAAGAACTCATATACTTATTCAAAAAATCTACGAGTTATCAAAGCAAAGTATTCAACGCATCCTAGGGGAATGGTTGGTAGGAGTTAACATCGCACGATCCCAACCTCACACAAAGGATGACACTCAATAAATAAATCATGATCCAACTTCTTCACATAACGGTTCACCATACGTGCATGCTACGGGAATCACAAACTTTAACACAAGTGTTTCTCAAGTTCACAATTACTCCACTAGCATGACTCTAATATAATCATCCTCAAACTCAAAACAATCATCAAGTATCAAACTTCTCCTATCATTCATTGCACTTTATGTGAAAGTTTTTACTATACTCATCTTGGATGCCTATCATATTAGGACTAGTTTTATAACCAAAGAACATTACCATGCTGTTCTAAAGACTCTCAAAAGGATATAAGTGAAGCATGAGAGATCAATAATGTCTACAAAATAAAACCACCACCGTGCTCTAAAAGATATAAGTGAAGCACTAGATCAAAACTATCTAGCTCAAAAAGATATAAGTGAAGCACTAGAGCAAAACTATCTAGCTCAAAAGATATAAGTGAAGCACATAGAGTATTCTAATAAATTCCAAGTAATAATTATCTCTCTCAAAAGGTGTGTCCAGCAAGGATGATTGTGGAAAACTAAAAAGCAAAGACTCTAATCATACATGACGCTCCAAGCAAAACACATATCAAGTGGTGAATAAAAATATAGCCCCGAGTAAAGTTACAGATAGACAAAGACGAAAGAGGGGATGCCTTCCCGGGGCATACCCAAGCTTAGGCTTTTGGTTTTCCTTTAATTTTAGCTTGGGGTTCCTTGGGCATCCCCAAGATTAGGCTCTTTCCACTCTTTGTTCCATAGTCCATCAAAGCCATACTCAAAACTTGAAAACTTCATAACACAAAACTTAGCCAAAAATCTCGTGAGCTCCGTTAGTATAAGAAAACAAACCACTACTCAAAGGTACTGTAATGAACTCATTATTTGTTTATATTGGTGTTAAACCTACTTTATTCCAACTTCTCCATGATTTATACCCCCCGATACTACTCATAGATTGATCAAAATAAGCAAACAACGCACGAAAAACAGAACCTGTCAAAAATAGAACAGTCTGTAGTAATCTGTAACTTTCGAATACTTTTGTAACTCTAAAAACATTGAAATAAATTGGTGGATGTGAGTAATTTGTCTATTAATCATCTGCAAAAAGAATCAACTAAGAATCTCTCTCCAGTAAAAAATGAAAACCAATCTCGTGAGCGCTAAAGTTTCTATTTTTTACAGCATGATCATATAAACTTCACACAAGTCTTCCCAAAGGTTCTACTTGGCACAAAAACTATTTAAAACACAAAACCACATCTAAATAGAAGATATATGCAATATTTATTCATAAACAAAAGCAAAAACAAAGAAAATAAAATTGGGTTGCCTCCCAACAAGCGCTATCGTTTAACGCCCCTAGCTAGGCACGATACAAGAGTAGATCTAGGTATTGCCATCTTTGGTAGGCAATCCATAAGTGGCTCTCATAATAGGTTCATAAGGTAATTTTATTTTCTTTCTAGGAAAGTGTTTCATGCCTTACCTTAATGGAAATTGGAATCTAATATTTCCTTCCTTCATATCAATAATTGCACCAATCGTTCTATGGAAAGGTCTAACAAGAATAATAGGACATGAAGGATTGCAATCTATATCCAGAACAATTAAATCTACGGGCACATAACTCCTATTGGCGACAATAAGAACATCATTAATCCTTCCCATAGGTTTCTTAATGCTAGAACCCGCAAGATGCAAATTTAAAGAACAATCATCAAGCTCATGGAAACCTAACGAATCACACGAAGTTTTTGGAATTGTAGAAACACTTGCACCCAAATCACACAAAGAAAAACATTCATGATCTTTAATTTAAATTTTAATAGTAGGTTCCCACTCATCATAAAGCTTTCTAGGGATAGAAACTTCTAATTCAAGGTTTTCTTCATAAGATTGCATTAAAGCATCAACTATGTGTTTGGTAAAAGCCTTATTTTGACTATAAGCATGCGAAGAATTTAGCACGGATTGCAACAAGGAAATACAATCTAGTAAAGAGCAATTATCGTAATTAAATCCCTTGAAATCCAAAATAGTGGGTTCATCGCTATGCAAAGTTTTGACCTCTTCAATCCCACTTTTAACAATTTTATCATCAAGATCTAAAAACTTCGAATCATTGGGATGCCTTTCAACTAAAGTAGGCTCATCTCCAATCCTATCTTTATCAAGATTCATACTAGAAAACAAGGATCTAATAGGCGACACATCAATCACTTTCAGATCTTCATCTTTATTATCATGATAATTAGAAGAACACGCTTTCATAAAGCAATCTCTTTTAGCACGCATCCTAGCGGTTCTTTCTTTGCACTCATCAATGGAAATTCCCATGGCTTTGAGAGACTCATTGATATCATGCTTAGGTGGAATAGATCTAAGTTTCAAAGAATCAACATCAAGAGTAATTCTATCCATGTTTCTAGCCAACTCATCAATCTTAAGCAATTTTTCTTCAAGCAAGGCATTGAAATTCTTTTGCGAATTCATAAACTCTTTAACACTAGTCTCAAATTCAGAGGGCATCTTACCAAAATTTCCATAAGAGTTATTGTAGGAATTACCATAATTATTAGAGGAATTACTAGGAAAAGGCCTAGGATTTAAGTTTCCTCTATAAGCATTGTTACCAAAATTATTCCTACCAACAAAATTCACATCCAAAGATTCAGTATTATTTGCAATCTACGTGGATAAAGGCGTATCATTAGGATCAGAAGAAGCACTCTTAGCAGCAAATAATTTCACAAGTTCATCCATCTTCCCACTCAAAACACTAATCTCTTCAATAGCATGTACTTTTTTACTAGTAGATATTTCGGTGTGCGATTGAGAGTAGTTAACCATAATATTATCTAGGAGTTTGGTAGCTTCTCCTAATGTGATTTCCATGAAAGTGCCCCCAGCGGCCGAATCTAAAAGATTTCTAGAAGCAAAATTCAAGCCAGCATAATTTTTTTGTATAATCATCCATAAGTTCAAACCATGTGTAGGGCAATTGCGTATCATTAATTTCATGTAGTGTGAGGGATAAGGGTTTGTGATAGGTACTTGGTATATGACTTTTCCGTAGATCTCCCCGGCAACGGCGCCAGAAATTCTTCTTGCTACTTCTTGATCTTGCATTGAATTCCCTCGAAGATGAAAGGGTGATGCAGCACAGTAGCGTAAGTATTTCCCTCAGTTTTTGAGAACCAAGGTATCAATCCAGTAGGAGACCATTCGCGAGTCCCTCGCACCTTCACAAACAAATAAGAACTTCGTAGCCAACGCGATAAGGGGTTGTCAATCCCTTCGCGGTCACTTACGAAAGTGAGATCTGATCGATATGATAAGATATTATTTTGGTATTTTTGGTATAGAAGGATAAAGTAAATAAAGCAAATAAATAACAGCGGCAGAAATTAACAAGTTGATGGGAAAGTAATATGATAGAGATAGACCCGGGGGCCATAGGTTTCACTGATGGCTGTTCTCATGATAGCAGAATTCTACGGTGGGTGAACAAATTACTGTCGAGCCATTGATAGCAAAGCGCATAGTTATGAGAATATCTAGGCATGATCATTATATATATGTATCACGTCCATAACAAGTAAACCGAAACGATTCTGCGTCTACTACTATTACTCCACACATCGACCACTATCCAGCATGCATCTAGAGTATTAAGTTCATAAGAACAGAGTAACGCCTTAAGCAAGATGACATGATGTGTAGGGATAAACTCAAGCAATATGATATAAACCCCTTATTTTTATCCTCGATGGCAACAATACAATACGTGCCTTGCTGCCCCTACTGTCACTGGGAAAGGACACCGCAAGATTGAACCCAAAGCCAAGCACTTCTCCCATTGCAAGAACTATAGATCTAGTAGGCCAAACCAAACCAATAATTCGAAGAGACTTTCAAGGATATTATAATCATACATAAAATATTTCAGAAAAGAATCAAATATTGTTCATAGATATTCTTGATCATAAACCCACAATTCATCGGATCTCGACAAACACACCGCAAAATGATTACATCGAATAGATCTCCTTGAAGATCGAGGAGAACTTTGTATTGAGATCCAAAAACAGAGAAGAACACATCTAGCTAATAACTACGGACCCGAAGGTCCGTGGTAAACTACTCACAACTCATTGGTGAGGCTATGGTGTTGATGTAGAAGCACTCCATGATCGATCCCCCTGCGGCGGAGCTCCGGAACAGGCCCCAAGATGGGATCTCACGGGAACAGAAGGTCGCGGTGGTGGAATTAGGGTTTCATTTGTTGCCTCGATGTTTTCAAGGTATGTGGATATATATAGGAGGAAGAAGGGCACTGGGGGAGCCAGAGGGGGCCCACGAGGGCGGGGGCACGCCTACCCCCCTAGGCGCGCCCCTGCCCTCGTAGCCGCCTCTCTCGTTCTCTCGTGTGTACTCCAAGTCTTCTGTGTTGATACGGCTCCAAAAATAACTCTCCCGAAGGTTTCATTCTGTTGGACTCCGTTTGACATTCCTTTTCTGCGAAACACTGAAATTGGCAAAAACAGCCATTTGCACTAGGCCTTGGGTTAGCAGGTTAGTCCCAAAAATAATATAAAAGTGTATAATAAAGCCCATTAGACATCCAAAATAGAATATATAATAGCGTGAAACAATCAAAAATTATAGATACGTTGGAGACGTATCACTCTCCTTTCTGGATGCATACTCCGGATATCATAAGATCTTCTTGTCCATGGAAGACGAAGAGAAGACGTCATTCAACACCCCATGTAATGCCCAAGATGCAACTATATCTCCTATTTGTCGAGGCACCACTGAAAGGCATAATCGCATTTTGGTATGATCATGAGGTGGTCATCTTCACACATTCCCATGTACAAGAACAAAGGAAAAAAAAATATAGTTGGCTTACAATCACCACTTCACACAATGCATAAATAAGTCATACATTCATCCAAGTACAATCATGGTACGACTATGGACAAATCCAAATGAAAAGAAGATAACCACCCACTATGCCCGATCGGCCCTAGTAGGAACCACTATTGATCGTCGGGATATGTCACATACATTCGCCCACATTCCTCATCGAACTCCCACTTGAGTTCCTGGCCATCACGTGAATCATACTCGGTTGTACCTGCACCTGTGTTTGAAGTAAACTGTGAGCCACGAGGACTCGGCAATCCCATTCCCGGGTATCAAAACTATCAAAGCCTTCGGGTAAGGAGAAGGTGTATAAGTGGGCTGCTGCAAGCGCTAAGCATAGATGAAGGTGCCTAGATTACGCAACTTTAGAGCGAGAAGAGAAGTGAAAGTCATCGGTCGTGAACTAATTCGTGATCACTAGATGATCCTGTCTACCTACGAGTCATCCATAACCCAGCCGTGTTCTCTTCCCGAACTCCGTTGAAAAGAGACCATCACGACTACTCACATGATAGTGTATTAAGTTTGAGTTTCTGTGTCAAGTTGTTTACAACCGGATATTAACAAACTCCAATCCCCCACATAACCACATGCATGGCTTTCAAAAGATCATAACCCTGCATGGGTGTCCCACCTTAGCCCATCAAAAGCTCTCACGATCAACAGAGGTAAAAACCCCTTATCTTAGGGATTACCCGATCAGACTCGGAATCCCGGTGTACAAGATATTTCATCAATGGTCAAACAAGTCCAGCAAGACCTCCCGACGTGCCGACACCCTGATAGGAGCCGCGCGTATCTTGTCTAAGGCCACAGTCGGATGAGTGACGCGTACGGGAGCCAAAATACCCCAAGTTGCCAAGGGGCGGCCCCGCAAAGTGCTTTAGTTTGGACCAACACTCATGAGGAGAACTGGCCCGGGTTGTTAATTAAGTCCTCGGGTGCTAGCAGGTCCCTATGCATGTTTTAGTTATTAGGCAAATGGTAAAACCAAAGTTGGGCCTTGCTGGAGGAGTTTTATTCAAAGCAAACTATCAAGGGGGGCCATAAAACCCAACCGTGTTAGGAACGCAAAATCAAGGAACATAACACTGGTTTATCAGTTCTTAAGGCGGCATGAGTGGAACAAAACACCAAGCAAAAGACAAGCCTTCCACCCATTGCCATGTATATATGTGCATTAATGTAAATAATAGATATTGTGGAATTCCCAAAAATCCAATCCACATGGAGCAAACCTCATCTTCACCTGCAACTAACACGCTATAAGAGGGGGGATTGAGCAAAGCATAACTTAGCCAAACAACGGTTTGCTAGGAAGGTAGTTAGAGGTTTCATGGTAAGGTAAGGGCTGACATGCAAAAGAATAGGTATTGCGACAAAGCAATAGAGCGGGGCATCTAGCATGGCAACAATAGAGGTGATATCAATGAATGGTCATCTTGCATGGGATCACGCAAGGAAGAAGAACGAGTCCATGAAGAAGACAAATGGACGTAGTCGAACGGATCCTCACAACTCCGAAATGGAACCGAAGCTAACGAGAGAAGCAAACCAGAAAGAAGCAAACACCGTTGTAAACACACATATCATAACCATGGCATGCTGCACAAACAAGTATGATGCATGTCCGGTTTAAATATGCATGGCAGGCAAAGTGCAACAAACAACACTACAATTTAAGTGGAACTCAATATGCAAAAGCACCACATCCAATTATTTAGATCACTCTCGTTCATATACACAACAATATTAAATGCTGATTAACATGTCAAGGGGGTGAATCACAATTAAACTACCTATCTGGCAATTTAAATAGGGCCGGAAACAATAAACAATAATTCCTGAAAATCCCCGTGTGCATATTTTGTATTTGGTACTGTTCTGCCTATTACCATATTTTAATGTTGTTAAACAGCAAAACAAAGGGCACCATATTATTCTACACATTTTTCCACCCCATTTACATATGAAGTTTATTGAATTTGGAGCTACAGTTATTTAGTTATGAAATAAACCATTTTAGCAAGTTATTTACACAAATTTAAACAAATAGCAAGTTAAACATTGTTAACATGAATGAAAGTTGCATATTAATAATCTACACAACATTCTAAGCATTTTTCATATATATAGTTTTTACATATGATGCACGGTTGTGGAGTTATTAAATGCATGAACATGGAGGCTCGGACTGTAAATATGCATTTTCTCTGGAAATTAGCTAAATTCACAGAAAGGAAAAAAACATGTTGGGTCAAAACTACTGGGCGGACTGGGCTGCTCACATTGGGCTCTGGCGGCCTGGTGCGGAGGTAGGCCTTGGCGCGGCTGGCAAGTAGGAGCTGGGCGCGGCCGGTCGGTGGAGGAGGCCCAAGAGGGCGCACGGGAGGTTGGGCCTCACGGGGACGCGACTAAGGAGGGTGCTGGAGGCAAGTGCTCATGGTACTTGACCATGCTGGCGCTGGACCAAGTCAACATGAAGCGGCGGTCGTCGTTCTCATTCGGATCAGGGGATCGACGGCCTCCATGGCCTGGGTCTCCCGACGAGGAGCAGGTCCGGCGAGCTGGATGCGAGGGAGGCCGGGAACGGATGGATCCGGGCATGACGTCCCCGGATCCGGCGATGAATGAAGGCGCTGGGCTCCATGTAGTCGACAGCATGATGGAGCTCATGGCGTCAGGGAGGTTCCTACGAAGGGGAGAGAGGGGGAGCCGAGAGGTTAGGATGCAAGGAAGGAAGGAGAAGAAGGGCAGAGGGGTCCTGGCCTGATGCCGCAGCGTTGCTCCAACGAGGCCGTCAGCCGGTGGTGGCACTCGGGGCCGAGTTGAGGAGGTGGTTTCCACTGCGGGAGGATGCGGGAGGCGAGGCATGGGCGCAGAAGCATGGGGGGCGACGCGAAGCAGAGGAATCCATGGGGCGGTCAACGAGCGAATGAGGCCTGCAGACGGCGGCAGTTGACGTCGAGCGAGTGGGGACAGAGCTCCATGGCGTGAGGTTGTCGAGGACGGAGGCGCTCATGCGCTCGTGCAAAGGAGGCATGGCCTTGGGCGGCTGTGGCTATGGGCCCTCATGGGCTGTCGAACGCGTCGGAAGTCGGGGAAGGACGAGCTCGAGCTGGTGGATCTGATGGCTGCAGGTGGAGATGGGCAGTGGAGTGTATGGATAGGGCGTCGACGGAAAACAAGGAAGGTGGTCGGGGAGATTGGATCGGGAGGAAATCCCGAGGTGCAAGGTTAATTGGCGACGCGTAGGAGGAATGGAGGGATGGGACAGCCTAGGTCTAGGGTTAGACTGCTATTTAAATCAAGTGAGTCTAAATGCAGACTAATGGAAGCCCTTAGATCTAAATTGGACGGATGATAAATATGGCTAGGGAAGTCCAAATTAGAAAACGGAGATGTTTTAGGGATGTTTGGAGATGACCCGGACCCATCGGTCACGGCTGCCCGAAACGGGTTCGGGGAAGTTTCGGACGCGCATGCGAGTGTCGGGGAAACTGATCGCCCACGAACACCTATGGGACCGGAGCCCCTTTTCGGTACGGCAAGGGAGCGGAGGGTGCACGAAGAGCGGATCGAGGCGTGCATGCGAGCAGTTTACCCAGGTTCGGGCCGCACGGATGCGTAAAAGCCTACTCCTGCTTTGGTTTGTATTGTGTTCTTGGCTCGGGAGCGAGAAGAGCTACAGTACTTATCGCTAGCAACACCGAGCGTGAGAGTGATCAAAGATCGGAACCCCCCTACGTTGCGCATGGGCCTCCTTTTATAGGTCAAAGGGGTCACCGACAGGTGGCAACGTAGTTGAGGATAAAAATGTAAAAACGATGGTAGTTGGAACAGTGTATGCATACTGCTCTATACCTAACCCTGACGGGTGGGGACAAGGGCATTAAATGCCCGTCGCCGTCGCCCCAAACAGTGCAAAAAGCGTCCGTCAGGGCGTCTCCGTTCGCCACGATGGTGGCCTCGTCATCGCAGCTCGCCACCGTGTACCCCAGGCTGCACAGCCTTCCGCCACGTGCGCCTGGAAGGGCCCCAGGGCGACGCGTGGCCGGATGAGCTGGAGCGCGGGTACCTAGTGGAATTTTGTCGCGGCAAGCGCCTTGCCGCGGCCGCCATGTTGCCGCGCCCGGGAGCTTGTCGCTCTCCGGGCCTTGCCGGGACGCGTGGCGCGTCGCGGCAAGTCTCTTGAAAATGCCACGTTTGGCCTTCCCGGCAAGCTCCTCTTGTCAGGGTCTTGTGCAAAAGAAAGTGGTCTTGAGCCTGGGGCGGCCTTCCCGGCAAGCTCCTCTTGCCGGGGCCTTGTCTCTTTAACTTGAACACTTTGTCCTTGAATGGCTCCAAAGGAAACACAGTGGGCCTTGGCCGACGCGCGGCAAGCCCTGCCACGGGACGCTGCGACTGCCCGTGCACAAGTTCGGGATACTAAGGTACCCCTACTTTAGTACACCGACAGGAGCCCCCGGGCCTGGGCCACACACGGTGCCGAGCGCTGTTGGGCCAGGCCCAAAACAGTGCACGGGCACACGCGGCCCACGGCGTGCCGTATCCCACTCCGTTTCCACCGCGCCCCTCCCCAACGGCACGCGTCAATCGCGTCGTCGTGGGAGAGATCGTGGCTTGTTTCTTTAATGGGGAAAATGCGAAACGTCCCCTCCTCCCCCTTAAAAGCAGGGGAAGCAGGGGCAGTTCTTTCCATTCGCCCGCTGCTTCTTCAACCTCCAGAAACCCCCGCCGCTCCCCTCCTCCTGAGGATCGAAAGAGAGCAGCGCTCCGCCCCCGTCCGCCGCCGCCAACGCCTCCAGCGCCATCGGCTTCCCTCGCCGTCCCTGCCATGGCCCCGAAGAGCGACAAGGCGAAGGCCGCGAAGACTGCCAAGGCGCTACAGCTAGCGTCAATGCGGAAGAAGATGGCGGTCTTTCCGCCACAGCTAAGCGCGGAGGAGCTGAAGGAAAACTTCTATCTCTTCTGGTCGAGGGAGACCAAAGCGCATCCACGCACCAAGGTACTCCCCGCCGTGGCCTGCGACATGTTCCCGGGCGGATATGCCTTTCTTGCTCTGTTCTTCTATTGCGGACTCTGCCCGCCATATTCTGAATTCTTCTGCGATATCATGAATACCTACGGGTTTCATCTTCTTGACTTCACCCCAAACGCTGTTTTGACCATGGTCGTCTTCGCACATCTGTGTGAAAACTTCGTCGGAGTTTACCCCAATGTAGCCCTCTTCCGTCATTACTTCATTCCTCGAGTTGAGTCTGGGTCTCCTCTGTCCGGCGGGATCTCTTGGATCTTTAGGCTTCATAAGAAAGAGGCTTACTTGACGGGGGAGCTCCGCGGCAAGTGGGTTGAGTGGAGGGCCAACTAGTGCTGGATCATGGAGGATGACCCATAGCAGTTCACTTCCCGGCGCCAAGTTGCAGTAGTGCGCGGCAATGACTGGAGTGACCTGGCTCCTGAGGACGACAAGCTGAAGATAGCCACCACTAGGATTCTTCGCCTCCGGCAAGCCAAGCTCACTTTAGGTGCCGTCGGGGCAGACTTCCTTCGCCGCCGCATCGCTCCCTTGCAGGAGAGGAAAAGGCCTGCTTGGGAGTTTGATAACGCGGCAGACATCATGAGGTTGCGCCCGGGCCTCAACTATAATTTCACTGTCATGGAACTCAACGGGATGCTCCGAGCGCTATTCAAGTACGACCCCAAACATCCAGAGTGGTTCGCGCTGCCGCGGGGCGTAGTTGCGCTATGCTACAATTCGTCGCTCAGCGCTATCCGCGCGGCGATGCCGTGGTGTGACTCCCATGGGATTGACCCCACTTGGCGGGAGCCTTCTGATGAAGCCGTGCAAACGTTCTTCGACAACCTGGTGGAGCAACCAGTCAAGCCCGACGAGAAGAGGGGCCTCACCCGTGACACCACCGATGAGGAGATGGCGTATATTCCCACCAGGTTGGAGGAGGCAGCTGCAGCCAGGGCCGCGGGTGAATTTGGATATACTATGGAAGAGGCGGACGCAGCGGAGGCAGTAAGTTTGGCCGAGGAGGAAGAGTTCCTAAAAGTGGCAAAGCTTGCCGGGCAACCTGCTGGGACAAGCGAGGCCGCCGAGCAAGGCACAGAGTCGAGCGGGCCCGCCGAGCAGGGCGTCGGATCAAGCGATCCTGCCGAAGACTCAGGCAGGTCACTGAACCTCGACTCCTCTTCTTCGTCCTCGGGGAGCTCACCACCACCACCAAGTCCTCCGGTTGCGCCGAAAAAGCGCCTTCGCAAGGCCGCAGACGCGACGGTGCGGCAGACGAGCCAGCAGCCGCAGCGCCACCCGACACGCGCCACCACGACGAGCAAGGCCGCCAAGGGAGGGCCTCGCGCTTCAGCAGCGGCTGGAGGGGGGTCCTCCCGGGCCGGCGCTAACGCTCCTGCTGCCCCTCGGGCCTCGGCGACAACCGGAGCGGGGTCTTCTCAGACCGCCGTTCCTGCTCCCGCCAAGCGGCCGAGGGAGCCTACTCCTCCAGCTCCTCGCGCCGGGACGTGTGAGGCGGACTTTGATTTTTCGGCGCTCAGTTCCGATGAGGATGAGGAAGAGTAAGTACTGGCAACTTCTTGTTTCCTTTGATTTTTGTTGCTCTTGTTCTAAATTTCCTTTGCCTGATTCTGATTTGGTCTGTCCTCCAGGACTCTGGCCCAGAGGGCGGCGAAGAGGGCCAAGATCCCGGTGGTCGATCTTGAGGATGAGCCCGCCGCCGCAGCAGGGGATGCGCCTGCGACAAGCTTGCCGGACCAGGCAACTGCTCCTCAGAGCAGCCCCCAGCGCAGCCCCCGGCGTGAGTCTTCCGTCTATTCTCCGCTCGACGGGCGCGCGCGCGCGGGCTTCTTATCCTTGTTGACACTTCATTTGTTTTGTTGACTTGCGCAGAAGCAGAGCAGCAGCCTCAGGAGCGCCAAGAGGTTGCTCCCGACGAGCCGCACGTCTCGACCTCTCCGCCAAGGAGGAGCCCCCCGGCCAGGGAGGATACTCCGCCAAGGGCGAGTACCCCGCCAAGGGCGAACACTCCGCCAAGGGAAAGCACCCCGCCAAGGGAAGGCACCCCGCCAAGGGAAGGCGCAAGCGGCCCTCCGCCGGCGGGAGCTACCACCACGCCGCCAAGGGAGAACTCCCCGGCAAGGAACCCTATCGAAGAGGAGGTCCGCGCAGGTAAAATCCTTGGACTTTTCTTTTTCTGAATTACTCTTTTTGGATATTTGCTTGACTATTTTCGTTCTTCTTTTTCTTCTGTCAGATCCGTCCGTCGCAGAGCCGATGGAGATAGAGGCCACCACCGAGGAGGGCGCGCACGACAACACCGGCGACGTCGCAGCTGACGAAGGGGTGGCCGGTGCTAACGAGCCTGCCGCCGACGAGACCGCCGAGGCTGCTGGCGTGGCAGCTGAGGGGGAATCCGGCAGTCGCACTAACGGCCCCGAGGCCGCAGGAGCGTCAGACGCTGCGCCGGCTGCCGACCCCTCTGCTGCCATGGCTGAGCCCGGTGTCTATCTGGAGGCTGGCAATGGAGTCTTCATCCAGCTCCCGTGGGCGTCTACGTCAAGGGCGCCCGCGGAGGGAGAGGTCTTCGACGGGGAAGTCCTCGCCTCCGCCGGGCTGAAGTTCGTTGACGCGCCCGGCAGCAGTAGCGAGCCCGAGGAGGAGCGGCTTCTGTGGAGGCTTCTGGCCCTGTACCGCGCCAGGCAGGCCAAGTTGGAGTCCCGAGAGGCCCTGGCCGCCAAGGCGGGCATTGACTTAGAGAAGCGTGCCGAAGAGCTCCGGGCCGCCAACCAAGCAGCCCTCCGGTCCTTGGCGGAGGAGCGGGAGGAGCTCGCCGAGGCACATCAGGCGTTCATCCTTGAGAAGGCCGAAGCAGAGGAGCAGCAACGACTCGCCGCCGAGGAGTTGTCCCGGCGAGAAGGCGAACTAACGCAGCGGAAGGTCGACCTCGACAGCCACGAGGACGACCTTGCCGCGCGCGAACAGTCTCTTGGCGGGGCTCTGCAGGAGGTGAAGGACGCTGCTGCAGCTGTTGAGACCGCCAAGAGAGACTTGGAGGAGAGGGTGGCACAACTGGAGGTCCACTTGAAGACGAGCGAAGAGAAGGTTGCTGCACTTGCGTCGGAGAGGGAGAAGGACGCCCACAGTCACTCCGAGCTGCAGGTCCGCCTCTCCGACAAGGGCAAGGAGCTTGCCGTCGCCAAGGACTCCATCGCCGCTCTGGAGTTGAAACTTTCCACCCTCACCGCATCGCTCGACGGCGCCAGAGAGCGGGAGACGAAGCTGAAGGAGGATATCAGGGACGAGAGGGCACTATTGGAGAGTGCCGCTATCTCCCAAAACAACTTCAGGCTGACGGTGGAGCAATGGACCGAGGGGCTTGTCGCCGCCGCCACTGATATTGACCAGGAGTTGGCGGGGCTGGCGACGGAGCACCTCGGGTACTCTACCGACGAGAATCTCCCTCACAGTGCCAAGCTAAGCTTGTTCTTCAGGGGAGTGGCGTCGGCCCTCCAGCAGCTCCGGGAAAGGATCCCCACGCAGCTAGCGAACGAGGCGCGCAGGCTCTGCACGGGCGTCTTGGAGAAGGTGCTGATGAAGATAGTCATCCGCAACCCGGGACTCAACCTCAACAACGTCCTCAGGACCTTGCCGCCCGATGCCGACCAGGAGACGCTCAAGGCCCTTGCCGCACCTATCGTGGCCAAGGTGGGCAAGATCAACAGAGTCGACGGCGACCGTGCAGATTAGGCTATCTTTCCTTCTGTTTCCTTTGTCGCTGCCAATCATGTTATGAACAATCGTCTATTAGAACAGCGACAAGTCATTTTGTAACATAACTTTATTTTGGGTAGTTAATGCAGTGTTATTTCCTTTACTTGACTTCTTTGCTTTGTATGCTTTTACCCTACGCTTTTAGGGAACTTGCCGGCTAAGGGACCCTTGCCGCGAGTGCTGAGTGCGGAACTTCAGCAGCCTGCTGGCAGTGCCGTTGCCGACAAGAAACCTCATCGCAGCTAATCGCAGCACACTTATATTGTTGAGCGAACTCGAAAATGAAGTAAGGGCCCGACATTTGTCGCAGCACACTTAAGCCGTTGAGCATGCTCGAAACAAAATAAGGGCGCGGCTAGCCACGAGTTGGTTCCTCCGCGCACAGGTTTTTCATACAAAGTGCGGCCGTTCAAGGAAAATAACTTAAAAATTTAAAAAATTGATTGCTCAAACTTTGGCAACTTAGCTTTTGTATCGTCTGCTTCCCGGCAAGGCGAGGCTTTCTTGAACGGCACTTGGTTCATACCACCGTCTCCTTGTATTGTCTGCGTCCCGGCAAGGAGAGGCTTTCTTGAACGGCGCTTGGTTCATACCACTGTCTCCTCCCCCCCTCCCCCGGCAAACTTGTGCGCGAGGAAGACTTCTTCTGTTTGAGCTAAAAGAAAAGGGAGGAAACATATACATGGAGCCTTGCGGCTCGTTATTGCTTACCGGGGATGCGTGCTGCACAAGGTGTCATATAGTATATGCAAGAAAAACGAAGAGGCATGAAACGACAAGCTGTGCGAGGCACATAAGTTTTACTGATGCACGGGGTCTGCGCCCGGCTTTGCACAAAGGTTTACATGCAACGGCGGCAAGACTTGTACAAAAAGGTGGTTGCCGGAGCGGGTCACGGCAACCGCGCCTTATGGGTAAAACTTGCGAAGGTGCTCAATGTTCCAGGAGTTGCTCACAGGTAAGCCCTCTTCGGTCTCAAGGCGGACAGCGCCGGGCCTTGTGACTTGTCTCACCCTATAAGGGCCTTCCCACTTCGGCGTCAACCTGTTGGAATTCTTGGCGGACTGAACGCGCCGAAGAACAAGGTCGCCTTCCTCGAGACTTCTGGCTTTAACTTTGCGGCTATGGTAGCGGCGCAAAGCTTGCTGGTATCGAGCAGCTCGTACAGCAGCCTGAAGACGGTCCTCCTCAAGGAGCAGTGCGTCATCTTGCCGCAGCTGCTCTTGCTTGAGCTCATCGTAAGCGAGCACTCGAGGTGACCCGTATACGAGTTCCGTGGGGAGAACTGCCTCTGCTCCATAGACAAGAGCAAAGGGTGTTTGTCCAGTGGCTCGATTTGGCGTCGTTCTGATTGACCAATGAACCACTGGCAGCTCCTCGATCCAGTTTCTTCCACACTTGCGCAGCCTGTCGAAAGTTCTTGTCTTGAGCCCGCGCAGCACTTCAGCGTTTGCCCTCTCCGCTTGACCGTTGCTTCTCGGGTGAGCAACAGAAGCGAAGCAGACCTTGGCGCCAAGATCTTGGACGTATTGCATGAAGGTGCGACTGGTGAATTGTGTGCCATTGTCGGTGATGATCCTGTTAGGGATCCCGAAACGGCAAACAACCGACCTGAAGAACTTGACTGCTGACTGTGCAGTCACCTTCCTCACTGGTTCCACTTCTGGGCACTTTGTGAACTTGTCGATGGCGACGTACAAGAACTCAAAGCCCCCGGCTGCGCGGGGAAAGGGGCCGAGGATGTCAGGCCCCCAGACCGAAAATGGCCAGGACAAAGGGATCGTCTGGAGAGCTTGAGCTGGTTGGTGTATCTGCTTCGAATGGAACTGGCACGCTTCACACTTGGTTACTTGTGCAGTTGCATCTTGGAGGGCTGTCGGCCAAAAGAAACCTTGCCGGAAAGCTTTTCCGACAAGTGCTCTCGCGCCAATGTGGTGACCACATATGCCTCCATGTATCTCTGCCAACAGCTTCTGTCCATCTTCCCGGGGAATACACTTCAATTTCACACTGTTGAGTCTTCTTCTACACAGTGTGTTGTCGACGAACTGGTACATACTTGACTGCCGGGTTACTTTTTCCGCTTCTTCTTGATCTTCGGGAAGTTCTCCTGTTTGGAGAAAATGGACGATCTGCTGCACCCATGCTGGAGCTTGTGGCTCGACAATAAGGGCTAAAGGCACTTCTGCCGCTGCAGGAACACCTGCTTCTACGGCGAGAACATGTGTCTCGGCCGGAGCTTGATGTTCCCCGGCAAGCTCGTCGGAGCAAAACTTGTCGGGAGCGTCTGCTTCGACTGTACAAACCCTAGGGCTTGCAGGATCAGATTGCTCCTCAGCATTTTCGGTGTTGATCTTGGGGACTTTCTTGGCGGCGGCTTCTGGAAGCTCAGCCGGAAAGTAGTCGCCAGAGACCAACTTCCTCTTCTTGCTCTGTTCAGTTGATGGTGCTACTGATGGTTGAGTTAGCTTGAGCACAAAGATTCCTGGTTCCACAGGTAGCTTTAGTGCGGCACACTTTGACAGGCCATCTGCGATGTCATTCTGAGCTCTTGGAATGTGCTCCATCTGTAGGCCTTCAAAGTGTTCTTCAAGTCTTCTCACTTTGTCGACGTAAGCTTCCATCAACGAACTCTGGTAGTTCTTGTTTACTTGGCGGACGACAAGCTGCGAGTCCCCCCTCACAATCAGCTTCTTGATCCCAAGGTCTGCTGCGATCCTGAGACCGGCAAGCAAAACCTCATATTCTGCAGTATTGTTTGTTGCTTGCTCCTTGGGAAAGTGCATCTGGACCACGTACTTGAGGTGCTCTCCGGTGGGTGCGACAAGCAACACACCGGCACCGGCGCCTTGCAGCGAGAAGGCACCATCAAAGTACATTATCCATTCTTTGCTTGCTTCCTTGACGGGGATGCTCGTCTCTGGAATCTCCTCGTCCGGCGTTGGCGTCCACTCTGCTATAAATTCCGCCAATGCTCTGCTCTGAATAGTTGAAGTACTTTCAAACTTGAGGCCAAAGCTTGACAGCTCCAGTGCCCACTCGACAATCCTGCCTGTTGCTTCCGGATTTTGTAGTATCCTCTTCAGCGGAAAGCGAGTGACCACTGTTATCTCATGTGCTTGGAAGTAATGGCGCAACTTTCTCGAGGCCATAAGGAGGCCGAAAAGCAACTTCTGCACTCCAGAGTACCTTGACCTAGCCCCCTTGTCGGTGTACTAAGGTAGGGGTACCTTAGTACCCCAACTTGTGCATGGGCAGTAGCAGCTTCCCACGGCAGGGCTTACCACGCGCTTGCCGAGGCCCGCTCTAGACCCCTTTTAAGCCATTCAAGAACAAAGTATTCAATATAGAAGACAAGACCCTGGCAAGAGGAGCTTGCCGGGAAGGCCGCACCAGGCTCAAGGACATCTTTTCAGCACAAGACCCTGGCAAGAGGTGCTTGCCAGGAAGGCCAAAGGATAACACCACGAAAGATACATCGTGCGCCCCGGCAGGGCCCGGGAAGCGGCAAGCGTCCGGGCCCGGCAAGATAGCGGCCCCGGCAAGGTACTTGCCGGGGGAAGCTCACACTGTGTGCCTGCGCTCCAGCTCACTCGGCCACGCGTCGCCCTGGGACCCTTCCAGGGGCGCGTGGCAGATGGCTGTGCAGCCTGAGGGACACGCTGGCGAGCCATGGTGACGAGGCTACTGCCGTGGCGAACGGAGACGCATGGACAGATGCTTTTGGGGTCGACGGCGACGGGCATTAAATGCCCTTGTCCCCCACCGTCAAGGTTAGGTGAAGACCACTATTCATGCACTGTTACAACTACCACCAAATTTACACTTTTACCCTCCTCTACGTTGACACCTGTCGGTGACCCCTTTGAGCTATAAAAGGAGGCCCATGCACAACGTAGAGGGGGTTCGATCCCAGAAACTTGCTCACTTCACGCTCGGTGTAGCTGGTACTGTAGATCTTCAAGCTCCCGAGCCCCGAAAACTAAATACAACTAAGGCAGGAGTAGGGTTTTACGCGTCATCGCGGCCTGAACCTGGGTAAACTGCCCGCGTGTGCCCCTCGATCTGCTCTCCGGGCACCCTCCGCTCCCTTACTGCAACGTAGAAGGGGCTCCGGTCCCATAGGTGCTCGTGGGAGGACAGTTTCCCCCGACATCGTTGGCGCGCCAGGTAGGGGGCGTCGAGGTTGTGCGAACCTGATCCGGCGCTCACGCGGGTGCATTCTTCATCAACCTCTCCAACTTCATCGGCTACATCAACATGCCTCCGAAGATGAAGGCTTCGGAGGTTGGAGGCCCGTCTGCGTCGATCCCACCACCACCAGAGCCAACGGTTGGTGGGGGAGGCGCCGGCGGAAGGGTGGACGTCGGTGGGGACACTCACGACGCCACCAAATCAAAGGACAAGACGGAAGACCGGGCGAACTCCAAGGCCTCGGTGTCCGTGCACGCACCACGTCCCTCCCAGGAGGTGCCAGACCAGCAGCGGCGTTGTACCGGAGGTACCATACGCTTGCTGGGACGTGGCCAGGCCGGCGAATCACGGGACGCTCAAGGCCAACGCCCCGGCACGAGCAAGGCGCGGTCGCCGGGACGGGAACATGCTCCTTCTAACCACGTTAGAAGTCCAAGCGTGTCCCGCTCCTCGCACTGTTCGCCGTCGTTTCCCTCCTCTCCAGCTGAAGCCCTGGCTAGGGCTCAGCTGCTCCTCGACTTCCCTCCAGCGGCGGACAAGGCCGAAGACTGGAGGGCGACGATCCAGAGCCTCATCGCCTTCGCCAACAACGATGCACCGCAGCAGCCGGCAACTTCACGGCCGCGACAAGTCGACCAAGCGAAGGCCGATGGCGACAAGACCGCCGGGGGTGCATCTACCGTGCACTCCCCGCCGCGGAAGCGGAAAACGCCGCACCGCCGGATCAACGTCGACGACGACTCCACAGCGTCGTCGGATCCGCGGGCCCGCCGCGATCAGCGCCAAGTCCTCGACGACAGGCGACAAGAGGACGCTCGAACCCGCATCGAGCGTCGACGAGAAGCTCGAAGGCAATCTGATCAGCACACTGGGACCGCTGTCGACATGCACGCGCCCGGTGAACCTGGCGACTTGCCGTACGCGGCAGGTTGCCCTGCGTTCACCCGAGAGCTGCGGCAAGTCCAGTGGCCCATCATGAAGAATTTCAAGCCCGACGTACCGGAGAAGTACGACGGCAAGACACACCCCTCGGAGTTCCTCAGCATCTACACCATTGCGGTGCAGGCTGCCGGGGGACGCGACGAGAAGATCCTAGCCAACTACTTCCCGCTCGTGCTTAAGCCAAACGTCAGATCTTGGCTTATGCACTTGCCGGAGAGCTCCATCTCTTCATGGGCGGATTTGTGCCACCAGTTTGTCGGCGCCTTCACAGGCGGCCACAAACCCCATGGTCAGGAGAGCGATCTCCACATCTTAGCTCAGAAGGAGGGAGAGTCCCTGTGCAAATACATCCAAAGGTTCAGTCGTGTGAAACACAACATTCCCGATGTCCACCCTGCCGCGGTTATCAGCGCGTTCCACCAGAACGTACGTAACCGCCGGATGATGGAGGAGATGGCCATGACCAAGATCCGGGATGTCGGCGAGCTTTACACTCTGGCTGACAAATGTGCACGCGCTGAAGAGGGGAGGAGACTCCCCGGAGAGGATACTGGCGGAGGAGGAAGCGACAGCGAGGATGCCGCCCCGGCAAGGAAGGGCCGGCGGCGAAACAAGAAGAAGAAGAGCAAGGAAGTGCTAGTTGTCGAGCAGTCCGGCAAGGAGGCTCCTGCCAAGAAGACACAGGCTGGTGGCTCCGGCAAGGAGCCCGCCCCTGTAGCGGCAGCCGACAAGCAGGACGGCTCCGACAAGCAGTACTGCAAGATCCACCGCACCAAGGGCCACGACCTCCAAAACTGCAAAAGGGTAGAGTACCTCGTAGAGCAGCAGAAGGCTGAATACGAGCATCGCGACAAGGAGAAGGCCCAAGGAGGCGGAGGAGAGCCAAGCAAGAAGCGGCCGTTCAATGGCCGGGGAGGGCACCGCGGCAAGGCCAAGCAGCGGCAAGGAGACAGACCTCCCCGGGGCCGCGAAAAGGACGAAGATGAAGACGATGATGAGGATATGGATGAAGGAGACAACAGCGAGCAGGAGTTCCAGAAGGCCACAGAAGTTCTGTGCGTCGACGGAGGTGCCTTTCTACACACTTCCCACCGCCAACTCAAGCAATGGGTGCGGGAAGTGAATGCAGCTGAGGCACCCGTCGAGTTGCGCAGGCTCCTGAAATGGTCCGGCACGCCCATCATTTTTGACCTTGAGGATCACCCTGACCGCACAACCGCGGTCGGGTGCTAGCCGATGTTGGTTTCACCAACTATCCGCAACCTCAAGGTCACAAAGATGTTGGTTGACGGCGGGGCCGGCCTCAACTTGATCTCCTCCGCTGTGATCAAGAAACCGCAGATCCCCGACAGCGAGCTCGAGGAAACCGGGACGTTCCAAGGAATCAACCCGGGAAGGAGCAAGCCGAAGGGGAAGGTTACACTGCCAGTGACCTTTGGTGGGGAGCTCAACTTCAGGACGGAGAGGATCACGTTCGACGTCGCCGATATCCCATTGCCTTATAATGGGATACTTGGTCGTCCTACGCTCGCCAAGTTTATGGCAGCTTCCCACTACGTGTACAACATGCTCAAGATGCCAGGGCCGATAAGCGTCATCTCTGTCCCAGGCGACAAGAAAGATGCGCTTATTTGCGCCGACAAGATCTACCGGGATGCAACAGCCACGGCAGATAGCAAAACACTTGCCGCTGAAGCTCCCGGGGGGGGGGAGACCAAGACCAAGTCCGGCAAGAGCTCTGGAGCCCACTCCGGCAAACGCACCTCTTCGGAGTGCTGCGCTGCCGTCGAGGACGCACCATCGAGCTCCACCGGTAAGTGTAAGAAAGGAATGGCAGCTCCACCGGCAACCAAGAAGGTGTCCACCAAGGAGGACGGCACTGGTGGTACCTTCACCATCAGTGCTACACTCGACCCCAAATAGGAAAGCGCGCTCGTTGCCTTCCTGCTGGCGAATGTAGACGTGTTTGCATGGCAACCGTCTGACATCCCCGGCGTTCCCAGGAAGGTAATTGAGCACAAGCTTGCTATTTGTCCTCATGCGCGGCCCGTCAAGCAGAAGGTCAGGAAGCAAGCCGTGGAGCGCCAAGAGTTCATCGCCGAAGATATAAAGAAGCTGTAAGCAGCAGGCCTGGTTAGAGGCGTAATTCATCCTACGTGGTTGGCCAATCCAGTTGTTGTGCGCAAGGCCAATGGGAAGTGGAGACTTTGTATAGAATTCACTGATGTGAATAAAGCGTGTCCCAAGGATCCATTTCCCTTGCCGCGTATTGACCAGATTGTTGACTCCACCGCCGGATGCGAGTTGCTTTCATTCCTTGATGCATACTCAGGTTACCACCAGATATTCATGGCTAAGGAAGATGAAGAAAAGACTGCATTCATTACTCCATGCGGCACATACTGCTTCGTATGCATGCCCTTTGGATTGAAGAATGCAGGCTCGACATTTGCAAGGGTGGTGCACACTGCTTTTGAGCCACAGATACACAGAAATGTAGAAGCCTACATGGATGATATAGTGGTCAAGAGCAAGAGCAAGGATACCCTGATCCAAGACTTGGAAGAAACCTTTGAGAATCTGCGCAAGATACAACTCAAGTTGAACCCCGAGAAGTGCGTCTTCGGAGTCCCCTCCGGCAAGCTTCTCGGGTTCTTCGTGTCCCAGAGGGGGATTGAAGCCAATCCCGACAAGATTAAAGCCATCGAGCAGATTGAAGCCCTGAAGCGCGTCAAGGACGTAAGAAGACTTGCTGGTTGTGTGGCTGCCCTCAGCAGGTTCATTTCAAAGTCTGCAGAACGCGCATGAGATA
This sequence comes from Secale cereale, assembly GCA_902687465.1. Lineage (NCBI taxonomy): Eukaryota > Viridiplantae > Streptophyta > Magnoliopsida > Poales > Poaceae > Secale > Secale cereale. The sequence goes on along the minus strand of LR738710.1, from coordinate 226,402,713 downwards.
ACAGTGGTCACTCGCTTTCCGTTGAAGAGGATATTGCAAAATCCAGAAGCAACAGGCAGGATCGTCGAGTGCGCACTGGAGCTGTCAAGCTTTGGTCTCAAGTTTGAGAGTACTTCAACCATACAGAGCAGAGCTTTGGCAGAATTCATAGCGGAATGGACCCCGACACCGGATGAAGAAGTTCCAGAGACAAGCATCCCCGTCCAAGAAGCAAGCAAGGAGTGGATAATGTACTTCGATGGTGCCTTCTCGCTGCAAGGCGCCGGTGCCGGCGTGTTGCTCATAGCGCCCACCGGAGAGCACCTCAAGTATGTTATTCAAATGCACTTTCCCAAGGAGCAAGCGACAAACAATACTGCTGAGTATGAAGGACTGCTTGCCGGCCTCAGAATTGCGGCCGAACTTGGGATCAAGAAGTTGATTGTGCGGGGAGACTCACAGTTGGTGGTCCGACAAGTGAACAAGAGTTACCAGAGCCCTCTGATGGAAGCTTATGTCGATGAAGTGAGGAAGCTTGAAGAACGCTTTGAGGGCTTGCAGATGGAGCACGTCCCAAGAGCTCAGAATGATATTGCAGATAGCCTCTCAAAGTGTGCTGCAATGAAGTTACCTGTGGAACCAGGGATCTTCATGCTCAAGCTAACTCAGCCATCCATTACACCATTAGTTGGGCAAAGCAAGAAGAGGAAATTGGTCTCCGGCGATTACTTGCCAGCGGATCTTCCCGAAGCCGCCGCCAAGGTCCCCAAGATCAACAACCAAGATGCTGAGGAACAGTCTGCTCCTGCTGACCCAAGGGTCTGTACAGTTGAAGCAGGCGTTCCCGACAAGCCTTGCCCCGGCAGGCTTGCCCGGGAACCCTCAGCTCCGGCAGAACCGCGGGTTCTTGTCGTAGAAGCTGAGGTTCCCGCAGCAGCACTGATGCCTTTAGTCCTTGTTGTTGAGCCTCAAGCTCCAGCATGGGCGCAGCAAATCGTCCGTTTTCTTCAAACCGGAGAACTTCCCGAAGAACCAGAAGAGATAGAGAGGATAACCAGACAGTCAAGTATGTACCAGTTCGTCGACAACGAACTGTACAGAAGAAGACTCAACGGCGTCAGGTTGAAGTGCATTTCACGGGAAGATGGACAGAAGCTGTTGGCAGAGATACACGGAGGCATATGTGGTCACCACATTGGCGCAGGAGCACTTGCCGGGAAGGCGTTCCGGCAAGGTTTCTTTTGGCCAGAATCCCTCCAAGATGCGGCTGCACAAGTAACCAAGTGTGAAGCGTGCCAGTTCCATGCCAAGCAAATTCACTAGCCAGCTCAAGCTCTCTAGACGATTCCTTTGTCCTGGCCCTTCTCGGTCTGGGGGCTCAACATCCTCGGCCCCTTTCCCCGCGCTGTCGGGGGCTTTGAGTACTTGTACGTTGCAATCGACAAGTTCACAAAGTGGCCAGAAGTGGAACCAGTGAGAAAGGTGACAGCACAGTCAGCAGTCAGGTTCTTCAGATCAATAGTTTGCCGTTTCGGGATCCCTAACAGGATCAACACCGACAACGGCACACAGTTCACAAGCCGCACCTTCATGCAGTACGTCCAAGACCTTGGCGCCAAGGTCTGCTTTGCTTCTGTTGCTCACCCAAGGAGCAACGGTCAAGCGGAGAGGGCCAATGCTGAAGTGCTGCGTGGATTGAAGACAAGAACCTTTGACAGGCTGCACAAGTGTGGAAAAAACTGGATAGAGGAGTTGCCGGTGGCTCTTTGGTCAATCAGGACGACACCGAATCGAGCCACCGGACAGACACCCTTTGCTCATGTCTATGGAGCAGAGGCAGTTCTCCCCACGGAACTCGTATACGGATCTCCTCGACTGCTTGCTTACGACGAGCTCGAGCAAGAGCAACTGCGGCAAGATGATGCATTGCTCCTCGAGGAGGTACGTCTCCAGGCTGCTGTACGAGCTGCTCGATACCAGCAAGCTTTGCGTCGCTATCATAGCCGCAAGGTCAAGGCCAGGAGTCTCGAGGAAGGCGACCTTGTTCTTCGGCGTGTTCAGTCCGCCAAGAATTCCAACAAGTTGACGCCGAAGTGGGAAGGCCCTTATCGGGTGAGACAAGTCACAAGGCCCGGCGCTGTCCGCCTTGAGACCGAAGAAGGCTTACCGGTGAGCAACTCCTGGAACATAGAGCATCTTCGCAAGTTTCACCCTTAAGGCGCGGTTGCCGTGATCCGCTCCGGCAACCACCTTTTGTACAAGTCTTGCCGCTGTTGCATGTAAACATTTGTACAAAGCCGGGCGCAGACCCCGTGCATCAGTAAAACTTTTGTGCTTTGCACCATTTGTCATCTCGTGCTTTTCCTTGTACTTGCATGTATCATCTGACATTTCGTGCAGCACATACTCCCGATAAGCAGTAACAAGATGCAAGGCTTCGTACCTGTATTTCCCTTTCTTTTGTCTTTTTCTCTAAAACAGATGAAGTGTTCCTTGCGCACAAGTTTGCTGGGGGGGAAGGAGATAGAAGTATGGACCAAGTGTTGTTCAAGAAAGAAAAGTCTTGCCGGGAAGTAAACAACCCAATGAAAGCTAAGTCGCCAAAGTTTGAGCACTCAAAGTATGGACCAAGTGCTGTTCAAGAAAGAAAAGTCTTGCCGGGAAGTAAACAACCCAATGAAAGCTAAGTCGCCAAAGTTTGAGCACTCAATTTTTTAAATTTTCCTGTTATCTTCCTTGAACAACCACACTTTGTATGGAAAACCTGTGCGTGGAGGAACCTACCCGTGGCTAGCCGCGCCCTTACTTCGTTTCGGGCACGCTCAACGACTTGAGTGAGCTGCGACAAGTGTCGCACCCTTACTTCGTTTTCGAGTTCGCTCAGCAATTTAAGTGTGCTGCGACTAGCTGCGGCAAGGTTACTTGCCGACAAGGCCTTTGCTGGCAGGCTGCTAAGAGTCCCGTACTCAGCGCTCGTGGCAAGGGCCCCTTGCCGGCGAGTTCCCCTAAAAGCGTAAGGTGAAAAGCATACAAAGTGAAGGACCAAAAGCAAGGGAGATAACACTGCATTGATTACCCAAAATAAGAGTATATGTTACAAAGATAGTTTGCCGCTGTTCTAATCAACTACTGCCTATGACTTAATTGGCAGCGGCAAAGGAAGCAAGGTGCCTAATCCCTACGGTCCCCGTCAACCCTCTGGATCTTGCCCACCTTGGCCACAATGTGGGCAACTTGGGCCTTCAATGCCTCATGATCAGCATCGGGCGGCAAAGTGCGGAGGACGTTGACGAGGTTGATGCCGGGGTTGCGATAGACAATCTTCGACAGCACCCGCTCCATGGTGCCCATGCAGAGCCGGCGCGCCTCGTTGGCCAGCTGCTCGGGGATCTTCTCCCGCAGTCGTGCAAGCGCCGGTGCCACCCCCCAAAAGAACAGACTCAGCTTGGCGTTGTGGGGGAGGTTCTCGTCGGGGGAGTACACGAGATGCTCCGCCCTCAATGCCATCATCTCCATGTCGATGTTGGCGGCGGAGGTGACGAGGTCCTCAGTCCATCGCTCCACCGTCTGCTAGAATTGGGTTTGCGAGACGGCGGTGCTTTCCAGCAGGGCCCTCTCAGCGCGGAGATCTTCCTTCAGCTTTGTCTCGCGGCCCCGGGCAGCGTCAAGCGAATCAGTAAGGGTGGAGACCTTCAGCTCTAGATCAGCAATTGAGTCCTTGGCGTTAGTGAGCTCTTTAACCTTGTCGGAGAGGCGGATTTGCAACTCCGAGTTGGTGTGGGCATCCTTCTCCCGCTCCACGTTCAGCGCGGTGACCCTGTCTTCGCTTGCCTTCAAGAACAGCTCCAGCTGCGCCACTCTGCCCTCCAGGTCCTTCTTGGCGGTCTTTGCGGCAGCGGCAGCATTCCTCGCCTCCCGCAGAGCCCCGCCGATAGCCTGCTCCCGAGCGTTGAGGTCGTCCTCGTGGCTGTCGAGGTCGACCTTCCGCTGGTTGAGCGCCCCTTCCCGCCGAGACAGCTCTTCGGCTGCCAGGCGCTGCTGCTCCTCGACCTCGGCTTTTTCGAGGACGAATGCTTGCTGCGCCCCGGCAAGCTCCTTGTGCTCCTCTGCCAAGTTCCGGAGGGCCGCCTGGTTGGCGGCACGGAGCTCCGCGGCGCGCTTCTCCAGGTCAGCGCCAGCCTTGGCGGCCAGGGCCTCCCAAGACTCCAACTTTGCCTGCCTGGCCCGGTACAAGGCCAGGAGCCGGCGAAGGAGCCGCTCCTCTTCGGGCTCGTCGCTGTTGCCGGGCGCATCCACAACCTTCAGCCCGGCGGAGGCGAGAACCTCTCCGTCGAAGGTCTCTCCCTCCGCGGGTACCCTAGACGAGGACGCCCACGGGACTTGAATGAAGACCCCGTTGGCGGCCTCCAGATAGACACCCGACCGGTCCGTGGAGGCGGAGGGGTCGGCGGCCGGTGCAGCGTCCGACGCTCCTGCGGCCTCCGGGCCAGCCGTGTGGTCGCCGGTCCCTTCCCCAGCCGCGGCGTCGGCGGCCGGGGCGGTCTCATCGACGGCTGGCTCGTCGGCTCCATCCATTCCCTCAGCAGTAGTGGCGTTGCCACCGTCGCCATGCACGCCCCCCTCGGCGGTGGCCTCCGTCTCCATCGGCTCCGGGGCGGGAGTATCTAGTAGAAGAAAAAGAAAAGAAACATCGTCAAGCAAATATCCAAAAAGAAGAATTTGAGAAGAAGAAACTACAAGGGGCTTACCTGCGCGGGCCTCTTCGATGCCGGGGTCCCTCACCGGGGAGTTATCCCTTGGCGGCGTAGAAGAAGCCCCAGCCGGCGGAGGGCCTCCGGCGCCCTCCCTTGGCGGGGAGTCTGCCCTTGTCGGGGTGCTCGCCCTTGGCGGGGTACTCGCCCTTGGAGGAGTACCCATCCTTGGCGGAGCACCGTCCCTTGCCGGGGAGCTCGTCCTTGGCAGGGAGGGTGGAGCAAGTGGCTCGTCGGAGGCAACCTCCTGGTGATCCTGCGGCTGCGGCTCCACTTCTGCACAAGACAACAAAACATCAGTACTGGCAACGACCTCAAGCGCACCCATCAAGCAGGAAAGTAAACACCCAGAGTTACGCTGGGGGCTGCGCTGGGGGCTGCTCCTCGGAGCAGTAGGCTGATCCGGCAAGTCTGTCGCTGGCGCGTCTCCTGTCGCTACGGCGGGCTCGTCGTCTTAGATCTCGACCACAGAGATCTTGGCCCTCTTCTCCATCCGCTGGGTCAGGGTCCTGGAAGCCAAAACAAGATCAAGATCAGAACCAAACAAGAGAAATCAAGACAAAAGCAAAGGAAATGAAACTTGCAAGTACTTACTCTTCCTCCTCCTCTTCGTCGGAGCTGAGAGCGGAGAAGTCAAATCCCGCCTCGGCGGCTCCAGCGCGAGGAGCCGGAGGAGAGGGCTCCCTCGGGCGCTTGGCAGGCTCCGGAGCTGCGGGCTGTGAAGACCCAGCACCGGTCATTGCCGAGGACCGAGGAGCAGAAGGTACCCCGGAATCACTACGGGAAGACCCCCCCTCCACTTGTCGCTCGGGCGCGGGGCGCCTCCTTGACGACCTTGCTCGTCGAGGGAGCTCGCGTCTCCCGGCGCTGCGGTCGTTGTTGGGGCGCCGGCGGCCTCACCGTTTCAACGGCCTTGCGGAGGCGTTTCTTCGGTTGTGGCGGAGGGCTTGGGCTTGGTGGTGGCGGAGAGTTCTCCGAGGACGAGGAGGCATCGTCATCAAGATTCAAGGATCCGCCGGAGTCTTCGTCAGAATCACCGGACTCGGCCTCCTCCTCCTCCTCCTCCTCGGCAGGCCCGCTGGACTCGGTTCCCTGCCCGGCAGCCTCGCCAATCCCGGCAGGCTCCCCGGCAAACTCCTCGGGCGTGATCTGCAGTAGCCTGAGGATCTCCTCCTCCTCGGCCTGGCTCACCGCGTCCGCCGCCTCCGCTTCATCAACAGTATACCCGAATTCGCCTGCCGCTGCTGCCGCGGCGGCCTCCTCCATCCTGGAGGCAATGTACGCTATATCCCGCGCGGTGGTCTCCCGGGTGAGCCCCTTCTTCTCATCAGCTTTGCGTGGTTTTTCAACCAAGTTGTCGAAGAAGGCTTGCACGGTCTCCGCGGAGGGCTCCAGCCAAGTGGGGACGACACCGTGGGAGTCGCACTCCGGCATTGCCGCGCGGATGGCACTGAGGGCCGTGTTATTGCACAAAGGGACCACTCCGGTCGATGGTTTGAACCACTCCGGGTGCTTGGGGTCGTGTTTGAACAGTTCCCGGACCATCCCCTTCAACTCCAAGACGGTGAAGTTGTAGTTCAACCCGGGGCGCAGCCTCATGCGGTCTGCCGCATTGCCGAACTCCCAAGCAGGCCTCTTCCTTTCCTGTAGAGGGGCGATGCGGCGGCGGAGGAAATCAGCTCCAACTTCACCCACTGTCAGACTGGCAGCCCGGAGACGAAGAATCCTAGTTAAAGCGATCTGCAACTTGTCGTCCTCCGGGGCCAAGTCACTCCAATCCTTGCCGCGCACTATGGCAGTCTGGCGTGGCAAGGTGAACTGCTCGGGCTCCTTTTCCAGAATCCAACACCAATCCGCCCTCCACTCCTCCCACTTGCCGCGGAGCTCTCCCTTCAAGTACGCCTCCTTCTTGTTCAGCCTGAAGATCCAAGAGATGCCGCCGGAGAGGGGGGATCCGGACTCAGATGTGCGAAAACGGCAAGGGTGAGGACGGCGTTGGGGGTGAAATCTAACAGAAGGAAGCCATATGTATTCATTACATCACAGAAGAACTCCGAGAACGGAGGGCAAAGACCGCAGTAGAAGAATGCAGCAAATAAGTAGTAACCTCCCAGGAACATGTCGACGGCCACGGCGGGGAGGACTTGGGTGCGGGGATGATCCTTCGTCTCCCTCGCCCAGAACAGGTAGTACTTGTCCCGCAGCTCCCTTGGGCCGAGCCTTGGCGGGAAGACCACACTCTTTCTCCTCATGGCCGCTAGCTTCGCCGTCTGCTCAGACTTCTCCTTTTTCGCCTTGTCGCTCTTCGCCTTGTCGCTCTTCGCCTGGTCGCTCTTCGGGGCCATGGCGAGGGCGGCGGGGGAGGACGGCGGCACGGCGGGTGGGGAGGACGGTGGAGGAAGGGCGGAGGCATGGAGCGGCAGGGGTTTCTGAGAACTCAAGGCGCAATGAAGACGATGGGGGGAACTGCCCCTGCTTCCTCTGCTTTTAAGGGGGAAGTGGGGGACGTTCCGCATTTCCCATTAAAGAATAGGCCACGATCTCTCCCACGACGCCGCAATCGACGCGTGCCGTTAGGGAGGGATGCGGCGGATACGGAGAGGGATACGGCTTGCCGTGGGCCGCGTGTGCCCGTGCATTGTCTTGGGCCTGGCCCAACAGCGCTCGGCACCGTGTGTGGCCCAGGCCCGGGGGCTCCTGTCGGTGTACTAAGGTAGGGGTACCTTAGTACCCCAACTTGTGCATGGGCAGTAGCAGCTTCCCGCGGCAGGGCTTACCACGCGCTTGCTGAGGCCCGCTCCAGACCCCTTTTAAGCCATTCAAGAACAAAGTATTCAAGTTAGAAGACAAGACCCCGGCAAGAGGAGCTTGCCGGGAAGGCCGCACCAGGCTCAAGGACATCTTTTCAGCACAAGACCCTGGCAAGAGGTGCTTGCCAGGAAGGCCAAAGGATAACACCACGAAAGATACATCGCGGCGCATCGTGCGCCCCGGCAGGGCCCGGGAAGCGGCAAGCGTCCGGGCCCGGCAAGATAGCGGCCCCGGCAAGGTACTTGCCGGGGGAAGCTCACAGTGTGTGCCTGCGCTCCAGCTCACTCGGCCACGCGTCGCCCTAGGGCCCTACCAGGGGCGCGTGGCAGATGGCTGTTCAGCCTGAGGGACACGCTGGCGAGCCGCGGTGACGAGGCTACCGCCGTGGTGAACGGAGACGCATGGACAGACGCTTTTGGGGTCGACGGCGACGGGCATTAAATGCCCTTGTCCCCCACTGTCAAGGTTAGGTGAAGACCATTGTTCATGCACTGTTACAACTACCACCAAATTTACACTTTTACCCTCCTCTACGTTGACTTAGCTATAAAAGGAGGCCCATGCACAACGTAGAGGGGGTTCGATCCCAGAAACTTGCTCACTTCACGCTCGGTGTAGCTGGTACTGTAGATCTTCAAGCTCCCGAGCCCCGAAAACTAAATACAACCAAGGCAGGAGTAGGCTTTTACGCGTCATCGCGGCCCGAACCTGGGTAAACTGCCCGCGTGTGCCCCTCGATCTGCTCTCCGTGCACCCTCCGCTGCGGCCTTCCCGGCAAGATCCTCTTGTCGGGTTCTTGTCTTCTAACTTGAATACTTTGTTCTTGAATGGCTTAAAAGGGGTCTGGAGCGGGCCTCAGCAAGCGCGTGGTAAGCCCTGCCGCGGGAAGCTGCTACTGCTCGTGCACAAGTTGGGGTACTAAGGTACCCCTACCTTAGTACACCGACACCCCTGGAGAAGGGAGCTGACGAAGTAAACTGGGCGCTGCACCATCTTCTTCCGTATCTCCTCTTGCATCTGCGCACACCCATCCTTGCCGGGGCCGGAACTTGTCGGGGAAGCCCCCTGCTTGTCGCTGGACGTGCTTGTCGGGGCTGTGGGTTCCTCATCTGCCTCCCTTTCCGCTACCAACGCAACACTAACCACTTGATTGGTTGCTGCTAAGTACAGCAGCAACTTCTCTTGGGGCTTAGGTGCGACAAGTATTGGAGTGGAGGACAGGTACCTCTTCAAGTCTTGTAGCGCTGTGTCCGCCTCCGGAGTCCATTTCATTGGACCTGCCTTTTTCAAAATTTTGAAAAACAGCAGGGCGCGTTCTGTGGACTTAGAAATGAACCTGCTGAGAGCAGCCACGCAGTCGTCGAGCCTTCGCACATCCTTGACGCGCTTCGGAGCTTCAATCTGCTCGATGACTTTGATCTTGTCGGGATTGGCTTCAATCCCCCTCTGGGACACAAAGAACCCGAGAAGCTTGCCGGAGGGGACTCCGAACACGCATTTCTCGGGGTTAAGCTTGAGTTGTATCTTGCACAGATTCGCAAAGGTCTCATCTAGATCTTGAATCAGAGTATCCTTGTCCTTGCTCTTGACCACTATATCATCCATGTAAGCTTCTACATTCCTGTGTATCTGTGGCTCAAAAGCAGTGTGGACTACCCTTGCAAACGTTGAACCGACATTCTTCAATCCAAAGGGCATGCATATGAAGCAGTAAGTGCCACATGGAGTAATGAACGCGGTCTTCTCTTCATCTTCTTCAGCCATGAATATCTGGTGGTATCCCGAATAGGCATCAAGAAATGAAAGCAACTCACATCCAGCCGTGGAGTCAACGATCTGGTCAATGCGCGGCAAGGGAAATGGATCTTTGGGACAAGCTTTATTTACATCGGTGAAGTCTATACAAAGCCTCCACTTCTCATTTGCCTTGCGCACGACAAAAGGGTTGGCCAGCCACGTGGGATGAAGTACACCTCTGACAAGGCCTGCCGCTTCTAGCTTCTTGATTTCTTCAGCGATAAACTCTAGATGCTCCACCGCTTGCTTTCTGACCTTCTGCTTGACGGGCCGCGCGTGAGGACAAACAACAAGCTTGTGCTCAATCACTTTCCTGGGAACACCGGGGATGAAAGATGGTTGCCACGCAAACACGTCGACATTCGCCCGCAGGAAAGCAACGAGCGTGCTTTCCTATTTAGGATCAAGCGTAGCACTGATGGTGAAAGTACCACCAGTGTCGTCCTCCTTGGCAGACACCGTCTTGGTTGTGGGTGGAGCTGCCATTGCCTTCTTGCACTTGCCGGTGGAGCTCGATGGTGCGTCCTCGACGGCAGCGCAGCACTCCGAGGAGGTGCGTTTGCCGGAGTGGGCCCCAGAGCTCTTGCTGGACTTGGTCTTGTTCTTCCCCCCGGGAGCTTCAGCGGCAAGTGTCTTGCTGTCCGTTGCGGCTGCTGCGTCCCGGTAGATCTTGTCGGCACAGATAAGCGCGTCCTTCTTGTCGCCGGGACAGAGATGACGCTTATCGGGCCTGGTATCTTGAGCATGTTGTAGGCATAATGAGAGGCTGCCATGAACTTGGCGAGCGCTGGACGGCCAAGTATCCCATTGTAAGGCAATGGGATATCGGCAACGTCAAAGGTGATCCTCTCAGTCCTGAAGTTCAGCTCTCCACCAAAAGTCACTGGCAGTGTGATTTTCCCCTTTGGCTTGCTCCTTCCCGGGTTGATCCCTTGGAATGTGCCGGTTTCCTCGAGCTCGCTGTCGGGGATCTGTAATTTCCGAACCACAGCAGAGGAGATCAGGTTCAGGCCGGCCCAGCCGTCCACCAGCATCTTGGTGACCTTGAGGTTGCGGATGGTTGGTGAAACCAACATCGGCAAACACCCGACCGCAGTTGTGCGGTCAGGGTGATCCTCAATGTCGAAGATGATGGGCGTGCTGGACCACTTCAGAAGTTTACGCGACTCAACGTGTGCCTCTACTGCATTAACTTCCCGCACCTATTGTTTGAGTTGGCGGTGGGAAGTATGCAGAGAGGCACCTCCATCGATGCACAGAACTTCTGTGGCCTTCTGGAACTCCTGCTCGCTATTTTCTCCGTCATCCATGTCTTCGTCATCGTCTTCGTCTTCGTCCTTGTCGCGGCCGCGGGGAGGTCTGTCCCCTTGACGCTGTTTGGCCTTGCCGCGGCGTCCTCCCCGGCCATTGAATGGCCGCTTCTTGCCGGACTCTCCACCACCTCCCTGGGCCTTCTCCTTGTCGCGTCGCTCGTACTCAGCTTTTTGCTGCTCGACGAGGTACTCGACCCTTTTGCAGTTCTGGAGGTCATGGCCCTTGGCGCGGTGGATCTTGCAGTACTGCTTGTCGGAGCCGTCCTACTTGTCGGCGGCCGCCAGAGCGGCAGCTTCCTTGCCGGAGCCACCAGCCTGGGCTTTCTGGGCACCAGCCTCCTTGCCGGACTGCTCGACGACCAGTACTTCTTTGCTCTTCTTTTTCCTGTTGTTCCGCCGCCGGTTCTTCCTTGCCGGGGCGGCATCCTCACTATCTGCCCCCCTGCTCCAGTATCCTCTCCGGGGAGTCTCCTCCCCTCCTCAGCGCGTGCGCACTTGTCGGCCAGGGCATAGAGCTCGCTGACATCTCAGATCTTGCACATCGCCATTTCCTCCCTCATCCTGCGGTTACGCACGTTCTGGTGGAACGCGCTAATAACCGCGGCAGGGTGGACATCTGGGATGTTGTGCTGGACGCGGCTGAATCGTTGGATGTACTTTTGCAGGGACTCTCCTTCCTTCTGGGCGAGTATATGAAGATCACTCTCCTGGCCATGGGGCTTGTGGCCGCCCGTGAAGGCGCCGACAAACTGATGGCACAGGTCGGCCCAAGAAGAGATAGAGTTTTCCGGCAAGTGCATGAGCCAAGATCTGACGTTTGGCTTTAGCATGAGCGGGAAGTAGTTTGCTAGTATCTTCTCGTCTCGTCCCCCGGCAGCCTGCACCGCGATGGTGTAGATGCTGAGAAACTCTGACGGATGTGTCTTGACGTCGTACTTCTCGGGTACGTCGGGCTTGAAGTTCTTCATGCTGGGCCACTGGACTTGCTGTAGCTCACGGGTGAACGCAGGACAACCCGCCGCGTACGGCAAGTCGCCTGGTTCTCCGGGCGCGTGCATGTCGACAGCGGGCCCAGTGCGCTGGTCGGATGGACGTCGCACTTCTCTTCGACGCTTGATGCGAGTTCGAGCGTCTTCTTGTCGTCTGTCGTCAAGGACTTGGCATTGATCGCGGCGAGCTCGTGGATCCGACGACGCCGTGGAGTCGTCGTCGATGTTGATCCGGCGAGTCGGTGATTTCGGCCTTCGAGGCGGGTAGTGCACAGTAGTTGCACCCCCGGCGGTCTTGTCTCCATCAGCCCGCGCTTGGCTAACTTGCCGCGGCCGCGACGTCGTCGGCTGCTGCGGCGTGTCGTTGTTGGCGAAGGCGATGAGGCTCTGGATGGTGGCCCTCTAGTCTTCGGCCTTGTCCGCCGCTGGAGGGAAGTCGAGGAGCAGTTGAGCTCGAGCTAGAGCTTCTGCTGGGGTGGAGGGTAGCGGTGGCAAGCGGTGCGAGGAGCGAGATATGCTCGGACTTCTAACTGTGTTAGAAGGAGCGGGGTCTCGTCCCGGCGACCGCGCCTTACTCGTACCGGCACGTTGGCCTTGAGCGTCCCGCGACCTGCCAGTTTGACCTTGTCCCAACAAGCGTATGGTACCTTGTGTACCACGTCGCTGCCGGTCCAGCACCTCCTGAGAGGGGCGCGGTGCGTGCACGGACGCCGAGGTCTTGGAGTGCGCCCGGTCGTCCGTCTTGTCCTTGGACTTGGCGGCGCCGTGAATTTCCTCGCCGGCGTCCGCCCTTCTGCCAGCGTCTACCCCACCGACCGTTGGCTCCGGTGGCGGCGGGATCGACGCGGACGGGCCTGCTACCTCCGAAGCCTTCTTCTTCGGCAGCATGTCGATGAAGTCGATGAAGTTGATGAATTTGCTGAAGTTGCTGAAGATTTCGCCCGCGCGAATGATAACCCTCAACCGTAAGGGATCGAGATAGTCTTCGCGGGTAAGAATAACCCAATTTGTTGATTCGACAAACGGGGAGCCAAAGAGTATTTATAAGCTTTGACAGTTGAGTTGTCAATTCAACCGCACCTGAAATATACTTACTTGCAACAAAAGATAAGTGGTAACGGTGATATGATAGTGATCATAGTAATAGTAAAAGTAAACAGCAAAAGTAAATAGCAGTAGTAAATGGCAAAAGTAGCAACTAGTGACAAGCAGGGTTTAAAACACTGTAGGCTAGGGAGATGGATGGTTGGGCGCTGCATGGATGAGATAGATTCTAACTTGGGGCACGGCACACGGAAAAGTAATGATCATCTAGGCAAATATCAAACATTAGGCATGTATCCCGTAGGTAGTTGTACGTGCTTGCAATAAGAACTTGCACAACATCTTTTGTCCTACCATCCCGCTACGAACGGGGCCAAAAGGAACTTATGGATATTACGGTGCTCCTGTCAAAGAGCACCGGAACAAAGCAATGAACTCAATGGATACATGTAATCCTCAAACTACGGACCATCCCCTTTGGTGTCCCAAGCTGTCACTTTTGGGATCGCCGGTTCCGGACTGTAACAGGTGCAAACAACTCATATATATGATCACGAACACAAATATATTCATGCAAACACATATGGTTCAGATCTGAAATCATGGCACTCGGGCCCTAAGTGTCAAGCATTAAGAATAACAAGTTGTAGCAAAGATGATAAACACCATAGTAGATGATAGGCAACATGCCCCCAACGATCTGATAAACTATTACATGATCTAACTCATCCAATCCCTACCATCCCCTTCGCCTACAGTAGGGGAATTACTCACACATGAAAGGGGAAGTCATGGAGGGATGATGGAGTGGTGATGATGATGATGATGGCGACGATCTCCCCTCTTCGGAGGCCAATTCAGCCTCCAGATTAGCCCTCCCGAGGAAGAACAGAGGGTGGCGGCGGCTCCGCGACGGAAAACTGCGAAATAACTTCTGATCTGGGGTTTCTGCGTCGGGAGTAAAAATACGAGGCAAAGTAGGGCACCAGGGGGTGTGGGACCTACCCAGGCGGCCCCCCGGCGCGGCCCGGGGGGCGCGCCCACAGGGCGCCTGGGCACCCCCTGGCCCACTCTGGCCCCACTTCTAGCTCCTGGTTCCTTCGGGTGCGTGGATTTTCTGTGATTTTTCGTGGATTTTTCTGAGATACCTAAAAATCCGTTTTCCTGCACACAAATAAACCATACAGGCAGCTCTGCTGAAAACAGCGTCAGTCCGGGTTAGTTTAGTCCAAATCATGCAAGAATGAAGCCAAAACAATATCAAAAGTGTTTGGAAAAGTAGATACGTTTGAGACGTATCAACTCCCCCAAGCTTAGCATATTGCTTGTCCTCAAGCAATTCAGTTCAACGAACTGGACGTGACAAAGAAAACTTTGACAAACTCTTTTGCTTCATTAGATGTATATAAGCATGTACTACGAAAAGAGTTTAGCAAGTATTGAAACAGTACTTATGAGGACAATGCAAGGAGCAATCCTTCTTTCAAGTGACCAGTCACAAATACTTAAAAGTAAATAATATATTACTGAAAATCAAGACAAGATTACATTGCACATAGCTTGAGCATATTAGGGTAGTATCTCGCTAGCCTCCATGAGTGAAGCAAAACATAAATGCAGAGACTCCTCCAGAGTTTTAAAGGAGACTAGAACTAAGAATTTTAGAATAAATCATATCACAAGTATGCAGAAGACAATGTAATACTTTGGGACAATGCACATTACACTCAGAATGAAAATTATGCTCTCCAATCGATGCTTTGAATAAAGAAGGTGAGACTCTCGAACCGTGGCTTTTATTGGCAAGGTTGAAAACCCGTGGTCGGAAACAAAAACTAAACATGTACCAGAGCTCTTGTTTTTAAAAACAAAAGTAAACATGTTTTGAGAAGTGCATATTTCGTCAAGGAATGCTAGCAGATAACTCAATCACTTTTTGAGTGGACAAGTCTCGAGGAACGGCTCCCGCATGAGGACGATCACATCCTCTTAATCTCCTTTGTTTATCACTGCCAAAGTTTTCTGATTTCTCATGAACAAAGCGTGAAGGAGGGTTTGTTTGTTATATTATCTTTTTGAGCCGGGCGCACTCAATGCCAGTTCCTTTTCGTATTAGGGGTTTGCACATTAGACATACAATCTAGGGGTGAAACTTGTCCAACTTAAAAAGATCATGAATTAACTACTACTTCCTCATGAGCTAAAACATAGGCACAAAAGAGAAATGATTTTGATTAGTTTCGAGATGGTACATGAAAGTCTTCGTTAGGAATGGCAGGTAAATACCATGTATAGGAAGGTATAGTGGACTCATATGGCATAACTGGTTTTAAGGATTTTGGATGCACAAGCAGTCAGTCCGCTTAGTACAGGTGGAGGTTTAGCAAAAGACTGGGAAGCGACCAACTAGAGAGCAATAACAGTCATAATCATGCAGAGCGACAAAGCAACATTGAATCGGGCATGAAAGTGATATAACTATTCTAAAACTCAAAGATCATCAAGGCAAAGTAGACTTTTTAGTCTTAAGCATGTGTAAGCATGTGCCAAGTCATTCCAAAAATTCTCTAAAGGGAAATACCACCTTAGTACATCAGACTATGAACAGTGCAATGCATGTAGATCATTTCAATAACACATTATATACTCTAGTTATTCGGGACTAGCCACAAGGAAAGCATGAACCACTGGAAGAGCATTGTAAACATAGCACTATGTCGCTACAAGCTGGTCTCTAGATCATAAGTACAGGCGTATGTACAAAAGTAGAAACAATAAGAGTTCATACCGGTCTTCCTTGTTGCTTCCTTTCAGTCGATCTTCGTCATCACTGCTTGTCACTTGCACGATCGAACGTAGGAAATATAATCAAATGACATCACGGACTCGAGCTGATCTTTGAAAACAAAGCAAACTAAAGAGAGAAAGGAAATCTTTTTGGGTTTTTTTAAAGGTTGAATAAAAGCAAAAGAAAGAAAAAAAAATCTTTTTGTTGTTTTTGCAAAGAGAGAAACAAAGAAGAACGGGCAAAAACTTCGAAAAGATCAAAGCGAATAAAACGGATAATACAATGGAAAAGTGAGAAGGGCACGTACTCCCCCAAGCTTAGGCTTTTGGCCTAAGTTGGTAGCAGCTACTGCCCCCAGGAGCCTCCTGCTCCAGGGGTATGGTGGTGAGTCCAAGGGTCGTAGAAGGATGCTGGCGCGTACACCGAACTCCTCGGAGTCTCCCACGAGGAAGGTTCCGAACGCCAAACAGAGGAAGACCCTTCACCAAACTCGGTGGCGGTCTCTTCCTGAAAATGTGGTATCTCACCGTGCCTCTCCTCGTCGGGCACAACCCCCTCCATGGGGTTATGAAACTGATGCTGGATCATGAACTCGTCGAACTGAACAACATCAAAGGACCATCCGTTCCTGCGAGAAAAATCAAACAAAAGAGGTGCAGGTAGACGGATCTCGTGTTCCGCGGCAGTTCCGAAACGCAAGATATAAATAAGATTATCAAGCTCAGAACCCATGGTAACAAACTTATGCCTTTTCATAGCAGCAAGATCAATGCTTAAATAAGTAAAAGGAGTATCATCAGGGTGTGGGGTGCCTCCAAGATGCTCTAAGATAAGTGTGTCGTAAACGCCACCATATAAGTCCCCCTTGTTACCGTTCATAGCAAGGCGTCGAGCAATTAAGGTACCCAGATTATAATCAGACCTCCCTGAGAGGGCTGCTGCCAGGATAGCAATATCCGGAGCAGAAATGTTGCTCGTGTTGTCACGAGCTAACACCCCTCTAGCAATATAATATGCAAAATACCTGAGGTGAGGAAACAAGATGCTGGAGATCTTCGACCGATGAATATCCCTCGTACCCATGCTGCAGAGGGAGTTGATGATGGTTTTCAGCTCGGAGGGCTGAGTGGCCATCCTAGCCGTCCTCCCAACGTTTGGCACACCTATTATTTCACAAAAATTTCCCAAAGTCATGGTGATAAGATCATTGTAAATTTTAAACTCAATAGCACCTGAATCAGGATTATATCTAAAACTGTTAATGAAACTGGAGGTGAGTTTTTGATACTGGGTAACACGGCTCGTGACGAGTCGTGTCAAACCTGCATTAGCACAAAGATTATAAAACTCATCCTTGATTCCCGCAGCTTCCATGAATTCATCACATGGAAACGTCATCGCACGTGCTGGACTTGTGTATTCCAACAACTCCAGGGGCACATGATCTTCATTATAGCTCACCCTAGCAGTCGATGGTGAAGCTGCGACTCTAGTAACTCGATCGGAGTGTGCGGGCCTCCTCTTCTCAAGCCACCCTTTTGCCCTTCCTAACAAACTCATTTCTGAAATTTTCTACAATTTACAAAAACGAGGATTAAAACAAAGTGAGCTAAGGCAAACTACTCAACTCACTTGCCCAAGGCATAAACTTGCATCAAAACTTGAAAAATAACTTTCTACATATGCATGCAAGCTCATCTATACAGCACCAAGAACTACTAAATACTCACAAATGAAGCAACCAATCAAAAATCTAATTGGAGGGGTGGAGGAGTCACATACCAGGGAGTATTTTCTCAAAATTTCAGCTCAAATGAGGGGCTGTAGAGAGAGATCGAAGAATCGCCTCCAAGAACAGCAAGAACACAAGAACAAGTGCAGAACTCGGGTTTTTGGAGAAAAAGAGAGAGGGAGGAAGAAGACATACCTGGAGGGGGGTCCTGTGGGCCCCAGGCGCCCTATGGGCGTGGCCAGGGGCTGGGCCGCGCCAGCTGGCTGCCTGGGCCACTGGTGGCCCCCCTGGCTGGCCCCAGGCCCCTCTGGGTCTCTCCCGACGTGGAAATTTTTATTATAATTTTTCTGGAATTTTTCTGAAAACTTCACTGTTGAAATTTTTTCGAAGTTCAAAAAGCTGCGAAATTCTCTGAAAATATGAAGCAGTTAGTAGTATTGTGAAGCTTCAAAAACATAAATGCTTGGTACAGCAAGTAGGACAAAACTAAAAACAAGTGAAAACATAACAAGCTCTAATTTTTATCTATATAAAACATGTTCACTAGTAAGGTTGATCAAGTCTTACCAACAAGCAGGCGATATATAGAGCAAAAAGTCTCACCTCCTACGAAGTAGTTACTAAACCTTTACTTTGATGGACATTGTCCCCACCATGATAGTTTTATATTTATGAGGCACATGTAGTGGACAGTCTCATTCTCCAATTTTCACGGTCTCGATATTCTCTATAGAGTTGAGGCCATGCCTCCTGTCGGTCTTCTTTGGAAAATATACCGTGTGTTCTTTATCATTCACATGGAAAGTAACCTTCCCTTTATTGCAATCAATAATAGCACCTGCGGTGTTAAGAAAAGGTCTACCAAGAATAATGGACATGCTCCCATCCTCAGGCATGTCAAGCACAACAAAATCACTAAGAATTAAACAATTAGCAACTTCTATGGGAACATCCTCACAAATACCTATCGGAACAGCGGTTGACTTGTCAGCCATCTGAAGGGAGATATCTGTAGGAATTAGTTTTTCTAAACAAAGCCTCTCGTAAAGAGAGAGAGAGGCATAACACTCACTCCTGCTCCAAGATCACATAAAGCAGTTTTGACATAATTGTTCTTTATGGAGCAAGGAATGGTGGGTATACCTGGATCACCGAGCTTCTCAGGAATCTTGCCACTGAAAGAGTAGTTAGCAAGCATAGTAGATATTGCATCATTAGGAACTTTTCTTTTGTTAGTGACAATATCTTTCATATATTTTGAATAAGGAAGTAACTTAATAGCATCAGTCAAAGGGATTTGAAGAAAAAGAGGTTTAATCCACTCACAAAACTTATTATAATGCTCTTCTTCTTTAGATTTGATGGACTTACCTGGAAAGGGCATGGGTTTCTGTACCCATGGTTCTCTTTCCTTCCCATGTTTTCTTGCGATGAAGTCTTCTTTAGTGTACCTCTTACGTTTGTCAGGTGCTTCTTCTTCTCGAACTTCAGGCGGATCATTCTTCTCATTATTATTACCTTCAGGTTCAGCACCGTCTTCAGTCTCAACATCGGAGATAGATACACTGTTGGGATCAATAGCTGGTTCTTCATCTGCAATAGGATCATTAGAATTGTCAGTCTCCTTATGTTTCTTCTTTTTCTTTGGAGAGCCAACAATTTCTTCTTCCTGCATTTGAGAATCCTGCTCGATTCTCTTCGGATGCCCCTCTGGATAAAGAGGATCTTGAGTGCTAGTTCCTCCTCGGGTCTTAATCCCGAAAGCCTGCAAATTATCTTGTTTGGCATTGTTAGCAAGCAAATCTCTTTGCACATTAGAAATTTGATCAAGCTGAGTTTGAACCATATGAAAATGCTTCACAAGACATTGAACATCATTAACTGTTCTATCTAAAACATCAAGCAGTCTTTTGATAGCAAGGGAATTATCATGCAACTGACTTTCTATCCTCTCATTAAAATGATTCTGTTTCATAATAAAATTATCAAACTCATCTAAACATTGATCAGGAGGCTTACCATGAGGGATGTCACTTGCGTTTAAATCTAAAAGAGAGTGTACCTCTACCATAGGAGGGTGAGTGGTAGGCTCACACAGCTTCTCAATAGGGGGTAGATTCTTCACGTCTTCAGCTTTAATACCTTTCTCTTTAATAGACTTCTTTGCTTCTCGCATATCCTCGGGGCTCAGAACAAACATGCCCCTCTTCTTTGCTGGTGGAGGTGGTTCAGGGACGGACCAATCTTCATGGTTTTTGGCAATCTTGCCCATTAAATCTTCCGCATCGTCCGGTGTTCTTTTCCTGAAAACACAACCAGCACAACTGTCCAAATACTGTTGGGGAACGTTGCATGGGAAACAAAAATTTTCCTACCGTTCACCAAGATCAATCTAGTAGAAGCAACTACGAGAGGGGAGTGTGATCTACGTACCCTTGTAGATCGCTAAGCGGAAGCGTTATGAACGCGGATGATGGAGTCGTACTCGTCGCGATTCAGATCGCCGAAGACCTAGCACCGAAGCAACGGTGCCTCCGCGTTCTTCACACGTACGGCTCGGGGACGTCTCCTCCTTCTTGATCCAGCAAGGGGTGGAGGAGAGGTTGATGGAGAACCGGCAGCACGACGGCGTGGTGGTGATGGTGGAGAAGAACTCCAGCAGGGCTTCGCCTAAGCACTGCGGGAGGAGAAGATATGACGGGAGAGGGAGGGCAGCACCGAGGCACAAACTGTGTTGGCTGCCCTCCCTTTGCCCCACTATATATAGGGGGGGTGGAGAGGCTAGGGCGCCCTAGGGTTTCCCCCTAGGGGCCGGCGGCCAGGGCAAGGGGAGGGGGCGGCGGCCAGGGCAGGGGGAGGCGCCCAGGCCCTAGGGTTTCCCCCCTAGGTGCCTTGCCCCCCAAGCCCAAGGGGTGCGGCCAGCCCTAGGGGGTCCCACCCCCTTAGCCGCATGGGGAGAGGGCCCGGGGGGGCGCACAGCCCCCTGAGGGCTGTGGTGTCCCCTTTTGTGGCCCAATAGGCCCAGAACACCTTCCGGACCCCCGAAAACCTTCCCGGTACTCCGCCGATTTCCCGATGCTCCCCGGAACACTTCCGGTACTCCGAAACCTTTCATCCTATATATCAATCTTCGTCTCCGGACCATTCCGGAGACCCTCGTCATGTCCGGGATCTCATCCGGGACTCCGAACAACCTTCGGTAACCATGCACTCTTCTCACTAACAACCCTAGCGTCACCGAACGTTAAGTGTGTAGACCCTGCGGGTTCGGAAACCATGTAGACATGACCGAGACACTCCCAGGTCAATAACCAATAGCGGGATCTGGATACCCATATTGGCTCCTACATGTTTCTCGATGATCTCATCGGATGAACCACGATGTCAAGGAGTCAGGCAATCCCGTATACAGTTCCCTTTGTCTCGTCGGTATGTTACTTGCCCGAGATTCGATCGTCGGTATCTCTATACCTAGTTCAATCTCGTTACCGGCAAGTCTCTTTACTCGTTACCGTAATACATAATCCCGTGACCAACTACTTAGTCACTTTGAGCTCATTGAGATGACGTATTACCGAGTGGGCCCGGAGATACCTCTCCGTCACACGGAGTGACAAAACCCAGTCTCGATCCATGTCAACTCAACAGACACCCTCGGAGATACCTGTAGAGTACCTTTATAGTCACCCAGTTACGTTGTGACGTTTGGCACACACAAAGCACTCCTACGGTGTCAGTGAGTTACATGATCTCATGGTCATAGGAACTTATACTTGACATGCAGAAAACTATAGCGATAACTGACACGATCAAAAGCTATGTTAACGTTTGGGTCTCGTCCATCACATCATTCTCCTAATGATGTGATCCCGTTATCAAATGACAACTCATGTCTATGACCTGGAAACCGCGGTCATCTTTGATCAACGAGCTAGTCCTGTAGAGGCACACTAGGGACACAAAGTCTGTCTATTCATCCACACGTGTATCTGAGTTTCCAATCAATACAGTTATAGCATGGATAATAAACGATTATCATGAACAAGGAAATATAATAATAACTCTTTTATTATCGCCTCTAGGGCATATTTCCAACAGTCTCCCACTTGCACTAGAGTCAATAATCTAGCATTACAAGGTAATGAATCTAACACCCATAGAGTCTTGGTGTTGATCGTGCTTAGCCCGTGGAAGAGGCTTAGTCAACGGATCTGCAACATTCAAATCCGTGTGTACTTTGCAAATGTTTATGTCCTCCTCCTTGACTGAATCGCGGATGGAATTGAAGCGTCGCTTTATGTGTCTGGTCCTCTTGTGAAACCTTGGTTCCTTGGCTAGAGCAATGGCACCAGTGTTGTCACAGAACAGAGTCATTGGGTTCAGTGCACTAGGCACAACTCCAAGATCTGTCATGAACTCCTTCATCCAGACACCTTCCTTCGCCGCCTCCGAGGCAGCTATATACTCCGCTTCACATGTAGAATCAGCTACCACGCTCTGCTTGGAACTGCACCAGCTTACCGCTCCCCCGTTGAGAATATATACGTATCCGGTTTGAGACTTAGAGTCATCCGGATCAGTGTCAAAGCTCGCATCGACGTAACCCTTTACGACGAGCTCTTGATCACCTCCATAAACGAGAAACATCTCCTTAGTCCTTTTCAGGTACTTTAGGATATTCTTGACCGCTGTCCAGTGATCCATACCAGGATTACTTTGAAACCTTCCGGCCATACTTATGGCAAGGCTGACATCTGGTCTTGTGCACAGCATTGCATACATGATAGAGCCTATGGCTGAAGCATAGGGGACGACACTCATCTTTTCTCTATCTTCCGCAGTCACTGGGCATTGAGTCTTACTCAACTTTGTACCTTGCAATACCGACAAGAACCCCTTCTTGGATTGATCCATTTTGAACTTCTTCAAAACTTTATCAAGGTATGTACTTTGTGAAAGTCCTATCAAGCGTCTTGATCTATCTCTATAGATCTTGATGCCCAATATGAAAGCAGCTTCACCGAGATCCTTCATCGAAAAACTCTTGTTCAAATATCCCTTCACGCTATCCAAAAATTCTATATTGTTTCCAATCAGCAATATGTCATCCACATATAATATTAGAAACGCTATAGAGCTCCCACTCACTTTCTTGTAAATACAAGCTTCATTGTAAACTTGTACAAACCCAAACGCTTTGATCACCTCATCAAAGCGAAGATTCCAACTCCGAGATGCTTGCACCAGCCCATAAATGGAACGCTGGAGCTTGCATACTTTGTCAGCATTCTCTGGATCGACAAAACCTTCCGGTTGTATCATATACAACTCTTCCTTAAGAAAACCGTTAAGGAACGCTGTTTTGACATCCATCTGCCAAATTTCATAATCGAAATATGCAGCTATTGCTAACATGATTCGGACGGATTTAAGCATCGCTACGGGTGAGAAAGTCTCATCGTAGTCAATCCCTTGAACTTGTGAAAAACCCTTTGCCACAAGTCGAGCTTTATACACGATGACATTACCGTCAGCGTCCGTCTTCCTCTTAAAAATCCATTTATTCTGAATGGCCTTCCGCCCTTCAGGTAATACTTCCAAAGTCCATACTTTGTTTTCATACATGGATCCCATCTCGGATTTCATGGCCTCTAACCATTTGTCGGAATCTGGGCCCACCATCGCTTCTCCATAGCTCGTAGGTTCACCGTTGTCTAACAACATGACCTCCAAGACAGGGTTACCATACCACTCAGGTGCAGTGCGTACCCTTGTCGACCTACGAGGTTCGGTAGTAACTTGATCAGTAGCTTCTTGATCATCATCATTGGCTTCCTCTTCAACCTCTGCAGGCTCCACAAAAACATCTTTCTGTGCTGCGCTACTTTCTGGTTGAAGCAGAGGTTCAACAACCTCATCAAGTTCTACCTTCCTCCCACTCAATTCTTTCGAGAGAAACTCTTTCTCGAGGAAGGACCCGTTCTTAGCGACAAACACTTTGCCCTCGGATCTGAGATAGAAGGTGTACCCAACTGTTTCTTTTGGGTATCCTATGAAGACACATTTGTCCGCTTTGGGTTCGAGCTTTTCTGGCTGAAGCCTTTTGACATAAGCATCGCAACCCCAAACCTTGAGAAAAGACAACTTAGGTTTCTTACCAAACCACAGTTCATACGGTGTTGTCTCAACGGACTTAGATGGAGCCCTATTTAAAGTGAATGCAGCTGTCTCTAACGCATATCCCCAAAACGATAGTGGCAAGTCGGCAAGAGACATCATAGAACGTACCATATCCAATAGGGTTCGATTACGACGTTCGGACACACCATTACGCTGTGGTGTTCCAGGTGGTGTCAACTGTGAAACAATTCCACATTTTCTTAAGTGATCACCAAACTCATAACTCAGATATTCTCCCCCTCGATCAGATCGTAGGAACTTGATCTTCTTGTTACGATGATTTTCAACTTCACTCTGAAATTGCTTGAACTTTTCAAAAGTTTCAGACTTATGCTTCATCAAGTAAATATACCCATATCTACTTAAGTCGTCAGTGAAGGTGAGAAAATAACGATATCCACCGCGCGCCGTTACACTCATCGGACCGCACACATCAGTATGTATGATTTCCAATAAGTCACTTGCCCGTTCCATTGTCCCTGAAAACGGGGTCCTTGTCATCTTGCCCATGAGGCACGGCTCGCACGTGTCAAGTGATTCAAAATCAAGAGACTCCAAAAAGTCCATCAGCATGGAGCTTCCTCATGCGTTTCACGCCGATATGACCGAGACGGCAGTGCCACAAGAAAGTGGTATTATCATTATCTACTCTACATCTTTTGGCATCAATGTTATGAACATGTGTATCATCACTATCGAGATTCAATAAGAATAAACCCCTAACTTCGGGTGCATGACCATAAAAGATATTACTCATATAAATAGAACAACCATTATTCTCTGACTTAAATGAGTAACCGTCTCGCAATAAACAAGATCCAGATATAATGTTCATGCTTAACGCAGGCACTAAATAACAATTATTCAGGTTCATAACTAATCCCGATGGTAATCGAAGAGCGAGCGTGCCGACGGCGATCACATCAACCTTGGAACCATTTCCCACGCGCATCGTCACTTCGTCCTTTGCCAGCCTCCGTCTATTCCGCAGTTCCTGTTTGGAGTTGCAAATGTGAGCAACCGAACCGGTATCAAATACCCAGGCACTACAACGAGAGTTGGTAAGGTACACATCAATAACATGTATATCATATATACCTTTGTTGTTGTTGGCCCCCTTCTTGTCCGCCAGATACTTGGGGCAGTTCCGCTTCCAGTGGCCATTCCCCTTGCAATAGAAACACTCAGTCTCTGGCTTGGGCCCAGCCTTGGGTTTCTTCACTGGATTAGCAACTGCTTTGCCACCCTTCTTAGAGTTACCCTTCTTGCCCTTGCCATTCTTCTTGAAACTGGTGGTCTTATTGACCATCAACACTTGATACTCCTTCTGGATGTCTGCCTCAGCGACTTTCAGCATCGAAAACAGCTCGGCGATGGTTTTATTCATCCCTTGCATGTTGTACTGCTGGACGAAGCTCTTGTAGCTTGGAGGGAGTGACTGGAGAATTCTGTCAATGATAGCCTCATCCGGGAACACAAGTCCCATATCAGCTATGTGGGTATAGTACCCAGACATCTTCAGTAAGTGCTCACTGACAGACGAATTCTCCTCCATCTTGCAAGCGAAGAATTTATCGGTGGTCTCATACCTCTCGATCTTAGCATTCTTCTCAAAGATGAATTTCAACTCCGTGTACATCTCATATGCTCCATGACGTTCAAAACGCCTTTGGAGTCCTCCTTCCAAGCCGTACAACATGGCACATTGTACTATCGAATAGTCATCCGAACGCGTCTGCCAGACGTTCATATCGTCCGCAGAGGCTCCAGGAGCGGGGGGTTGACCTAGCGGTGCATTTAGGACATAAACCTTTTGGGCAGCTGTGAGGATGATCCTCAGATTGCGGAGCCAGTCCACAAAGTTGCTCCCATCATCTTTCAGTTTAGCTTTCTCTAGGAACGCATTAAAATTCAGGGGAACTCCTGCGCGAGCCATCTACAACATAAATTCGCAAAGACATTTTAGACTATTGTTCATGATAAGTGAGTTATTACCTAATCAAATTAATTATAACTCCCACTCAAATTGACATCCCTCCGGTCATTCGAGCGTGACATGATCCAAATTCACCAACCCAAGTCCGATCATCACGTGAGATGAGGTGGTGTCAATGGTGAACATCAACATGTTGATCATATCTACTATATGACTCATGCTCGACCTTTCGTTCCTCCGTGTTCCGAGGCCATGTCTGTACATGCTAGGCTCGTCAAGTCTAACCCGAGTGTTCTGCACGTGCAAAACTGGCTTGCACCCGTTGTATGCGAACGTAGAGTCTATCACACCCGATCATCACGTGGTGCTTCGAAACGACGAACCTTCGCAACGGCGCACACTCGGGGGGAACACAATTTTATCTTGAAATTTTAGTGAAGGATCACCTTATAATGCTACCGTCGTCCTAAGCAAAATAAGATGCATAAAAGGATTAACATCACATGCAAATCATAAGTGACATGATATGGCCATCAACTCGTGCTTTTGATCTCCATCTCCAAAGCACCGGCATGATCTCCATCGTCACCGGCGCCACACCATGATCTCCATCATCATGATCTCCATCATCGTGTTGCCATCGGGGTTGTCGGCGCCCCACCATGCTCTTACTACTATTGCTACCGTTTAGTGATAAAGTAAAGCATTACAAAGCGCTTAATGATTGACACGCAGGTCATACAAAAATAAAGACAACCCTATGGCTCCTGCCGGTTGCCGTATGCATCGACATGCAAGTCGATGTTAACTATTACAACATGATCATCTCATACATCAAAATATATTTCATCATGTCATTGGCCATATCATATCACATACATACCCTGCAAAAACAAGTTAGACGTCCTCTAATTTGTTGTTGCATGTTTTACGTGGCTGCTATGGGTATCTAGCAAGAACGCTTCTTACCTACGCAAAACCACAACGGTGATATTCAAGTTGCTATTTAACCTTCTACAAGGACCGCCTTGTTCTATTCCGATTCAACTAAGATAGGAGAGACAGACACCCGCCAGCCATCTTATGCAACAAAAGTCACATGTCTGTCGATGGAACCGGTCTCATGTACGTGGACATGTAAAGTTGGTCCGGGCCGCTTCATCCTATAATACCGCTGAATCAAGAAAGACTAAGGAGGGCAGCAATTTAAACATCAACGCCACAAACCCTTTTGTGTTCTACTCGAGAAAGCATCTACGCAAGATCCTAGCTCATGATGCCACTGTTGAGGAACGTTGCATGGGAAACAAAAATTTTCCTACCGTTCACCAAGATCAATCTAGTAGATGCAACTACGAGGGGGGAGTGTGATCTACGTACCCTTGTAGATCGCTAAGCGGAAGCGTTATGAACGCGGATGATGGAGTCGTACTCGTCGCGATTCAGATCGCCGAAGACCTAGCACCGAAGCAACGGTGCCTCCGCGTTCTTCACACGTACGGCTCGGGGACGTCTCCTCCTTCTTGATCCAGCAAGGGGTGGAGGAGAGGTTGATGGAGAACCGGCAGCACGACGGCGTGGTGGTGATGGTGGAGAAGAACTCCAGCAGGGCTTCGCCTAAGCACCGCGGGAGAAGAAGATGTAACGGGAGAGGGAGGGCAGCACCGAGGCACAAACTGTGTTGGCTGCCCTCCCTTTGCCCCACTATATATAGGGGGGGTGGAGAGGTGAGGGCGCCCTAGGGTTTCCCCCTAGGGGCCGGCGGCCAGGGCAAGGGGAGGGGGCGGCGGCCAGGGCAGGGGGGGCGGCCAGGCCCTAGGGTTTCCCCCCTAGGTGCCTTGCCCCCCAAGGCCAAGGGGTGCGGCCAGCCCTAGGGGGTCCCACCCCCTTAGCCGCATGAGGAGAGGGCCCAGGGGGGGCGCACAGCCCCCTGAGGGCTGTGGTGTTCCCCCTTGTGGCCCACTAGGCCCAGAACTTCTTCTGGACCCCCCGAAAACCTTTCCGGTACTCCGCCGATTTCCCGATGCTCCCCGGAACACTTCCGGTACTCCGAAACCTTTCATCCTATATATCAATCTTCGTCTCCGGACCATTCCGGAGACCCTCGTCATGTCCGGGATCTCATCCGGGACTCCGAACAACCTTCGGTAACCATACACTTTTCTCACTAACAACCCTAGCGTCACCGAACGTTAAGTGTGTAGACCCTGCGGGTTCGGAAACCATGTAGACATGACCGAGACACTCCCAGGTCAATAACCAATAGCGGGATCTGGATACCCATATTGGTTCCCACATGTTTCTCGATGATCTCATCGGATGAACCACGATGTCAAGGATTCAGGCAATCCCGTATACAGTTCCCTTTGTCTCGTCGGTATGTTACTTGCCCGAGATTCGATCGTCGGTATCTCTATACCTACTTCAATCTCGTTACCGGCAAGTCTCTTTACTCGTTACCGTAATACATAATCCCGTGACCAACTACTTAGTCACTTTGAGCTCATTGAGATGACGTATTACCGAGTGGGCCCGGAGATACCTCTCCGTCATACGGAGTGACAAATCCCAGTCTCGATCCATGTCAACTCAACAGACACCCTCGGAGATACCTGTAGAGTACCTTTATAGTCACCCAGTTACGTTGTGACGTTTGGCACACACAAAGCACTCCTACGGTGTCAGTGAGTTACATGATCTCATGGTCATAGGAACTTATACTTGACATGCAGAAAACTATAGCGATAACTGACACGATCAAAAGCTATGTTAACGTTTGGGTCTCGTCCATCACATCATTCTCCTAATGATGTGATCCCGTTATCAAATGACAACTCATGTCTATGACCTGGAAACCGCGGTCATCTTTGATCAACGAGCTAGTCCTGTAGAGGCACACTAGGGACACAAAGTCTGTCTATTCATCCACACGTGTATCTGAGTTTCCAATCAATACAGTTATAGCATGGATAATAAACGATTATCATGAACAAGGAAATATAATAATAACTCTTTTATTATTGCCTCTAGGGCATATTTCCAACAAATAGGACGTGGATTCATCAGTTAGACCAGCATAGAATATATCGATTAATTCATTCTTAGGGATTTCATGTCCTGGTCTAGCCCGAATCAGACCGCAGTACCTCCCCCAAGCTTTAGGGAGGACTCATCCTGCAACTGTTTAAAGTTATAAATTCTTTGTAAAGCAGCATGTTGCATGTGAGCAGGAAAGTACTTATCAACAAAAGAGTGAGCTAAGTCCTGAGGACTCTTAATGGAACCGCATGGGAGTGAATCATACCATGCTTTAGCACCCTCCTTCAAGGAGAAAGGAAGAAGCTTGGTCACATAAAAGTATCGTATCTTCTCATCTGTGGTAAATAGGCTACCCAACTCACCGAGTTTAGTCAGGTGTGCAGTAGCATCATCATTTTCTCTGCCATAAAAGGGGTCAGCTTCAACCATAGGTATAAGTGAAAGATCAACAGAGAAATTATAATCAGGATCATCAATGCATATAGGGGATGTAGCAAATTCAGTATTAGGAACGGTTTTGTTCTTCAAAGAGTGTTTTTCATACAGTTTCTTAATAGCTTCAGGGTCAGAGCCGGAAAACTCTGTCAGTTCCCTGCATAAATGTTCATCTAGTATATACTCCCTCCGTCCGAAAATACTTGTCATCAAAATGAACAAAAGGGGATGTATGTACAACTAAAATACATCTAGATACATCTTCTTTTATTCATTTTGATGACAAGTATTTCCGGACGGAGGGAATAGTAATCATCATCAAGGAGACTCTCCTTGAGTTTACTCAAATCAGGATAATCATAAGTTTCACCAATAGGGTAGCGAGTAACAGGGAGTTCAATTCCAGATTTTTTTGCAGCAGCAGCAATTTGTTTCTCAAGAGCATAACCAAGCGAACTAATATCATCGAAAGTAGTAGAAGCATCATCAAGAGTATCAGACATAGTAACAGATTTAGTAGGAGCATCATGTTGTGGTGGTGAGGCAAACTTACTCATAACGGAAGGTGAATCAAGCGTAGCACTAGTGCTCAGAACAGTACCTCTTCTTGTAGTGGATAGTAAGATCAGAACCTTGGGGTCTCCTTTCTTACCCATAGTGGATGAAGTGCAGCAGGTAGGATACCTCAAGTAGACTTGTAAATATTGCTATGCTCCCAGGCAACGGCGCCAGAAAACGGTACTTGATAACCCTCAACCGTAAGGGATCGAGATAGTCTTCGCGGGTAAGAATAACCCAATTTATTGATTCGACACACGGGGAGCCAAAGAGTATTTATAAGCTTTGACAGTTGAGTTGTCAATTCAACCGCACCTGAAATATACTTACTGGCAACAAAAGATAAGTGGTAACAGTGATATGATAGTGATGATAGTAATAGTAAAAGTAAACAGCAAAAGTAAATAGCAGTAGTAAATGGCAAAAGTAGCAACTAGTGACAAGCAGGGTTTAAAACACTGTAGGCTAGGGAGATGGATGGTTGGGCGCTGCATGGATGAGATAGATTCTAACTTGGGGCACGGCACACGGAAAAGTAATGATCATCTAGGCAAATATCAAACATTAGGCATGTATCCCGTAGGTAGTTGTATGTGCTTGCAATAAGAACTTGCACAACATCTTTTGTCCTACCATCCCGCTACGAACGGGGCCAAAAGGAACTTATGGATATTAAGGTGCTCCTGTCAAAGAGCACCGGAACAAAGCAATGAACTCAATGGATACATGTAATCCTCAAACTACGGACCACCCCCTTTGGTGTCCCAAGCTGTCACTTTTGGGATCGCCGGTTCCGGACCGTAATAGGTGCAAACAACTCATAGATAGGATCACGAACACAAATATATTCATGCAAACACATATGGTTCAGATCTGAAATCATGGCACTCGGGCCCTAAGTGTCAAGCATTAAGAATAACAAGTTGTAGCAAAGATGATAAACACCATAGTAGATGATAGGCAACATGCCCCCAACGATCTGATAAACTATTACATGATCTAACTCATCCAATCCCTACCATCCCCTTCGCCTACAGCAGGGGAATTACTCACACATGAAAGGGGAAGTCATGGAGGGATGATGGAGTGGTGATGATGATGACGATGGCGACGATCTCCCCTCTCCGGAGGCCAATTCAGCCTCCAGATTAGCCCTCCCGAGGAAGAACAGAGGGTGGCGGCGGCTCCGCGACGGAAAACTGCGAAAGAACTTCTGATCTGGGGTTTCTGTGTCGGGAGTAAAAATACGAGGCAAAGTAGGGCACCAGGGGGTGTGGGACCCACCCAGGCGGCCCCCCGGCGCGCCCCAGGGGGGGCGCCCATAGGGCGCCTGGGCACCCCCTGGCCCCCCTCTGGCCCCACTTCTGGCTCCTGGTTCCTTCGGGTGCGTGGATTTTCTGTGATTTTTCGTGGATTTTTCTGAGATACCTAAAAATCCGTTTTCCTGCACACAAATAAACCATACAGGCAGCTCTGCTGAAAACAGCGTCAGTCCGGGTTAGTTTAGTCCAAATCATGCAAGAATGAGGCCAAAACAATATCAAAAGTGTTTGGAAAAGTAGATACGTTTGAGACGTATCAGCAAACGCCGGATCAGGTTCACACAACCTCGACGCCCCCTACCTGGCGCGCCAAAGATGTCGGGGAAACCGATCGCCCACGAACACCTATGGGACCGGAGCCCCTTTTTGCTACGGCAAGGGAGCAGAGGGTGCACGAAGAGCGGATCGAGGCGTGCACGCGAGCAGTTTACCCAGGTTCGGGACGCACGGATGCGTAAAACCCTACTCCTGCTTTGGTTTGTATTGTGTTCTTGGCTCGGGAGCGAGAAGAGCTACAGTACTTATCGCTAGCAACACCGAGTGTGAGAGTGATCGAAGATCGGAACCACCCCTACGTTGCGCATGGGCCTCCTTTTATAGGTCAAAGGGGTCACCGACAGGTGGCAACGTAGTTGAGGATAAAAATGTAAAAACGATGGTAGTTGGAACAGTGTATGCATACTGCTCTATACCTAACCCTGACGGCAGGGGACAAGGGCATTAGATGCCCGTCGCCGTCGCCCCAAACAGTGCAAAATGCGTCCGTCAGGGCGTCTCCGTTCGCCACGATGGTGGCCTCGTCATCGCAGCTCGCCACCGTGTACCCCAGGCTGCACAGCCTTCCGCCACGTGCGCCTGGAAGGGCCCCAGGGCGACGCGTGGCCGGATGAGCTGGAGCGCGGGTACCTAGTGGAAGTTTGCCGCGGTAAGCGCCTTGCCGCGGCCGCCATCTTGCTGCGCCCGGGAGCTTGTCGCTCTCCAGGCCTTGCCGGGATGCATGGCGCGTCGCGGCAAGTCTCTTGAAAATGCCACGTTTGGCCTTCCCGGCAAGCTCCTCTTGCCAGGGTCTTGTGCAAAAGAAAGTGGTCTTGAGCCTGGGGCGGCCTTCCCGGCAAGCTCCTCTTGCCGGGGCCTTGTCTCTTTAACTTGAATACTTTGTCCTTGAATGGCTCCAAAGGAAACACAGTGGGCCTTGGCGGACGTGCGGCAAGCCCTGCCACGGGACGTTGCGACTGCTCGTGCACAAGTTCGGGATACTAAGGTACCCCTACTTTAGTACACCGACAGCGAGGGGCTCCTGTGCACTATGAGGGGAGACTCCGGTTTACTCAAGAGAGAAAAACGAAAAACCAGGTTGCAAGGGGTCTGAGAAAGGTCAATAGAGACAAACAGGAAGCGGCACTACGAACGACTACGAGTTTTATGAAAACATGCGAATGCAATGCACATGATGCCATCATGAAATGATGCAATGACAAAATAAATAGAGCAAACAAAATGAAACACACGATGAAACTCAGAATAGCTGGAAGTCTTCTGAAGCGTCGGTCTGGGTGCGCCACAACTCTCCCACACTAACAAAGGATCTCGACCCGAGATCCTAGGGATGGCACCGGAGAGAAACGAAAAAGGAGGAGTAAAACAAAGTTGCTTCTCCGACAAACAAGTGAAACCAACAAACCTTGAGAGGTTGAAAAATTGAAGAATGACATGACAGAGATGAATGAAATTGAAAACACTCCGTTGGACAAGAGGAACAAGGAATACGACGAGAATGAAGATCTTATGTGAAAAGATAGACAATGAAACCACTCCGGTTAAAACAAGATAGAGAAGGAATAAGAACGAAAGAATTTGGACAACACTTTGACTGAAAATGGAAGGAAATAGAATCATGAACTTGACAAGATGGGTTGATACTTGATGAAATTAACAACACACTGCCTTTGAAACAAATGAAAGAATGGCTCAAGGGGTAAGAAAAATTTCAGACAGTACTCCAGTTGAAAAGGGAGACTAAACTTGATAAGATGAGAGAACTTGAATGGAGGACACAACGCTCCTGTTAAACTGGACCAGAAAGGAAAAGAACATGATCTTGACAAAATGAGGTGATGGTCAAAGAGAGCAATATCACAATGCCTCCAGAATGAAAGAATATAATATAGATCAATGAAAGAAATAAAAGGAGAATAAATTGACAACTTCTCCCACCATTGAATTTGAAAGAGCATACTTACAAAGATGGATTGAACAAATTTGTTGGAAATTCAACAACGAAAAGAATAATCTTGATGTTGGCTTATGTAAAACATCTCAAAACTTGAGGTGAAATTCTGCCACTAACGGAAACAATTGATTTGATTGAGAGCACCAAAGAGATGAAAAAGTTCTTCCACCAAGATGATAAAGAGATAACTTGGATCATTTATAAGCACCACAATACCAACATTCCCAATGGAAGGTTTTAGGTAAATTCTATACCAAGATACCCCAACACAGAATTTATTATGGGTTGAAACAACTCATAATCGAAGAGAAAATGATGGTTTTACAATATCTCATTCCTGACAACTTGTGAAACATGAAACACGAAGGGAAATTGTCAAGAATGACATAACACCATCTCAAAAGATAAGGGAGCAAATATTTCACTTCAAAATGCAAGATTAAGAATATTTGAGGTGCTCCAGTAAGAATCTTGATGAAGACTTCGAGGATGAATTAAACCATGATGAACCACCATGAATAACTCCGGTAATAAAAGGATGAGAAGTGAAAGATGAAAAGAATAAGATTCAAGGCTTGCAATGATTTAGATGGAGATTCCGATGAGATGGCCGAGAAACTTTCAAGTCCAGAAAAGAAAAGATGAAAGGACTTGGGATTATGATTTATTCGTCATGAACAAATTCTGAAGGAGGGGATTAATCAGCTTGATGAAAAGAATAAGTATTATGTTATGCTTATCCTCCATCAATTAAATTGATGAGAAGCAATATATTTTCATACTGCTTATTGCCGTTGAAAATGATTAAAGAGAGATATAGCACAATTCAACGGACCACCAACGGTAGGATTTTGAAAAGAACAAAATAATTGATATGATAACAAAGGAAGAGTAATCTTGAATGAACCACCGTACGAATTTATAATGAAAAAAGAAAAGAGTATGAATCACCGAAAAGAATTAGAAAAATAACAAAGGCACTTGAGGAAACTTAGATACAAAAGAATAAAGGGATCATGAGCAGAGTAGAGAATACTTGAATGAAGCACTGGAAGAATTGGGAGATGAATGAAGAAACAATATCAAATAATTATTCTGAGATGATGGCCTCCAAGGAATCAAAATGAAATAGCTCTGAAATGCTTTTGATGGTTATGAAAAGATTCCTCATGATAGAAAACAAATAAGAGGATGGTATGAATCTAGAACCATGAATCTTCAAGAGAACGGACCAAGATTTAAGAGAAACTCTTCTTCGGTCTTCAAATGTTGAGAATGACGACAAGAATACCATGAAGAATTTGCGGGATACTCCGGAAGAGTGAAAAGATGGAAGGTTTAACCAAGCATGAAAAGAATTTGAAAGCGATCTTGATGAAGGCATATGACTGATGGAATCCATACTTATGTCACACTTTGAAAAGAATTCTGTAATAACTCCAGATAATTAGAAGAGTCAGGTAAAATCCTGGCAAAAGACCTGTGGGTTAGGGCCCACTCAAAAGAAACACCGTTGGAATGATTACTTGAAAGAGAGATTGCACCGGTTGAATTAAATGGCTTGAATGAGATAACAACCTCAAAATAGCTTGAATGAATTTAGAATGGAAACGCGAGTCTTCTGTGATATCCTGCACACTCCAGATATGAATATAGAAGGTTGAATAAATAGGAGAGCCTTGGAAAAAAAATTCCAACATGGGAAAAAAGTGAAAAAAGAATAAGAGATATGATCGTCACCGAAGCTTGGATTTAGTCCACCGGAGAAGAAACAAGAAACAAAGAATGATAAACATGAAACTCCTGAGCATTTTCCTGAGAATCACCGGATAAGGAAATTGAAGGAAAAGAATGAAGAAACATCACATGAATAAAATGGATATTTCATTTGAGAATTTCTGGCTCTATAAAGAAAAGGGGTGGGATGGCGGGAAAAAATAAAGGCAACTTGGGATGAGTGAAACAAACACCATTGAGAAAAACCAAGAATTGGTCTTGCACATATTGAAAGGATTGGGTGAACTTGAAGAGAAGCACGCCGGTTGAGAAGAATTTAACATAACAATCGCGATGATCAAGAAGGAGTAGCACTCCCATAGAAATATGAGAACACCGCTTAGGAAAGGTATGAATCAACACTTGACATCGAAGCAACTCAAATACCACAACTTAAAACAAAACAAAGGATTTGGCTTGCGAAATAAGCCGGAACAAACATATGATAGAGATTTCGTCCAATGTTTTCGTGATGAGGCCCCCCAGGCATGACGTTACAAAGGACATTGCATCCCCGAATAAGCATAGCAAAGGATTCATTATGATGCAACCCCTAGTGTAAAATCGACCGTGACAAACGAACCACTAGACTTAAACCCCAACCTCATATCATGCATCCGTTGGAAGATTTCCTAAGAGCTACTTGAATTCCCACCTATTAATTCCCAAAACTTTCTGGTTATGCAATCTGGTGTTGGGGATACAGGGAAGCACCATATAACACACAACTAACAAGTCCTACATCCAGCTGTATCCATCCGTCAACACATAACCATGCACCTTCAGAAATTGTCTACCTCAGACCTTCGAAAAGCCTCTGCTATACTAGCTGTGGCAATACTCCCAAACTACCCCCCTAGTACTGGGTGCCGTCGGGGTTATCTCCCCACCAGACATGCATAGAAGCATTTTCGATGTTCTCTTCCCGAACTTCCTTGAAAAGAGACCATCACGACTACTCACATGGTAGTGTATTAAGTTTCAGTTTCTGTGTCAAGTTGCCTACAACCGGATATTAACGAACTCCAATCTGCCACATAACCACGGGCACGGCTTTCGAAAGATCATAACCCTGCAGGGGTGTCCCAACTTAGCCCATCACAAGCTCTCGTGATCAACAGAGGTAAAAAACCCTTATCTTAGGGACTACTCGATCAGACTCGGAATCTCGGTGTACAAGATATTTTTTCAATGGTAAAACAAGTCAAGCAAGACCTCCCGACGTGCTGACACCCTGATAGGAGCCGCGCGTATCTCGTCTCAGGCCACGATGGGATGAACGACGCGTACGGGAGCCAAAATACTCCAAGTTGCCAAGGGGCGGCCCCGCAAAGTGCTCTAGTTTGGACCAACACTCATGAGGAGCACTGGCCCTGGTTGTTAATTAAGTCCTCGGGTGCTAGCCGGTCCCTATGCAAGTTTTAGTTATTAGGCAAATGGTAAAACCAAAGTTGGGCCTTGCTGGAGCATTTTTATTTAAAGTGAACTATCAAGGGGGGCATTGAAAGTGCAACTATCCCCGGGTGGTTTTGGTAATTACTAACAACATATAGCTCATTGAACTAATGCTATTTGAAGACAATATTTCAGGAAAGTTCAATGATTGGCATGGCATGTATTAGGATTGTGGACCCCTCAAAATGATAAAGACAAAAGGATTGGCTCAAGCTCAGAGCTAAGGACTCTACATTTTCTATTTCAGTGATCCAAGATCACATTGAGTCCATAGGAAAGCCAATACTATTAAAAGGGGATGAGGTGTTGCTTAATGGCTTGCTTGCTCATGATGCTTAGTGATATGCTCCAAAATCCTCAACCACTTTCTCACATCCACATATGTCCCAAACCAAAAGTCAAACTCGGCCCCACCAAAAATATCTATCCGGCACCACCGAGTTCATTTGACATAGCCACTGCCAGAAAAGCTAATCATTTTGGTCTCACCGAAAGGGATCTCGGTCTCACGGAGATGGGATTGCAAACTCTTTGTTGCCTGTTGCAATATATTTGGTCTAACCGATATGTGCAATCGGTCCCACCGAGTCTCTAATGCAAACTCTCTGCTGCCTCTTCGTAACATTTCGGTCTCACCGAAATGAGCGAATCGGTCCCACCGAGTTTGCGTGACCAACTCTCTATGTGCTCATTACCAAAATCGGTATCACCGAGTTTGTGTAATCGGTCCCACCGAGATTACATTATGCCCTAACCCTAATGAAATCGGTCCCACCGAGTTGATCATATCGGTCCCACCGAAATACCTAACGGTCACATTATGAACTAAATCGGTCCGACCGAGTTCTTTGAATCGGTCCCACCGAGTTTGGTAAATTGTGTGTAATGATTAGATTTTGTGTGGAGGCTATATATACCCCTCCACCCACTCTTCACTCGTGGAGAGAGCCATCAGAACATACCTACACTTCCATCATTCATGTTCTGAGAGAGAACCACCTACTCAAGTGTTGAGATCAAGAGATCCCATTCCTACCGTATGAATCTTGTTCTCTAGCCTTCCCCAAGTTGGTTTCCACTCAAATCCTTCTTCCACCATTTCCAAATCTGTGAGGAGCTGTTTGAGTGTTGGGGGAGACTATCACTTGAAGCATTTGAGCAAGGAGTTCATCATCAACATACCATTTATTACCTTTTGGAGAGTGGTGTCTCCTAGATTGGTTAGGTGTCAATTGGGAGTCTCCGACAAGATTGGGGAGTTGAACCAAGGAGTTTGTAAGGGCAAGGAGATCGCCTACTTCGTGAAGATCTACCGCTAGTGAGGCAAGTCCTTCGTGGGCGATGGCCATGGTGGGATAGACAAGGTTGCTTCTTCGTGGACCCTTCGTGGGTGGAGCCCTCCGTGGACTCGCGCAGCCATTACCCTTCGTGGGTTGAAGTCACCATCAACTTGGATGTATGATAGCACCACCTATCGGAACCAAGACAAAAACATCGTTGTCTTCACTTGTGTTTGCTCCCTCTAAACTCCTCCCTTTACCTTCATATGCAATTGTTTATTTTCCGCTGCTATACTCTTAGAATTACATGTGTAGGTTGATTCCTTGACTTGTGCTAAGTTGCTAAAATCTGCCAAGAATTAAAATTGGGAAAATGATAGATTTTTATTTGGTCAAGTAGTCTAATCACCCCCCCTCTAGACATACTTTTGATCCTACAAGTGGTATCAGAGCTTTGGTCTCCATTTGCCGTGATTTCCATAGAATTGGTGATCACAACCTTGGTTTCACAACCTAGGAGAGTATGGCATCTAGCGAGGGAAGTTACCACCGTAGAGGTCCTTATTTTGATGGTACTAATTTTGCTAGTTGGACGCAATGCATATTCTTGGACATAACCCCGGCATTTGGGCTATTGTGTGTGTTGGTTTGCAAGGTGAATTCTTTGATGGGAGGGAACCGAACCATGAAGCTACCGCGGAAGAGTTGAAGATGCTGCAATACAATGCTCAAGCTTGTGATATCCTCTTCAACGGATTGTGCCCCGAAGAATTCAACAAAATCAGCCGTCTTGAGAATGCATAGGAAATTTGGGATACTTTGATTGATATGCACGAAGGTACCGACTCCGTCATGGAATCCAAGTTGGATGTGCTCCAAAGTCAACTTGACAAGTTCAAGATGAAGGATGGTGAAGGTGTCGCTGAAATATACTCTAGGCTTGCTCTCATCACAAATGAGATTGCCGACTTAGGAAGTAAAGAGATGACCGACTTATTCATCATCAAGAAGATCCTAAAACCCTTGGATGGAAAATATGATACCGTGTGTACATTGATCCAAATGATGCCAAATTACAAAGATCTCAAGCCAACAAAAGTCATTGGAAGAATTGTTGCTCATGAGATGTCACTCAAAGATAAAGGAGAGCTTCACAACAAGTCTAGTGGTGCTTACAAAGCTTCATGTGACGCTCCTACATCATCAAGTGAGAAACAAGACTTCAATGAAAAATTGAGCTTAATGGTGAAGAACTTCAACAAGTTGTACAAGAGTAGAAGCAAAGAGAGAAGTTCCAAGTCAAGGTCCTACAATGATAAGAGATCTTCTAGTCATAATCGGAATTGCTACAATTGTGGAAGACCCGGACACTACTCCAATGAGTGTACGACTCCCCACAAGAGAAGAGAAGACTCACCTAAAAGGAGAAGTAGAAGAGAAGATTCACCACCAAGAGAGAGAAGGAGTAGAGATGGTCATTATGAACGAAGACCTTCTCGGAGAAGCAAAGATTCGGAAAGGAAGGACAAATCATCAAGGAGCTATACAAGACGAAGACATCAAGCTCATGTTGGTGAATGGGCATCCAGTTTCGACTCCGATAACCACTCTGAGAGAAGCTACTACTCCGACTCCGAAGGTACTCAAGACGAAGGTGTTGCCGGAATTGCTCGTGTCAACCAACTCCTACAACATATTTGACTCACCAAATGAAGGAATTGGAAGATGCTTCATGGCTAAAGGCCCTAAGGTATCACACCCCGAGTATCTTAATTTCAATAGTGATGAAGATGACTTGCTAGGAGATGATGATTTACTTGTTGGTAGCAATAGTGATGAAACTTTTGATGAAAACTATGATAAAGTTACTATTAATCATGCTAATCAAGATAAAACGAATGGCAATGATAAGGAGAAGATTGAGCGTCTGACTAAAGAACTAAACACTCTTAAGTTAGCTCATGAAACTACCTTGGAAGATCGTTGAGAACTTTTAAAGACTCATGAGAAGTTACGCTTTGAAAACGTCAACCTTGAGCAAGAGCATGAGTTCTTAAAGGCAATCAATGATGATCTTCACAAGAAAAGTTCTTCTTACATTGCCAAGCGTTTACTCTTGTCTACCTACATGCCACAAGTAAAATCTAGAAACAAGAACAAGAAAGATTCTTCCTCTAGTAGTAACAATAATCATGCTAAATCCAATGATGTTGCTTCTAGTAGTTCTCTTGATTCCACTAATGACTCTCTTAGCCAAGTTACACTTGAGCAAGAAAATAGCTTATTGAAGGGATTATAGAGAAAGTTGTTTACAAGAGTCTTGCCGGGAGTAAGAAATTTGAGGAGATTGTACGCAAGCAAGGAAGACACCGGAAGAATCAAGGTGTTGGTTTTGAACGAAAGTTCAATGCCAATGGAGTTGAATGGGAGGAAGATCAATACCCCAAGACGAAGTTTGTTCCTCAACGAGAGAAGTATGATCCTACTTCTTTTCAAGGGACACAAGAACCAGATGATCTTCCACCACAAGACCACAAGCTAAAGGGCAAGGATAAGCTTCAAGAAGGGATTGATGCATTTGAAGAAGCTCCTAAGGCCTTGGTCAAGTGGGTCCCCAAAACTACATCAAGTTCTACCTCATCAAGTACGACTACAACTCCAAGGATCCCCATCAAGATGGTGTGGATCACAAAGAAGAAGAACTAGGAAGTTCTTGAGGGTGACTCCGCCAACACACTTCACTCATATCATTTTGGCAAAGGACAAGTGAAAACAACTTTCACATGTTGCACTAGTTCAAGGAGTCACAAACCCTCTTGTTGGTAAGACAAGGGACAAGGTAACCTAATGCTTTCATGCACATCATCTTGTGTGCAATTCACTCTATGTCTATGGATATCCTTGTTTGTTCCTTATGGGACTAACCCGTGTAGGTATTGAAAGTGCAACTCACTCCAATGGATTGCTCCAAATGATCTAGATCAACATTGAGCGTCTACATCTTCAACACCTACATGAAGTCATCATTGACAAAACCCAAGGTTAGTTCATCCCTCCTAGGGGGGATATCACATCTAGGGGAACTTTACTCTAACAATTGAGATAAAGCAACTCTAATGATGTGAACACACCAATACTTTATGTAAAAGTGGTAACCCCACTTGCGCTTAAACGATGAGTATGACCTATGATCAAAGGTTCTCATTTGACTCCTAAGTC
This sequence comes from Secale cereale, assembly GCA_902687465.1. Taxonomy (NCBI): domain Eukaryota; kingdom Viridiplantae; phylum Streptophyta; class Magnoliopsida; order Poales; family Poaceae; genus Secale; species Secale cereale. Next base: position 226,362,079 of record LR738710.1, on the reverse strand, counting down.
AATATACTCATATATAGATGACCTAGTCATCGCCAATTGCTTGATAGATGCTAGAATGGTTATGCATGCTTTGCCACCTGTTTTATTTGCCATCTTATTGTGTGAGCATGTTGAATGCATATTTTTCTCATTCGAGGACATCCATTTGTTGCTTTGATTGTTTGTCTCTTTTTATTTTGCCAAATGGATGGACTAGAATGCCTAAGTACCCCCTCTAGCTATTTATGTTTTTCTCGTCTCAAACTCTATTCATGCTACATCACAAAGCTTGATCAAGTCATATTTGAACCACTCTGTGTGAGGAGCACTCGGAGTCCCCGATTCGTCATAGGCTTAAACATCCAAAACCTCTTTGTGCATTTCGGTATGACCGAGTCATCCACTTCGGTCACACCGAGTTCACTAAGTTGATCTAGGTTTTCAATCATGGTGCAACCGATTTGATGTTTTCGGTCCCATCGAGTTGCAGTAACTGCTCAAAGTTTTGCATCTCGGTGCCACAGAGTTGGTCCACTCCGTCACACCGACAGTGTCCGGTTATATATACTCACGGGCCAAATTTCAGAAAACATTCCAAACTCCTCAGCCCACGCGTGACCTGCCCTGCCTCTTCGGTTCTCCGAATCATCTCCTCGCCGCTAGCGACCTCTCGCCGCTGGACTCCGCCGCCGTCAACGGAAATCCTCACCGCCGTTGCCGCCATAGCAAGTTCAGCGCCGAGTTAGGGTATGGACTTGACTCTTTGTGCTATTCCTTAACTCTGATTCATAGCACAATGCATTGCCATGTTTTTCTTCCACGTAAGAGATCTTCCTATCCAGCAAAAACTCCGTAGAAAGTAGTTTTGACTCAAAAAAAATTAGGGTTAAGTCTCAGCCGAACTCATCTCGGACCGACCGAGTTGTAGAAATCGGTCTCACCGATTTGGCTTAGGCCATTGCACAAGTGATTTCGGTCTGACCGAAAATTGCAAATCGGTGTGACTGAGTTCAACTCTCTATGAAACCCTTGCGATATCGGTGCCACCGAAAGGTGACTCGGTCTGACCGATTTTACTAGTTCAGGCTCCAGAATTGCTTCGGTGTCATCGAGTTTAACAATCGGTAGCTCTGAAATGCTTTCTGTAGAGAACTAAAACTAAGTTTTCTTATCATCTTTTTTGCCAAATTATGTGCTATGTGATGCTCATCCACTCTACCTCATCTACATCTATTGACATGGTCAGGTTGCAGTGTCAGAGATGTTTGAGGGCAATGACAGTCAGAACAAGTCTAAGGAGCAGGTACAATTGAGTGAGGGCTCTAGTCCCAACAACTCCAGCTATTATGAAAGCAGCAGAAGCACTCCCAGTGACCTTCCAAAGGCCGCCACCAAGACCAGAAAGAAGAGAACTTCAGATTCTGAGGATGAGGACTTTGTGGCAGATGAGGCCACTTCCAAGAAGAAAGTACTCAGGAAGGAGTATGGCACAGCTGAGGCATCCAAGCGAGGGCAGAAAAGAAAGATCCCTGCCAAGAGGACTCCCATGTCTAAGAACAGAGCCTCTACTCAAGAGACTATGGTGTTCACACTTGAATCCAGGGATGATGAGCCTGAAGGTACAAAGAAGAGACCTAGGAAGACAACAACCAGAGTGATTGGAAAGCCATCCATGAGGTATGATGATGAAGCTGCAACACAAGAGGAAGAGGTTGCTGCACCAGCACCCAAAGCTCAGAAGCTTATGGGAGATGCTATCTAGTCTGGGCTGCCCCTTCTAAGCCCAAGACTGCTCCGAAAGCTACTCAAGCCACCAAGTCTGCACCCAAGAGGAGCACAAGAAATATTCCAGCTTCAGAAAAGAACAAGGCCCCAGTGCCTGAAGTTGCTGAGGAAGCTAAGGCTCAAGTGCTCAGAAAGCTGAAGCCCAAGATCCCTGATCACAATGATGCTCATTTACTTGTTGAGGACATGAAGCTGAGAAAGGATGCATGTCTCAGGTTGTGGAGAAATTTTGATCCATATGCCATAAGGAGAAGGACTGCTGTGGACTACAGGTTTCACACAAAGGAACAACAAGACTTCTATGAAACAGTCATGCTTGATAAGAAGCCCATTGTTTGTGATATGAGAAGAATGGACTATGACTTCATTGATGATAATGCAGACTATTTCCTCAATGTGCATGAGAGCTTCAAAGCATGTGGAGTTGACAAGTTTGTGGCTCAAATGTTGACTAAGTGGAATGATGAACTCATCAGGCAATTCTATTCCGCAGCCCACTTCTATCCTGATGGAAGGATTGTATGGATGTCTGAAGGTACAAGGTACCAGTCGACTGTTGCTGAATGGGCCAAGCTAATCAATGCCCCTGAAGAACATGAGGATGATCTAGATGTCTATGCCTAGAAGAAGCAAGACTACAACTCCATGGCAAATATGTACAAGGTGATCCCCGATGATGATCTAGAAACTCACAAGTTTGGATATGTACATCATTTGCAGGCTGGTCTAGCCACCATCAACACAATCTTGAGGCATACACTGCTGCTAAGTGTGAAGATGCAAATATGATCATACGACATTCCATCAACATGCTGCATATATTTGATGTGCCTCAGAAGTTTAAAGTCATGAGTCTCATTGTAGAAACAATCAAGAGGACTGTTGCAGGTCAGAAGAGATCATGTGGGTATGCTCCACACACCCAGATGCTTATCAACTCTAAAATGGGCATAGACACTTACTTGTTGGACAAGGAATACCTACCCTTGGTGCCTGACTTTGAGGACAACACAGTTGTCATGGATGAGAATGAACCATCTCCAGTACAAGCTCATTAAAGGAGAGAGAAGGCTAAAGCAGAGAAAGCTGCAAAGATGCTAAGTGCAGAAGAAGCATCTCAAATGACTGTCAAGTCCAAGAAAGATCAAATGGCATATCTGATTCAAGCTATCATGAGGATTGAGAAGGGCTTGGCCACCCTGACTCAGAATCAGGAGAGCTTGGAGAGGATCATTGAGACTAAGTTCTATGATCTTGATCTAAAAGTGACAGAGATCCAATCTGTAGTTGAGAAGCTTCAGGAGGAAGCAGAGGAGAGAGGATGACCGGCTACCACAGATGCATTTCAGCGAGTGCCTCGAGGTCAGAGATGTGCTGAAGTGCCAGTTCCAAACACCATAGCTACTACATCTGCACCAACAGCTACAGATTTAGTGCCACCTCCAGCAGCCAATCCACCAGCTCCAGCTACTTCGTCTGAAGCCTTCGTCCTTGAAGTTCTCTCTACACCGCCTCCCGAAGACCAAGCCTGAGAGACGCATAGCACTATGCATTTTCGAACTTTTTGGTCATTTGTTGCCAAAGGGGGAGAAATGTGTATAGATCATAGGCTTTGAGAGAGAGTGTTTTGCCTCTTTGGTCTCTCTTTCTTTTGGTTGAACTTCACTTGTATGTTTGCTTAATACTCTACTTTATGTGTGTGAGATACGTGTGTGATCATGTGTTTGATCATATGCTACCTTAATGTTGGCTTGGATGATACTATATCTATATTCCACATGATCATTCACTTTGCTTGGTGATGAGTGCATGTTTTAGTGTATATCATTTTGAGCGCTCCACCAAGATGTATGTGACATGGAAGAGTAACCCATGATCCTAATCGATTGTGCATTTGCATTCAAACGCAAATACTAGATAATGCAAAAATTTATGGGGAGCTCTTGCTCATCACATACTTCTTAAAGTGACGATGTATTTAACTCTTATTATCATTTGTCGAAGCTATGATCTATATGTTGTCATCAATTACCAAAAAGGGGGAGATTGAAAGTGCAACTATCCCCGGGTGGTTTTGGTAATTACTAACAACATATAGCTCATTGAACTAATGCTATCTCAAGACAATATTTCAATAAAGTTCAATGATTGGCATGGCATGGATTAGGATTGTGGACCCCTCAAAATGATAAAGACAAAAGGATTGGCTCAAGCTCAAAGCTAAGGACTCTACATTTTCTATTTCAGTGATCCAAGATGACATTGAGTCCATAGGAAAGCCAATACTATTAAAAGGGGATGATGTGTTGCTTAATGGCTTGCTTTCTCATGATGCACAGTGATATGCCTCAAAACCCTATACCACTTTCTCACATCCACATATGTCCCAAACAAAAAGTCAAACTCGGTCCCACCGAAAATATCTATCTGGCGCCACCGAGTTCATTTGACATAGCCACTGCCAGAAAACCTAATCATTTCGGTCTCACCGAAAGGGATCTCGGTCCCACGGAGATGGGATTGCAAACTCTCTGTTGCCTGTTGCAACATTTTTGGTCTAACCGAGATGTGCAATCGGTCCCACCGAGTCTATAATGCAAATTCTCTGTTGCCTCTTCATAACATTTCGGTCTCACCGAAATGAGCGAATCGGTCCCACCGAGTTTGCCTGACCAACTCTGTGTGTGCTTATTACCAAAATCGGTCTCACCGAGTTTGTGTAATCGGTCCCACCGAGATTTCATTATGCCCTAACCCTAATGAAATCGGTCCCTCCGAGTTGATCATATCGGTCCCACCAAAATACCTAATGGTCACATTATGAACTAAATCGGTCTGACCGAGTTCTTTGAATCGGTCCCATTGAGTTTGGTAAATTGTGTGTAACGATTAGATTTTGTGTGGAGGCTATATATACCCCTGCACCCACTCTTCACTTGTGGAGAGAGCCATCAGAACATACTTACACTTCCACCATTCATGTTCTGAGAGAGAACCACCTACTCAAGTGTTGAGATCAAGAGATTCCATTCCTACCATATGAATCTTGTTCTCTAGCCTTCCCCAAGTTGCTTTCCACTCAAATCCTTATTCCACCATATCCAAATCTATGAGGAGCTGTTTGAGTGTTGGGGAGACTATCACTTGAAGCATTTGAGCAAGGGATTCATTATCAACACACCATTTATTACCTTTTGGAGAGTGGTGTCTCCTAGATTGGTTAGGTGTCAGTTGGGAGCCTCCGACAAGATTGTGGAGTTGAACCAAGGAGTTTGTAAGGGCAAGGAGATCGCCTACTTCGTGAAGACCGCTAGTGAGGCGAGTCCTTCGTGGGCGATAGCCATGGTGGGATAGACAAGGTTGCTTCTTCGTGGACCCTTCGTGGGTGGAGCCCTCCGTGGACTCGCGCAGCCGTTACCCTTCGTGGGTTGAAGTCTCCATCAACTTGGATATACGATAGCAGCACCTATCGGCACCAAGACAAAAAACATCATTGTCTTCACTTGCATTTGCTCCCTCTAAACTCCTTCCTTTACCTTCATATGCAATTGTTTACTTTTCGCTTCTATACTCTTAGAATTGCATGTGTAGGTTGATTGCTTGACTTGTGCTAAGTTGCTAAAATCTGCCAAGAATTAAAATTGGGGAAATGATAGATTTTTATTTGTCAAGTAGTCTAATCACCCCCCCCCCCCTCTAGACATACTTTCGATCCTACACCCATAAACCACAACCGTCTTAGGAACACAGAATCAAGGAACATAACACTGGTTTATCAGTTCTTAAGGCGTCATGAGTGGAACAAAACACTGAGCAAAAGGCCAAGCCTTCCACCCATTGCCATGTATATAGGTGCATTAATGTAAATAATAGATATTGTGTTATTCCCAAAAACCCAATCCACATGGAGCAAACTTCATCTTCTCCTGCAACTAACATGCTATAAGAGGGGGGCTTGAGAAAATCATAACTTAGCCAAACAATTGTTTGCTAGGAAGGTAGTTAGAGTTTTCATGGCAAGGTAAGGGCTGACATGTAAAAGGATATGTATTGCGACAAAGCAATAGAGCTGGGCATCTAGCATGGCAACAATAGAGGTGATATCAAGGAATTGTCATCTTGCCTGGGATCCCGCAAGGAAGAAGAACGAGTCCATGAAGAAGACAAACTGACGTAGTCGAACGGATCCTCACAACTCCGGAACGGAACCGAAGCTAACGAGAGAAGCAAACCGGAAAGAAGCAAACAACATGGTAAACACATATATCATAACCATGGCATCATGCACAAACAAGTATGATGCATGTCCGATTTAAATATGCATGTCAGGCAAAGTGCAACAAACAACACTACAATTTAGGTGGAGATCAATATGCAACGAGTTGCATATTGACAAAACACCACATCCAATTATTTAGTTCACTCTCGTTCATATACACAACATATTTAATGTTGATTAACATGTCAAGGACTGAAGCACAATTAAACTACCTATCTAGGCAATTTAAATAGGGCCGGAAACAATAAACAATAATTTCGGAAAATCCCCATGTGCATATTTTGAATTTGGTACTGTTCTACCCACCCCATTTACATATGAAGTTTATTAAATTTGGAGCTAAGATTATTTAGTTATGAAATAAACCATTTTAGCATGTTATTGACACAAATTTAAACAAACAAGAAGTTAATTTTATTAAAATGAATGAAAGTTGCATATTAATAATCTATACAACATTCTAAGTTTTTTCATATATAAAGTTTTTACATATGATGCAAGGTTGTGGAGTTATTAAATGCATAAACATGGAGGGTCAGAGTGTGAATATGCATTTTCTCTAGAAATTAGCTAAATTCGCATAAAGGGAAAAAACATGCTGGGCCAAAATAGCTAGGCGGACTGGGCTGCTCACATTGGGCTCTGGCGGACTGGGCTGCTCACATTGGGCTCTGGCGGCCTGGCGCGGAGGTAAGCCTCAAGCCTTGGCGCGGCTGGCAGGTAGGAGCTGGGCGCGGCCGGTCGATGGAGGAGGCCCAAGAAGGCGCACGGGAGGTTGGGCCTCACGGAGACGTGACCCAGGAGGGCGCAGGAGGCAAGGGCTCATCGTACTTGTCCACGCTGGCGCTGGACCAAGTCAGCGCGAGGCGACGGTCATCGTTCTTGTTTGAAGCAGGGGATCGACGGCCTCCATGGCCTGGTTCTCCCGGTGAGGAGCAGGTCCAGTGAGCTGGACGCGAGGGAGGCCGGGAACGGATTGATCCGGGCATGGCGTCCCCGGATCCAGCGACGAACGAAGGCGCTAGGCTCCATGTGGTCGGCAGCGCGACGGAGCTCTTGGCATGAGGGAGGTTCCTGCGAAGGGGAGAGAGGGGGAGCCGAGAGGTTAGGATGGAAGGAAGGAAGGAGGAGAAGGGAAGAGGGGTCATGGCCTGATGCCGCGACACTGCTCCGGCGAGGCCGTCGGCGGGTGGTGGCGCTCGGGGCGAAGGTGCGGAGGCGGTTGCCTCTACGGGAGGATGCGTGAGGCGAGGCTGGGGCGAAGAAGCAGAGGGCGAAGCGAAGCATAGGAATCCATGGCGTAGTCAACGGGCGAACATGGCCTGCAGGCAGCGGTAGTTGGCGTCAAGCGAGCGGGGACAGAGCTCCATGGCGCGGGGATTTCGAGGACGGAGGTACTCATGCGCTCGTGCAGAGGAGGCAGGGCCTCGGGCGGCTGCGACTACGGGTCCTCATGGGCTGTCAAACGCGTCGGAAGACAGGGAAGTACGAGCTCGAGCTGGTGGATCTGATGACTGCAGGTGGCGATGGGCAATGGAGTGTACGGATTGGGCATCGACGGAAAACAAGGAAGAAGGTCGGGGAGATTGGATCGGGAGGAGATCCCGAGGTGCAAGGTGGAGTGGCGGCGCGGAGGAGGAAGGGAGGGATGGGACAGCCTAGGTCTAGGGTTAGACTGCTATTTAAATCAAGTGAGTCTAAATGCAGACTAATGGAAGCCCTTAGATCTAAATTAGACGGATGATAAATATGGCTAGGGGAGTCCAAATAAGAAAAATGATATGTTTTAGGGATGTTTGGAGATGATCCGGACCCATCGATCACGGCTGCCCGGATCGGGTTCGGGGAAGTTTCAGATGCGCACGCGAGGGGATCTATACACTATGAGGGGAGACTCCGATTTACGCAAGAGAGAAAAACGAACAACCAGGTTGCAAGGGGTCTGAGATAGGTCAACAGAGATAAACTGGAAGCGGCACTATGAACGACTACAAGTTTTATGAGAACATGCGAATGCAATGCACATGATGCCATGATGAAATGATGCAATGCAAAAATAAATAGAGCAAACAAAATGAAACACACGGCGAAACTCAGAATAGCTGGAAGTCTTCTGAAGCATTGGTCTTGGGGGCATCACACCCCATATGGTATGTACTGCCTTATCCGCATGCCATTCAGATTAAAGAGTGTCGGGTCAACTTTTGCAAGGGCAGTCCAGATTGGTTTTGAGCCACAGTTACACAGAAATAGAAGCCTATATGGAAGCTATCGTGTTCAAAACCAAGGATAAGGCCACCCTTCTCCAAGATTTGGAGGAGACATTTGCTAATCTGCGCAAAATCAATTTGAATCTTAATCCGAAGAACTGTGTGTTTGTTGTTCCCTCCGGCAAGCTACTTGGGTTCTTCGTATCCCACCGGGGGATCGAAGCTAACCCTGACAAGATCAAAGCCAGTGAGCAAATCCAAGCACCAAGGACATTTAAGGATGTGAGGCGCTTAACAGGATGCATTGCCGCGCTGAGCAGATTTATCTCCAAGTCTGCCGAGCGTGTCCTACCGTTCTTTAAGATCTTGAAGAAGGCAGGGCCTATGAAGTGGACCCCGGAAGCAGATGCAGCCCTGGAGGAGTTGAAGGCCTACCTTTCATCTATACCCACCTTGGTTGCGCCCAAATCCCAAGAACCGTTGTTGTTATACTTGGGGGCAACCAACCAAGTGGTCAGTGCGGCCTTGGTAGCGCAGCGAGAAGTGGATGAGGCAGAAAGCGAGCAGAACACGGCAGAGTTAGAGAAGGATCAGGACATCAATGAGCACGGCAATGAGAGCAACCCCAAGGACGCAGCAAGGAAGGAAGTGGTGCAACGCCAAGTGTACTTCGTCAGCTCCTTGTTACAGGGGGCTAGATCGACGTACTTTGGTGTGCAAAAGTTGATCTTTGGTCTCGTTATGGCCTCAAGGAAACTGCGCCACTACTTCCAAGCCCACGAGATCACGGTTGTCACTCGTTCTCTGCTGCAAGGATACTCCGAAACCCTGAGGCTACTGGCAGAATAGTGGACTGGGCTTTGGAGTTATCCAGCTTTCGTTTGATGTTTGAGAGCACATCAACTAATCTGAGGAGGGCACTGTCAGAGTTTATTATAGAATGGACGCCAACCCCTGATGAGGAAGTGATAGAGACAGTTACCCCCAACAAGGAATCACCCCAAGAATGAATTATGTATTTTGATGGTGCTTTTTCCCTACAAGGTGCAGGGGCTGGCGTGCTTCTTGTTGCCCCCTCTGGGGAACACTTGAAGTACGTCGTCCAAATGCATTTTGCCCGGGAAGAAGCCACCAACAATACAACAGAGTATGAAGGGCTCCTTGCCGGGCTCAGAATTGCAGCAGAATTGGGAATTAAGAAGCTGATAATTCGAGGAGATTCACAGCTTGGGGTGAGACATGTCAACAATGATTACCAAAGTCCATTGATGGAGGCATAGGTCGAGGAAGTGAGGAGATCGGAGGAGCACATTGACGGGTTGCAAACAGAGCACATACCCCATGCGGAAAACAGAATAGCTGATCACCTGTCAAAGTGTGCGGTGCAGAAGCTTCCTGTGGAACCATGAACTTTTGTTCTCCGTATCTCTCAGCCCTCTGTATCACCAACAACAATGGCCCGGAAAAGGAGAAAGTTGGACTACGGCAAGCCTCTCCTGGCAGAGACCCTACCGGAAAAAACTCCTCACAGCCTGCCGGACCACCCCCTCTAGCCGGGCCAATGGACCCCACGAACAAGGCTGGTGCTCCCGCAACAGAGGATGTGCCGCTAGTCCGCGTTGCCGAGCCCTAGGCTCTAGCTTGGGCAAGGCAAATTGTCCACTTCCTCCAAACCGGAGAACTCCTCGGCGACTAAGAGGAAGCTGAAAAAGTAGCCCGGAGGGCCAGTATGTATCAGTTTGTCGATGACACTCTACATGGAAGGAGGCCCAATGGTGTGAAATTGAAGTGTGTCTGCCGGGAGGATGGAAAGGAACTGTTGGCTGAGATTCACAGAGGAATGTGCGGCTCCCACATTGGATCAAGGGCATTAGTTGGGAAAGCACCCTGGCAAGGATTCTATTGGCTCAAAGCCCTCCAAGATGCGTTCGAGCTCGTCACGACATGTGAAGCCTGTTAGTTCCATTCCAAGAAAATACAGCTCCATGCCCAAACTTTTCAAATAATCCCTCTATCATGGCCATTTTCAGTCTGGGGGATCGATATCCTCGGGCCCTTCCCCCAAGCAATCGGGGGCTTTGAATTCTTGTTCATTGCCATCGACAAGTTTACAAAGTGGCCGAAAGTGACTGCGCGAGAAAGGTGACTGCTCAGTAAGCTATCAAGTTCTTGAAAGAATTGGTGTGTCGTTTTGGAGTTCTGGCAAGGATCATCACCGACAACGGCACCCAGTTCACGAGCCACGCCTTCATGCAATATGTTCGTACCCTCGGATGCATGATCTCATTCGCCTCTGTGGCACACCCATGGAGCAATGGACTAGCTGAGAGGGTGAACACTGAAGTGCTACGTGGACTCAAGACAAGAACTTTTGATACGCTGCACAAGCACGACAGGCGGTGGATTGAGGATTTGCCGGTAGTTCTCTGGTCCCTCAGAATGACACCTAACCGAGCTACCGGGCAGATTCCCTTCTCCCTGGTCTATGGGGTAGAAGCAGTTATCCCCACGGAAGTAATTTACGGGTCCCCTCGAGTGCTTGCCTACGATGAAGTAGCGCAAGATCAGCACCGGCATGATGATGCTGTGCTACTCGAGGAGAACCGTCTCCGGGCTGCTACGCGTGCTGCATGCTACCAGCCAGCCCTGCGTCGCTATCACAGCCGCAGGGTTCATGCCCGGTATTTTTAGGAAGGTGACCTTGTCCTTAGGCGCGTTCAATCCGCCAAGGGTACAAACAAGCTGTCACCAAAGTGGGAAGGCCCTTACCGGGTGGTACGAGTCACCAGACCTAGCGCAGTCCGTCTGGAGACCGGAGATGGCACTCAGTTGCAAAACTCATGGAATATTGAGCATCTCCGCAAGTACTACCCGTAAGGAGTTGCTGTCGGGCCTGCCCGGTAGCCACCCTTTCATACAGGTCTTGCCTCAGCTACATGTAACCCCTTGTACGAGGACCCCGTGCAATATAAAATAAAGAAGCGATGTAGGGGGGCTCCCAACTAAGATTGCATGCATGCACAAGCACACCAAGATCACTGCATAAGCATTTCATGAGCATTTGCATATGCATATAGATAGGATCGCATCCTGCATTCATTCTCACCTACATGAAGTTGCAGGTCCCTATCGTGAACTTGGCTTCGATTAGGAGTGAGAAGGTTGCATGACACAACAATCGCCAGCAAGTCAATAGATAAGTTCTACCGCCTATTCGTTGATGTCTTGTAAGCTATAACTTGTGCATAAGAAAACCTCGCCACTCTCTTGAGGCTTGGGTGCTCCCATCCCAGACTCGAACGTTGCTTCGGTCAGGATGGTTGTAGTAGCCTTTGGTGAAAAGAAGTTGGCAGGGGGCTGGTCCCTTTGTCTATTCCCTGGTAGATATGATTCTCCGGCAAACAAAAAGGGTGCCGGCAAGGTAGCTTGCCGGGAAAACTCATTTATTTGCATACAGAGGAATCTCACCTCTGCATGGACATACACATGCATGGGTCCCCAGCAAGTCTCATCTTTGTCATTAACATGATGATACAAGTATAAGCATTACAGAACACAAACATGCACTCGGGGGATTACATTATTTAAATTTAAATTTGGCGATTGCCTACAGGTTTAAGATCGAAAAAAAGATAAGTGCCCCGTAAACTCCTCTCCTTGTCCCTCTTATCCCAGGTGGTGTTGTGGGAAGAGAAGAGGATGTGTGATGCACCGGCACAACACCACCCCAATCCTCGTCAGGAACTGGTTAGACCAGCCTGACCAGATCGGGAGTGGCGAGGCTGTAAAGAAGGAAGACATGCGGGGCACCTCGACGGCCCCATAGTCACCACCTCTAGGGCTAGGTGGGGGGCTCCAGCACAAGCACCGGCAGGGTAAGACGCTGGAGCCCAGCCAGAAGACCCTAAAAGGAAGCGAAAGAACCAGGGGGCAAGCCTTTTCCCGGTAGCCGGAAGAAATGGTGGTGAATGCGCCGGGAAAAGGGGGGAAGAGTCGGACAGACGAGCAACAGGTCGCTGGTACGAGACGAACGCGTCGATGTGGTCGTGCTCCTACTAGACGGCCTGCCTCCCATCTTCTCCTTCTCCCCAGGCTTCATCTCCATCAACACCGCTCTGGGGGAGGCCGAGGCCCCAGTCCGGCGCCTTTAGCGGGGAAACAGCAAGCAGCCAGAGCAGCCAGGGGACTGGAGGCACGCCGCTCCCCACCTTGGTGGCAGGAAGGCGCGCCTCTCGTCGATATCACCACCGAGACTTCTGGGAGGGGTAGTGCTGGGATTACCAACGATCTCCAACCCCGCTTCCTGGCCGAGCTCCGAAGAAACAAAGAAGTTCACCAAGCCAAGGACCAGGCTCGCTCCCCAAGCATCAGCACCAACATGAGGCAACAATAGCCCCAATCAGGAGCACGGGGGCTGGCCCCAGGCCCCTCTCTTTGACATAGCTAGTAGAAGCGAAAGATGAGAAGAGGAGGAATGCAAAGATGGATGGCTCTACCCTCCTCTGGCCCTTCCTTTTATAGGCAGGACGAGGTGGAGGGCTTCTCCATCAACAGGCGGCCACCGTCCTCCTCTGCCAATTCAAGACGATCGGGAACTCACCATGATGCTCTCCCATGCCACGTGCCTCCGTTACCTACCCCGCGCAATGCATGCAGCATACGTGGCTGAGGATAACACTACAAAAAAATACACTTCCGTGATGATATGTGTTTGTCATAGTAGGTCACGTTTTCTGTCATGCATGTACATCCATGACAAATTTATGACAGAATCAAGATAGTCATACATGTGCTGTCGTATAAGTGTTCCATGACATTACCAAAATTATCATCACAGAAGTGTCAACTTCCATGACGATAAATCACGCGTCACGGAAGTGCTTTCGTCGACACATGGCACCCACCGTAACGGAACACCGTTAAGCTATCGGGTCCGGTTTTGGATCCGATAACCCATTAACAGCCCCGACCAATGGGGATTTTCCAAGTGTAAAATCATCATTGGCTAGAGGGAACACGTGTTGGCTCGCCGTTGGGACAGATGTCATCCACTCATTGGACCCAAAGCGCCTATGATACGTCGACACGTGGCATGGCCCAACAGAGGCCCATTCATGTGAAAAGGCTGGACCGTTTGACTTGGTCAAAAGGTGGTGGCCCGGCCCACAGCAAGCCAATTAACGGCATGTTCGCATATAGCCCATTTACAGCCCGCTAACCCAAGGTCCGTTTAAGGCCTATCCGAATTAGGCCCAGTAGCGTTATCTGAGCCGTCTAATATAATTCCAGCCCATTTTAACTTTCGGCCCATGTATGGCCCATGACGTCTTTCGGCCCATATGAGGCCCTTAGTAACCCTCGGCCCATTAACGGCCGTGGTAAAACTGGCCGTAATGAACAGTGTATCACTTTATACGCATTAACGGCCCATTGTTCCGTTGGGCCGTTTCCAGCCCATGTTATCTTTCGGCCTTCTCAGGGCCCATTTATTCTTGGGCTCATTTCCAGTAAATATGTAGCCCATGGTTAATGTAGCCCATTTAACTACAGTAAATATGTAGCCCATGGTTAATGTGGCCTAGTTTTAAAAAATAGGCTATTGCGGCCACTAGCAAACCGCGGAAAAAGAACTGCACTGACTACAAGAAAACAAATAAACAAGACAATAAGGAAATAAATAGGCAAGCAACTTACGCTAGGCTATCACAGCTATTACACATATTACATCCACTGGGCATCAAAGTTCGCCACCAGTGCAAATATAGGGAACAAAGCAGCATATAAACGCCACAGCAAAACAAGTCCAGAAGTGAAACCAGTTTAGAAGAGCTCAAGAAACAATATCCTGGGTACCCATAATGCTGGCAAGATGCATAGCAAGGTTATTAACTTTCTCTTGTTTGGCGCTTAAATCCTCCAGCACTTGTTGTTGCACCAGAAAGTATGCATCTGAATTTTACAGGGACTTCCTGTCGCATAACATCTCATCGATGTCTTTCAACTTGAAGTTGAGACTCAAGAAGCCAAACTGATTCAGGCAGCGAGCTCGAATAGCTGGTGCCAGCAGTAGTAGCCAGTAACGCGAACACTACATCAAGAAAAGACTTTGGGGTTGTCTCCGTGTATTCAATATAGTTTTTATCAGCTTTCTTGGAGACCAACAGGGATGTCTCACTATCTTGAACCTTATCTGCATTACTTCCTGTACCATTGCATAATAGGGCACTCTTCTCCAATATTTTATCCGCATTCTAAAAGAGAGACAAACAAACACAGCACAGGTTTACAATGTAGTATATGAAACTCATTTTGGTAAACCAGTTCAGTAGTAAGCTGGAGAGGATAACAACATGAAACAAACATATATCTATGTAGTATGGTCACTGTATGGTCTATATCATTCTAGTTTATGCTGCCAAATCAAGATAGATACAGTTCGAATCATATCTATTTAAGACAAAACAGCTTAGACAGAATATAAGTGTGGGAAAGTACACAACAATAACAACACTTGTAAGGTGCATGGCATGAGAATATAACTGTTTATTCAATTGAAGCTGAAATCAACATAGAGCAAGTTACAACAGCAAACACGTTAAAGAAACATGTTTAAAACATACCTGTTGCGCCATTGGAGTTTCAATTGCATCCTTCAAATTTGAAATTAGTTGGTATGAGTAAATACAGTGATGCAAGAGCAAAGTAGTATGAACCATAACTACGGAACCTGACCTGAGAATAATTCTTCTTATAATTTCAGCGTTGACTTGGGGTTCGGAGTGGTGGTCCTCGTGCTTTGGGCACTGCAGTTGCCTTACTAACTTCTCGTGTCTAGGTGCTCTATTGTGGAGACGGTGTTGTGTCAACGGGAACTGGGTTACTATCTGCTCGGGTTGGGGTTAGAAGGGGTGTAGCTGGTTCTCTGTCCAACTGGGGAGGGGTACAATCTGCGTGAGTCTAGGTTGTGTGTGGTGGGGATGGTTCTTGGGCAAGTACAACCGCGGTTCTATCTCCATCGACAGGTAGCACGATCTTTTCTGAAGACCATGTTTTTACTCTCACAGATACTGCCATCACCCCTCCAATTGAAATGGCTGATAAACAAGAAAAGTAATTGAATGTACAGACATTGTAAGATAGTCAGGTGCAATGGATACTAGGGAAGAAAACAGGGCATGAAATAATTCACATTTATTTTGTCTAACCAAACAGAATAGCAGGACATAATTTCACATATATGATGGCTAATTAAACAGAATAGCATGACACAATTTCACATGTATGATGGCTAACTAAACAGGATAGAATGACATACTTCAAAATATGATGACTATGTAAAAAGGATGACATGATATAACTATACGATGTGTCTATTAAAGTGGTTGGCATGCCATAAATCACAAACATGCCGTCGATGGAAACATGATGGCATGATATAATTCATGGATAGAATGACATAATTCAAAATATGATGACTATGTGAACAGGATGAGATGATATAACTATATTATGTCTTTAGAAAATGGGTTGGCATGCCATCATTTAGATACATGCTGTCTATGTAAACATCATGGCATGATATAATTCAAATATATGATTTATATACTAAGGAAGTAAGCAGAGGGCGATCGCATATATGATGTGTCAACTAAGGAGATAGCATTCAATATCGTGTATATGATGTAAAAACTAGGCATTGCAATACAACATATGCATGATATGAGTAATAAGATTGCCAGGTTTGAGCATACACCTTAGGGGGATAATAGGACTGGTCATCTGCCTCTAAATCCTCCTCTAAAGAGCTATCTATAACCAGCAAGATATCTGCTTCACCAAGTAGCATTGTCTGCTCTGAAGACCTTGTTTTCAATCTAGATTTCTCCATCACCAATTCAAATGGCTGATGCACAGGAAGAGCAGTTAAATATACAAACATTGTCGACAAAAGAAATGAGAAATACAAAAAAAGGATGGCATGATATAATTCACATATATGACGCTTGGCTAAACAACATGGCATTGCATAATTCACATATATAATGCCTTGCAACAAGATAGCATTGCATAATTCACACATATAATGTCTTGCAACAAATGGCATTGCATAATTCACATATAGGGTAATTAGACACTAAACAGGTGGCATTCACACAAAGCATGTCTAAACTAAGCAAATGACATAGCAATGCAAGATACCATACGCAGGATATGAGCATCATAACCCTGCCAAGTTAGAGCATGCACCTCGGGGGGGGGGATAGGACTGGTCATCTATCTCTGAATCCTCCTCTAAGGAGCTATCTGTAACCAGCAAGACAAGCACTTCGTTAGATAGCATTGTCTGCTCAGAAGACCTTGTTTCCACTCCATATTTTTTCCATGACCGTGCCGAATGGCTGATGCACAGGAAGAGTAATTGAATGTACTAAAATTGTTGACAAATTTAACACGTAATAAAAAATGATGTCATGATATAATTCACATATAAGATGACTGGCTAACCAGGGTGGAATTGCAAAATTCACATATATGATGCCTGGCTAAACAAGATGGCATTGCATGATTCAAATATACGATAAAGAAACTAAACAGATGGCATTGACACAAAGCATGTCTAAACTAAGAAGATGACATCTTTAATGTATACAGTAAGCAATGCAAGGCACCATATGCATGATATTACCAACATCAGCATGCCAAGTAAGAGTGAAGACCTCATGGGGTAAATACGAGTGGTCTCTGCTTCTGAATCCCCCTCGGAACAGTTATCTTCCTCTTGATTACGATCCGAAATGGGTGGAGGGGGGCTGCCTTTGCGCCCACCATGGAGCGACGTCTGCATGAAATTTTATTGCCACGCAAAGCTCATCTCTTTTGCTCTACATGTTCAGTTCCACTGTGTACAATAACTAACATGCATAGGAATAAAACATAGTGAGATTATGTAAGGAGTGCATGCACAAATCCAGAGTGAAGGTAGAAAACTGTGGATAGACCCAAAACAAATGATAGCATGCAGATAATAGCTTTAGTTAAAAATAAATACAGATAATGGCTCCTTTAATGTTTGTTTTCTCCCAACATGAAACTCATAGTAGACAACCGAGATTAACCAGATAGTAGACAAATAGTACTGATTGCTGCCCCAATATGTACCCCACAACCATTTAAAAACTAAAGTTTTAGCATAAGTTTGGACCTGAGTCGGAGTCTAATAGGTGAACACGATGATAAAGTAGCATGTCATCATATTAAGCGATGCATAACGTAAGCAGACACGGAAGAGTGCGGCCTCTCTTGCGGACCCGTGTAGTCCTCAAGGTCATCTGCTTAGTTGATGAAGGTAATGTAGTTGTCGTGGCTGGCGGCGGCAGGGAAGAAGATCTGAGGCGGCGAAAGACAGTCTGGAGAGCAGATCCCTGCTGTGGTGAACCCTTCCGTCGTTGGAGCAGCTGAGCAGGGGTGGAACACAGCACCGCAGGAGCAGGACAAACCACACAAGGTTTTCTTTGACACATATCTGTAACAGAAGTAATTGTGTAAGGGCTTGTTTCAATTTGAGGATTCCAACAATGCAGGGATAGGAAATAGATAGGAATAGGATAGGAATGCACGTGCAAAATAGAGAATTTAAAAACACATGATTTCTACCAATCTAGGTGTTTGGTTCACAAGAATTGAAGATCACAGGATGCAAATAAGCATGGTGAGATTAAGTCAAACCACAAGAAGTGTACAACCTCTTTGGCGAAGCCATGTCGATCTCAGCGTGATTGGGTTGGCCGGTGACGATGCTCCGGCTGACTTGGCTGTCGGAGGAGGGGAAGAAGATCTTAGGCGTCTAGAGCTGGAGCCCGAGGTACTGCTCCGCTGTGATGGAGGGTTTCGTCGTTGGAGCAGCTCCGGTGAGTTGTACGACGCCGAGGCTGAAGCAAGACAAGAGAGAAAACATTAACCTGAGTGGAATTCTAATAGCATCTCCAATAGATGACGTAAAATACATAACCACAAAGTGCTAGATGTATACATCAGCTGCTCATCTGTGAACTTAACTGTCGAAACTGAATTTAACTGTCGAAATTGAACTTAACTGTCGAAACTGAATTTTGCTTTCGAAAATGAATTTTACAGTCGAAACTAAACGCACTAGAGGTCAGGCTACACATCAGTCGACTGACTTTTTTTATCTCTAGTCAGTCGATTTTGCAGCCGTTGGATACAAAATCAAGGGCCTGCAGTTCATCTTCAACCTCCACTCCCCTGAGCCGACAGCCACCACCGGCCAAACAGCCGCCCCCCGCAGCCCGCGGCCGGCGGTGCGCCACCCTTCCCGCCCCGAAAACACTCCCCACCGCAGGTCCGCCGCCGCCCCGGCCATCCCT
>LR738710.1:226285509-226343368 GCA_902687465.1 Secale cereale | reverse complement strand
TTTCTCCGGCGATCCCCACGCCACCGCCCCACCACCGCCGGCGACCACCGCCCCCACCCTGAACCCTAAGATAGATAGTAGGGTACCTCTCCGGCGAGCCCCCTGCCCGCTGCGGCTGGTTCTTCCTTAACTCCGGCAAGCCCCCCACCCCTTGAAAATCGACTGACCCAAAAGTCGATTCAGTCGACTGAAGTGTAGTTAAATAGGAGCAGAATCGCAAGCAAGAGCAAGAGCGAGAGCAGCAGTGCGGGGAAGATCAAGAGCAAGAGCAGACCAGGCAGGGGACTGAGAGCAAGGGCAGAGCAGCAGTGCGAGCGAGAGCTAAAGAAGTAGCAGCACCTACTGATGTGGACGTCACCGCCGAGGGAGCGACGCCGTGGAGGAAGTGGCCGGCGACGATGCCGTGGATGGAGCCGTGCCGTGTCGGCTCGGGACCGAGCGCCAGCAGCACCGTGAGATCGAATCAATAAGAAAATGCGGCGATTAGTGTACAACCTCTTTGGTGGTGCCGATTAGGCCGCAACTTCATCCGAGGAAACGGTGATGATGATGCTCTTGCGGTGGTGCAGGTGAAGACGGCGGTGTGGGAATGGAGGTGGCATGAAAGACGAGGGGAACGTCGGGGCAGCTCCTTGGAGGTGGAGGACGGGGTGGCTGAACCGGCGGGACGACCAGATCGACGACGGATCCTCAACTGGTACGGTGGATGAGGGACGTCGAGGTGTTGCTGTGGACTACGTCATCGGGGAAGAGGCTCCGGCTGGGTGGCGGACGGAGGGGGGTGTGGGGCTTCGTGGGTTTTGCTGGCCTCGGTGTACGAATGGGTGGGCGGATGGGATGGGAGTGGGGAACCATGGCTTAGGGACGCGCTTGTCCGAAATGTGGGGTAAGTTACGAAAGTACCCCCAGCGATTTGAGGCGGTTCTTTCGGTTCAGGGGTATCACAGGCATTTCGCGTGTCGAGATTTCACAGGAGGTGGGAGTTTTCGCGCTTTGTAATTTTGGAATAGCAAGGCGTTGGTTGAGATGGAGGGAGTTGTCGGAGCACAATGAGACAAATATATATCTTAAATATTTCGGGCTAACAAGGCGCAAAGACGCTAGCTTGAAATTTCGGCATAACAAGGCGCGGCTTGAAATTTCGGCATAACAAAGAGGCGGGAGTTTCGCAGCATATTAGACAAAGACGCTAGCTTGAAATTTCGGCATAACAAGGCGCGTCTTACAATTTCGGGAGAACAAGCTTAATGTGTACCCAAAAAACACAATTTAGGCTAGTATGATATACTACGTACAATGTGTTTAACATGCGCAACACACACACAGACACCATTTAGACTAGTAAGGTACACGTGCATTGCATGCATGAAATTTGGCAACCAAATTATGAATAAACACCACATTATAGAATGTAAGCTTTGAGTCATATATGCATGATGTACATGTTCGTTTAATTCTTATAGTTCATTTCATTCAAAATCATCTAGTTTTTATAAGAAAGCTAATCTATTTTAAGATTCACGGAATTGTGCGTTGTAAGGCATAAAGTAAAAATAAATCATGTAGATAAACATTTGGGCAATTCTGATATGGAAGATTCTAGAACAAAGAAGAAGTGCTTGTGTTTTGAGTTTATGCATTATGCTTAAGTTCAACCATAGAGTCTTCTAGATTGTACATGTGGCAAAATCTGGTGGAATCTAGATGATATCCAACGGCCAGTAGTGCTCAAATTTGCCAGCTCTGCACCATCGGATTGGCCTCATCCAACAACCATCTTTCAAAGTTAAAGTTATCTGCACACTATATAAAAAATATAATATATAATATATATATATAGGGGTATAGATATAGATATGTGATGCGAAAGCCACCCATCATCTCCAATTATAATAGTGTGTCCATGCACGGATGCAATGTGGCCAAACGATGTCTGCCATTGGTATCACAAATTCAAACTAATCTAACCTTGTTCAATGTGTATACATTGCAACATGCTCGTTTCCAAACCACACCGCGCAGATCTCCGTTATATTCATGCATGCATGGGTTTCAAACATCATGATCTCTTATTCAAATATTTGAATTCAACTTTACATTGATTATGACCTCACCTAGTCTTTTACACTCACACATTGGTCTTCTCTTTATAATTGTACCACTAACTTTCTCTCGTGCATGCATGCACACACACTACCAGTCGACATTATCCATCGCACACATGCAATCTTTTTCTTCAGGTCGGTCTCCCATGAAGGCACACACACACACACATCCCCCTCTCCATCATATCGGGCATTCTTTACCTCTCACGTGCATGTGCAATGATCGATGTTCCTCTATGTGTGTGTGTATATATATAGCTAGGTCTTTCATAATTTCCACATAAACCGATCAATCTATATATCTAGTGAGCTCTCACCCTCTTTCCCACGTCCACATCGATCAATCTTTACCTCTCTATATAGTATTACATATATAGCTAATACACCCACATTAATTATATATCCAACGCCCCCCTCTCATCATCCATGCCTTCCGCTTCATCTCTCAGACGCCCACACAATGGCGAAGATAGGGGGCAGCAAGGGCCCTGCCCCCCCCCCCTAAGATCACTATATATCGAGGCTAATATGAATGTGATCATTAGACAATTGCTGGTAAAAATGGTTTAAGTTGATGAATTGACCCTCCTCGTAAAGGATTAGCAATGCTTGGCCCCCTAGCTCATGGGACATTTTCATGGCTCCGCCACTGCGCGCAACAGTGCACGTTCTCGCCCCCTCTCTCTAAATAACAATCTCGCAGTTGTGCACTCCTTCATAGTCTCCTTCCACTCGGCCCCTCGCACCATCTTCTAGCCCCCCACTGGATTTTGCCACATGTACAATCTAGTAGACTCCATGGTTGAACTTAAGCATAATGCACAAATCTCATAACAATAGCGGTTCTCCTTTGTTCTAGAATCTTCCGTATCATAACTGCCCAAACTTTTTTTCTAGTTGAATTGCCATTATTTGTTTTTACTTTATGCTTTACAACGCACAATTCCATGAATCATAAAATAGATTAAGGGCTTCTTTGATTCAAAGGATTCTCGAAGGAATTTTGGAGGATTCTAATCCTTAGGAATTTTTTCTATTTTGGTTGTTTGATTCGTAGGATTTTAAACCATAGAAATTTTTCCATATGATTCATTTGCACTAGATTTCCTAGGAAACATCCCATCCACTCAAACCTCTTTGAAAGAATTCTGCGTTTTTTCTATGCACAATCAAACACTCGTACCATCCAGTAGGATTCAAGACGATATTCCACTCTAATCCCATGTTCTTCCTATTCCCGTGTTTTGGAAATCCTACGAATCAAAGAGGCCCTAGGTTTTTTATAAAAACTAATTGATTTTGAATGATGAACTATAAGAATTAAACGAAGGTCTACGACAAGCATATATGACTCAGAGCTTACATGCTACAGTGTGGTATTTATTTGTAATTTGGTTGCAAAATCTGATGCGTGCAAGGCACGTGTACCTTACTAGTACTTTGAGTATGTGCAAAACACAATTGCACGCTACACAGTGTCTCTCTTACAGTTCATGAAGCCACGTGGCACATGTGGAGGTGTTGTCGCGACATCCTTGTGTGGATTGATCGCAGTGACGTGCTGCTGGTTCCAAAAGAATGTACTCGTCCTCCCTGAGCCGCACTGGCGGTACATGCACGAAGCGAAGATGTGCACGCACACCACGCACGCACTCATTCCTTCGCACGCACACACGGGTACACGAGCGGACGCAATTTTGTACCAAGATCCATCCCATTTGATAATTTGACGCGTGTAAAGTCCCTCACTTCATTGATGGTCAATTAATACAGCGCATGCAAATTGAGTGGACGTGAGGGCGGAAGAAAGACATTACTACTCCACTGCACGCATGCGAGTAGTTAAATCATGGGTTGCTAGTAGTACTTCCATTGGTCTCCTTCATATTTTGTGCCAATTTTTGACAGTAACATAATATTTACGCATCTGAGCAGTGTAGTCTACTTGAAATTTATGTTCCACAAAACTCATTGGGAGCCGTTTCAGGCCTCGAAACGAAAAACCATCAATTAATCTTTACCTTGTTCCCATCACATTCAAAAGTACTAGTGATACAATTAAGTGCAAGCCTGCTCACACCTACCAGTACGTACCAAATATGAACGTGTTCCCACTATGCAGGTTTTAGTACTAGTGCTAGTACTTAGGTTATAAAAAGGGGAACTACCTAACCGAAAATTACTCTACCTTCCTCCTCGTAAGTCCTCCTTCTTCGTCTATCCTTTCCATGGCTGGTGTGCAGAGCTCTAGGTCGAGAACTACTCGTTATAAGGGAGCGGCAACCAAGGCTGCGGAAAAAAAGAGGGCTCGCCACCACGCAGAGACCTCGAAAGATCTCTCACTGGCAGGCGATGGCTCCCATGAGCGCCCTAGATGCGGAGGCGAACATGCCGAGCTGGCGGCGCTGGAGTCGTTATCCCTCGACAGCATGCCCGATCAGCTCAATAAGCACCTCAACAAGCAGAAGGAGTTCATCCACGGCTTGGTGGAGCTGCTGAAGGAGAGCCTCAACGACATGCCCGCTGAGCTCAATGAGCAGGGGGAGTTGACCGCCGGCTTGGTGATGCTGCTGAAGAAGAGCATTGCCTCGGAGAAGAAGGCGACCGGCGAAATCCTACAACTTCAGGAGAACAAGGCGAAGCTCTGCCACGAGCTTGACCTGCTGAAGGAGGAGAACACCGGCTGGAAGAAGCTGCATGAGAATAGTAGTTCCTCGATGAAGATGTTGTAGGCCCTCGTCATGGAACAGAAGGAGGAGTTGGTGAAGCTCCACATCGAGCACCCGGCTGCTGTCAAGGTACATAATGCGGCCGTTGAACAGATGATGAAGGCTCGCGTAGAGAAATCCCGCGTCATGGACACAATGATGAAGATGGCGGCGGAGACGCGCAAGGAGATGGAGGTCGTGGAGGTGATGAAGAAGCAGTTACGACTCCGTGGCCAACTACCCTTCATGTAGGGAGAGCAGCGCCCCAGACTTGCGTGTGTGCCTTCCTTCTTTTTTTGGGTGATAATCCTCCTTATTTTGCTCCTGTGTTTCTTATTTTGCTTCAGGTGTTTCGCCACGCGTTTCACTTTCGCTGTCAGGTATGAATTGAACAATGCTAAAAATGAGATGACTAGCAAATTAGATCATTCTTTATCGCCAATAGTACAATGCCTCTTTCTAGTAGTATATAATAAGAGTAGAGAGTAGAGGATATGGCACTGGGCTGCCGTGTTTCGTGCTCCTCCATCGTACTCCAGTGGAAAACTTGAGTATACCGCACGGTTCTTTGCTCCTCCTTAGGTCGTCGGCACATTTATACGAGCAGTCAAATCACAAGGCCCCACCTTCCAGCAGTAATGAGGCATCAAATCACAAATGCCCTTGCCTCTCGTGAAAAGGACCAAGCTAGACTACCCCGCCCTCTAGCCTTTTAAAAATTTATACTTTTGTACAGTAGTAGTATCGATGGATTGCGCCATGGAGCAAAACTAACAAGATGTAATTAAATAAAAAGGTGGTACATATAGAGAGCGCTCGTCGCCAAATTATGCATATACTATATGACACTACCCACTATGAAGGTACTAGTAACATGGACTAGTAACTAGTCTATGTTACTCTCCACTATGACCAGTCAAAGTCGAGGCCCGGATACCAACGAGGGCCTGGTTGTGTCTATACTTGGACAACTCACCCGACTGCATGCGGACCTGGCAGACGAAGCTCGTGTCGTGTTGGTGCCGTGTGCGGCCCGCACATTAACCAAAACCTCGCGCCTCCATCTTAGCCTCCTCGTTTAAAACATCCTAATCTCAAGGCCAAGGAGCAACGTGAAACCTCTGATAGAGCCAATCGGATGGTTGAGAACACTACATTTCATAGCTACAGATGCGTGTGTGAGAGAGGACGAGTGCGTGCATGCACCTCTTCTCAGAGTACAACTGTATGTGGGTGGCATCGACCTAGGGAGCAGTGATGGTGCGTGCGAGAAGTCCCGAGAGATAGGTGTAATGCATCTGAAAAGAAGACTAGTCTATAGCTCGCCACGAGGCTATTCCTGTCGAACGCCAAGCGTAAGATATGTATCCGATAGTGCCAGTTTTTGCACGTACACAACAGTAGAAAAAGAACTTGTACCATGGCATATGCTACACCACGGCCGAGAAAACATGCTGACATTACGCCATCCGGGAATAGTGTCGCACTTCGAAACTAGAACCGTCAATAAATTTTGAGCGTGTCTCGTCACATTCCAAATTACTACTACTACCACGCTATATTTAATTGCAAACCTGTTCACACCGATCCAACCTAAACGGTTTCCCACTTAGGAGCGTATTAGTAGTACTCGGTTATAAATACTACTATTCTAATGTGACTGCACATTCCTCCTCAACTCCTCATCCACAAAAAACAATCAAGTTAATCAAGCCATAGACAGCGTGAGTTCTGGGTCGAGAGATTTCCACCAGGAAGAGGTGAGCATGGAAGAGGAAGCACGAGAGATGTCCCGCCTCACCGCGAAAGCAGCCGACATGTCCATCCGCGCAGCAGTAACATCACAAAGGTCCCGCCGCACCACGGAAGCAGCATGGAGGTCCCGTCGCACCGTCGATGTAGCAGACTGGTCCGTCCATGTCGCGGAAGCAGCAGAGATGTCCCGCCGCGCCGCCAAAGCAGCAGGAAGGTCCCGCCGCACCGTGGTGGCCTAGGAAAATTTCTCGCGGACAGGTGAGGACTCTTACAGGTGCATGCATGCGATATTCCATAGCCAAATGGATCAGATCTCATGCTAGGCAAGGATGCAGGACGAGGCTACCAGCGTCATCCGGCAACTGGGGGAGGGCAATGTGAAGCGCCGGGGCGAGCGCGACCTGCTGAGGACGAAGATCACCGGAAGGGCGAAGCATGAGGAGGAGACCGCTGTCGTGTTGCAGAGGATGGGCGTCATCATCAAGAAACTTATGGACGATAATGCCATGCTCTGCATCGAGTGCAATAGGCTGGTGGAGGAATACATGGATGCTGCCAAGCAACGTATTAAGGACATGAAACTGATGAAAGAGATCATCGCCCATCGCGAGAACTAGTCTCCACGACCTGCAGCGCATAAAGAAAGTAGAGATCAGCGAGCCAGATCGTTGTATGCGTCTTCCTTCTTCTTTTCCCCTTTTGTCTTTCGGGCGTAACCGCATGTGGCTTTTTTATTATCTTCCTAATTATGTAAGACAATTATTATCCACTCTCGTCGTCCTTATACATATATTCATCAGTCTTGCTATAAGTTGCACTAGATGCTATATAGGTCCATCGGATCTTACATCAAGATCCATGCAAAATTTTCAGATTTTCTTTTCTCTCTCTTAAATCTCAGTCGAGTGAGACATTTCCACGCCATTAAACAGAGGCTCGGGCGCCATTAATGGAGACCTTGGGAGAGAGGTGGACGACAGATGGAGGTCAAAGGGCTCTCCTCCCGATAAGCACGCGTAGGGGTCTGATCGCACGCCTCCCGTACTCAAATAGCTACCCTGTACGGCACCTCCTAGCTAATAAAAAAGGGACACGTGGCGGCACGTAAATGGTAAATAGAACGCCCACGGTTTCAATAATACTTGTGTTTCCGATTGTAACGTGACAACACTTGTTTCAAAATGACTGTTGATTGTTAATGTGTGCGCCTTCGCAAATCGGACAGCAAAATTACCACAGCATGTTGGTGCCATGTCATGGCACCAAGCCAAGTTTCATGATTTTCATGCGTGTTTCTCAATGTTTCATGATTTTCATGCGTGTTTCTCAAAATTACCACAGGAATTAAAAAACCAAGTTTCTCAATGTTTCCAGCCGAGCCATGACGCCCAGATGTTTGAATTTCATTCCCATTTCTGGCATGGGACCTAGAAATTTATACGAGGACACACATGTGATTTTTCAACCAGCTTTGGTGCACTAGAGCATGTGCTTGTATTTAAAATTTGAATTATGCACACAAAGGTGACACGTTCCCTCTCAGAACCACGAGCCTTCTTGAGAGAAGCTCTGGTTTGCAAGAAACTTATACCAAAAGTTGTTCCTATTCTGCATTTTTTTTACCACAGCATGGTAGTACCATGACATGACACCATGCCAAGTTTCATGATTTTCAGGCGTTTTTTGGATTTATAAGAATTTTAAAACCAAGCTTCTCAATGTTCTCCGCAGAACCACGATGCCCAGATGTTTGAATTTCATTCCCATTTCTTGCATGGGACCTAGAAATTCACCCGAGGACACACATGTGATTTTTCAGTCAACTTTGGTGCACGTGAGCATGTGCTTGTAGTTCAAATTTGAATTATGCACATTAAATGACCAGAAACTGAATTAATGTATAAAAAAGGCCAAACGAACCCGGAATAATTCCAAAATTTAACAAGGCACTCATATAGTTCTATGTTGCCTCTGTAAAGAAAATCTAGCGGGAGGCAACGTATATTGTTTTGCACAGAAAGGTATAAATAAATAAATAAATAAAGAAATTAGCCCTACTTAATTCTTCGGTTCTTATTATTTATGCCACTAGTTGTGTATCACTACTCAGTTTTGCCATTAGAAGTTACAACTACTCAAAAAAATGCCATCGATCCGTGAGATGCCTGCTCAAAAATGCAATTAGATATCTAAAAAATGCCACCGTTAAGTTAGATGTTTGCTCAGAAATGCCATTAGACATTGTTATTTTCACATCAAACCCGTTGACCATGTTACATGACAGAAATAAGCCGATTCTCACAATGATAAGTTAATGGTGTCTAGCACAACACACCACTCAAATAAAACTAAGCACCCTGGAATTCTTTGACAAAACTAAGCACCCTGAAATTCTTTGACAACTAAACTGCTGGCTATATCATGTTGGCCATATATATTATACGTATATAATGTCAAGAAACGAGTGGTAGTACTATACCAACTAAAAGATGAAATGTATGAAATATAACGAGAAGAAACACAATATAGTTCTGCTGGGGGCTCAGCATAACACACCCCTCAAATAAAACTAAGCACAACAGAAATTAAACTAAGCATCTAATCCGGTAGAGACTACATTAGAACCACCATGAGCAACAACACTGCCACCTTACTCGGAGTCCTCGTCCACGTCCTTGACTTCGTCCTTGTCCCTCTTCATCTTGGGCGATACTTCTTTGCTTGAACCGCACACTTGGCTCTTGATCTTCATCCAACCCTTGTAGATATTGAAACAAATGTAGCCATCCATTGCAGCGTAGTGGATGTGGTCTATATCTAGTACAGTCCACTGCCATGCACGATGAAGCGTGTGCGGAGCTTTCTTCAGTTCACTATACATAGGATGAACCATGGCTCCTGCCAGGGTCAGCATTAAAGGCTGATCAAGGGAGGGCACCAGCCCTTCCTTCTGGAGGTCGAAGGGGTTGGCTACAATGAAGCCTATCCGACCAAGGATTTCCTTGTCGTTCCTAAAGTCTACAGTAATGAATTTTGACTCGGACGCCCTTGAGGAAGTTCTTAAATTCGTCGCACTCAACATCGGCATGGCATATGTGGTAGATCAAGCATAAGTCATGCACACAAACATGGATCACGTCGGGCTTCTTCTTCTCTACCACCTTTAGTTTCTTCTCGCTTCCCAGGACTGTGGTGTACTCAACAACTAGCCCAGCGACCCACTCATCATTTGAGTTTTCGAACATGCATTTGAAGCGAGCAAGGCATTCTTTCACCATTGCGGAAGAATGGGTCTAGATGACGTCGAACTCATCGCCGGTGATGGCTCTAACCTTGTACTCACCGCCGATCATGGACATTTGGGACGCCATGGATGTGGGAGGAGGGTTAGGATTAGTGGAACTGCCGTAATGTGAAAGGACGGGATGAGTAGGAGCGGTTTATCGATTGTAAAAATGTCGAGTGGGGGCGTGTGCGAATTGCAGGGTAGTGGCTTGCCTGGTGGATAAATGGATTCATATACATTACTATGGGGGGCCCAATTAGATGTCATGTCTACTTGACGCCCAATTAAATGGCTTTCGATGTCATGTCAAGCGTCGGGAAAATTACAGGTGATACGAAGCTTTCCATTCTCCAATGATACGGGCTTCCGAGAGCCCTTGGATCTGAGATCGGATGGTTGCATGGTGTGATTCTAGACCTATGAGTGAATGTCCTATCCTGGAGGGTTATTCTGCAAATTTTCAGCAACTTAGCATGCGACCGTTCGATCTCAGATCCAAGGGCTGCCAGCAGCCCGTATCATGGTCGCGCCCTTGGAGATTTAACACAGTGCGTTAGGCTATCTGATGTTGGCATGTCATACATAGTCATCACTTAGTCACTCATACAACAAGGTTAGATATAAGGTTGGCTATAAGAGTATTTTTTGTTTACTTCTCTCTATCTCTTTCTTCGTAGTATTTATTGCATTTGCCAAGGGGTGACCTATTCCAATGAAATGGTGCTTAGATGAGGTGCTATGGGCATTAAATGGCTTAGCAACTCAAGTCCCCAATGCATACGTGCTTAGTTTTTTGTTGCTAAGTTTTCTTCATCTAGGTACACGCACTTATCACCGTTTCTTCCTGGGGTCACCAAACTAGTCTCTCTCTTCTTAATTAACTTGCCACATCACACTTTATGCCTATGTGGCAGGCTTAGCACATGTAAGATCAAGTACAATAGTGGGCTATAAGCCCGCTTTACATGGCATTTTTGCATATGTGGGGGGAAAGAGGCAAGGAAAAAGTGGAGGAGTGGGCTCTCAAGCAAGAGCGAGCCTCTACATGGTGGAGCATCGGGAGAGGCACCTGTATGGAGGTGGTTAGGAATTTGGCTTGGCAGTTAAAATGATAATGGCAAGTCAAATCACCGGGCCCCACCTGTCCAGTAGTAACTCACTCTCAAATCACATAGCCCTACATTTGTAGCAGCCTACTCCCTCATCTTCTCTCGTCTCTGTCGAACCGACTAGGCGGAACTGCCCCGCCTACAGCGCGGGAAAAGCCCCGCCCTCGACTTTTAAATAGTAGAGTATACTAATTTTGTATCCATGGATTGCGCCATGGAGCAAAGCCTCAAGAAAATGGCGGTACACATGTACAGAATATACAGCACGCCCGTCGCGTCGCACCCCAGACGGTCGGCCGGTCTGGCAAGCTGCTCTCCGAATGGAACGCGTGTCATATTGTGTTTGCACACACATGTGGGACCGCAATTGAGACCGACCATAGGCACACTCCCCGGCCCCGCAAGTCGGGTGAGTTAATAGAAGTACATACGTTGGTACCTATCCCTGTAAGACACGGAAGATCAGTTCGTCCATGCATGTGACCAGACTCCAGTAGACACGCCTTGATTGGCTATAGTATCCATATCGTGCAGGCTGTGTTGTACATGGCTGTACTTCTGGTGACAAATCTAAAAAAAGGTTTCTTGTCATCTCGCAAAATTAGGTGTCATGTGCTTCGGATCACTGCGAGGGTTAAACAACAACAACTGAGTGGGGCTAGTCATTGGGGGCATATACACGAAGATTACTCGGCTGCCATCTAGGTCAAGCCGGCTATGTTAATTAGGATATCTATCGACGGACCCCTTTTCTACGAGTTTATCCTTAATTTGAGCTTTGATCCTCTCCTAGTTTGTTCGTCGGGATTCATCTTGTCTCCTTGGAGCAGTGAGGTTATGATTTCTTGTCGTGTGGCATTTTTTCGTGTTATATGTTATAATCCGGTACTTCAGATCGAAATGACAACAACTGCGCCTCCGGGGAACGTGCATGAAGACTTCTCGACAGTCATTGCCGAGGTCAAGCCGGATCCTGCCGGTAGACAAAAGAAAACTAGTACTCCACTATATAGGCAGGAGCCTCCGCGCTTGCTTGCTAGTGTTTCTCTCTTCACACTGTCTCGTCCTCTCCAGATCTAAACACGACAGCGGTGGCCACACACTCTCTCTCTACTGACCGCTGATCACAGATCTAGCCGGATCCTCTTTGCCGGGGAAGGTGAGAAGGTGCAATGTTAACGCGGACGTCCTCGGCGACGGCTCTTACCCAGTATCGGCGCGTCCCGATCAGCTTGCGTTGCCATTCTCTCACAAGCATCGTTGGTGAGGGAGGGCCTCCCACCCCTTCTTCCTCGCTGTCGTAGTGTGGGCAGATCCGGCCTCCTGCCGCCCAGCTAGCAACATCCCGGCGACCCTCAGGTATAACTTCCTTCGAAACCGACCTTTCTCACTTCCGAGCTCCTGATGTCGCTGCATTTGTATCTTTTACTATTTCTCAGCCCCCCTCATGTAGATAGGATCGATCGGCTGTTCGAAAACCACCTAATTTTTTACTGTTAAGAGGTAAAACTAGTTCATGCACTCGAATCTAGTAGTACTTGGTTCAAACAAGGAAGAAAGGGGGTGGGGGTGGGGGAAGATTTGTTACTAGAATCTAGGACTTGGTCAAAAGAGGAAATAATGGGGGCAAAAAGTAGCAGAGACTGGCTATCCAACTAGTCTCTAGGTCTAATCGGGAAATAAAGGGAACACAGTACAAACTCAATATAAACCCGATCTATTGGTTGAAAAAGGAAAGAAAGTGGGGACTGGGGGACAAGTCAACAGAGTAAGTCCAGCACTAGATTTGCTAGCCTCACACAGTATAAGGTGGCTATATACCAAACAAAAATGGGACCAACCCAGAGTTCCTCTTCTGATGTTTGTTGCTCCGAGCCGCTCTTATGTAATGCCACTGGTAAAATGTAGCAGTTGCACTATAAAAAGTAAGGACACGTTAAATCAATGTTGTTTTCAATGTAATGCCTCTAGTAATATGAATCAATGGCACTTTTTTCATGTCCTGCTAAATTTCCAATTAAGATACGTTGCTTCTTTTTGTTAGAGATGCAACTATCCCGGTCCACCTACTTTCCAGGAATTTCACGACCAACCTTGATGTTGCTCAATTTTATTGCAACTAATGAAGAAGAAGCTCTATGGGTTTCGTTTTCTGATGGAAATGGAACCGGGGCTGGAGCCCTTTTCTTAAAAGAAGAAGAAGAAGAAGCTGCTAGCTCATGGGACATTGCTTCATTATTGGTGAACTGCACCAAAAGGTCCCATGAATTGAATCATCCATGTTGGTCACTGGTGTCATCCCTTCTACGATGGTGTTTACTGCAGATATGGTTCCCATCACGAGGTATGTTCCTTTTTGGTCTGACCGTTTGCCAAAGATCCTGCATGTTGATCCTGCTCTTGTGCTACTGTTTTGGCACTGCCATGATAAAGCAGTAGTGTTATTATTTTGCACCTTAATCTAGTGGCACTATTAATTTGAGGCAATGTTTTAGCACCGCTAGTGCCACTGTTTTTTTTATATATCGAAAGAGGGGGTTCCCTTCGATTTCATTAAAGAAACCCAACCATAAAGAACCATTATCCGACAACATCTCGGTTTAAACGGACAATTATGCAACTACTACTAGAACGGACTCAGTACTACCAGGAGACAAGTTCGCCACATAAGCTAGGCAGGTAGGGGGACGCAGCACCAGCTCGACCAAGTTTGGATTACAACCCAAATGCTACCACAGAAACATCAGGGGGAAGATAGGGACTGAAAGAGCCAGCTTCAGCATCCCAGTCTAAGCACCCCCGGCCTTCATCCTTGCGACGCATGGTACACCTCGTTTGCCACCTGCTCGACCCTAGTGTCACAGATAAAATGAAGTAATAATACAGTTAAAATAGAGTGAGTGTCCTCTCTATCATTTTATTTCCAATGTAGATAAAGAAAGTGCTTCTCTTTGTTAAAGTATGCTTCATCAACTAGTCCCATTGTTAATGTTTAAGCGTTTCTGCAAACTGGGGTGCTTAATTTTAGTTGATCTGCACAAAAATAGAGATCTGAATGTCTCAAGGCCCCTCCTTGTACTACCGCTGTACACTAATGTTCATCACGGGCAGAAGGTGTATCGGGGAGACTTGGGTCGATTTCCAGTATGATATAATATTTTCTTCTGTTTATTAGTGTATGTTTCATCAACTAGTGCCACTATAATCTAATCACG
The DNA here is from genome assembly GCA_902687465.1 of Secale cereale. Lineage (NCBI taxonomy): Eukaryota > Viridiplantae > Streptophyta > Magnoliopsida > Poales > Poaceae > Secale > Secale cereale. The sequence goes on along the minus strand of LR738710.1, from coordinate 226,329,190 downwards.
TCTTTTCATTATCTGTGCAAACAGGGTTATTCAGCTGTATTTTGGTGGAACTGCACAAATGTATGGATGGAACCGGCATATATGCAGAGTGCAAGGTGCCAAGTAAAAATTACCGACACCAACCCTGCTCCATCTAAGCATTGGCATCCACCACCATCAGTGGGATGTGTGGCGCTCACTGTGGAGTATCGATCCCAGATGAAGCATCCACCAGGGATTGAAGGATCGAGCATCTACAGGGTGCCATTTGTGAGGGTGTCATGCGAGAGCGAGCCGATGGAGTCTTCGTCGACCGAACCCAACTGCAAGAGGAGAAAAACAGTTGGCTCGATGACGCTTCCACGCCATCCTCTACCTCACCGTTCACATCGTATCACGGGGCGGCTTTCTGCCGCTGAGGAATAGGAGGGATTGCCCCCCCCCCCAGACCAATAATCGAGCAGGTTGTGAATTGTCAGGAGGAGCTTAGGGTTGTTAGTATTTGTAGGTTGTGAATTGTGTTTTGTGTTGTGTATTTTGAGAGTACTTTTAGATAGGAATGTCTTTTTAATTTCATATTTGCAGTATTGAGCATATGAAGTATTTTATGAATTCTAGAGATCTATTTTTAGCACTTAAAAAAATGTAGTTTCACAGGAGTATAAAAGTGCAGACAATGTGATTCCTAGAGAAGAAACTGCAAGTTTCAGTTTCAGATAAGAAACTCCAAGTTCAGTTTCAGATAAGAAACTGCAACTTTCAGAGACAGAGCATTTATATTAACACGGCCTTTTCAAACAGTGTTAAGATCATGCTGGAAGTTTTATTCATCGTCGAAACTGGAACTACTAGCCAGTTAACATCATTCTGATCAACATTCATGCATAGCACATCTTCATATGATGCACAGTCAAAAAGATATGCTATTTTCAAAATGCCCACACAATGTCGAGTGTGCGAAAAATAGAGAAAATGAGGGACGAAGTTTTGGCAAGTGTAGGACGTGGTGTGCGTAGATGACAACTGGGACCCACATGTCAATAAAGGAAGAGGAAAAAAATTTGGAGATATTTTCTCTGCACTTAAAAAATGTAGTTTCGTAGGAGTATAAAAGTGCAGACAATGTGATTCTCAGAGAAGAAATTGCAAGTTTCAGTTTCAGATTAGAAACTCCAAGTTCAGTTTCAGATTAGAAACTGCAACTTTTAAAGGCAGAGCATTTATATTAACACGGCCTTTTCAAACAGTGTTAACATCATGCTAGAAGTTTTATTCATGGTCAAAACTGGAACTACCAGCCAGTTTACATCATGCCAATCAACATTCCTGCATAGCACATCTTCATATGATGCATAGTCAAAAAGATATGCTGTTTCCAAAATGCCCACACAATGTCGAGTGTGCGAAAAACAGAGAAAACGAGGGACGAAGTTTGGCAAGTGTAGGACGTGGTGTGCGTAGATGGCAATTGGGACCCACATGTCAATAAAGGCAGAGGCAAAAAATTTGGAGATATTTTCTCTACACAGGTGGAATCGAATCCGGGCGGAACAGCTGTCGGGTAGTGTCACTCAGCCACTGGGCTAGTTCAGTTGTTTTGTTACTAATAAGGCACTTCCTCAGGTGGTCGAATCTCCTCCTGCGCCTTTGTGCGCTCGTCGCGACGCTGCTGTCTGCCGTTGTGAACATGCTGAACAAACGAGAGGAATTTGGAGAGGACTGTACGTGGAGAGGCAGACAGTCGGGACCCACCAGGTCTATGGCCGTACACAAGCAAGCGCCACATCGAAAAAATACTTCCTCCTAATCCTATACTGACATTGGGGCCCACGGCTTTGTCAACATAGTTACATTATTTAGGTGCTTCAATGTAGTTACTATAGGAGATAAATTCACAATGAAGCCGGGGAGCTGGCAGGTATCATTTATTATCACTAGGGCAGCAAGTATCAGCTGGGTTTTGGGCTGCCCCATCTAGGCTTTCTTTTTTAACATGCGCAGCCCACGACCTTGATGACCCACAAGTGTAGGGGATCTATCATAGTCCTTTCGATAAGTAAGAGTATCGAACCCAACGAGGAGCAGAAGGAAATGATAGGCAGTTTTCAGTAAGGTATTTTCTGCAAGCACAGAAATTATAGGTAACAGATAGTTTTGTGATAGGATAATTGGTAGCAAATAATAAAAGGTAAAAGTACATAAGGTGCAGCAAGGTGGCCCAATCCCTTTCGTAGCAAAGGACAAGCCTGAACAAACTCTTATGCAAGGTAAAGCCCTCCCGAGGACATAAGGGACTAATCGTCAAGCTAGTTTTCATCACGATCATCTGATTCGCGTTCGGTACTTTGATAATTTGGTATGTGGGTGGACCAGTGCTTGGGTGCTGCCCTTACTTGGACAAGCCTCCCACTTATGATTAACCTCTAATGCAAGCACCCGCAACTACAAAAGAAGTATTAAGGTAAACCTAACCATAGCCTGAAACATATGGATCCAAATCAGCCCCTTACGAAGCAATGCATAAACTAGGGTTTAAGCTTCTGTCACTCTAGCAACCCATCATCTACTTATTACTTCCCAATGCCTTCCTCTAGGCCCAAATAATGGGTGAAGTGTTATGTAGTCGACGTTCACATGACACTACTAGAGGTGAGACAACATACATCTCATCAAAATATCGTACGAAGACCAAATTCACATGACTACTAATAGCAAGACTTCTCCCATGTCCTCAGGAACAAAAGTAACTACTCACGAGACATAATATTGTTCATGATCAGAGGGGTATTAATATGCATAATGGATCTGAACATATGATCTTCCACCAAATAAACCAACTAGCATCAACTACAAGGAGTAATCAACACTACTAGCAACCCACATGTACCAATCTGAGATTTGGGTACAAAGATTGGATACAAGAGATGAACTAGGTTTTGAGAGGAGATGGTGCTGGTGAAGATGTTGATGAAGATAGCCCTCCCCAAGATGGGAGAGTTGTTGGTGATGACGGTGGTGACGATTTCCCCCTCCCGGAGGGAAGTATCCCCGGTAGAACAGCTCTGCCGGAGCCCTAGATTGGTTTCCGCCTCGGTTCCGCCTCGAGACGGCGGCGTCTGGTCCCGAAAGCCTCCTCCTAATTTTTTTCCAGGTCAAAAGGCTTCATATAGGAGAAGATGGCACCTGGGTCCATCGGCTGGCCCTCGAGGCAGGGGGGCACGCCCCCCACCCTCGAGGCCAACCAGTGGCCCCTCTCGTGAATTTCTTCCGCCAGATATTTTTTATATTTTCCGAAAAATGTTTTCTGGAGTTTCAGGATTTTGGAGTTGTGCAGAATAGGTTTCCAGAGTTTGCTCCTTTTCCAGCCCAGAATTCCAGCTGCCGGCATTCTCCCTCTTCATGTAAACCTTGTAGAATAAAAGAGAAAAGGCATAAGTATTGTGACAAAACATGTTTCAACAGCCCATAATGCAATAAATATCAACTTATAAGCATGATGCAAAATGGACGTATCAACTCCCCCAAGCTTAGACCTCGCTTGTCCTCAAGCAAAAGCCGATAACGAAAAATATGTCCACATGTTTAGAGATAGAGGTGTCGATAAAAACAAAATACGGACATGAGGGCGTCATGATCATTCTCATAACAGCAACTTATATAAATATAGTCATATGATCATTATGTTAAAGTAACAATTCATCCACAATATCAAGTATGCATCATAAACTAACTAACAAACATTGGTCTCGGTCATTGAAGCAATTGTAATTTATCGTAACATCAGAAAGAGTCAATATAAGAGCTTTTCAGCAAGCCTACATACTCAACTATCATATAGTCTTTCACAATTTCTCACACTCATGCAATACTTATGTTTATGGAGCGTTAATCGGACACAGAGGAAGATAGGGGCTTATGGTGTCGCCTCCCAACCTTTTACCTCAAGGGTAATGTCAACAGTAATAGATCATGAAAACTTACATCCAAGTGGGTATATATATCAGGATCTTTCCAACACAATGTGCTTGCCAAAGGATAAAATGAAAAAGGAAAGGTGGATCTCACCTTGACACTTATAAGACAAGAATAAAAGATAGGACCTTCGCAGAGGGAAGCTGAGGTTGTCATGTGTCCTTATGGTTGGATGCACAAAGTCTTAGCATAGAAGAACTTCGCTTTATATTGCCACTGTGATAAGGACCTTTATTATGCAGTCCGTCGCTTTTATTACTTCCATATCACAAGCTCGTATAAAGCTAATTTCTCCCACACTAATAAATCATACATATTTAGCGGGTTTGCAACATGACAACTTACTTGGAAGGATCTTCCTCAATCCATAGGTAGGTATGGTGGACTCTCATGGCAAAACTGGGTTTAAGGATATATGGAAGCACAAGTAGTATCTCTACTTAGTGCGAGGAGTTTTGGATAGCATGAGGGGGAAAGGCAAGCTCAACATGTTGGATGATCCATGACAATATACTTTATTTCGGATGTAAGAAGACATATCCCATTATGTTGTCTTCCTTGTCCAACATCAACTCTTTAGCATGTCATACTTTAATGAGTGCTCACAATCATAAAAGATGTCCAAGATAGTATATTTGTATGTGAAGCCTCTCTTCTTTTATTACTTTCTATTAATTGCAACGATGACCAAAACTATGTTTGTCACCTCCCAACAACTTTTATTTATCATACTCTTGTATGTGAAGTCATTACTCCCCATAAGATCGATATGATCTGTTTCATACTCTTTATGTTTTCTTTCTTTTTATCATGACCCATGTGAGGAAATCAAGCCCTTGACTCAAACACTAATCTTTATTATATAGCTCATGGACTCGATTACAAAGGGTAAAGCTCACAAAGCAAAATCTCACAACTAGATCATGCTAACTTTATTCTAATAGATCAAGATACTACCAAAAGGATCGAACTAAGTAAAACGGTAAAGATAGGAGTGATGGTGATACGATACCGGGGTCACTCCCCCAAGCTTGGCAGATGCCAAGGGGAGTGCCCATACCCATATGACAATGTCTCCTTCTTCGGGTTTGGTGATGATGGAGTTGTTGCTGATGCAGGCTTGTTGTTCTTCCAAGGCATGGGCTCACCATCATAGAAGGATGATCGAGTCTCCGGGATACTCAAATCTGCAGCCAAACTCATGTTCTTGAATTTATATTCATACTCACAGTTTTGGTTTTGCAGGTCATAGATCTGGGCTTGGAGGTGATCGATCTTCTCTTGAAGATTGGAGATGGCTTCCCCGAAGATCCTTGAGTCCATCTTGAGACTGTTGGCAAGCTCCGAGATCATCATGTGGTTGGCGTCGAGTCCTCATTCCACCATACCTTGGCACTTGAAAACTTGTTGCTCCATTGCTTCGAGTCTTATCTCCATGCTTCCGATCCTCCTCGGCCCCTCTACATCACGGATGTGCAGCACCCCCTCATGCAACTCCATGGTTTTGGGGTGGTGCAGCACCTCCGCGAGGTAGGGGTTGATGACCTTCTCGAAGAACTTGTCCTTGGGGGTGTTGGAGGACGCCATGATGATCTAGATCTGTCAAAAACAGCAGCTCGAAACAAAAACAGAGGAATTCTGCGTGATACAGAGGTCAAAACATCCGGGAGTATATATAATGAATTTTTCCCGAACAAAAGGAGTAACCCACAAGAAAATGGAGTCCAGGGGACACACGGGGTGCCCTCGAGGCAGGGGGCACGCCCTGGGAAGGGGGACACGCCCCCTACCCTCGAGGAGGCCCCGTGTCTCCTGCGGACTGCGGTTAATTTTTCTATTTTTCTAAATATTCCAAAATGGAGAAAATTTGCCTTTAGAACTATTTTGGAGTCGGTTTACTTACCGTATCACGTACCTCTTACTTTCCGGAGGCTGAATCGTTCTGGAAAGTGTCCCTTCTGTATTCCTCCGGGGTTAGGGTTTCAATAATATTAGTTTCAACATTTATAGGATTACCTGAGATATAATGTTTGATCCTTTGACCATTCACCACCTTCGGATTTGTGCCTTCGAAGTTGTTGATCTTTATGCCACCGGAAGGATAGACCTCCTCGATAACGTAAGGTCCTTCCCACTTGGAGAGAAGTTTTCCTGCAAAACATCTTAAACGTGAGTTTAATAACAAAACATAATCACCTACGTTGAACTCACGTGTCGGGGTATTGGATCGACACCTATGGGATCACAAGAATCCATACTACGGTTGCGGGGCGCGAGGTTGAGAGAAGAGCGGATCCAACAGTTAGCACACAGTTCCTTTACCCAGGTTCGGGCCGCAAAGATGCGTAAAACCCTACTCCTGCTTTGGTGGATTATATGTTTGTGTTCTTCAGCTAGCTATGGGGCGTGAGGAGCTCCAAAAAGCCGACTCGTGAGGAGTTCTGAAAAGCCGAATCCTTCTCCTAGTAGCCTCGGGCCTCCTTTTATAGGGAAAAGGGGTTACCATAGTGGCACACAGGAGGTGGAAAGGGTACAGTGATGCGAGGTTATCCCTCGCATTACATGACAAGGCGCATTTAATGTGTCTTGCTTAGGTGTCCTCGCTTTATCGGGGACGAGGGAGACATCCATCTTGTCCGTCGCCGCTCCTTCTTGCGTCGACACGCGCCCTCGCCAGCGATGCCTGAGACGCCATGTAGGCAGGCAGGCAGCTAAGGTGGCGCAATGGCGGGTCTCCACGAAGATCTGTATGTCGCCACGTAGGTGCCTGCCCAGCTGGTTGGGTCGGCAGCTGCATGGGGCGGTGGAAGCTTAGTTGGTGCGGGCCTGATGGTGGCCCTGCGGGTGTCCTCGGCAAGGGCCTTGCCGGGGCTCCAGCAAGGGTCTTGTCGCGGCGCCTGCTGTCATCCCCGGCAAGGTCCTTGCCGGAGGTCTTATGGTCTTCCTTGGCTGGGATCCCGCCAAGGGTCGTCGTCTTCTTAGCGTGTATCTGATCTTGAATGTCTTCACAAAGATCTGCATGCCACTACGGGGATGCCTCCCGAATCCTTGCCCCATGGGGGCAGTGGACTCAAGGGTGGTCCGCTCCGTAGGCGTGGGGCGAGCTGCCGCGGCAAGGGTCTTGCCGGGGCCGCTAGAGCCGGCCCCGGCAAGGATCTTGCCGGGGCTGCTGAAACTGGCTCCCGACAAGGATCTCGCCGGGGGAAGCCGCTTCGTCCCTTTCCTCTTTGTGGTCTTGTTCTTGGTGTTGCTCCAGTTCCGTCGAGCTTCGGTCTTACCCTGGCTCACCTCCCCTGCCATGCTGGGTGTGGTGGTGCCCGTGGCTCAGACTGCCCGTGCACAGTCATAGGGGTACAAAAAGTGTACCCCTCTTTTTGTACACCGACAGGAGCCCCGGGCCTGGGCCACACATGAGCGCCACGCGTTGTTAGGCTAGGCCCAGAACGGTGCGCGGGCAGGCGGGGCAGTTTTTACCGTGGTAAGATTCTCCGTGCGCTTCGGCTCCCACGATCCGCGCGCGCGGCGCGGGGTGGAGGGGTGTGCGTGACGTGGGCGGTATGCGCCGTGCGGTTTTCCGCAGGGATGTGTCACGTTGCAGTAAATGCTAAAGGAGGCGGCCCGCGTTCCCTCCCCATAAGAAGGAATAACCACGGGCGCGCTGCTCACTTCCTCCATTTTCCTCGCGCCTCTTCCAATCTCAGAGCCGTTGTTCCCTCTCTTCCTTCCTTCCGAAGCTTCCGCCGTCGCCTGCCGCCGTTGTTTCTCCATCCCTCTCCGTCAGCCCTCCAACTCAGCCGCCATGGCGTCCAAACCCGCCAAGGGCAAGGGGGTGGCCAAGGGCGCCGGGTCTGTGGAGCCGCCGGAGGGCGCGTTTTCGGGGGACCGGACGAAGGCTGCTTTCTTCATCCCGTCGACGGTCGACGTCTACTTGCTCCGGGCCGCCTTCAAGCCCCTTTGGGGGGTGAAGACGGGGGGGGGAGAAAATTTGGGACATCCGGCGACGCGCGTCATTCCGGCCGCTTGCACCGAACCCGGCCCAAATCGGTACCCCTTCCTCCTCGACTACTTTTCTTGTGGGTTATGTCCCCCCTTCTCTGATTTCTTCTGCGATGTCATGCACACCTTCGGCTTTCGCCTCTTGGATTTCACTCCGAACGCGGTCGCGTGCATGGCTTTCTTCGCGCACCTGTGCGAGGGCTTCATCGGGGTGCAGCCCAACACGGCGCTTTTCCGCCACTATTTCACCCCTCGGATCCAGCCGGGAGGTGCCATCTCTTGGTGCATCACCTGGATTCCAAGATCCAAGGGATCATACCCGGACGGCGCCGTGAAGGAGAGGTGGGATGAATGGCGCGGCCGGTGGTGCTAGATTGAAGAAGAAGAGCCGCCAAGATTCTGCACGGTCCGCCGGGTGCCGCCGGTCCATGGTAGCGACTGGGGCGACGTCGACGCCGCCGACGGGAGGCTCACCGTCGCTATCACCAGGATTCTCCGGCTCACCCAAGCCAGACTCACCCTTGAAATGATCGGGGCGGACTTCATTCGCCGTCGGATCGCCCCGCTGCACAACAAGGGGAGCCCAGCCTAGCTCTTTAGGAATCCGGCCGATGTCATGCGGCTCCGCCCTGGCCTCGACCACAACCTCATGGTGATGGGACATGCCCACTTCTGCCAGCGGCTCTTCCAGCTCGATGTGGGTCGCGACGGCGAGGTCGAACGGACCGGCAAGGCTGCGAGGGCTGCCGCAAAGGCCGGCAAGGCCATCAAGGGGCAGCTCTTCAAGCTGCTAGCGGGGGTGGTCCTGCGGTGCAACAATTTGCGCCAGTACGAGATCATCGCCATGATGCTGGAATGCAACGCGCACGGACCCGTCTCGAGCTGGCAGGAGCCGGCGGACGAGGTCATGCATCAATTAATCGACTCTCCAGTCGAGGTGTGCGTCAAGCCTGACGCCGAGCGGTGGCTTGTCAGGGACACCACCCAGGAAGAGCTGGACTACATCGCCGCTAGGGCGAGGGAGGCGCGGCTCGTCATGGAGGCCGGCAGCGCCGGGTGTGTGGAGAACAAGGATGTCGCGGCTGCGGAGGAGGAGGAGCTCGCCCAGTGGGCGGTGGCCGCCGAAGAGGCTAGCAGCGCCGGCACCAGAGCTCCGCTAGTCGAAGACATGGCCGATGAGTCATCGTTGGAGGAGGACGTGGCGGCAGGCTCGGCGCCAGCCAGGGGAAGAGGGCGAGTCCTGCGGCGGGCCAGTTCCGGCGAGCCGGTCCGGCCCGGCAAGGTTGTGCAACCTCAATTGGCTCTGGAGGGGTCCGGGCGCCACACGAGGGCCACGGCGGCAAGGAGGTTGACGAAGGCTGCCGAGAAGAAGAAAGCAACAGCCCCTTCTCCATCTGGGCGCGCACCAACTCCACCTTCTTTGCCTTCCCCGACAGACGTTGACTCGGATGCCGACGCGGAGTTCCCTTTTGATCTTGGGCCTCTCAGCCCGAAGAGGAAAAGGAAAGCGGTGGTGGAGGAGGAGATGGACGACGAGTAAGTATTTCATTCCTTACCGCCATTTCCATTCTCCTGAACCACGCCACTCATCTTAATCTGTTTTGCTTCTTCGGGGATGCAGAGACATTGGCCCAGAGGATAAAGAGGGCGAAGGCCTCGGCGAGCAGCCAGCCTCCGGTCGGGGCTTCAGAGACACCACTGGTGGTGTTGAGGAGCCCGGACGGCATCCCCCGGAACAGCCCCCAGCGAAAGTTCATCATCCTCTTCTTGCTCGACATGTAGTAGGTGTTTGATGCTATGGTGCTGACCTTGTCGGTTTTGTAGGACGGGAGCGGCAGCAGGAGGAGCCGCAGGGGGCTACCCGCAACACACCACCCCCATCGACTACGCCGCCGCGAGGGGCGTCCCCGGCAAGGGCACCAAGCATGGAGCCCACACACATGGAGGAAGAGGGGAACTTGGGTGCTGGTGGCTCTGCCACGGTTCCAGACGCCGGCGGGGAGGGGACTTCTGCTTCACAGCCCGGCACAGGTGAGTCGCTTGTCTTTTGTCTTTGCTTTTCCCTTATCCTTTTTCTTGGCTTCATCATCCCCATCACTACCCAGGCCCTCCTTCAACAGATATGGAGGACGTGGACGCCGTCATCGGGGAAGTTGCTGAGGAGGCCGCGGCGGAGGCCGACAGGATTGCCGCCGGGGAGGCTGCCAAGGACGCTACTGAGACCGCCACTGATAAGGCCGCCAAGGATGCTGCCGAGGGTGCCAGCGGGGAGCCTGACGTGGAGGCCGGCAAGGCCACAGCCGAGGAAGAGGTGGCTGATGATCAGCCTTCTTCCTCCACAACCTCGGGCCCCGGCAGGTACCTGAAGGTGGGCGACGACCTCTTCGTCCATCTCGCAGGGGCGTCAAGTTCCCGAGCGCCCGCCGGAGGGGAAGTCCTCGATAGTGAGGTGCTCGCCGCCTCCGGGCTCGAGGTAGTCGATGAACCGGGCGCCGGCGGCGATGGTTCCCCAAAAGAGCAGCTCTTCCGCACTATGGGGGCCAATTTCCGGAAGCTCCAAGTGCTCTACCGTGCCCATCTGAACAAGGTTAAGTCCCGGATGGCAATGGTGGACGAGGCGGAGGTGGACTTCTAGGCGTGCGTTGCTGAGGCGCAAACCTGGTTTCACCAATCCCGCGAGGAGCAGAGGGCCTTCCAGGAAGAATTGGCCAAGCGTGATGCAGAGCTCATCATGAAGATGTCTGACGTTGAGAAGGCCCAGGAAGAGGCGGCGAACTTGGCTGCCTCGGACGAGGCCGCCCGGAACCAGCATCAAGCTGCCCTCGATTCCCAGGAGGAAGACCTCTCCGCGCGTGAGGCGAAGCTTGCCGCAACGCTCTGCGGAAAGGATGAGGAGCTCGAGGTCCTTGTCGAGCGGCGGACTCGTGAGCTGGGGCAGAGGCACAAAGAGGCAGTCGATGCCCCAGCTCTGGCCCATGCCGGCAAGGTGCAAGAGCTGGAGGTGGAGCGGGACGAGCTGAAGGAGCAGGCCCTCAAGCTGTCCGACGAAAAGAACAGGATCAACTACGCCTTGACAGAGGCGCACGGAGCGGTCATCAGCTGGGCTGGGGAGCTCTCCGAGGCGCAAGACTCCATCAGAGATCTCAAGCTGAGGCTGGAGAATCTCGAGAAGATATTGTCGGAGAGCTCGGCTAGGGAGGAGACCTTGACCAAGAGCCTGGAGGAGGAGAAGCAGCTGCGGGCGGACGAGGCCGCCTCCCACCAAGAATACGTGGCGGGCGAGAACAGGTGGATCGGCCGGCTGGAGGACGTCGCCGGCAGGGTCACCTCGCAGTTGGCCCTCATGGGGATGCCAAACGTGAGGTACGACCCTGAGTGGAGCGGGACCGTCAACACCAAGCTCACCCTGTTCTTTGAGGGCGTCCTTGGTGCCTTGGCTGATCTTCACTCCAACAGAACGGCCACGCTCGCCGGGAAGGCCCGGCGACTTTGCCGGGGAGTCATGACCAAGGTCCTCACCAAGATGGCGTTCTGGAATCCCGCCCTCGACTTCGAAGCCGTGATGGATAGCTTGCCGGAGGGTACTGACCTCACGGTGCTCAAGGAGCGCATCAAGCCCGTCATCGGCCGTATCGACGAAATCAAGAGGGTGGAAGGCCAGCGCCGGGATTAGGCATCCCGGCCTTCTTCGCCGCTGCGGGTTCATGACCAAGACAAATTTTATCTTTAGTTAGAACCGCAGCAATGATGTAATATAACTTTGAAATATCTTTGGAATTATGCATGTTATTTTCCTGTTTGCTGCCTCTTTGTATGTCCACCCTACGCTAGCTGGGTAGGCTTGTCGGCGCGAAAAACCCAAGGCGGTGTCTTGGGGACGGGTCCCCATTGGCCTGGCAGGCGAGCGTGCTTCCGGGTGAGCCACCTTGCCGCCCCTGACGCAGCCGCTCGAACTGCCGAGTTTGACTCGAGTCAGAGTCGAGAGCCTTGTCAATTGCAGAAGGCTACCCTACCGTTTCCAACGCAACTGTTTGAACTGTTGAGCGGACTCGAAACAGAGCAAAGGCGTTGCCGATCGAGAAGGGCCCCATTTGCGTGCAGGTTTCTTTTTGCACAAAGAACGACAGCTCTGAGGATAACAACTTTAAATAATAGGATGGAAATATCCAGGGTTCGATGTAACTTAGCATTTATTTGCAGCCGCTCGAGTGCTGATCTTCCGGCCTCCTTCCTTCTCAAAGAGCCACAAAGACGAAGGAGTGCTGGTTTAACTGCTAGAGCCGATTCTCATAACTGCGCCCCCTACCTAGCGCGCCAAAGATGTCGGGGTATTGGATCGACACCTATGGGATCACAAGAATCCCTACTACGGTTGCGGGGCGCGGGGTTGAGAGAAGAGCGGATCCAACAGTTAGCACACGGTTCCTTTACCCAGGTTCGGGCCGCAAAGATGCGTAAAACCCTACTCCTGCTTTGGTGGATTATATGTTTGTGTTCTTCAGCTAGCTATAGGGCGTGAGGAGCTCCAAAAAGCTGACTCGTGAGGAGTTCTGAAAAGCCGAATCCTTCTCCTGGTAGCCTCGGGCCTCCTTTTATAGGGAAAAGGGGTTGCCATAGTGGCACACAGGAGATGGAAAGGGTACAGTGATGCGAGGTTATCCCTCGCATTACATGACAAGGCACATTTAATGCGTCTTTCTTAGGTGTCCTGTAACATCCCAAATTTTCAATTTGGAATGTTATACATAGATCATAATTGCATTTGCAAATTTTTGCATTTTGTTCGTGGAGTTCCTCGAAATTCTAAGCAACTCAAGGACCTACAGAGAGAGTTGGGGATTTTACCGTTTTCGTATTTGAGTTCGCTCGAATACCGGTACGAGGACAGTGTGATTCTAATTATTTTTCTCTCCTAAAAATATTTCTAAATAAAATAAATGAGCGGAGATAATATGACTTCTCCAAAATAACAGAAATATTGGAGGAAAAATATTAAAATCAGTTTTGGTATTTTTCTGGATTTATTTTCGGATTTATTTGCATAGGAAAAATACGCGTTTTTCAAAATTGCATTTAGGACCGGGAAAAATGTTCACTTTGTCCTAAATATTATTAGAGGACAGTGAAAAGTTATTTCGGGAATTTTGGAGTCCGTTTGATATTTATTTCGTTAGCTTTACTGCGCCGGGACTCTATTTAAAAAAAACGGGAACCGACTTAGTCACCGGGACTCCGGGCTTTATATAGCGCCCAGGCCGGCCCGACATTGCCCAGCCCGCCCCCGCGTGAAAACCCTAGCCCTAGCCAGATCCCGCCGCCGCCGCGCCGCCACCCGCGCCCGCCGCCGACGCCGCCGTCTGCCGCCCCGCCGCCGACGCCGCCGCCCGCCGCCCCTCTCCGAGGCCGCTGCCCGCCGCGACCTCGCCGGAGCCGCCGCCGCCGGAGTCGAGGTAGACGCCCGTTTTTTTTTGAGAGATCAGATCGGTTTTATAAAAAAAAACCTATATCTGGTTTTTTTTCGGTTTAGATCGGTTTTTCGTCGGTTTAGTTAAATAGAGGACGTTCGTCCGTACGTTCGTTTTAATGAACGGTTTTCGTTAGTTAATCGCAGACAGCGAACGTTCATTCGTTAGCCTGTTCGTCGTTTTTCTTTTTTGGGGTATTATATCCGCGATTTTTCCGATTGCGATTTCTGCCATGATCTTGTTTTTCGTTTTTCTTTTCACTCGAGAGTCCAAATCAGGTGATTCAAAATCCCAGATCTTCGTCTCGAAGCCCTCTTTATGTTTAACCAACTTGAACAGAGTTTTGGCTACTGTAAAATTTGACTTTAGGCCAACTAGTAATTCGGAGCTCGTTTCTTTTGCAGTTTGAGTTTCGTTGCTTCCTTCGAGTTGATTCTTTTTGCCAACCGGAGTTCTTAAGTTGAACTTTCTGGTTAGATCTCTTATTTGAGTTTTACCCGTGCATTATTTAAGTACGTATTGTATGCTTGTTGTTTGATTGCGATAGAGTACCCGGAGTGCGCCGCTTGCTACTTTGAGTCTCTAGGTTTTGCGGATCATCAGCAAGGAAAGTAAAACTTTGATCATGCTTTCCAATTACCCAGTTTTCATTGCATTAGTCAAACCTCTCACACATTGCATGAATAGGATAAATTAACTTGTGGGATCGGGAAGTAGATTGAGGTAGAACCTATTACCTGCATTACATTCAAACCCCTGGGAGTTACTTCTACGTTTGCTGTTAGGACATGCTATGCTCGTAGACGTGGTTTGGGTTTGAGTGAAATCCGTGACAGATGTGAGTTGTTAATTAATGGTTCAACTTAAGGTGGCAACTTTAATACACATCTGGGTGGATTGAGGCATCTGGGTATTCCAGGATTGCCTGCTTTTCTTTTGGACCGCCACCCAGGCTCAAAGGGATCATGAGATTTTTCATACTAGAAACTTCCGTGTGCAGCCACATGCCAATATGGGCTCTGGTATAGTTGAGTAAGTTGTGGGAAACCTTTCCATGATGGGCTAGCAGATGTAGTTGGGTTTTGTAGGTGTACCGGCCTATCTATCTGGTTAAGGGGACCTCTTCGGAAAGACCGTGTCTCGGTCATCCGTTTCTCAAACACCATGCAGTGCGAGAAACCAAACGGAGGCGATCGAGTCTTGTGGGGAAAGTGCACAAACCTCTACAGAGTGTACAAACTGATCATGATTAGCCGTGTCCCCGGTTATGGACATCTCGATTATCTAGTATTTGGATTATCATGTGCATCTCAACATGTTACTCTAATTTAATTTTGTTGGGTTTAATGATTACTTTTAATTGGGGTTGAGAGGATGTCTATCTTCTCAACGATGTTTCAACTACCATGATAGTTAATTAAAATACATTCCTTTGAAGTAGGGAAAAATTGGCTTTACGCAAAAACTTAACCATAGAGCTTTCCACCAGCCATATTGCATATAGTATAGCTTTACTTTCATTGCATCTCTTGTGTTACCTTGCCAACATATTCCATGTGCTGACCCGTTTTTCGGGCTGCAACGTTTCATGTTGCAGACTTTTCAGACGACGAGTAAGATGCCCTTTTAGGTCGTGGTTCTATACTCAGTGATGCCGCTGGAGTTGATGGACTCACTTATCTTCCAAGCCTTCCGCTGTTATCGTATTAGATGGCCTTCAGCCATGATTTTTGTAATAAATTCATCGTTGGACTATCGATGTAATAAGTGTGTGATTGCTACTCTGTTATAAATCCTTCGAGAACCATGCGTGTCAGCATTACTGATCCAGGGATGACACTGATGCATGGAGATCAGACTGTTTGAGGTCTGGTCGCTACAAAGATGGTATCAGAGCACACGCTGACTGTAGGACACGACCACTAAGACAAGCCCTAGAACACAATCCACTCTTCTCTTTTCTGACTCCTCATCTTTTCTACTCTTTAGGATGGTGGAAGCAAAGCACAAGTTCATGCAACCGGATGATGATACACCCTTTGGACGACACCTGAAGGAAGTCACCAGATATCTACACATTGGATTACCAAGTTTCACCGGAACCTACAATGCCACTCTACCAGAGGAGGAGCGTTGGTTGATTCAAGCTCAAGTTCCAGGAAGGACGATCGCACCCGTCACCTCACTCATAGCATTTTCCTTTAATGCACCTACATGGAGCTTAGGAAGGGGTATGGCAGCCCACATTGCTATGGGAAGGATTGGAGAAGTCTACAAACAGGAGCTAAAGGACACTATCTACCAGATTTGTGGACGCCGAGATGAAAACTGGGATATGATCAGCACTAAGAAGGGTATATCCATAGCAGAATTCATCCAGGAGTTGAACCACCACATTCGTTGCCAAGAGCACTAGATGTGTGCTGGGATGATAGATATGAAGAAGGCCCTAAATAGGAATTTGGAGTTAGAGGAAGAACTCAAGTCTACGTGCGACGGATATGAGGAGGAGATGAAGATACTTGTGGAGAAGAATGACGATTTGACTCGGAAGTTAGGGATACTCATGGGAGAAGAAGACGAGGAAGAAGAACCCAAGGAGATTCCACCAGAGGACTATATCATCATAGATGATACGGATTCGGAAGCTGAAGATAGCAAGGATGAAGATTATGAAGATGAGGCTGGGGCAGATATTATGGAATCCTCTGCCGACCAATATTTTTAGATGACCACCCTGTGACTAGTAGTTTACCACCAAATACTAAATTTAGAACACCTTTGTAACGATCGTTAGTTAGTAAGACCTTGTTTGAAAATTGATTGGTGTGATATGATTGTGTGTTTGTCTCATGTGCATATGGGTAGTGATTTTCCCTTAGACCTCTTTTCTATTCTAAATCTCTTCCCTCTACACCCATCAGATGCCTCCAAGACGTGAATTCGAGTTTCCCCCTGAGCTCACCCAGTTGATCCAGCAGCAGAACACCCTGATGCAACTTCTTGTCCAGAACACCCAGAACAACCAGAACAACAACAACAACAACCCTCCTCCACCACCACCTGTGGACAACCTGACACGTTTCTTAAGGTTGCAACCACCTGTGTTTGCTAGCAGCATTGAACCAATTGTGGCTGATGACTGGCTACGCAAGATTGGAAGGGATTTGACCATCGCCAATTGCTCGGATGCGGAGAAGGTGCGATTTGCCGCACACCAGTTGTCTGGACCAGCCGCAGCATGGTGGGAGAATTACACAGCCACTTACCCCGTAGCCAATGTGACTTGGGATCAGTTTCAGCAAGCTTTTCGTACCGCCCATGTCTCAACTGGAGCCATGAGTATGAAGAAGCAGGAGTTTCGCAACTTGCGCCAAGGGAATCGTACAGTAGCCCAGTACGTGGATGAGTTTAGTACCCTATCTCGTTATGCCCCAGATGATGTGGCTACAGATGCCAAGAAGCAGGAGAGATTTATGGAAGGGCTGAATGATGAGATGAGTGTACAGCTGATGGTGGCAAATTTCAATAACTATCAGGAGTTGGTTGACCGAGCCCTGATGATTGAAAGGAAGCATCAACAGATTGAGAGTCGCAAGAGGAAGTATGGGCAAGGGAAGTATAATTCTGGAGCTCAGCAGAAGCCTCGCTTTACCCCTAAAGCAGTAGGACAGTTTCAGCATACCCATGGAGGAAGTAGCTCACACAACCACAATGGCACCAAGAATGGCAATGGTAATGGGAGTGGGAATGGAGCCAATGGAAACCAGAACCGCCCTGCACCGTCCACACCCACCAAGAGGGATTTTAGCCATGTCACTTGTTACAAGTATGGAAAGACTGGACATTATGCTAAAGAATGCCCAGAAGTTAAGAATGGGAACGGCAATGGAAGCGCCGGGAAGAAGCCCAACCCGTTCAACAAAGGACAAGTGAACCACGTGATCGTGGAGGAGGTAGAAGAGCAACCAGATGCTGTTGTCGGTAAGTTTTTGGTTAAAACATTTACCGCAATAGTCCTTTTCGATACTTGTGCATCGCATTCATATATTTCAAGGGGATTCGTGAATAAACATAGGATGTCCACCCGAGTTCTAAAGACCCCCATGTTAGTAAGTTCACCTGGAGCAGATTATATGGCACACCAAGGATGTTTTCAGACGCCATTGACCATAGGACGCCATACTTTCCCCTCTGACCTAATATTTCTGGAGTCACAAGGATTCGATGTGATATTAGGTATGGATTGGCTATCGCGGTATGGAGGTAATATTGACTGTGCCAGTAAGTCTATTTTGCTCACCACCCAGAGGGAAAAAGGATTAAGTATGTATCTAGGCATTCTCCTATGAGGACTCAAGTATATTCTCTCACGGGAGTTGTTCAGGAGGAAGTGCCAGTAGTGAAGGATTATCCGGATGTGTTTCCAGAGGAGTTACCTGGCATGCCACCGGATAGAGATATAGAGTTTTTGATTGAACTTTTGCCAGGCACCGGGCCAATTTCTAAGAGACCATATAGGATGCCCGCAAAGGATTTGGAGGAAATTAAGAAGAAGATTAAGGAGTTACTGGATAAAGGATTCATATGCCCAAGTTCTTCGCCTTGGGGTTCGCCAGTACTTCTAGTGGAGAAGAAGGATGGATCGTTAAGAATGGTTGTTGATTACCGGGGATTGAATGAAGTAACGATCAAGAATAAGTACCCACTGCCAATGATCAATGATCTGTTCGATAGATTGCAAGGAGCTAAGGTATTTTCGAAGATCGATCTACGATCAGGGTACCATCAATTGAAGATTCGAGAGCAAGATATCCCTAAGACGGCCTTTACCACTAGGTATGGGTTGTATGAGTACACCGTTATGTCGTTTGGTCTGACAAATGCACCGGCATACTTTATGAACCTGATGAACAAAGTGTTTATGGAGTATTTGGATAAGTTCGTCGTAGTGTTCATAGATGATATTTTGATCTTCTCGAAGGATGAAGAGGAGCATGAAGAGCATTTGCGATTAGTATTGGAGAAGCTCAGAGAGCACCAGTTGTATGCCAAGTTTAGCAAATGTGAGTTTTGGTTGAAGGAAGTCGGATTCCTTGGACATGTTATATCCGGAGAAGGAATAGCAGTAGATCCCGCCAAGGTGGAGATTGTGACTAATTGGGAAGCACCGACGACCGTTGGAGAGATCCGGAGTTTTCTTGGACTCGCAGGATACTACCGGAGATTTATCGAGAATTTCTCGAAGATTGCAAAGCCAATGACGGAGTTGTTGAAGAAGGAAACCAAGTTCAGTTGGACCGAAGAATGTGAGACTAGTTTCCAGGAGTGGAAGAAAAGGTTGGTATCATCCCCTGTGTTGATTCTGCCAGATCAACATAAGGATTATGAGGTGTACTGCAATGCTTCACGTCGAGGACTTGGAGCAGTTCTTATGCAGGAAGGAAGAGTTGTTTCGTACGCTTCACGACAACTGAAACCTCATGAGATGAACTATGCCACCCACGATTTTGAGTTAGCAGCTATAGTGCATGCGTTGAAGGCGTGGAGACATTTTCTCATAGGAAACCATTGTGATGTATATACGGACCATAAGAGTCTGAAGTATATATTCACTCAGAAGGAGTTGAATCTTAGGCAAAGGAGATGGTTGGAACTCCTTAAGGATTATGACATGAGATTGCATTACCATCCCGGAAAGGCTAACGTAGTAGCGGATGCGCTAAGCCGTAAGATCCATGTCAATACCCTAATGATGGAAGAGTTTCCAAAGGAGCTAGCCGAGGACCTACGAGAACTACGTTTGGAGATAGTTCCGAGAGGCTATGTAGCAACACTAGAAATCCAGTCTACCTTGATGGGTAAAATCAAAGAAGCTCAGAAAGCTGACAAGGAGATTGTCGCTATAAAGGAGAGGATGAGCGAAGGAAAAGCTAAAGGTTTTCGTGAGGATGAGCACGACACCTTGTTGTTTGAGGATCGAATCTATGTGCCCAATGACCCGGAGATTAGGAAGCCGATTTTACAGGAGGCCCATGATTCGCCATACTCGATTCACCCAGGAAATACTAAGATGTATTTGGATTTAAAGGATACTTTCTGGTGGACCGGTATGAAGAAGGATATTGCGGAGTATGTAGCAGTTTGCGATGTATGCCAAAGAATAAAGGCAGAACATCAGAAGCCAGCAGGATTGCTACAACCTATGCTAATTCCCGAATGGAAGTGGGAGAAGCTTGGTATGGATTTTATCACCGGATTGCCCAGGACCAAAGCAGGGTATGATTCAATCTGGGTAGTAGTAGACCGCTTGACTAAGGTAGCCCACTTTATCCCGGTGAAAACCACATATACCAGTGCGAAGTTGGCTAAGATATACATGACCAAAATTGTATGTCTGATGGAGTTTCGAGGAGTATTGTATCTGATAGAGGAACCCAGTTTACCTCAAAGTTCTGGAATCAGTTACATGAAACCTTGGGTACCAGGCTAGAGTTTAGCACAACGTTTCATCCTCAGACCGATGGACAGACTGAGAGAGTCAATCAGATTCTGGAGGATATGTTGAGAGCCTGTGCATTAGATTATGGATCTAGTTGGGATGACAACTTGCCTTACGCGGAGTTCTCATACAACAATAGTTACCAGGCCATTTTGAAGATGGCGCCGTTCGAGGCATTATATGGAAGGAGATGCCGAACACCGTTGTCGTGGGATGAAGTTGGAGACCGACAGTTGTTTGGACCAGACTTAATCAAAGAGTCTGAGGAGAAAGTGAAGTTAATCCGAGATAGACTGAAGGTAGCTCAGTCCAGGCAGAAGAGTTACACCGACTCGAAGCGCAAGGAGATAGACTATGAGATCGGAGACAGAGCGTACTTGAGGGTATCGCCTCTGCGAGGAGTTAAACGTTTCGGAGTTAAAGGGAAGTTAGCCCCGAGATTTGTTGGACCTTACCGTGTTTTGGAACGCATGGGAGAGGTTGCCTATAAGTTGGAGTTGCCCGAAGGATTGTCAGGAGTGCACGACGTGTTTCACGTTTCGCAACTGAAGAAGTGCCACGCGGAGATGGCCGATATACCACTTATAGACACAGTACCCCTGGAAGCAATTCAGTTGGACAGTGACCTGAGCTACGAGGAGAAGCCCGTTAAGATTCTCGAATTTTCGAGTAGAGTTACCCGTAGCAAGGTTATCAAGTTTTGCAAAGTTCGGTGGAGTCACCACACCGAGGAAGAAGCCACCTGGAACGAGAAGATGATCTATGCAAGGACCACCCACACCTATTTTCTAGCCAAGCCGAATCTCGAGGGCGAGATTCATTCTAAGGGGGTAGGTTTGTAACATCCCAAATTTTCAATTTGGAATGTTATACATAGATCATAATTGCATTTGCAAATTTTTGCATTTTGTTCGTGGAGTTCCTCGAAATTCTAAGCAACTCAAGGACCTACGGAGAGAGTTGGGGATTTTACCGTTTTCGTATTTGAGTTCGCTCGAATACCGGTACGAGGATAGTGTGATTCTAATTATTTTTCTCTCCTAAAAATATTTCTAAATAAAATAAATGAGCGGAGATAATATGACTTCTCAAAAACAACAGAAATATTGGAGGAAAAATATTAAATTCACTTTTGGTATTTTTCTGGAATTATTTTCGGATTTATTTGCATAGGACAAATACGCGTTTCCCAAATTGCATTTAGGACCGAGAAAAATGTTCACTTTGTTCTAAATATTATTAGAGGACGGTGAAAATTTATTTCGGGAATTTTGGAGTCCGTTTGATATTTATTTCGTTAGTTTTACTGCGCCGGGACTCTATTTCAAAAAACGGGAACCGACTTACTCTCGTACCGGTCCGGGACTCCGGGCTTTATATAGCGCCCAGGCCGGCCTGACATCGCCCAACCCGCCCCCGCGCGAAAACCCTAGCCCTAGCCAGATCCCCCCGCCGCCGCCGCCACCCGCGCCCGCCGCCGCCCGCCGCCGTCCGCCGCCGCGCCACCACCTGCGCCCGCCGCCGCCGACGCCGCCGTCCGCCGCCCCGCCGCCGACGCCTCCGCCCGCCGCCCCACGTCGATGCCGCCGCCCTCCGCGACCTCGCCGGAGCCGCCGTCGCCGGAGTCGAGGTAGACGCCCGTTGTTTTTTTTTTGACAGATCAGATCGGATTTATAAAAAAAACCTAGATCTGGTTTTTTTCGGTTTAGATCGGTTTTTCGTCGGTTTAGTTAAATAGAGGACGTTCTTCCGTACGTTCGTTTTAACGAACGGTTTTCGTTAATTAATCGCAGACAGCGAACGTTCGTTCGTTAGCCCGTTCGTCGTTTTTCTTTTTCGGGGTATTTTATCCGCGATTTTTCCGATCGTGATTTCTACCCTGATCTTGTTTTTCGTTTTTCTTTTCGTTCGGGAGTCGGAATCAGGTGATTCAAAATCCCAGATCTTCGTCTCGAAGCCCTCTTTACGTTTAACCAACTTGAACAGAGTTTTGGCTACTGTAAAACTTGACTTTAGGCCAACTAGTAATTCGGAGCTCGTTTCTTTTGCAGTTTGAGTTTCGTTGCTTCTTTAGAGTTGATTCTTTTTGCCAACCAGAGTTCTTAAGTTGAACTTTCTGGTTAGATCTCTTATTTGAGTTTTACCCGTGCATTAGTTAAGTACTTATTGTATGCTTGTTGTTTGATTGCGATAGAGTACCCGGAGTGCGCCGCTTGCTACTTTGAGTCTCTAGGTTTTGCGGATCATCACCAAGGCAAGTAACACTTTGATCATGCTTTCCAATTACCCAGTTTTCATTGCATTAGTCAAACCCCTCACACATTGCGTGAATAGGATAAATTAACTTGTGGGATTGGGAAGTAGATTGAGGTAGAACCTATTACCTGCATTACATTCAAACCCCTGGGAGTTACTTCTACGTTTGCTGTTAGGACATGCTATGCTCGTAGACGTGGTTTGGGTTTTGAGTGAAATCCATGACAGATGTGAGTTGTTAATTAATGGTTCAACTTAAGGTGGCAACTTTAATACACATCTGGGTGGATTGAGGCATCTGGGTATTCCAGGATTGCCTGTTTTTCTTTTGGACCGCCACCCAGGCTCAAAGGGATCATGAGATTTTTCATACTAGAAACTTCCGTGTGCAGCCACATGCCAATATGGGCTCTGGCATAGTTGAGTAAGTTGTGGGAAACATTTCCATGATGGGCTAGCAGATGTAGTTGGGTTTTGTAGGTGTACCGGCCTATCTATCTGGTTAAGGGGACCTCTTCGGAAAGACTGTGTCTCGGTCATCCGTTTCTCAAACACCATGCAGTGCAAGAAACCAAACGGAGGCGATCGAGTCTTGTGGGGAAAGTGCACAAACCTCTGCAGAGTGTACAAACTGATCATGATTAGCCGTGTCCCCGATTATGGACATCTCGAGTATCTGGTATTTGGATTATCATGTGCATCTCAACATGTTACTCTAATTTAATTTTGTTGGGTTTAATGATTACTTTTAATTGGGGTTGAGAGGATGTCTATCTTCTCAACGATGTTTCAACTACCATGATAGTTAATTAAAATACATTCCTTTGAAGTAGGGAAAAATTGGCTTTACGCAAAAACTTAACCATAGAGCTTTCCACCAGCCATATTGCATATAGTATAGCTTTACTTTCATTGCATCTCTTGTGTTACCTTGCCAGCATATTCCATGTGCTGACCCGTTTTTCGGGCTGCAACGTTTCATGTTGCAGACTTTTTAGACGACAGGTAAGATGCCCCTTTAGGTCGTGGTTCTATACTCAGTGATGCCGCTGGAGTTGATGGACTCACTTATCTTCCAAGCCTTCCGCTGTTATCGTATTAGATGGCCTTCGGCCATGATTTTTGTAATAAATTCATCGTTGGACTATCGATGTAATAAGTGTGTGATTGCTACTCTGTTATAAATCCTTCGAGTACCATGCTTGTCAGCATTACTGATCCAGGGATGACACTGATGCATGGAGATCAGACTGTTTGAGGTCTGGTCGCTACATGTCCTCGCTTTATCGGGGACGAGGGAGACATCCATCTTGTCCGTCGCCACTCCTTCTTGCGTCGACACGCGCCCTGGCTAGCGATGCCTGAGACGCCATGTAGGCAGGCAGGCAGCTGAGGTGGCGCAATGGCGGGTCTCCACAAAGATATGCATGTCGCCATGCAGGTGCCTGCCCAGCTGGTTGGGTCGGTAGCTGCATGGGGCGGTGGAAGCTTAGTTGGTGCGGGCCTGATGGTGGCCCTGCGGGGGTCCTCGGCAAGGGCCTTGCTGGGGCCCCGGCAAGGGTCTCGTCGCGGCGCCTGCTGTCATCCCCAGCAAGGTGCTTGCCGGAGGTCTTGTGGTCTTCCTTGGCTGGGATCCCGCCAAGGGTCGTCGTCTTCTTAGCATGTATCTGATCTTGAATGTCTTCACAAAGATCTGCATGCCACTACGGGGATGCCTCCCGAATACTTGCCCCATGGGGGCAGTGGACTCGAGGGTGATCCGCTCCGTAGGCGTGGGGCGAGCTGCCGCGGCAAGGGTCTTGCCGAGGCTGCTGAAACTGGCTCCCGGCAAGGATCTCGCCGGGGGAAGCCACTTCGTCCCTTTGCTCTTTGTGGTCTTGTTCTTGGTGTTGCTCTAGTTCCGTCGAGATTCGGTCTTACCCTGGCTCACCTCCCCTACCATGCTGGGTGTGGTGGTGCCCGTGGCTCACACTGCCCGTGCACAGTCAAAGGGGTACAAAAAGTGTACCCCTCTTTTTGTACACCGACATCACGCTTTTGTATCCTTTTGTCATGCCATCTTTTAACTTTTTCTTTAAATAACTTGGCGTTCTCATAGGCCTGGGTACACCATTCATCGAGTCAGCTGATATCAAATAGCCTCTTTTCACCGGCAAGTTTGAAATTATAATTGAGCTCTTTGATAGCCCAATATGCCTTATGTTCTAGCTCAAGAGGTAAGTGACAAGCTTTTCCATATACCATCTTATATGGAGACACACCCATGGGGTTTTTGTATGCAGTTCTATAGGCCCATATTGCATCATCTAGTTTCTTAGACCAATTCTTTCTAGACCAATTAACTGTCTTTTGCAAGATTAATTTCAACTCCCTATTACTTAATTCAACTTGACCACTAGTCTGTGGATGATAAGGTAATGCAATTCTATGGTTGACATCATACTTAGCAAGCATCTTACGGAAAGCACCATGAATAAAGTGTGAACCACCATCAGTCATTAGATATCTAGGGACTCCAAACCTTGGAAATATAACCTCTTTAAGCATCTTAATAGATGTGTTATGATCAGCACTACTAGTTGGAATAGCTTCTACCCACTTAGTAACGTAATCAACAACAACTAGGATATGTGTGTACCCATTAGAGGAAGGAAAAGGTCCCATATAATCAAAGCCCCAAACATCAAATGGTTCAATAACAAGTGAATAATTCATAGGCATTTCTTGACGTCTACTAATATTACAAATTCTTTGACATTCATCACATGATAAGACAAACTTACAGGCATCCTTGAAGAGAGTAGGCCAATAAAAACCAGATTGCAATACCTTGTGTGCAGTTCTGTCTCCCGCATGGTGTCCTCCATAGGCTTCGGAGTGGCACTTGTGTAGGATCTTTTCCCTCAGGTACACAACCTCTAATAATACCATCTACTCCTTCTTTATAAATATGTGGATCATCACAAAAGTAATGTCTCAAATCATAGAAGAACTTTTTCTTTTGCTGGTATGTGAAGCTAGGAGGTATAAACTTAGCAACAATGTAATTAGCATAATCAGCATACCATGGAGCAGTACGAGAAGTATTTATGACATCTAGTTGTTTATCAGGAAAGCTGTCATCAATAGGTTGTGGGTCATCTAACCTAGAAAAGTTATCTGCTACGGGGTTCTCAGCTCCCTTTCTATCAATAATATGCAAGTCAAATTCTTCCAGCAAGAGAACCCATCTATTAAGTCTAGGTTTAGCATCTTTCTCTTCCATAAGGTATTTGATAGCAGCATGATCAGTGTGAATAGTTACTTTAGAATCAACGATGTACGGTCTAAACTTATCACAAGCAAACACAACTGCTAAAAATTCTTTTTCAGTGGTAGCATAATTCTTTGGGCACTATCTAGAGTTTTGCTAGCATACTGGATAACATTCAATTTCTTATCAACTCTTTGCCCTAGAAAAGCTCCTACAGCATAATCACTAGCATCGCACATAATCTCAAAGGGTAAATTCCAGTCAGGAGGTTGTACAATAGGTGCAGAGAACAATGCTTTCTTAAGTATTTCAAATGCTTCTAGACAATCCTCATCAAAGACAAAAGGAATATCTTTCTATAAAAGATTAGTCAGAGGCCGGGAGATTTTGGAGAAGTCCTTAATGAACCTCCTATAAAACCCGGAATGACCAAGGAAGCTTCGTATACCTTTGATATCCTTAGGACATGGCATCTTTTCAATAGCATCAACCTTAGCTTTGTCAACTTAAATACCTCTTTCAGAAATTTTATGTCCCAAGACAATGCCTTCATTAACCATAAAGTGGCACTTCTCCCAATTCAAGACAAGATTAGTGTCTTCGCATCTCTGCAAAACTCGATCAAGGTTGCTTAAGCAATCATCAAAAGAAGTTCCGTAAACGGAGAAATCATCCATGAAAACCTCGACAATCTTTTCACAGAAGTCAGAGAATATAGCCATCATGCATCTTTGAAAGGTAGCGGGTGCATTACATAAACCAAAAGGCATACGTCTATAAGCAAAGGTACCGAAAGGACAAGTGAAGGTGGTCTTTTCTTGATCCCCTTTTGACACAGGTATTTGAGAGAAACCAGAATAACCATCTAGAAAGCAAAAATGAGTATGTTTGGATAACCTTTCTAGCATTTGATCAATAAATGGAAAGGGGTAATGATCTTTCTTAGTAGCTTTATTTAACGTACGGAAATCAATTACCATCCTATAACCTGTAACTATTCTTTGCGGGATCAATTCATCTTTATCATTAGGGACGACAGTCATACCTCCTTTCTTGGGAACACAATGGACAGGACTTACCCACTGGCTATCAGCAATGGGATAGATAATACCTGCCTCTAGATTCTTTAGAATTTCCTTCCTTACCACTTCTTTCATCTTAGGATTTAACCATCGCTGATGATCAATAACTGGTTTAGCATTTTCTTCCAATTTTATCTTGTGTTGACATATAGTGGGACTAATGCCCTTAAGATCATCCAGAGTATATCCAATAGCAGCTCGGTGCTTCTTCAGGGCCTATTCACTATGGTGGAAAATCACATTAAAACTAAAGGAAAGTGAATCCTAAGGAAATGTTGTCTTTCTTGCTGTTCGGAACGAAGGAAATGCTCCCTCCCAATCCTACGGAAAGTCTTCTTTACCTGTTGTTTTACGGGAAACAAAACATCCAGTCCATCTTCATTTTTTCGCGGATGTCCGAGGTAGTGTAGGGCGAAAGCGTACCGAATTACTCACCTCGGGGCCCACTTAGGTTGGGGAAGGTTGATTTATGGATTCTTTAGTATTATAAAACTCGTTTCATGGGCCCCACATGCGTTGGTTTCCTGAGATTCTCAACCCCACGTACCGAACCCCAAGTGTGTAGTTTTCTGTAGTGTTTTCCATCCCTATGTTTTGCATCTCCTTTCCATTCTATATCCTCCTTTTTGTTCCAAAACTATGTTTCACTCTCCTATGAACCGAACAGGACCTCAAAGTTTTCAATAATCTTTCTTCTTCATGCTCTGAAAGGTTAGCACTAATAATAACAGGATATATCTTCTTTTCATCAAGATAAACATACTTAAGATTATCAGGCAAAGGTTTAAGTTCAAACACGGGATTACCCTTGGGTGGAGGGTGATCCCCTAGGATTTCAACAAGAAAATTGTTTTTCAATACGGGTCCCTGTGTAAGGAATATTTCATCTATCTCCCTTCTTTCATTCATATGCATATCATTTTCATGGTCTAGCAAGTATTGTTCTAAAGGATCATTAGGTGGCACGGCAATAGAAGCAAGACCAATAAGTTCATCTTTACTTGGTGGTGACTTTTCAAGGGGTTGTCTACAGAATTTAGCAAAGTTAAAATCATGAGACGTGTCCCCTAATCCGACAGTGACAATATCTTTCACACAGTCTATCTTGGCATTAACGGTATTCAAGAAGGGTCTACCGAATATAATGGGACAGAAAGCATATTGCGGGGAACTAAGAACAAGAAAATCAGCAGGGTATTTAACCTTCCCACACAAGACTTCAATATCCGTAACAATCCCAACTGGTGAAATAGTATCTCTATTAGCAAGCTTAATAGTAACATTAATCCCTTCTAACTCAACAGGTGCAAGATCATGCATAATTTCGTTATACAAGTCAAGAGGGATAATACTCGCACTAGCACCTACGTTGCATAAACCATGATAACAATGATCCCCTATATTAACGGAGATAACAGGCAAGCCTACGATAGGTTTATGTTTATTCCTAACATTGGGTTTGGCTATCCTAGCAGACTCTTTTTGGAGATAAATAACATGTCCATCTAAATCTTATACCAAGAGATCTTTAACCATAGCAACACTAGGTTCAACTTTAATTTGCTCAGAGGGTGTAGGTGTTCTAGTATTACTCTTAGGGACTACAGTTGAAGCTTGAGCATGATGCTTTATCCTAACAGGGAAAGGTGGTTTCTCGATATAAGCGATAGGAATAACATGATCAACATTATAAGTGATAGTCTTTTCTTCAACTTTAATAGGTTCAACTACTTTTACTTCAATAGGGGGATGGTATTTCAACCACTTCTCCTTGGGGAGATCAACATGAGTAGCAAAAGATTCACAGAAAGAAGCTACTATCTCAGAGTCAAGTCCATATTTAGTGCTAAACTCACGGAAAACATCGGTATCCATAAAAGCTATAACACAATCAAACTTAGGGGTCATACCTGACTCCTTAAATTCGTCGAGATCCCAATCTTTGGATTTGCGTTTAATTCTTTCCAATAAATCCCATTTGAATTCAGTAGTCTTCATCATAAAAGAGCCAGAACAAGAATTATCGAGCATGGTGCGATTATTGAGAGAAAGCCGTGCATAAAATTTTTGGATGATCATCTTTCTTGAAAGCTCATGATTGGGGCATGAATGTAACATTGACTTAAGCCTCCCCCAAGCTTGAGCGATGCTTTCTCCTTTGCGAGGCCAGAAATTATAAATATAATTATGATCATGATGAACCTGGTGCATAGGGTAGAACTTCTGATGAAATTCCAACTTCAGACGATTATAGTTCCAAGATCCCATATCATCGCATAGCCTAAACCATGTCAATGCATCTCCCTTCTAAGATAAAGGGAATACCTTCTTCTTGATAACATCCTCGGGCATACCTGCAAGCTTAAACAATCTACAAACTTCATCCACATAGATTAGGTGTAAATCGCGGTGAAGTGTTCCGTCTCCTGTATAAGGATTTTCAAGCAGTTTCTCTATCATACCCGAAGGTATCTCAAAGCAAACATTTTCAATAGGTGCAGTTGGAGGAGCAACTCTTTGCTCTTATGCTCGGGGTGAAGATACCCCGAACAAGCCCCTCAAAGAATTTTGGGCCATAGTAACAAGTGACAATAAATTTCAGCACACTATATAAAATTTTCCTTACCAAATTCCACTTACCAAAGGCGCTTCACTCCCCGGCATAGGCGCCAGAAAAGAGTCTTGATGACCCACAAGTGTAGGGGATCTATCGTAGTCCTTTTGATAAGTAAGAGTGTCGAACCCAACGAGGAGCAGAAGGAAATGATAGGCAGTTTTCAGTAAGGTATTTTTTGCAAGCACTGAAATTATAGGTAATAGATAGTTTTGTGATAGGATAATTGGTAGCAAGTAATAAAAGGTAAAAGTAAATAAGGTGCAGCAAGGTGGCCCAATCCCTTTTGTAGCAAAGGACAATCCTGGACAAACACCTATGCAAGGTAAAGCGCTCCCGAGGACATATGGGAATTATCGTCAAGCTAGTTTTCATCACGATCATCTGATTCGCGTTCGGTACTTTGATAATTTGGTATGTGGGTGGACCGGTGCTTGGGTGCTGCCCTTACTTGGACAAGCCTCCCACTTATGATTAACCTCTAATGCAAGCATCCGCAACTACAAAAGAAGTATTAAGGTAAACCTAACCATAGCCTGAAACATATGGATCCAAATCAGCCCCTTACGAAGCAACGCATAAACTATAGTTTAAGCTTCTGTCACTCTAGCAACCCATCATCTACTTATTACTTCCCAATGCCTTCCTCTAGGCCCAAATAATGGCGAAGTGTCATGTTGTCGACGTTCACATGACACCACTAGAGGAGAGACAACATACATCTCATCAAAATATCGAACGAAGACAAAATTCACATGACTACTAATAGCAAGACTTCTCCCATGTCCTCAGGAACAAAAGTAACTACTCACGAGACATAATATTGTTCATGATCAGAGGGGTATTAATATGTATAATGGGTCTGAACATATGATCTTCCACCAAATAAACCAACTAGCATCAACTACAAGGAGTAATCAACACTACTAGCAACCCACATGTACCAATCTGAGATTTGGGTACAAAGATTGGATACAAGAGATGAACTGGGGTTTGAGAGGAGATGGTGCTGGTGAAGATGTTGATGAAGATAGCCCTCCCCAAGATGGGAGAGTTGTTGGTGAAGACGGTGGTGACGATTTCCTCCTCCCGGAAGGAAGTATCACCGGAAGAACAGCTCTGCCCGAGCCCTAGATTGGTTTCCGCCTCGGTTCCGCCTCGAGACGGCGGCGTTTGGTCCCGAAAGCCTCCTCCTGATTTTTTTTCCAGGTCAAAACGCTTCGTATAGGAGAAGATGGGTACCTGGGGCCCACTGGATGGCCCTCGAGGCAGGGGGCGCGCCCCCCAACCTCGAGGCCAGCCAGTGGCCCCTCTCGTGGATTTCTTCCGCCAGATATTTTTTTATATTTTCTGAAAAAATGTTCTGTGGAGTTTCGGGGCTTTTGGAGTTGTGCAGAATAGGTTTCCAGAGTTTGCTCCTTTTCCAGCCCAAACTTCCAACTGCCGGCATTCTCCCTCTTCATGTAAACCTTGTAGAATAAGAGAGAAAAGGCATAAGTATTGTGAAAAAACATGTATGAACAGCCCATAATGCAATAAATATCAACTTATAAGCATGATGCAAAATGGACGTATCAAACCTCGGATGGGAGGTCCATAGGCCTGTTTGTATTGTCTTGAGGGCCGTCATGTATCATCAGGCCTATGGACCTCCCATCCGAGGTTTTATTTCTTGAAACATCGGCAGCCCAATATATGTATTTTTTGAAGAAAACGGAGAGGTCAGTTCTATTTTTCTATATAAGAATAGGAACGCCTGGTCCAACTTATGTTTCCCTTCTAACTATATTATATATATTTAAATTGTTTTATATGTTATTATATATTATTTTTATTGTCATCATATATTTAACAAATACTTACATATGTAAGAAAACAACATCCCACATCTTGTTAACTTATAAAAATAATTTCTTAACAATAAAATCCTAGAATTTTTTTGGCAACGAAAATGCTGGTGATTGTGTACAGAAGCTTGGTAAGATTTAAGGACCAATGTAATAATAAATCACTTATTATGTATGTATATATATATATATATATATATATATATATATATATATATATATATATATATATATATATATATATATATATATATATATATATATATATATATATATATATATATATATATAACAAAATGCTTAGCCCCTGTTTATTTTTTGATAACATTGCTGCGCCCACCCCAACATTATAACTAGAATCAGCCTAGCAAAATCGTGAATTTCGAGATAGTGCAAATGGCCTGTAATTTTGTAGGAAAAACATAAATGGGCCACATGGACGCTACATTATTTGTTCACCCAGCCCAGCTAATGGACTGTAATTAAAAAAAAGATCAAATGGACTGTCAATTCTACCCCGCAAAAAAGACTGTAAATTCTTAAAAAATGGGTTGAATACGTGCCACATTTTTGGAGGCTGAAATGTGGGCCAATAGGCCAAAGCCAATGTAAGTCGTTGTCAACTTAGTCAACAAATGATTCTCACATCGTAGTCGTTGGATTTACGTCCAACGACTGGCATCCATCTTCAATCTCTCGTCTTCTTCCTCCAGTGCCGCCGGGACCACCTGCTCCCGCCTCCTACTGCTAGCAGCTCTGCTTAGCATGCTTCGCTGTGAAACGCTACTCCATCGTTGGCCAGGCAATCCCTCCACCCCTCCACACCTCCTGTTCTTCTCCACCGACTGTCGAACCACACCGCACTAGAACCATTTAACCCTCGTACACCTCTCTGTCTGTGACTCTACTCCCGCGTCTTCCCATCTCTGGCTCGTTGCTGTCCGGGGCCTCGCCGTCGTCCACCACCTTGGATGCGATTGGTGTGGAGTGGTCAACGTGGTCAACGAACGACACCATCGGAAGTAGACTGTGCGTGGAGAGGCTGACAGTTGGGTCCACGGCCGCACACAAGGAAATGCCTCATTATTACGTGAAAAATAATGATTCCTCCACCTAACAGTTGGGACCCACCGGAAGGGCCTCTGTTTTCGCGGAAAAAACGTTCCCACTGCTGACAGGTCGGACCCACCAGCTATTTCTTCGCACGCAAGGAAGTGCCTCCTTATTACGCACAAAAAATGAATACTCCCCCTGCTAGTTGGGACCCACCATGGTGGGAGGCTGACTTGTGGGCCTACTAAGTTGACGGGGATGGAATGCTTTGTTAACTTAGTCAATATGAACGATTCTAGCTCTAGTGACTGTACGATGTCCATCTGTAGGATCGAAGAAGTATGTCTAGAGGGGGGGTGATTAGACTACTTGACAATATAAAAAATCTGCCTTTTGATTAAGCAAAGTTTTTGGCAGTTTCACAATTAAGATCAATTCAAGTAGCACACTACACATGCAATTCTAGAGTATGGGCAGCGGAAAGTAAATTGCACATATAGTAAAGAGAGGTGGAGAAGATCAAACGCAGTTTGGTGACACGGAGATTTTTGTCGTGGTTCCGATAGGTGGTGCTATCGTACATCCACGTTGATGGAGACTTCAACCCACGGAGGGTAACGGCTGCGCGAGTCCACGGAGGGCTCCACCCACGAAGGGTCCACGAAGAAGCAACCTTGTCTATTCCATCATGGCCTACGCCCACGGAGGACTAGCCTTACTCGGGGTAGATCTTCACGAAGTAGGCGATCTCCTTGCCCTTACAAACTTCTTGGTTCAACTCCACATCTCAAAGACGGAGGCTCCCAAGCGACACCTAACCAATCTAGGAGGCACCACCCTCCAAAAGGTAATAGATGTGGTTGATGATGATGAACTCCTTGCTCTTGTGCTTCAAATGATAATCTCCCCAACACTCAACTCTCCTCACTGATATGGCTGTGGTGGAAGAAAGGATTGAGTGGAAAGCAACTTGGGAAGGCTAGAAATCAAGTTTCATATGGTAGGAATGGAATGGCTTGATCTCAACACAAGGGTAGGTAGTTCTCTTCTCAGAAAGTGTATGGTAGGAGTGGTAGACTTTCTGATGGCTCTCTCCACGAATGAAGAGGGGGTGGAGGGGTATATATAGCCTCCACACAAAATCCAACCGTTACACACATATTTGAGCAATCTCGGTGAGACCGAAGTGAAAACTCGGTCAGACCGAAAGTTCAAATATAGTGAACGTTGGGATTTTCGGTGGGACCGAAAATACCATCTCGGTGAGACCGAAAGTGTAAATGATATGAACGTTGGAGTTTTCGGTGGGACCGAGAAAGAAAACTCGGTTGGACCGATTTGAGAAAAGACAGGAACATGCCAGAATCGGTGAGACCGAAAATGCAATATCGGTGAGACCGATTTGAGCCAAGACAGAAGCTTGCCCATTTCGGTGAGACCGATAATACAAACTCGGTTATTCCGAAATGATGTGAAATGGTTATAGAAGGTTGGCAGTTCAGTTTCGGTGAGACCGATCTCAAACTCGGAATGACCGATTTTTCTAGGGTTTGGAATATGGCAGAAGTGGTTCATCTCGGTGGGACTGAGTTGGAAGAATCGGTTTGTCCGAGATTACTTATGAGTGTGTATAGTAGTGAAAGTTGCTGATAGTTGAAGGAGCTAAATCACTAAGCACTTGAGCAACCAGATCATCAACACAACCTCATCCCCTTTTAATAGTATTGGCTTTTCCTATGGACTCAATGTGATCTTGGATCACTAAACCAAAAATGGAGTCTTGAGCTTTTGCCAATGCTTGCCTTAGCATTTGAGGGGTCCACTTCTTCAGTCATCTTGCCATACCAATGTGATTGAATTTCCTGAAACATACTTGATAAAAGCATTAGTCCAACCACAAAGTATGTTGTCATTAATTACCAAAACCACCCGGGGAGCAAATGTGCTTTCAATCTCCCCCTTTTTGGTAATTGATGGCAACACACTAAAATTATACTAAACAAAACATCAAAGCTTATTGAAAGAAAGACAGAATTATCATGAAAGCTTTGACAAGCATGTAGTACACAGGCTCCCCCTACAAGTGTGCAAGATTTTCATGGATTATGGTTTTGGACTACCACAAGCACACAAGAGAGGTAAGCAAGATGTGTTACATGCAGCTTGGCTATATGCATCAGAGCAGATGAAAGGAAGTGAGTGATAATGCATATGTGCATGGTGATTTCTTGCAAACAAGTAATTACAAGCAAGTCACCATCATGCACATTCTGCAAGATGCATATACTTACCTTGAGGTTCCTTGGCATTGTACCTGAAGGGATAAACTTGAGAAAACAAGGTTAGATAACACAAGAGTATTCCTTCAACCAACTGCAAGAACATCAAGAGTACCAAGCCAGGGAGAACATGTACAAAGAGTGTCTCATATTGAGCACAGGCTTGAATCAGCAAACATGTCTCCGAAACTAAAAGATTTTCAATGAACTCTGAGAGATTTTGTTATGGAAAGCAAAATCAAAAGAATGATGCCTATTGTAATGTCCAATGTAAAACAGCTTTGATGTGATTCTCTCCCCCTTAAGATAAGATTGCTTTTCTTCTTCCCTTAAGTCTTCTCTTCTCCCCTACTCCCCCTACTCCCCCTAAGTCCTCTCCCCCTTTGACATCAAGTGCCGAAAAGGACAGCAAACTAGGTAGGACAGGAAAGATGGAAAGAAAGAAAGAAAGAAGGAAAGAAGTGGGATCCTTAAGAATCACAACAGGGCAAACAAGAACATTTAGAGAGAAACAATTTGAGTCTTCTCCCCTTTAAGATTTAAACTTGAGTGGAGCTGCAGAAGTTGATGTCCTGGAAGATAAATCGGTGACACTGAATTAGATGGATCGGTGGGTCCGAATCCTTTTCGGTTAAACCGAAAGTTTCAAATCGGTGACGCCGAGTTTATTCCAAGGAAATACAGAAATAATTCAGCTCACTTTGCAAGGAAAGTTTCAAAAGATTTGCACTGAATTTGTAAAAGATTTTCGGGGAATTGATCAGAGCCAGAAGGATATTCACAAAGAAACATAAGAGAAGATTCCTAGATGAAGTTTTTTTTTCTTTTTTTTTTAAAGAAAACTCAATGAGAGAACATAAGAGAAAACAGAAAAACTCCAAAAGCATATGTACTTCATCTAGATAAAGGTCGGCGACAAAGTCACCTATGTTTGAGTATATTGACTTAGGAGTCAAATGAGGACATTTGATCATAGGTCATACTCATCGTTTGAGCTCAAAATGGGGTTGCCATTTTTCGATTAAGCATTTGATGTGGTCACATCTTATGAAGCTGCTTGTACTCATGACTTTGAGCAAAGCTCCTCGAAGATGTGAAGAACATACCTTGGGCTTGTTGTTGCTTTACTCATGTAGGTAAGCTTGATGTAGGTGCTCATTGAATGTGAAGTTGGAGCGCCATTTCTACTTGTGTAGTTCATCTTCCTACATGGGTTAGGCAAGCAAGGAAATACTCAAGAATATCCAAGATGACAAGAGTGAAATACTAGATGTATAGGGTGTCAAAAAGGATATGTGGAATTTTGTTCCTTGAACTCAACATCCCAAAGGGCTAGATACTTGGTCAATGACAAGATTACTCATGATTTGAGTGTGTGGTAATCTTGTGGAATGTAGATCATCCAAGTACCTGCAAGGAGTTAGATGCAATACAAGGAGGCAAATGTGTCCAAGACATATGATCATCATCATAAGAGAAATATCAAGGATTAGTCAAGAGGCTCATGCCTTGCATGCATCAAATGGAGTTATCACTCCAAGTTTGAAGCATCAATGATGTTCAACTCACTCCTTAAGCGACAAAACACTTTCTCATCAAGAGGTTTTGTAAAGATATCAGCAAGTTGTTTGTCAGTGCGAACATGCTTAAGATTAATATCACCCTTGGCAATATGATCACGAATAAAATGGTGACGAACTTCAATATGCTTCGTTCGAGAGTGTTGCACATGATTGTGTCCAATCTTGATTGCACTCTCATTGTCACAAAGCAAGGGAACACGTCTCACATGTATCCCATAATCTTAAAGCGTTTGTGTCATCCATAGCAATTGAGCACAACACGAACCAGCAGCAATATATTCTGCTTCGGCGGTGGATAAAGATACCGAATTTTGTTTCTTGGAGGACCAAGATACAAGGGATCGACCAAGGAATTGACACGTACCCGAAGTTGACTTTCTATCAACCTTGTCACCGGCATAGTCCGAGTCGGAATAGCCAACAAGATCGAAAGAGGCCCTCTTAGGATACCAAATGCCAAAGTTTGGTGTGTGTATCAAGTATCTCACTATCCTTTTAACAGCTTTAAGATGACATTCTTTAGGGGCTGCTTGATATCGCGCACACATGCATACACTCAACATTATGTCAGGACGAGAAGCACAAAGATATAGTAGAGAACCAATCATAGATCGGTAAACCCTTTGATCAACGGGTTCTCCATCTTTTGTCAAGTCATTATGTCCACTAGTAGGCATGGGGGTACTCATACCTTTGCTTTCTTGCATGTTGAACTTCTTGAAGAGATCCTTGGTGTACTTTGTTTGTGAGACAAAGGTACCCTCCTTAGATTGCTTGATTTGCAACCCAAGGAAGAATTTGAGTTCACACATCATGGATATCTCATACTTCTCCGACATAAGCTGTCCAAACTTCTTGCTAAAATGGGGGTTAGTTGAACCAAAGATAATATCATCAACATATATTTGGCACACAAATAGTTCACCATTAACCCTTTTTGTGAACAGCGTTGAGTCTATCTTTCCAATTTCAAACCCTTTTTCAAGAAGAAAGCTAGTTAAGCATTTGTACCAAGCTCTAGGAGCTTGTTTAAGACCATAAAGAGCTTTGTGTAACTTGTAAACATGATTAGGCTTTTTGGGATTCACAAAACCGGGAGGTTGTTTTACAAATACTTCCTCCTCAATTTCACCATTTAGGAAAGCACTTTTGATGTCCATTTGATAGAGAGTAATATCATGATGATTGGCATAAGCAAGAAGAATGCGAATGGACTCAAGTCTAGCAACGGGGGCATAGGTCTCACCATAGTCCATACCTTCGACTTGTGTGTAACCTTGAGCTACGAGACGAGCCTTGTTGCGGATGACTTGTCCATCTTCATCTTGCTTGTTCCGAAACACCCATTTGGTTCCAATGATGTTTTGATCATCGTTGGGCTTCTCTACCAAAGTCCATACTTTGTTCCTCTCGAACTTGTGTAGTTCTTCGTGCATAGCGTTCACCCAATCCGGGTCTTCAAGTGCTTCTTCTACCTTCATAGGTTCAATACTAGAGATAAATGAGTAATGCTCACAAAAGTTAGCTAAGCGAGTTTTAGAGCGAGTAATTCTCCCGGAGTTGATGTCGTTCATCATTTGTTCCACGGGATGATTCTTCTTGACTCTTGCTCGAACTCGGGATAGCTTTTGTTGATGTTGTGGCTCAGCTTCCTCATCATCTTCATCTTCCTCTTCTTCTTCTTCATTGTTGTTGGTGTTGTCTTGAGGCGGTGGAGAAGGAGGTTGTGGTGGATCTTCTTGTTGCACTTCCTCATCTTGGTGAGTTCCACTTGTGGAGGCCTCCATGTTGCCTTGAGGTTCATCTCGACGTGAGGTAGGGGGCTCCACATATGTAGATGAGGTACTCTCCTTCACTTCCATGGGACGGATCTTCCTGATAGATAAATCTTGGATTGCTTCCGATGGGTCCTTGTCTCCTACATCAATAGGCATTTGCTCTACTTGCGAGCCATTAGATTCATCAAACTTCACGTCTACCGTCTCTTCAACCTTTCGGGTGAAATTATTGTAGACACGGTAGGTGTGGGAGTTTGATCCATAACCAAGAAGAAAGCCTTCATGAGATTTAGGAGCGAATTTAGACCGACGATGCTTATCAAGGATATAGCATTTTGAACCAAAGACACGAAAGTATCCCACTTGGGGTTTGTTACCGGTGAGGAGCTCGTATGATGTCTTGCCGAGAAGCTTACGAAGATAAAGCCTGTTGATAGCATGACAAGCTGTCTCGACCGCTTCTCCCCAAAAATGCTTCGATGTCTTGTATTCATCAAGCATCGTTCTTGCCATCTCAATGAGCGTTCAGTTCTTCCTCTCAACAACTCCATTTTGTTGAGGAGTGTACGTAGCCGAGAACTCATGTCGAATCCCTTCCTCATCGAGAAAAGAGTCTACATTGGCGTTCTTGAACTCCGTTCCATTGTCACTTCGAACTTTCTTGATCTTCACCTCAAATTGATTTTGGGCCTTTTTGGCAAAGGTCTTGAAGATCCTCTGAACCTGCGATTTATCATCAAGGAAAAATACCCACGTAAATCTGGAATAATCATCAACTATAACTAGACCAAAGGAGTTACCACCAAGGCTTTTGTAAGCATTGGGACCGAAGAGATCCATGTGAAGAAGCTCAAGCGGTCTCCTTGTGGTCATGATGTTTTTCACGGGATGACTTCCACCAACTTGTTTTCCTGCTTGACATGCACTACAAAGTCTATCTTTGTCAAAGAAAACATCTTTAACACCAAGAATATGATCACCTTTGATTAGCTTGTCTAGGTTACGCATACCAACATGTCCTAGCCTTCTATGCCATAACCAACCTTTAGAGGATTTAGCAATGAAACAAGCTCTAGGTTGGGCTTTCGTAGTGAAATCAACAATATATAGATCACCTCTACGGATACCGGTAAATGCCATGTTTTGATTATCACGACGAAAGACTTGGCAATCTACTTTGGTGAATAGCACATTGAAACCAAAGTCAGCTAATCTAGACACGGAAAGTAAATTGTATCCAAGAGATTCTACAAGCATGACATTTTGAATAGAGCTGTCATGAGATATGGCCACCTTACCAAGGCCAAGTACCTTACCCTTGGAGTTGTCTCCAAAAGTCACATACTTGCGTGGGCCATCGTTCTTTGCAAGCTCTTGAAACATGTCTTGTTGTCTCCGGTCATGTGATCGGTGCATCCACTATCAAGAATCCACTCTTTTCCGCCGGACATGTAGTCTCTCATATTTGCCATAAGATTGAGACTCTTCATGACCTTGTCTAGCTCGGTGTCCGAATCGGAGTAATCATCATCATGCTCATGCTCATCATCATATTGACTCATAGATTGTTCGTCATCAACACCTAGGTCAATTTTATAAGTACTTGCATTAGTTTGGTCAATGTGACAATAGTCTTCGGAATGCAATGCAAGAGCATTTCTAATTATAACATTGATAAGACCGGGATCACCCTTCTTTTTCATAAGATCACGAAGCTCAAAGAAGCATTTATCAAAGTTGGGATCATTGGGGTGCAACTTATCAAATTCAATAGTCTTGTGTAGAATTTCATCAAGACTTCTCAAAGAGTAGTCCGGATAAAGTTCTTCCAAGAATTTCCACATAGCATAGGCACACTCAAAGTTTGTAACAAGATTAAGCAAGTCATCAGGTAACCCTCTAATGATAAGATTTACAGTTCTAAGGTTACGAAGCAAATCAAGCTCTTCATCCATGGTAGGGTGCAAGGGATCAAAAGGAGGCACATAGGGGGTCTCAACATATTTGCACAAATTGTACATTTTAAAGATACTAAGCATTTCAGACCTCCAAGAGTTATAGAACCTTCCATTAAGAACAGGCACTCTATGGCTAACACTCCCATCCGTAGACACGTCCATCTTCCTCCAATGGTGTGTAAACCAAAGCAGTGGAGACCAATGCTCTGATACCAATTGTAGGATCGAAGAAGTATGTCTAGAGGGGGGGTGATTAGACTACTTGACAATATAAAAAATCTGCCTTTTGATTAAGCAAAGTTTTTGGCAGTTTCACAATTAAGATCAATTCAAGTAGCACACTACACATGCAATTCTAGAGTATGGGCAGCGGAAAGTAAATTGCACATATAGTAAAGAGAGGTGGAGAAGATCAAACGCAGTTTGGTGACACGGAGATTTTTGTCGTTGTTCCGATAGGTGGTGCTATCGTACATCCACGTTGATGGAGACTTCAACCCACGGAGGGTAACGGCTGCGCGAGTCCACGGAGGGCTCCACCCACGAAGGGTCCATGAAGAAGCAACCTTGTCTATTCCATCATGGCCTACGCCCACGGAGGACTAGCCTTACTCGGGGTAGATCTTCACGAAGTAGGCGATCTCCTTGCCCTTACAAACTTCTTGGTTCAACTCCACATCTCAAAGACGGAGGCTCCCAAGCGACACCTAACCAATCTAGGAGGCACCACCCTCCAAAAGGTAATAGATGTGGTTGATGATGATGAACTCCTTGCTCTTGTGCTTCAAATGATAATCTCCCCAACACTCAACTCTCCTCACTGATATGGCTGTGGTGGAAGAAAGGATTGAGTGGAAAGCAACTTGGGAAGGCTAGAAATCAAGTTTCATATGGTAGGAATGGAATGGCTTGATCTCAACACAAGGGTAGGTAGTTCTCTTCTCAGAAAGTGTATGGTAGGAGTGGTAGACTTTCTGATGGCTCTCTCCACGAATGAAGAGGGGGTGGAGGGGTATATATAGCCTCCACACAAAATCCAACCGTTACACACATATTTGAGCAATCTCGGTGAGACCGAAGTGAAAACTCGGTCAGACCGAAAGTTCAAATATAGTGAACGTTGGGATTTTCGGTGGGACCGAAA
The DNA here is from genome assembly GCA_902687465.1 of Secale cereale. Classification (NCBI taxonomy): domain Eukaryota; kingdom Viridiplantae; phylum Streptophyta; class Magnoliopsida; order Poales; family Poaceae; genus Secale; species Secale cereale. The sequence continues at coordinate 226,288,429 of LR738710.1, read as the reverse complement.
ATACCATCTCGGTGAGACCGAAAGTGTAAATGATATGAACGTTGGAGTTTTCGGTGGGACCGAGAAAGAAAACTCGGTTGGACCGATTTGAGAAAAGACAGGAACATGCCAGAATCGGTGAGACCGAAAATGCAATATCGGTGAGACCGATTTGAGCCAAGACAGAAGCTTGCCCATTTCGGTGAGACCGATAATACAAACTCGGTTATTCCGAAATGATGTGAAATGGTTACAGAAGGTTGGCAGTTCAGTTTCGGTGAGACCGATCTCAAACTCAGAATGACCGATTTTTCTAGGGTTTGGAATATGGCAGAAGTGGTTCATCTCGGTGGGACTGAGTTGGAAGAATCGGTTTGTCCGAGATTACTTATGAGTGTGTATAGTAGTGAAAGTTGCTGATAGTTGAAGGAGCTAAATCACTAAGCACTTGAGCAACCAGATCATCAACACAACCTCATCCCCTTTTAATAGTATTGGCTTTTCCTATGGACTCAATGTGATCTTGGATCACTAAACCAAAAATGGAGTCTTGAGCTTTTGCCAATGCTTGCCTTAGCATTTGAGGGGTCCACTTCTTCAGTCATCTTGCCATACCAATGTGATTGAATTTCCTGAAACATACTCGATAAAAGCATTAGTCCAACCACAAAGTATGTTGTCATTAATTACCAAAACCACCCAGGGAGCAAATGTGCTTTCACCATCCAATGGCCGTAGTGCTTCTTCAACCTCTGGTCTTCTTCCTCCAGCCGCCCAAAGCAGCGCCGGTCGTGCCGCATGCTCCTGCCTTTCGTGGCCGGCTGTGCTGCCGTGGAGGCCTCACCGCCCCATACTATTCCCACCGCTAGCCAGGCCCTGCGGCGACGGCAGCCTCACACCGCAGCCGAACCAGTGAACCCTCGTACTCCTCTCCGCGCGGGCTTCCTCTGCCGCGTCTTCCCCAGCTCCGCGTCGTCCCCTTCCTAGGACTCGTCGTCGTCCACCGCCCTGGTGCTCTCGGCACGGCATGGTCAACGTGGTCAAGGAACGGCTTCCATCGGACATGGATTGTACGTGGAGAGGCTGATAGCTGGGTCCAAGGCCGCAGCAAGGAAGTGCCTCCTTATTACACGCAAAATAATTATTCCTCCACCTGACAATGGGGGCCCACCGGACGGGCCACCATATTTCGCAAAAAAACCGTTTCCACTTGACTGATGGGACCCACCAGCTACATCTCCGCACGCAAGGAAGTGCGTCCGGAAAAAAAAACGATTCGCCCCCCTGACTGCTGGGACCCACCAGCTACATCTTCGCACAGAAGGAAGTGCTTGATAGTCGGGACCCACCTGGTCGAAGCGTATGTAGTGTTGTCATTCTGTTTGCGAACATGTACGTACATACTGGTCGATGTAGAGGCGCGCACGTGTCGTAGTGGAGGCGCGCACGTAGCATGTACACGTACGTACAGCGGCCAGGGTGCAAGAAAGTAAATACGGCCACATACGTACATACAGGTAGGGTCTCGAACGCGTACTCGCGCGTACGTATTGCCAGGGCTCGTGTACATGGCTGGGTCGGAACGGAGAAACGGCATCATCATCGTGTTCATGGGGAGCCAACCGACTGGGTCGGAACAGAATGCGTCCTCGTGTTCATCGGGAGGGCTTGGACGGAACAGCCGATGGAAACGAGGCCTGGCGTACTGCAGAACGGAGGAAACGGCCTTGTGTTCGACCGTCCACGTTCGAAATGGGATCCTGTTCATCAGGAGGGGTCTGGCGTACCCCAAAACAGACGAAACGGACCTCCTAAGGTCAAAACGGGGGTCCTGTTGATCGGGAGGGGTGTGGCATATAGCAAAACGGAGGAAAGGGACTTGTGTTGGAGCGCTACGGCCGAAACAGAGGTCCTGTTCATCGGGAGGGGTGTGGCGTACCGCAAAACAAGACTCCACGGGATACTGTTCATCTCCACCGTCGACCCCCTCCAGCCTCCATGGGCTACTGTTCATCCACCGTCGACCTCCTCCAGCCTCCACCTGTGACTGTTCATCCACGGGCTCCTGTTCATCCAGGCTCCACCGCGCGCTACTGCACCGACTACTGTTCAACCAGCCCTCTCCACGGGCTCCTGTTCAACCACCCCTCCATGGGCTACTATTCATCCATCCCTCCACCATCTACTGTTCATCCAGCCCTCCACGAGGTGGTCCTATTCATCCAGCCCTCCACGGAGAACACATGTATGATCGTCCACATGCCAGTGCCTACGCTAAAGCATGTCTCTCGTGTTCAGTCTATCCCTAAGCAGCATCCATCATTTGAGCATTTTGAAATTGAGTTTATTTGAAAATTGATCCGAAAACTTTAAGAAACTCGAGGACCCAAGCGAGAGAGTTGGAAGTTTTCCGAAGAGGACCCCCTTTTTTTATTATTTTATCAATGAGGTTAGATCAAACAATATATTTGCCAATTTCCATTTTTCAGTATTTTAAAATAAATGAGAGAAGATAATATAACTTCTTCAAAAATAGAATAAAAATACTGGAAGTTGAATTTTGAGCAAAATAATTTTATTGGTTTTTAATTGCAATTTATTATTTTTAAAATTGCATTAAAAGTTATTCTATTTTTAGGCATTTTTATTTTAGAAAAATGTTCACTTTGTCCCAAATATTAGCTGGGTATGAGAAAATTGTTTTTGAAAATTTTAGGATTTTTTTTATATTTTATTTGAATGTTCTTGTTCGGTGAATTTATAAAAAAAATAGTTTTCGGACCGACCGGGCCGAAGCCCAGCCGGCCCACTCCCACGCGCCGCCTTCTTCACCGTGCCGACCGGGACTCCTCCCGGAGTCTGGCACCCTCACGGCCGGTCGGCCCCTTGCCCAAGTTGGGGTCGCCCGGGGCCTTTAAGAGGCGAGGCCGGACCCCCCCCC
>LR738710.1:226256198-226285473 GCA_902687465.1 Secale cereale | reverse complement strand
CCCCACGGCCTCAACAACGCCGCCATGCCACCCCCCGCCGCCACGCACCGCCTCGCCGCCGCCCGTGCGAGCCGCTGCTCCGCCTCCCCTTCGCGCCCGCACCGCCACCTGCCGCCGCCCGCCGGAGCTCGCCGCCGTTCACCGCCACCGTCTCGAGCCCGAGTCCGACCCGCAGCCCCGCCACCTGACCCGACCCTGCCACCTGATCCGATCCGCGAGGTATAACCCTCCGGTTTTTTTAATTTTGTTTTTGTTTTTTTAAACCTAGATCTTTTTTTTCTTCTGAAAACCAATATTCGTTTTTTGGGTTTTATTAAACAGGGGACGTCCGGTGTTTTGTTTCAGAAAATGAACGTTTGCTATTTAGATTTTTCTTTTTCTGTTATTTTCATCAAGGACCTATCCAGAGTTAAAGTTTTTATAAATCAATCCCTGGTTTTTAAACTATCGTTACTTTTTACTTGTTAGTCGGAATTAGGTGAAACCAATGCCAATTTCTTCGTTTTGATCTTATCTTTCCAGTTGTACAACTCAAATTTGTTTTTGAAAGTTTTTAAATTTGAATTCAAACAGATTTGTATTTGAACTTCTTTTGATCGTAACTTGAGTTTCGTAACTCTGGTTGAGTTGATTCTTTTTGCAAATCAAAGCTCCTGACCTAAACTTTTTGATAAGGCCAAATTCAAGTAATTTTGGTGCTGTTAGAAATTGTTATATGTTGCAAGAGTTATTCGTTTGTTTTCGAGTTCTTTCGAGATCTGTATTCAATTCTATTGCATGATTGCTTATGTATGCTATTGTTTGATTGCGATAGAATTTCCGGAGTGCGAAGCGTGCTACTACGACTCACTAGGTTTCAACGATCGTCAGCAAGGCAAGATCATACTTTGATCATACTTTCCAATACCCAGTTTTTATTGCATTAGTTCTATCCTCAAAGATTGCATGAGTAGGACTTGATCACATGTGGTATTGCTTAGTCGTTCATGAGGTAGGAACCCAATGAATTGAGATCAACCCAAGGGAATATACACTTTGTTACTTATTGCTTAGCCATGCTTGTAGACGTGGAATAGTATGTGAGATTTCATGAAAGCTGTGAGTGTAATCACAACTAAGGGAATGTTTAAGGTGGTAACTTTAATACACCACTGGGTGAATTGGTTGCAGGGCACCTGGAGAATCCAGTGTTGTCCTAGGAAATCTCGGAGGACCAGTGTTATTATCCTATGGAATGCCACCCAGGCTCAATGGGATCATATATCATTCATGCCTAGAAACTTCCGTGTGCAGCCACTTGCCAATATGGGCTTTAGCATAGTTGAGTATGTTGTGTGAGCTCTTTCAGTGGTGGACTAGCAGATGTAGGGGAAAGTAGGTGTAACTGTTCATCCGGGGTAAGAGTAAATGCTTCTGAAAGACTGTGTTTCGGTCATCCGTTTCTCAAACACCATGCAGTGCGAGAAATCAAACGGAGGCGGTCGAGTCTTGTGGGGAAAAGTGCACAAACCTCTGTAGAGTGTACAAACTATTCATGAGTAGCCGTGTCCCCGGTTACAGACATCTTGAGTATCCTGGTATTTGAATTATGGAGTGATCTCAACACTTTGTTTAATTAACTTGTTGGGTTATTAATGACTTTGGTAATTTGGGATTGAGATGGAGGAGCCATTCTCAATATTGCTTAATACAACTGAGTAGTAAATAAAATGTATTCCTTTGTTGTAGGGAAAAACTAGCTTTATGCAAAAATTAACCTTACAGCCTCCACCAGCCAAATGTGCTTACAGTGGTAGCTTTTTGTTCTTCATTTACTTGCCACAGTGTGTTCTTGCCAGCATATTCAATGTGCTGACCTACACGGCGGCAGCGTCTCATGTTACAGAGTTTACCGACGAAGAATAAGGTGTGATTAGGTCGTTGTCATGCACTCAATGTATGCCATGGAGTTGGATGGACTCAACTTATCTTCGATGCTTCCGCAAGATTTCGTATTAGTTTATCGCCTTCAGCCATCTTATTGTAATAAGACTTCTTTCGAGGATTTTTTATGTAGTAAGGTGTGATTGAACTCTCCTATAAATCCTCAAAGTACTGTGTGTGTCAGCATACCGATCCAGGGAAGACACTGAGCATAGAGACTACGGTCCATTCGGATCGAGGTCGCTACAGCGTCCCATCTTAATACCTTCCTGGAATCATGCGATATGCACAAGAAAAGAGATATGAACAATGATATTGTGAAATTGAAATTATTTCTGTTTTCTTTGCGAGATCATGCACAAAATTGGTTTTCTTCTTTACCTCACAATAGTATCGATTCTCGGAACAAATGCAAAGACACTTTTATCACTAAATATTTTCCGCCCGCTAAAATTATATCCCTTAGAACCCAGATCATAAATTTTAAGCAACTTGAACATGAGCATGTTGCACAATCTTGGGAAAGGATGAAAATGATGCTAAGGAATTTCCCAACTCACGGGTTAAATCTTTGGATGATCATACAATTTTTTTATGCTGGGTTGAATTTTGTTTCTCGAAATCTTTTGGATTCCACCGCGGGTGATACTTTTATGGAAATTACTTTGGGTGAAGCCACGAAATTTCTTGATAACAACATGGTGAGTTATTTGCAATGGCATACCAAAAGAGCGCCAACTAGCAAAAAAGTTAATTTAGTTGAGATTGATTCTTTGAGTGAAAAAGTTGATGCACTTATGAAAATGGTTGCTAGTAGAAGTGCTCCTATTGATCTTAGTGATATGCCTTTGTCTACTTTGATTGAGAAAACTGGTGATGCTATAGATGTGAACTTTATCTCTAGAAATAATTTTAACAACAATGCTTATAGAGGTAATTTTAATCCTAGGCCTTTTCCTAGTATTTCATCTAATAATTATGGTAATTCCTATGTTAATAAATCTTACAATTATAATAGGAACACCTCTGATCTAGAGAATAATATTAAATAATTCATCAATACTCAAAAGGTTTTCAATGCTTCCATAGAAGAAAAATTAAATAAGATTGATTATATGTCTAGGAGTATTGATAGATTTTCTCGTGATGTGGAGAATCTGAAGTTGAAAAATTTTGTGCGTAAAGTAGAAGAATCAATTGAAGCTATTTATGTTTCTATGGATGAAAGCAAGAAAAGAACCGCCATGCTTAGAGCTAAACGATAATTTTTAGAAAAGGCGTTTTCTAGTGATTGCTTTCATAAAAATGATGAAGATATTAAAGTAATTGGTGTTTATTCTACTGATTCTTTGTTTAGTAAAGTTCAACTTGATGATAAAGGGTCTGGAGGAGAGTCAACTTTAGGTAGAAGGCGTCCCAATATTTCGGAGATTGAAAATCTTGTTAAGAAAATTGATAAAAGTGGGTTTGGAGAGGTCAGGCCTTTAACTAGTGATGTGCCCACTATCTTGGATTACAAAGACATTAATTATGATAGTTGTTCTTTGATTGATTGTATCTCTTTGTTGCAAACCATGATTGATTCACCCCATGCCTATGAACAAAATAAAGCTTTTACTAAAAATATTATTGATGCTATGATGAAAGCTTTAGATGATAAGTTGGAATTAGAAGTATCAATTCCTAGGAAGTTGCATGATGAATGGGAACCTACCATCAAAATCAAAAATAAAAATTATGAGTGTTTTGCTTTGTGTGATTTGGGTGCTAGTGTTTCCACGATTCCGAAATCTCTTTGCGATGTTCTTGCTCTTACCAATATTGAAGATTGCTCTCTTAATTTTCATTTGGCGGATTCCACTATTAAAAAGCCTTCGGGAAGGATCAATGATGTTCTTATTCTTGCAAATAGGAAATATGTACCCCTAGACTTTATTGTTCTTGACATTGGTTGCAATCCGTCTTGTCCAATCGTACTTGGTAGACCGTTTTTGCGCATTATTGGCGCGGTGATTGACATGAAAGAAGGGAATATTAAATTCCAATTTCCCTTGCGAAAGGGAATGGAACACTTCCCTAGAACCAAGATAAAATTTCCTTATGAATCTATAATGAGGGCAACTTATGGAACATCCAACAAGGATGACAACACTTGAAATCTTGGTATCATTCCTAGCTAAGGGCGTAGAACGATAGCGCTTGTTGGGAGGCAACCCAACTTGTATCTTTTTGCTTTTTGATTTCCTTTATGTTTTGAATAAAATACCCTTTAATTCCTCTGCTGAGATGCGTTATTGTGGTTTGAATAAAGGTTTGTGCCAAGCAAAGCCTTAGGAACACGTTGGGAGCTGGTAGATTTAATCTTGCTGAAAAAACAGAAACTTTTACGCTCACGAGAATAAATTTTAATTTTAACAAAAGAGTGATTTTTGGTTGATTCTTTTTGAAGAAGGTTAATATATAAATTGCCCACGTATTTTTTCCAAGATTTCTAGAGTTGCAGAAGTATTCGAAACTTCTAGATTACTTCAGACTATTCTATTTTTGACAGATTCTATTTTTATTGTGTTATGTGCTTGTTTTAATGATTCTATGGTTTTCTTTGATGAGTTTTTGCTATAGAAAAGTTGGAATACGGTAGATATAATACAAATACAAAATATGAATGAGTTTACTACATCACATATAGTAGTGATTTGTTTTCTTATACTAATGGATCTCAGAGAAGTTTTGTTGAGTTTTATGTGATTGAAGTTTTCAAGTTTTGGGTTATCTTACGATGGATGAAGGAATAAGGAGTAAGAAGAGCCTAAGCTTGGGTATGCCCCGACATCCAAGCTATTATCCAAAGAGTAGCAAGCAGCTAAGCTTGGGGATGCCCCAGAGTGGCATCCCCTCTTTCTTCTAACGACCATGGGTATTCACTCGAAACTATATTTTTATTCGTCACATGATATGTGTTTTGCTTGGAGAGTCTTTTATGATATGAGTCTTTGTTTATTTTGTTTTACTTTTTAAGTTATCAATTCTTTCTGTACACACCTATTAGAGGGAGCGAAAATTATGCCATGACTTGTTAGAATAGCTCTCTTTACTTCACTTAAATTTTTATGAGCTATGGATTTGCTCTAGTGTTTCACTTATATCTTTTGAGCACGGTGTGCTTTAGTATTTTCGAGAAATTCTCTCTTGCTTCACTTAGATTTATTTGACAATTAGTGAATTTTTATAAATTCTCTGTTGCTTCACTTAAATTATTTTAAGACAAAGAAATGTTTTTATACTCATGATTGTCAGGACCCCGATCCTAAGTCACACCGATCTAGCTGTAACACGTCATATCACTTTGCGGCCTCACGCACGGTAATCCCGCGGGTGCCACCTTACCTGGCCCGGGACCGTTTGCGCATTTTGGCACACGTATATGACAGTGTCGCTAGCATCGATATGACAGAGAACCCGGGCCGACATGGCTAGTTATAAACCAAAAGTGGCACTAAATTACAGAGACAGGCATCCATGACCCAGCAACGAACGTGTCAGTCATCAACGTATGAACCCAAGTCGTAGCAAGCTACATGGACTTAAAGGAACAACGCGTGACATTTACCCTAAGGGACAGACACAGGAACGAAGAAGGACACATGCCGGCCAGCCTACGTGTTCCGAGCAGTAGCAAGCTACCAAGGCTCATTGGAGACACAAGGAGGCATTTCCTTGTAAGATAGGCTACCAAAGGGAAACAACTAGGTGTCGGATCCCACACATACCAAGCATTTCAATCATACACGCAATATGCTCAATATGTGCAAATACAACATTGCATCACAACAGAACTCTATGACTCAAAGTAATTTATTTAAAAGGCTCCAAGAGCCATACATAACATATCCATACAGGTAGGGGTCACATGACCCAACACTCAAGTCATACAGTCATACAAGCACAAGCGGAAGCTACATGTCTGAGTACAGACAACTTAGAAAATAAAACAGGCTTGGTGTAGCCTGACTATCTACAAGGTCCTTCACAAGCTCCAGATCTCCGTCTGGGTGTCAAGCTACTCGTCGACGTCAACGTCTATGTAGAACCCATCAGCAGGGGCAGGGTTCTCCTCTGCAACAGTTATTAAGCAAACATGAGTACAAAGGTACTCAGCAAGTCTTACCACAGAACCTATCATACATGCAACATTATCAAAGGGGGTAGTGGAGTTCATAGAAGAATGCCAGCTTTGACCTTGGCTAACCTATACTACAACTCTCAACAGATTTCAAGATGTTATTACGAACACGAGTCCTCTACTCACCACATCAATACACCACCGAGGATCCTCTTCCGTCATCCTACGGAAGGGCCATCCACAGCACTCACACTTATCTTGAGGCTTTTAGTAGTATCCATCAACTTGTCTATGAACTGTAAGAGTAACCAAGTAGTCCGTACCGCGAACAACGGCTATTCGAATAGTTTGATAACCCTGCAGGGGTGTACTTCTTCACACATGTTTTCACCACTTAGCGTTTGCACACGACATGTGCTCGGCAGACTTCAAGCGAAAGCCGACGTGGGTGTAGACCACGACCTAACCAACCACTCAAGTCTCTCGTCCAGGTTTATCGCCTATTTGGGTTCCATCCGTGGGGAGATCCGGCCGGGGTGTCGCTCACGGCCCCAAACAATGTGTACAGGGTTCCCGAGTCACCAAACGGGCAACCGGTACACCATGCCACGTACCTGTCGCATCACAGCCCACCCCGAGGGTCAGCGCTGTGCACGACCTCCAGTAAGCTATAAACACCAGAAACTAGTTGCAACTCCTGGACAGAGTACAAGGGCAGTCAATAAGACGAGCGGGGTCATATTTCAGGGCCCAATGTGTGGTAGTAACTGTAACTTGAATCACACACACAGATCTCGGGTCCTACGGACGATTCCAATGAAACAACCCACCATGTACTCCTAAATGGCCTTTCATCGATACCTTTACCAAGCGTGTTCCACACTTCCCTCTCTTTGTCGGTATGATCATTTCACTCTGATCCATCACCCAGATGAACCAGACCAGACACAACTCTAAGCATAGCAGGCAACATAAACAAATAGCATGGTGGATCACACATCACATGGCTCAGTCAACTCCTACACATGCTAGTGGGTTTCAACTATTTACTGTGGCAATGACAGGTCATGCAAGGGATAGGGTTCAACTACCGCAGCAAGTAGCAGTTCACACACTGTTGCCCTAATGCAGTAAAAGAGAGCAGGAGCGAGAAGATTGGGTTTGTATCGGAATGATCAATGATTGCTTGCCTGACAAAGTAGTTGTCGGGTACTGCTCTTCAACTGGATACGCAGCAGTATCCTCGGGAGCAGGACCTAACACAGAGAATACCGGCGATACAATCATTAACAAACAAATGCAACAATATGATGCATGCTCATGACATGGCAAGATGCATGTGTGTTGGCTAATGCAACTAAAACCAGAAGGGTTTGAACCTATTTGAATCAAAGATTCAAATTGGAGTTCAAACTATTATTTAAATAAGTGCATTATCATGTTTTTGATGTATACAGCAAGTTAACTTGTTCAAACATGCATGAAACCAGTGCCATTGGAAAGATTGGATATTTCTGATCATTTTTCATATATAAATCTTTTCCATCTGAGCTACTGTTGAATTTATATGATTTTTTGAAGTTTAGGCATTTTCTGGAATTTCCTGAATTATTTTTAAATCTATAATCCCAGAAAATCCTTTACTGCATCAGCATGACATCATGCTGACGTCAGGTAGTCAACAGGGCCAGTCCAAGTCAAACCTGACCAGTGGGACCCACTGGTCAGTGTCACAGTTAACTAATTAACTAATTAGAATTAACTTAACACCTAAACTAGGTTTGACTTGCGGGCAGGGCCCACATGTCAGTGACCCAGGGGGGTCAAACCCGTGGTCAAACAGGTCCATCTCGCCGGTGTTTAGCCGCCGGCGAGGCCAAACACGGCGGTGGGGTGCGGGTTTCGTGCTCCGGCTGCCAAATCGACGGCGGAGCACATCTACGGGTAGCTGGAGGCAAACCGCATCGAGTGGAGGTGGTGGCTGGCCTCGGGGTCACCGGAGATGACGCCGGTGACGAGTCCAGCGGCGGCCGGAGTTCGGCAAAGTCGAAAACGACGGTGTGGTGCTCGTTGAGGAGCGTGAAGTAGTCCTACAGCATCTGCGTGTGATGGTGAAGCTGATAGGCACGGTGGCCGGACCAATGGATGGCCGGTGCCTCGTCGGCGACGAGCTCCGCGGCGGTGCGTGCAGGTGAGCTTCGTGCGGTGCGTTCCAGGGCAGAAGAGAGCCAACGGAGAGGGGGAGGTCGAAGCTGGGCTCACAGGGGTTGCAGCAGGCGCCGGAGCGAGCTCGGGGGTGGTCGGAGCTGAGCGGGACGGCGAGGGGGATCTCCGCAGCCGGAGTTGGGGAAGAAGAGGTCGGGGGCGTCTCCAGGGCGGGCGAGCGCTCGGGGCTCGGCCTGTTCGAAGTAGTCGAGGACGGCGGAGACGACGGACACCAAGGCGGGGCTGAGGGACGACGGTGGGCGCGGCTTCTACGACGGTGCGAGCACGACGGCGTCTGCCATGGCGCGGGGAGAGCGAGGGAGAGGAGCTGGGGAGAGGGGGAGGTGTCTGCGAGGTCGGGGACGACGTGTACGACCGATCCAGGCTTCTAGGGCGGCGAGGGGAGGAAGCAGGGCGGCGGGCAGCTGCGTGGCGCGCGGTGCGGTCGCCGTCGAGCACCTGCCTGCCTGCCTGGCCGAGCCAAGCAGCTCGCTGGAGCGGCAGCTGGGCTGGGCCGGCAGGTGGGCCGGGTGGGGCGCCAGGTAAACTTTCTCTCTCCCTTTTTTTCTATTTCTTTTCTGTTTCATTTGTTTTGCATCTTTTTTTAATTAATAAAAATGCTAGAGCATTTTTATAACTCATAACACTTGTCATACCTACTGTATATAATATGAACAGTAGGAAACATTATAGTTTATGATTATTTGAGCATTTAAAATATTTTATAGCATTTAAATGCCCAAATTCAAATACCATATGATTTAATCCAGTGACCTTGGATGTCCTAGAAAATTGTGCACCATTTTTAGCAAAGGTTTGAGACCAAGGCAGAAATGATGAACATTTTTGAAGGGCATTTTGGGTACATTGGAAAATATTTTATCAAACCCTAGTTGTTAGAAGAGGGGTGCTGGGGTTTCTGTCATTCCCATTTCAAATTTCTTTGAAAAGTAAACATGATGCACACACCAACTAACCCTAATGCAAGTGCTAACTAGGGATGTGACAACTCACCCCCACTTAAAAGAATCGCGTCCCGAGATTCGGGTTCCTCCGAAAAGAGGGTGGGGTACTCAAGTCGAAGACGATCCACCCTTTCCCAAGTAGCTTCACTCTCGGAATGATGTGACCATTGAACCTTGAGAAATTTGATATTGTGGCGTCGAGTGGTGCGCTCGGTTTGATCAAGAATATGAACGGGGTATTCTCGATATGTGAGATTGTCCTGGAGATCAAGCGTTTCATGGTCCACTCCGCGGATAGGATCCGAGAAGCAACGCCTGAGTTGAGAAACGTGGAAAACATCATGAACTCTGGAGAGGTGCGGAGGTAGTTCCAATTGGTAGGCAACTTCTCCTCGTTTGGCAAGAATGCGAAAAGGACCGATGAAACGAGGGGCCAATTTGCCTTTGATACCGAAGCGATGGGTTCCCTTAAGAGGAGTAACCCGAAGGTAAGCCTTATCGCCGACTTCAAAAGTCACAGCCTTATGATGACTATCATATTGGCTCTTTTGGCGAGACTGGGCTGTTTTCAATCTCTCACGAACGATGCGAACTTGTTCCTCTGCTTCCTGGATCATATCCGGGCCAAAGAATTGTCTTTCCCCGGTCTCTGACCAGTTAAGAGGTGTTCGACACCTTCGTCCATATAGAACTTCGAAGGGAGCTTTGCCCAAGCTGGCTTGATGACTATTGTTATAAGCGAATTCGACAAATGGAAGACATTTTTCCCATTCCATACTGAAAGAAATGACAGAGGCTCGAAGCATGTCTTCCAGGATTTGATTGACCCATTCCACTTGACCACTTGACTGGGGATGGAAGGCGGTACTGAAGGAGAGATGAGTTCCCATAGCATTCTGGAAACTTTCCCAAAATCGTGAAGTAAAAAGACTTCCACGGTCTGAGTTAATCTCCAACGGCACACCATGAAGTGATACTATTCGAGAGACATATAAATCTGCTAGCTGGCTAGCGGTGATACTCTCTCTAATAGGCAGGAAATGAGCTACTTTAGAGAGGCGGTCGATAACGACGAAGATAGCATTATTCCCTTTCCTGGTCCTGGGAAAACCGGTAATGAAGTCCATACCGACTTTGTCCCATTTCCATTCAGGAATAGCTAAAGGTTGAAGGGTGCCAGCAGGCCGTTGATGCTCTGCTTTGACTCGACGACAAACGTCGCAGTTAGCAATGAATTGAGCGATTTCTCTCTTCATCCTAGTCCACCAGAATCTCTGACGTAGATCCTGATACATTTTAGTACTACCGGGATGAATCGTGAGGGGAGATTCATGAGCCTCCTTAAGGATTAACTGCCGTCGATGGTGGTTCTTGGGAACCACTACACGGTTCTCAAAGAAAACAACACCTCGATCATCCATAGAGAAACTTTTAGCGAGTCCGCTAGCAATGTTCTCTTGGAGTCGGGTTATACCTTTATCACGCTTCTGGGCAGCTATAACTTGATCCATAAGGGTAGGTTTCGCCACCAAGGTGGAAAGAAATCCTCGAGGAACAATGTGAAGGTTAAGCTTACGAAATTCCTCGTGGAGAAGTGGTTGACCTTGTTGTAACATTAAGTTGTTACAATATGACTTACGACTTAGTGCATCAGCCATGACATTGGCCTTTCCAGGGGTATAAGTGATTCCTAAGTCGTAGTCGGTGAGCAACTCAACCCAACGTCTTTACCTGAGATTCAAATCCGGCTGGGTGAAGATATACTTCAAACTTTGATGATCACTGAAGATTTCACAGCGATTACCAAGGAGGTAATGTCGCCACGTTTTGAGTGCATGGACTACAGTTGCAAGCTCTAAATCATGAGTAGGATAGTTATCCTCATGTAGACGCAACTGTCGGGATGCGTATGAAATCACTTGACGATCTTGCATGTGAATGCAACCTAGTCCTTGTCGCGAGGCGTCGCAATAGATTATAAAATCCTTGGAAAAATCTGGTGGTACTAGTACAGGTGCAGATGTCAGGCGTCTTTTCAGTTCCTGAAAACTGGACTCGCACTGTGGGGTCCACTCAAACTTTTTATCTTTCTTGAGGAGTTCAGTTAGAGGTTTAGCAACCTTGGAGAAATTCTCGACGAAGCGTCGGCAATAGCTCGCTAAGCCAAGAAAGTTCCTAACTTGCTTGACCGATTCAGGAGGAGTCCAATCAATTACGGCTTGAACTCGCTCGGGATTGACATCAATACCCTTGCCCGAGATCACATGACCTAGATAGGTTACTTCTGGCAACCAAAATTCACATTTAGAGAATTTGGCATAAAGGCGATGCTCTCGAAGTTTCGTCAATACCAGCCTTAAATGCTCGGCATGATCTTCCTTGTTCTTGAAATAGATGAGTATATCATCGAGGTATACCACGACGAATTTATCCAAATACTCCATGAATATAGAATTCATTAACCGAGAAAAGGTAGCTGGGGCATTGGTTAATCCAAAGGACATAACGGTGTACTCATATTGGCCATAATGAGTAACGAAAGCTGTTTTAGGAATGTCCCCGTTCTTGATTTTGATTTGATGGTAGCCCAACCTCAAATCCATCTTAGAGAAGACTGAGGATCCAGCGAGCTGATCATACAGGTCGTTGATCCTGGGAAGCGGATACTTATTCTTTATGGTGACCAGATTGACAGGTCGGTAATCTAGAACCATCCGCTCGGTTCCATCCTTCTTCTTGACGAAGAGGACGGGGCAAGCCCAAGGGGAAGAACTAGGACGGATGAAACCTTTTTGCAAGGACTCATCGAGTTGTTTCTTTAGCTCAGCTAATTCTAGTGGTGCCTTCTTATAAGGTCTCCTAGAGATTGGGACAGTTCCAGGGATAAGATCTATCACGAACTCGACATCTCTATCAGGTGGAATTCCTGGCAGTTCTTCTGGAAAAACATCCGGGAAGTCACGGACTACCGGGATATCTTCGAGTTCTGGTAGAGGGATGGCATTAAGAGAGTAGAGCTAACGCTCAGCCATTCGAGTCAAGACATTGACTATCTTGCCGGATGGATGTGTAAGTTGAACGGTCCTAGTAAAGCAATCAATTTTGGCGTAATGAGTTGTCATCCATCCATACCCAAAATGATGTTTATGTCCAAGGACTTGAGAGCGATTAAAGATGCTAGGAAAACAAGTCTATCGACAAGTATTTCATTTCCATGGCTTACCCTAGAGGTTTGCCACTTTGAACCAGGAGTTTGAATAACCATGGAAGTAGGCATGTCACAAAAAGTCATGTTGTGCAATCGAGCATAGCTCTCAGATATGAACGAATGGGATACTCCAGTATCGAAAAGAACAGATGCCGGATGGCAGTTAACGAGAAGCGTACCAAGGACGACGTTAGTATCCTCATGGGCTTCCTCAGCAGAGACATAGTTGACATGACCACGTGCAGTGGGGATTGGCTTGACATAATTCACCTTGCCGGTTGGCTTGCCATGGCCAACGGGTTTTCCTGGTTGGTTCTGAGGACAATCACGCATGTAGTGTCCTGGTTCTCCACACTTGAAGCATGTCACAGTGGTAGTGCGTGGAGCAAAGTTGGAAGGTGGTCCTCCATAGGTCTTGGCAGGTGCAAACTGTTGAGTTGGGCGAGGCGTCTCATAGGATGGCCTCGGTGTGTACTTGGGTGGCAGAGCAGTGTTAGGAACCCACACACGACGCTTGTGAGAGCCAGAGCCGGATGAGGAACCAAAGTCTCGAGTATGCTTGCGGGTGGCCTCGAAGTCGGCCTGGCCTGTTTCAGCACTGATAGCCTTGTTTACCAACTTCTGGAAGGAAGTGCACTCGTGCAGACGCAGATCTCGGCGGAGTTCAGGGCTGAGTCCCTTGCGGATCCTCGCCTGCTTCTTGGCATCGGTGGATACTTCCTCAGGTGCATAGCGTGCCAAGTTACCAAACTCGCGGCTATAGCCATCCACAGTTAAACGGCCCTGGGTGAAGTTGCAGAATTCCTCCCGCTTGCGATCCATGAGACCTTCCGGAATGTGATGTTCACGGAATGCCTCACTGAACTCAACCCAGGTAGTGACTTGGCCAGCAGGACGCATAGCTTCAAAGTTTTCCCACCAAAGACTGGCAGGGCCCTCAAGATGGTAGGCGGCGTAGATAACCTTGTCAGCTTCGGCCACACGAGCAGAGTGTAGCTTGTGGGTGATACTACGTAGCCAGTCATCAGCATCCAGAGGTTCAGTGGAGTGATAGAACTTCGGTGGACACATCTTGATAAAATCGTGGATTGACACCACGTCATTCCTCTGACGGAACCCAGTGTTCTGCTCTATGCGTTCCAGCAGACGGTTGGTCTCTCTCTTGTTCCGTTCTGCTTCGAGCATAACTTCCGCCAAGGAGGGTGGCTGGGGCAGATTCCCATCTCTAGCCCCACTAGCCTCACCCTGCTCCTGAGCAGCAGGAGTGTTGCGAGTGTTGACCATCCTAGGAAAAACAAAACAACGGTTTAGACAAGGATGGCAAAAATTTGACATAGAAGTGCAGAATGTAATGGATGACACGGAATGCAAGGATGTTCATCCGTACGACATGGTAATATAGGAACTGCTATATATACACCTGTCACATCCCTAGCTAGCACTTGCATTAGGACCTTACTAGAGTGTGCATCATGTTTACTTTCAAAGAAACTTGAAATGGGATTAACAGAAACCCCAGCACCCCTCCCCTAACAACTAGGGTTTGCTAAAATATTTTCCAATGTACCCAAAATGCCCTTCAAAATGTTCATCATTTCTGCCTTGGTCTTAAACCTCTGCCAAAAATGGTGCACAATTTTCTAGGACAATCTAGGGTTTTGGATTAAATCATATGGTATTTGAATTTGGGCATTTAAATGCTATAAAATATTTTAAATGCTCAAATAATCATAAACTATAATGTTTCCTACTGTTCATATTATATACAACAGGTATGACAAGTGTTATGATTTATAAAAATGTTTAGGCATTTTTATTAAATGAACAAAGTTGCAAAAGAAATGAAACAGAAAAGAAAATAGAAAAAAAGGGAGAGAGAAAGCTTACCTGGCGCCCACCCGGCCCACCTGCCGGCCCAGCCCAGCTACCGCTCCAGCGAGCTGCTTGGCTCGGCCAGGCAGGCAGGTGCTCGACGGCGACCGCACGGCGCGCCACGCAGCTGCCCGCCGCCCTGCTTCGCCCCCTCGCCGTCCTGGAGGGATGGATCGAACGTCCACGACCTCCTCGACCCCCCAGACACCTCCGCCTTTCCCCAGCTCCTCTCCTCCGCTCTCCCCGCGCCATGGCCGACGCCGCCGTGATCGCACCGTCGTAGAAGCCGCGTCCACCGTCGTCCCCGAGCTCCGCCGTGTTGTCCCTCGTCTCCGCCGTCCTCGACTGCTTCGAACAGGCCGAGCCCCGAGCGCTCGCCCGCCCTGGAGACGCCCCCGACCTCTTCTTCCCCAACTCCGGCCACGGAGATCCCCCTCGCCGTGCTGCTCAGCTCCGACCACCCCCGAGCTCGCTTCGGTGCTTGCTGCAACCGCTGTGAGCCTAGCTACCTCCTTCCCCTCTCCGTTGGCTCCCTCTTGCCCTGTAACACACTGCACGTAGCTCCACCGCACGCACTGCCGCCGTGCTCGTCGCCGGTGATGCTCCGGTGACCATTTGGTCACCGGCACCCGTCCTACGTACTCACCACAGCACGTAGATGCGAACGGTGCCACGCACGCATCGCCTAGGCCCCTGCAGCCGCATCTCCACACACGCCCGACGCCGGTCGCCGCCGTCGAGCTTGTTGCCGTCGTCTCCGGCCACCCCAGGTCCGGCGACCACCTCCATCCGATGCGCAAGAGCAAGAGCTCTCCAACGCACCCAGCCGCAGCTCGAGCCGTGCACCGTAGACGTTTTCCGAAGCACGCCGCCGCGTTTGGCCTCGCCGGCGGCTAAACGCCGGCGAGTTGGACCTGTTTTGACCACGGGTTTGACCCCCTGGGTCAATGACATGTGGGTCCCGCCCGCAAGTCAAACTTAGTTTAGTTGTTTTTTTAATTTAATTAGTTAATTAGCTTAGTCACTGACATGTGGGCCCTGGCCCCACTGACAGCTAATTAGTTTTAGTTTAACTCTAATTAACTCAGTTAATTAGCTGTGACACTGACATGAGGGACCCACTGGTCAGGTTTGACCTGGACTGGCCCTGTTGACTGGCTGACGTCAGCATGATGTCATGCTGACGCAGTAAAGGTTTTTCTGGGATTTTTAGATTTAAAATAATTCAGGAAATTCCAGAAAATACCCAAAACTTCTAAAAATAATATAAAATCAACCATAGCTCAGATGGAAAAGATTTATATATGAAAAATGATCAGAAAAATCCAATCTATCCAATGGCACTGGTTTCATGCATGTTTGAACAAGTTAACTTGCTGTATATATCAAAAACATGATAATGCACTTATTAAAATAATAGTTTGAACTTCAATTTGAATCCTTGATTCAAATAGGTTCAAACCCTTCTGGTTTTAGTTGCATTAGCCAACACACATGCATCTTGCCATGTCATAAACATGCATCATATTGTTGCATTTGTTTGTTAATGATTGTATCGTCGGTATTCCCTGTGTTAGGTCCTGCTCCCGAGGATACTGCTGCGTATCTAGTTGAAGAGCAGTACCCGACAACTACCTTGTCAGGCAAGCAATCATTGATCATCCCGATACAAACCCAATCTTCTTGCTCCTGCTCTCTTTTACTGCATTAAGGCAACATCGCTTGAATTGCTACTTGCTGCGGTAGATGAACCCTATTCCCTTGCATGAACTGTCATTGCCACAGTAAATAGTTGAAACCCACTAGCATGTGTAGGAGTTGATTGAGCCATGTGATGTGTGATCCACCATGCTATTTATTTATGTTGCCTGCTATGCTTAGAGTTGTGTTTGGTTTGGTTCATCTGGGTGATGGATCAGAGTGAAATGATCTTACCGATAAAGAGAGGGAAGTGTGGAATACGCTTGGTAAAGGTATCGATGAAAGGCCATGTAGGAGTACATAGTGGGTTGTTTCATTGGAATCGTCCATAGGACCCGAGATCTGTGTGTGTGATTGAAGTTACAGCTACTACCACACATTGGGCCCTGAAATATGACCCCGCTCGACTTATTGACTGCCCTTGTACTCTGTCCAGGAGTTGCAACTAGTTTCTGGTGTTTATAGTTTACTGGAGGTCGTACGCAGCGCTGACCCTCGGGGTGGGCTGTGATGCGACAGGTACGTGGCACGATGTACCGGTTGCCCGTTTGGTGAATCGGGAACCCTGTACACATCGCTTGGGGCCGTGAGCGACACCCCGGCCGGATCTCCCCACGGATGGAACCCAAATAGGCGATAAACCTGGACGAGAGACTTGAGTGGTTAGTTAGGTCGTGGTCTACACCCACGTCGGCTTTCGCTTGAAGTCTGCTGAGCACATGTCGTGTGCAGACGCTAAGTGGTGAAAACATGTGTGAAGAAGTACACCCCTGCAGGGTTATCAAACTATTCGAATAGCCGTTGTTCGCGGTACGAACTACTTGGTTACTCTTACAGTTCATAGACAAGTTGATGGATACTACTAAAAGCCTCAAGATAAGCGTGAGTGCCGTGGATGGCCCTTCCGTAGGATGACGGAAGAGGATCCTCGGTAGTGTATTGATGTGGAGAGTAGTGGACTCGTGTTCGTTAATAACATCTTGCAATCCGTTGAGAGTTGTAGTATAGGTTAGCCAAGGTCAAAGCTGGCATTCTGCTATAAACTCCACTACCCCCTTTTGATAATGTTGCATGTATGATAGGTTCTATGGTAAGACTTGCTGAGTACCTTTGTACTCATGTTTGCTTAATAACTATTGCAGAGGAGAACCCTGGCCCTGCTGATGGGTTCTACATAGACGTTGACGTCGACGAGTAGCTTGACACCCAGACGGTGATCTGGAGCTTGTGAAGGGCCTTGTAGATAGTCAGGCTTCACCAAGCCTGTTTTATTTTCTAAGTTGTCTGTACTCAGACATGTAGCTTCCGCTTGTGCTTGTATGACTGTATGACTTGAGTGTTGGGTCATGTGACCCCTACCTGTATGACTATGTTATGTATGGCTCTTGGAGCCTTTTAAATAAAGTACTTTGAGTCATAGAGTTCTGTTGTGATGCAATGTTGTATTCGCACATATTGAGCATATTGCGTGTATGATTGAAATGCTTGGTATGTGTGGGATCCGACACCTAGTTGTTTTCCTTTGGTAGCCTATCTTACAGGGAAATGCCTCCTAGTGATTCCAATGAGCCTTGGTAGCTTGCTACTGCTCGGAAGACGTAGGCTGGCCGGCATGTGTCCTTCTCCGTTCCTGTGTCTGTCCCTTAGGGGAAATGTCACGCGTTGTTCCTTTAAGTCCATGTAGCTTGCTACGACTTGGGTTCATACGTTGATGACCGACACGTTCGTTGCTGGGTCATGGATGCCTGTCTCTGTAATTTAGTGCCACTTTTGGTTTATAACTAGCCATGTCGGCCCGGGTTCTCTGTCATATGGATGCTAGCGACACTGTCATATACGTGTGCCAAAATGCGCAAACGGTCCCGGGCCAGGTAAGGTGGCACCCGTGGGGTTACCGTGCGTGAGGCCACAAAGTGATATGACGTGTTACAGCTAGATCGGTGTGACTTAGGATCGGGGTCCTGACTACACCAGTGGTCATACACACCATACAAAGTTTAGAACAAGCCAAGGCTAAAGTACAACTGCGGTGAAAGACGATACATCCCATCAGAGGCATTCCAAGCTTCTATACATTATTTAACTACACCTCCGGAACTCAGTACACACTAAGTCATATTCCACAAGACGCGCAGGACTGTGGAAATACAACTACTACAATACTACTACCACCACGGCCTAACTCAGACATTCGCGTAGTAATCCTCGTAAAGATTACCACCGTAGCCTGGAAGTGGAACAGACGGATCTTGGAACTCGCGAGCACTCGAAGGCTGTGGACCATAAGGACACGGATGTGGCCTCGGTCCCGATGCTGGTGGTAACCGACGCCCACGTGGAGGTGTAATACCCCCAACGTCACGCCAATCCATGCGATTAGGCAGACGAGTCCGCACGGGGTACAAATCCCGCATGTCCAGATATCCGGCGTGGACAGCAGGTGCAAGCCATGTCAAAGTAGTCCAATGAGCGGCTCGAGTGTTATACAGCTCCATTCGGAGGGCACGGACCTCACGGTCCCGATCCTCCAGCATCTGAACAGTGGTCTGAAGCAGTGGCTCTTCATGAGCAGCATCAGTATACAGACCAGTGTAGTAGCCTTCCTCTCCGAGAAGTGAGGCTGGCATGTAACAGAACTCAGTGTTCAGCAACAGGGCATGCCTAGCACGAAGAATGGTCATCATCGAATAAGCGGCATCCTGCACTGCCATCTCGATGGTAATCCCGAGTCCATAAGACCAATGGATGGGATCATTAGCTCCGGGATATGAGGGGTATATCCGGACTGTGCAGAAATACTGACTCTGATTGAAATCCCGGTACTGTTCCTCCACGGTGTATTCGGGGTACCAGCGATAACCGGTCTCAGTCAGCACACGGACTAGCATGGCCGTGTGACCGGGCACATTAATGCACCGAGTCAAACGAACCACTTGGTGAGGGATGCGGCCAGACATCTGAAACACGAAGTAATGCAAAGGCATTAGTGTTTCTGGAAGAAATCGGGCAGCATAACAACTGTAAATGCTCAAACAAAATTTGAGACATTATACAAATGATAGCATAGCCACTCAACAATCCAAATCAAGGTTACGGGTCCAACAATCATCATACTAAAAGGATAGAAACTGAACTGAGGCTTGAAACCAACAATCCTAAGAGTCTACGGATCAGTAACACGTGAACCTAGAAAGGATAAGAGGCCTAGTCCTAAATCCCCGTAAAAAGAATAGACTGACTCAGATCAGAAGGCATAAGGTAAAGGAGTAAAAAGAGCCTTACGTTCCCTCCCACAATCAATTCCCCTACATATAACTAAGAATATTTCTAGACTCAACATCGACCAGTTTGGCTTGAGAAACCTACAGGCAGTCCAGCTCTGATGTCAATGCTGTCAGGACCCCGATCCTAAGTCACACCGATCTAGCTGTAACACGTCATATCACTTTGCGGACTCACGCACGGTAACCCCGCGGGTGCCACCTTACCTGGCCCGGGACCGTTTGCGTATTTTGGCACACGTATATGACAGTGTCGCTAGCATCCATATGACAGAGAACCCGGGCCGACATGGCTAGTTATAAACCAAAAGTGGCACTAAATTACAGAGACAGGCATCCATGACCCAGCAACGAACGTGTCGGTCATCAACATATGAACCCAAGTCGTAGCAAGCTACATGGACTTAAAGGAACAACGCGTGACATTTCCCCTAAGGGACAGACACAGGAACGAAGAAGGACACATGCCGGCCAGCCTACGTGTTCCGAGCAGTAGCAAGCTACCAAGGCTCATTGGAGACACTAGGAGGCATTTCCCTGTAAGATAGGCTACCAAAGGGAAACAACTAGGTGTCGGATCCCACACATACCAAGCATTTCAATCATACACGCAATATGCTCAATATGTGCAAATACAACATTGCATCACAACAGAACTCTATGACTCAAAGTACTTTATTTAAAAGGCTCCAAGAGCCATACATAATATATCCATACAGGTAGGGGTCACATGACCCAACACTCAAGTCATACAGTCATACAAGCACAAGGGGAAGGTACATGTCTGAGTACAGACAACTTAGAAAATAAAACAGGCTTGGTGTAGCCTGACTATCTACAAGGCCCTTCACAAGCTCCAGATCTCCGTCTGGGTGTCAAGCTACTCGTCGACGTCAACGTCTATGTAGAACCCATCAACAGGGGCAGGGTTCTCCTCTGCAACAGTTATTAAGCAAACATGAGTACAAAGGTACTCAGCAAGTCTTACCACAGAACCTATCATACATGCAACATTATCAAAGGGGGTAGTGGAGTTCATAGCAGAATGCCAGCTTTGACCTTGGCTAACCTATACTACAACTCTCAACAGATTGCAAGATGTTATTACGAACACGAGTCCTCTACTCACCACATCAATACACCCCCGAGGATCCTCTTCCGTCATCCTACGGAAGGGCCATCGACGTCACTCACACTTATCTTGAGGCTTTTAGTAGTATCCATCAACTTGTCTATGAACTGTAAGAGTAACCAAGTAGTCCGTACCGCGAACAACGGCTATTCGAATAGTTTGATAACCCTGCAGGGGTGTACTTCTTCACACATGTTTTCACCACTTAGCGTCTGCACACGACATGTGCTCGGCAGACTTCAAGCAAAAGCCGACGTGGGTGTAGACCATGACCTAACCAACCACTCAAGTCTCTCGTCCAGGTTTATCGCCTATTTGGGTTCCATCCGTGGGGAGATCCGGCCGGGGTATCGCTCACGGCCCCAAACGATGTGTACAGGGTTCCCGAGTCACCAAACGGGCAACTGGTACACCGTGCCACGTACCTGTCGCATCACAGCCCACCCCGAGGGTCAGCGCTGTGCACGACCTCCAGTAAGCTATAAACACCAGAAACTAGTTGCAACTCCTGGACAGAGTACAAGGGCAGTCAATAAGTCGAGCGGGGTCATATTTCAGGGCCCAATGTGTGGTAGTAACTGTAACTTGAATCACACACACAGATCTCGGGTACTATGGACGATTCCAATGAAACAACCCACCATGTACTCCTACATGGCCTTTCATCGATACCTTTACCAAGCGTGTTCCACACTTCCCTCTCTTTATCGGAATGATCATTTCACTCTGATCCATCACCCAGATGAACCAGACCAGACACAACTCTAAGCATAGCAGGCAACATAAACAAATAGCATGGTGGATCACACATCACATGGCTCAATCAACTCCTACACATGCTAGTGGGTTTCAACTATTTACTGTGGCAATGACAGGTCATGCAAGGGATAGGGTTCAACTACCGCAGCAAGTAGCAGTTCACACGCTGTTGCCCTAATGCAGTAAAAGAGAGCAGGAGTGAGAAGATTGGGTTTGTATCGGAATGATCAATGATTGCTTGCCTGACAAAGTAGTTGTCGGGTACTGCTCTTCAACTGGATACGCAGCAGTATCCTCGGGAGCAGGACCTAACACAGAGAATACCGGCGATACAATCATTAACTAACAAATGCAACAATATGATGCATGCTCATGACATGGCAAGATGCATGTGTGTTGGCTAATGCAACTAAAACCAGAAGGGTTTCAACCTATTTGAATCAAAGATTCAAATTGGAGTTCAAACTATTATTTAAATAAGTGCATTATCATGTTTTTCATGTATACAGCAAGTTAACTTGTTCAAACATGCATGAAACAAGTGCCATTGGAAAGATTGGATTTTTCTGATCATTTTTCATATATAAATCTTTTCCATCTGAGCTACTGTTGAATTTATATGATTTTTTGAAGTTTAGGCATTTTCTGGAATTTCCTGAATTATTTTTAAATCTATAATCCCAGAAAATCCTTTACTGCGTCAGCATGACATCATGCTGACGTCAGGTAGTCAACAGGGCCAGTCCAAGTCAAACCTGACCAGTGGGACCCACTGGTCAGTGTCACAGTTAACTAATTAACTAATTAGAATTAACTTAACACCTAAACTACGTTTGACTTGCGGGCAGGGCCCACATGTCAGTGACCCAGGGGGGTCAAACCCGTGGTCAAACAGGTCCATCTCGCCGGCGTTTAGTCGCCGGCGAGGCCAAACACGGCGGTGGAGTGCGGGTTTCGTGCTCCGGCTGCCAAATCGACGGCGGAGCACATCTACGGGTAGCTGGAGGCAAACCGCATCGAGTGGAGGTGGTGGCTGGCCTCGGGGTCGCCGGAGATGACGCCGGCGACGAGTCCAGCGGCGGCCGGAGTTCGGCGAAGTCGAAAACGATGGTGCGGTGGTCGTTGAGGAGCGTGAAGTAGTCCTACAGCATCTACGTGTGATGGTGAAGCTGATAGGCACGGTGGCCGGACAAATGGATGGCCGGAGCCTCGTCGGCGACGAGCTCCGCGGCGGTGCGTGCAGGTGAGCTTCGTGCGGTGCGTTCCAGGGCGGAGAGGGGGAGGTCGAAGCTGTGCTCACAGGGGTTGCAGCAGGCGCCGGAGCGAGCTCGGGGGTGGTCGGAGCTGAGCGGGACGGCGAGGGGGATCTCCGCGGCCGGAGTTGGGGAAGAAGAGGTCGGGGGCGTCTCCAGGGCGGGCGAGCGCTCGGGGCTCGGCCTGTTCGAAGTAGTCGAGGACGGCGGAGACGATGGACACCAAGGCGGGGCTGAGGGACAACGGTGGGCGCGGCTTCTACGACGGTGCGAGCACGACGGCGTCGGCCATGGCACGGGGAGAGCGAGGGAGAGGAGCTGGGGAGAGGGGGAGGTGTCTGCGAGGTCGGGGATGACGTGTACGACCGATCCAGGCTTCCAGGGCGGCGAGGGGAGGAAGCAGGGCGGCGGGCAGCTGCGTGGCGCGCGGTGCGGTCGCCGTCGAGCACCTACCTGCCTGCCTGGCCGAGCCAAGCAGCTCGCTGGAGCGGCAGCTGGGCTGGGCCGGCAGGTGGGCCGGGTGGGGCGCCAGGTAAACTTTCTCTCTCCCTTTTTATCTATTTCTTTTCTGTTTCATTTGTTTTGCATCTTTGTTGAATTAATAAAAATGCTAGAGCATTTTTATAACTCATAACACTTGTCATACCTACTTTATATAATATGAACAGTAGGAAACATTATAGTTTATGATTATTTGAGCATTTAAAATATTTTATAGCATTTAAATGCCCAAATTCAAATACCATATGATTTAATCCAGTGACCTTGGATGTCCTAGAAAATTGTGCACCATTTTTAGCAAAGGTTTGAGACCAAGGCAGAAATGATGAACATTTTTGAAGGGCATTTTGGGTACATTGGAAAATATTTTATCAAACCCTAGTTGTTAGAAGAGGGGTGCTGGGGTTTCTGTCATTCCCATTTCAAATTTCTTTGAAAAGTAAACATGATGCACACACCAACTAACCCTAATGCAAGTGCTAACTAGGGATGTGACAATGATCTTCACTTATATTTGTTTGAGCTTATCAAAAGCAACACATGACAATTAGTCCCAAAGTGATAGATATCCAAAAAGGATATAATAAAAACTTTCATGAAGATCATTGGACAAAATAAACTTGATTACTTGTAATAGTTTTGAGACATGATGATGTGATATGTGAGTCATGTTAATGAGTAATTATGCTTTAGTAAGAATATTAGTGTTAAGGTTTGTGATTCCCTATGCAAGCACGACAGTCAATAATCATGCAATGAAATTACATCCTACTTGTGGTGCACTATTCGGTGTTATTTATGCTCAATGTTCGCTTATGAGATTATTCGTTTCATGGTTGGTTGCTTCCCAGTCATTTGCTAGCCTTCAAGTATGATCACTACTTGTGCATCCAAAATCCTCTATCCCGGCTTTGACACATGAGTCCACAATACCTACCTATATGCGGTATTTCCTTGCCGTTCTAAGAAAATTTGTATGTGCCATCTCTAGTTTTCAAAATAAATTTCCTTTTTGTGTCCCCGTACAGCTCGCGAGGCGGTGAGGGGTGGCCAATATTTTCCATTCTAGATGTGTTATTCTCACGATGAGTTTTTATTCACTTGTCATTGCACGAGAGTAAGGCAAAGATATTAGGGATGCCCAGTCCCGAAATGAAAAACAAATTTACTTTATGTTGTCAAATAATAAATTCCTTGGAAAGTGTTGGTATGGAAGGCAACCATGGATGTGGCTAGCCATGGCTTGTGAAAGTTGGTGGAAAAGGAATAAACTTTACTTTATGTTTGGGAATCGCCTATGCTATATCTAGCATGGAAAGTGTTGGGAACCTCAAGTTGTTCTTGTTGGTGGGAAAAGTATACCTCCCAAAATATTTTTTATTTCTCAATTTATGCTTTTAGCTCTAGCACCGCTACAAATCCTTACTTCCCTCTGCGAAGGGTCTTTCTTTTACTTATGCAATTTTTATTTTTGAATTTGAGTCTCCATCTTATGTTATAAAGCACCAACTAGGAAACACTATGATCGTACTTGAGCATTAGGGGTGACTAATATATGAAGGTGTTTCATGAATGGATCAATGGTTGAGCACGATGGGCTAGGGATAACCTATTTTAGCATTGATATTTTGAAGGACATGGTTGCTTGTTGATATGCTTGAGTATTTAAGTCCCATGTCAAAACTAGACTAATGCTTTGAACCATATAAAAGTCCAAATGTCCATGCTATAAAGAAAAGAATATGACCTGACTTGATAGGCAGCATTCCACATCAAAAATTCTATTTCTATCATTTACCTACTCGAGGACGAGCAGGAATTAAGCTTGGGGATGCTGATACGTCTCCAACATATCTATAATTTTTTATTGTTCCATGGTGTTATATTATCATTCTTGGATGTTTTACAATCATTTTATAGTCATGTTATATCATTTTTGGTACTAACCTATTGACATAATGCCAAGTTCTAGTTGCTGTTTTCTGCATGTTTTTTACGTCGAAGGAAATCAATATCAAACGGAGCCCAAACACCGTGAAACTTTTTGGAGATTTTT
Source organism: Secale cereale (assembly GCA_902687465.1). Taxonomy (NCBI): domain Eukaryota; kingdom Viridiplantae; phylum Streptophyta; class Magnoliopsida; order Poales; family Poaceae; genus Secale; species Secale cereale. Next base: position 226,260,494 of record LR738710.1, on the reverse strand, counting down.
TATGGGCCAGAATACATCCACTGGGCTGAAGCTGCGCCTGGGGGTGCCTCGAGGGGGGAACAACCCACCAGGGCGTGCCAGGCCCCCCTGGCGTGCCCAGGTGGGTTGTGCCCAGCTCGGTGGCCTCCCGTACCGCCTCTTTGCTCTATAAATACTCAGATATTCCAGAAACCCTAGAGGAGGCGATGAAATTCTATTCCAGCCGCCGCAAAGTCCAGAACCACCAGATCCAATTTAGACACTATCACGAAGGGGTTCACCACCTCAAGTGGTGCCTCTCCGATGATGTGTGAGTAGTTCCTTGTAGACCTACGGGTCCGTAGTCAGTAGCTAGATGGCTTCCTCTCTCTCTTTTGATTATCAATATAATGGTCTCTTGGAGATCCATATGATGTAACTCTTTTGTGGTGTCACTACTAGGGAACTAGTAGTAGCGCTTGTTTTAGAGCTAGTAGTAGCACTCGTACCAGCGCTCCCACTAAGGCGCTACAGCTAACTAGGGGAGGGCTACTGCTATACCTAGTTAGCAGTAGCGCTTGTTCTCAAAAGCATTGTTGCTATACCTAAGTAGCAGTAGCGCCTGTTCTAAAAAGCGTTGCTGATAACTTTTCATGTATTTTTAAAAATACAGCTTATTTTCGTTGTGTGGTTTTATATACAGTACTTTCATCATATGATTTTATGACCATGATTACCTATTACATATAGCAGTGGGTGAAATAAACGTGGAATAGATTCAAGTGGAGGCAACATGTGGTACATGTCGAAAGTACTACTATAATCAAAACTTGAACTTGTTTGGATTAGTAGTACTTTCGATGTGCACCACATGTTGGCTCCACTTGAATCTAATCCATGTTCATTTCACCTACTGATATATATAATAACTCATCATGCTCATATAACAACTTAGCATCATGCACCATCGATCATAATAATAAATAGGGATTTTTGCATTCGTGCCCCTAGTTGGGTCACACTCGACAGATTTGCCCCTAGTTTTTCAACAATTGTGGTTTTGCCCAGCTCACTTCACTCGCCTTGTGTTTTTGCCCTTCCGGGGCGGTTCCGACCAATGAGCAGTCCCACGTGGCGAACCGTGATTGGTCGGAACCGCCCTGGAAGGGCAAAAACACAAGGCGAGTGAAGTGAGCTGGGCAAAACCACAATTATTGAAAAACTAGGGGCAAATCTGTCGAGTGTGACCCAACTAGGGGCACCAATACAATTATTCCTAATAAATAACTCATCATTGGTATCATAATAACAAGTCATACGCATCATCATCGATCATACAACTTATACTCGATACCACATCATCATCATAGTCATCTAACCAATCCTACTTAGTTGTTCTTAGCACATGATCATGAGTATTATTAATTAAAACCTACTACCTTCTCTTAGGTAAAATAGCATAAAACAAGATAGGCCCTGACTCTCCATTATGGAGAATGGAGATTATCTTGTCTCCAATTCTTGCTTTTCGCACAATGTTGCTTCCCAGAACCTCCTTACGACTGTCTATACATTTTTTCCATTCTTTGATTATCATGTCTACACTGGTTTTAGAAATCCGATATGGACAGGTGAGATTCATAGGATGACCTGGCAGTATGTTCAAAACATTAAGGCGACCATTCTGAAACATCAGATGAGGCACACAATCCTTTGAGATTTTCTGTTGAAAAACATAGTAATAACTTCGTAGTTAGCAATGTACTTAAGTTTTAAAAGAATTTATGCAAAAGATGCACGGATGTCATAATAGTAAGAAATCTTACCATGGCATCTCCATGGATGTTACCGTGGTTCAACACGTGCACTAGTGGCACGTATTCACCATAATGTGGAGGAGTTTGATAATAGATATTGTAATTCTCAAGACCAATTCAAAATGCAATCAGATGATTTTTCTCCTGATAAGTTAACTCAGACCCATCGGTGTAGTAGGTTCTGTGTACCATCTTCCGCACATTTTTTGAACAATGAAAATAGGCTTTCAATGAAAATAAGCTATCCACTATTTTGAAATAAACAATATAAATTAGTTAATAACTATGTTTGAGAAACTCACATAGCAGTAGAATTGGAAGCATACCAACAAGGACCCAAACGTCCATATTGTCTTGGTCGATGTCAGGATCACCAAGATCCATGGTGACAAGCATACCCTCATAAAAACCATACATCTTGCAAAGTGCTTCCCATTTTTTGCAACCAAAATGGGTTACGCTCTCAGAATTGTACATATTTACTTCAAAATCCATACCATGATGGGTCCTTAGGTGAATTTTCTTTGTTTCTATACTTTCATGGACTTCAAAACCCATCATCTGCAAGACATAGCGTCTTGCATGGCATGGGATAAGCTAGTCGAATTGTAAAAGATGAAAATTACACGTTGAAATAGTTGAAATCGTGCTTAATTACAAAAAAACACTTGTCGTCATTGCGTACCGTTTCGACATCGAAGGTCTCCTCGAGCTTAATGCTGAAGCGCCGATCTTCATCCAGGTGAGGCCTATCGCACAGACCTCGGTCGTCGTGGCACCAGTCGCACTCGGGAATATTTCTCGGGAGACTATCGTCATTCGAGTACGAAATTTCCTATGTTCATAATTCAAATGTTAAACTTGTACAATTAAATATATGTAGTAAAAACCTACATATTCAGGCACTCGATATTTCCTACAAATTCTAGCACAAGTCATGCCAGAATTCACGGAAAAATCCGGCATGACCTTTGCTAAAAAAGGACATATCGAGCGCCTGAAATTTTCCGGAATGGAAATTAATCAACACTCCGGCAAAACATAGGCCACTATAGGAGGTGTAACCTGCAAACATGGCCTTCCACTTGGGCAAGCACGTATCCTATTTGAGCAACACAAGATATACATTTTTATATCTACATCCTATGAGCATTCAAACTTGATGGGGTAGTTTTCCAATTTGAGCATTCAATAAGCAAAACCAAATCGTAAAATAAATTAGTATTCAAATTAGCATGCATCAACAAAACTAAATCATCTCCTTCGTCTGTACATCATCGATTATTATCACTAATACATCTCGAATAGTATCATGCATATAACATCACTAATACAACTAAAACCCTAGCGAACGACGGGTATCAGCGCGTGCGGTGGACATCCAACGAGAAGGAACCATCACAGGATCATAGCTCCTGCGAGATCCCTGAAGAACCTGCCACGTATTGGAGAACCTGCCCTCCAACGCAACCATGTAGCGACGGACGTGCTCGTCCTCCTCACTGACACGGTGACGTACCACCTCCGGGGGGTCGTCAAGCCTCCACACTATCACTGGCCCACGCGACTGCCACCAAAGAAGGTTCGGGTCAACAACAGGCTGACTCCTCACCAAGCTGCGCCCCCGGAAGGTAGCACCTCCCAGTACCAGCCCGGCAGAACCCAGTCCCGGACATGGCCCGTCTGATCAAGCAGGCCTCCTCCACCGAGTCGATTACGAGGATGCGGTATAGGCATCATCGACGTCGATGCGGGAACAATAGTTTTAACTAAAAAAATAACAACAAATGTGACACCTAAAACACCTGAATTCTATTAACTACACCTAATTAAAAATCTACATTTTGAACATGATTCGATCATAACTAGGGTTCATATTGCATTATTCTAAGATTAAACACCTAAAATACCTAAATTAAATTAACAACATGGGGTGGCTGGTCTCACCTCAATCGAGGTCGGAGGGGGTTGGTGATGGGGACGACGGCGGGGATGATGCAGGGGCTCCTTGATTTCTGCAAAAACAAAATATAAACAAAAACATTATTATCGCCATCTTAGGACTTAGTGAAACTCCATAAGCTACATGTAATTATTCTATTCAAATTTACTTAGAATTTCCTATTCTATTCAAATTTACTTATTCAGATTTAAAAAATCATATTCTATTTAAAAGACCTACATTTACTTATTTTTTCAATTTCATATTTTATTCTATTCAAATTTACTTCTCCAAAATTTCTAAAAATTTCCTTTCTATTCAAAAGACCTACATTTACTTATTCTTTTGAAATTACTTATTCAAATTTTCTAAAAACAAAATATACTAAAAACCTACATTTACTTAAAACATAAACCTACATTTAACAAAAACTAAAAGCTATTTACAGAAAGGGGGAGGAGGAGGTGGGAGGAGGCCAGGAGGAGGAGGAAGGAGGAGGCCAAGAGGAGGAAGAAGGAGGAGGAGGAGGGAGGAGGAGGCCGGAGGAGGAGAGAGCGGGAGAGGGAGGAGGAGAGGAGG
>LR738710.1:226225955-226256068 GCA_902687465.1 Secale cereale | reverse complement strand
GTCGCCGGCAGGGAGGGAGGAGAGAGGAGGGCCGTGGGAGGAGGGAGAGAGGAGGGTGGCGAGAGGAGGAGGAGGGAGGGAGGGGAGGAGGGAGGGATGCAGATACCTTGGGGGCGTCGGCAGCGACGGCGGGCGACGCGGCGAGTGAGAGTGTGTGAGGGAGAGTGAGGGATGCGCGCGGCCGGGTGTGGATAAGGGACACCTAGTAGTAGCGCTGGAACACAAAAAACGCTACTGCTAATGTACATAGCAGTAGAGATCCTCTGAAATAAGCGCTACTGCTATGTACATTAGCCGTAGCGTTTTTGTGGAACAAGCGCTACTACTATGGCTAAAAAGTATCAAATTTAAAAATGCGTTGATCATCATTGATCTTTTTTCGTAAAATTTAAATTGTCAATAGGAGTCCTGTCCAATTTAGGAACCGGCGAGGACTCCTATTGCAGCCACAAATCCTACACATAGAGTTCAATGAAGACCAATTCGTTGTGATAGTTTGGGAAGCACCATATTTAAGGTGGTAAAAATTTTGTTCGCGGAGTGATGTGGGACTAAACTTTGGTCATATGTAGGAGGGGGCAGAATTTAGTAGTAGCACTGGTCGTAGGAAACCGCTATTGATATGTACAGTAACAGTAGCGTTTTTTACATACGAGCGCTACTAGTATGCCTGGCCTGCCGGCAACGGTCTGGCAATTATAGTAGTAGTGTGTTTTATAACTGCAGCGCTACTGGTAAGTGCATAGTAGTAGTGATTTCTACGGCCAAGCGCTACTGATAAGTAGTAGCAGCGTTTCCTTTTCAAAAGCGCTAGTAGTAAGCTCCTGTGTATAAGGTTTTCCCTAGTAGTGTTATGTGCTTGTTTTAATGATTCTATGGTTTTCTTTGATGAGTTTTTGCCATAGAAAAGTTGGAATACAATAGATATAATACAAATACAAAATATGAACGGGTTTACTACATCACTTATAGCAGTGATTTGTTTTCTTATACTAACGGATCTCACACAGGTTTTGTTGAGTTTTATGTGATTGAAGTTTTCAAGTTTTGGGTTATCTTACGATGGATGAAGGAATAAGGAGTAAGAAGAGCCTAAGCTTGGGGATGCCCCGACATCCAAAGAGTAGCAAGCAGCTAAGCTTGGGGATGCCCCCGAGTGGCATCCCCTCTTTCTTCTAACGACCATCAGTATTTCACTCGAAACTATATTTTTATTCATCACATGATATGTGTTTTTCTTGGAGTGTCTTGTATGATATGAGTTTTTGTTTATGTTGTTTTACTTTTTAAGTTATCAATCCTTTCTGTACACACCTATTAGAGAGAGCCAAAATTATGCCATGACTTGTTAGAATAGCTCTCTTTGCTTCACTTAAATTTTTATGAGCTATGGATTTACTCTAGTGTTTCACTTATATCTTTTTGAGCACGGTGTGCTTTAGTATTTTTGAAGAAATTCTCTGTTGCTTCACTTAGATTTATTTGAGAGTTAGTATTTTTTTTAGAAATTCTCTCTTGCTTCACTTAAATTATTTTAAGAGAAAGAATTTTTTTATGCTCGTGATCTTCACTTATATTTGTTTGAGCTTATCAAAAGCAACACATGGCAATTAGTCCCAAAATGATAGATATCCAAGAAGGATATAATAAAAACTTTCATGAAGATCATTGGAAAAAATAAACTTGATTCATTGTAATAGTTTTGAGACATGATGATGTGATATGTGAGTCATTTTAATGAGTAATTATTCTTTAGTAAGAATATTAGTGTTAAGGTTTGTGATTCCCTATGCAAGCACGAAAGTCAATAATCATGCAATGAAATTACATCCTACTTGTGGTGCATTATTCGGTGTTATTTACGCTCAATGTTCGCTTATGAGATTATTCGTTTCAAGGTTGGTCGCTTCCCTGTCTTTTGCTAGCCTTCATTTTGCACTAAGTATGATCACTAATTATGCATCCAAAATCCTTTATCCCCATTTTGACACATGAGTCCACAATACCTACCTATTGCGGTATTTCCTTGCCGTTCTAAGCAAATTTGTATGTGCCATCTCTAGTTTTCCAAATAAATTTCCCTTTTGTGTGCCCGTATCGCTCGCAAGGTGGTGAGGGGCGGCCAATATTTTCCATTCTAGATGTGTTATTCTCACGATGAGTGTTTATTCACTTGTCATTGCACGAGAGTAAGGCAAAGATATTAGGGATGCCCAGTCCCGAAATGAAAAACAAATTTACTTTATGTTATCAAATAATAAATTCCTTGGAAAGTGTTGGTATGGAAGGCAACCATGGATGTGTCTAGCCATGCCTTGTGAAAGTTGGTGGAAAAGGAATAAACTTTACTTTATGTTTGCGGATCGCCTATGCTATATCTAGCATAGAAAGTGTTGGGAACCTCAAGTTGTTATCGTTGGTGGGAAAAGTATACCTCGCAAAATATTTTTTATCTCTCTATTTAAGCTTTGAGCTCTGGCACCTCTACAAATCCCTACTCCCCTCTGCGAAGGGTCTTTCTTTTACTTATGCATTTTTTGTTGATTTGAGTCTCCATCTTCTCTTATAAAGCAACAACTAGGAAACACTATGATTGTACTTGAGCATTAGGTGTAACTAATATGTGAATGTGTTTCATGAATTATCAATGGTTGAGCACGATGGGCTAGGGATAACTTATTTTAGCATTGATATTTTGAAAGACATGGTTGCTTGTTGATATGCTTGAGTATTTAAGTCCCATGTCAAAACTAGACTAATGCTTCGAACCATACAAAAGTCCAAGTGTCCATGCTATAAAGAAAAGAATATGATATGACTTGATAGGCAGCATTCCACATCAAAAAAATTATTTTTATCATTTACCTACTCGAGGACAAGCATGAATTAAGCTTGGGGATGCTGATACATCTGCAACGTATCTACAATTTTTGATTGTTCCATGCTGTTATATTATCATTCTTGGATGTTCTACAATCATTTTATAGTCATTTTATAGTCATTTTATATCATTTTTTGGTGCTAACCTATTGACATAGTGCGAAGTGCCAATTGTTGTTTTCTGCATGTTTTTTACATCGCAGGAAATCAATATCAAACGGAGCCCAAACACCGCGAAACTTTTTGGAGAATTTTGATGGGCCAGAAGACATCAAGTGGGCTAAAGCTGCGCCTGGGGGGTGCCCCGATGGGGTCACAACCCACCAAGGCGTGCCAGGCCCCCCTGGCGTGCCCAGGTGAGTTGTGCCCACATCAATGGCCTCCTGTACTGCCTCTTTGCTCTATAAATACTCAGATATTCCAGAAACCATAGAGGAGTCGACGAAATTCTATTCCAGCCGCCGCAAAGTCCAGAACCATCTGATCCAATCTAGACACCATCACGGAGAGGTTCACCACCTCCAGTGGTGCCTCTCCGATGATGTGTGAGTAGTTCCTTGTAGACCTACGGGTCCGTAGTCAGTAGCTAGATGGCTTCCTCTCTCTCTTTTGATTATCAATACAATGGTCTCTTGGAGATCCATATGATGTAACTCTTTTGCGGTGTGGTTGTTGGTATCCTATGAACTTTGAGTTTATGATCAGATCTATCTTTTTATATCCATGAAAGTTATTTGAGTCTTCTTTTGATCTCTTATATGCATGATTTCTTATAGCCTCGTATTTTGTCACAGTCTGATTTTTGGCCCTTTCTTTTTCTTTTGTTTTCTAAGGTTTTTGCTTGAGTTTTCTTTTTCCGTGGCTTTGTGGTCTGGAAACTGAAGAAGATGCCCTCTTCTTTCTTTCCAGAGTGGCTTGTCATACCCAAATCATTCCCTAGACCTTCCCATTTTCATCCTAGACCAATCCCAATATTCTTTTTATTCGGAATATTCCTTTTTCTATTGAAGGAATAACGATGTCTGCCTTAGGTTGTGAAGCAACCTATATTTCCATCACTCCTAAAATTTCCAAATAATTCTCATAAATTGTTTTGGTCATATCTTCATCAAATGTGGCAAAACTTTTCCTTGCCATGTTCAAAAATAATCCTCCAATATTCATTTTCCTATTCTGCCCTAAATGGCACTTTGTGAAGCAAGTGCTATTTATCTTTTCCTAATTGACTCCAAACTCCTTGGACATCTTCTCCTGTCCATATCTTTGCCACATGCCAAAATTCAACCTAATTTGCCTAGTAGTTATTTAATTATGATTTTCCAAAGTTTCTGCCAGAAAGAAACTTTGTGAAGGAGGTACAAGCTAGGCATATCAAAATGAGTTCCAATTTTGCATGGTCCACAATATCATCATATCATAGCCCTCCACCAAAGTTGAGCTCATGTAATGCCTCCATGTGAGCTCATCTTCAATTCTTTGATTCTGTCCAAAATTTCATTTGTGAAGCAAGTACTCCCTCCGTCCCAAAATAAATGTCTCAACCTTATACTAACTCTAATGTAAAATTATACTAAGGTCAACACACTTATTTTAGGATGAAGGAAGTATATTTTATCTTGTTCCATTAAGCCTGGAAACTTTCCTAGACCTTCTCCTATCCATATAACCTAGCTCCACAAAATGTGGGCACATTTTGTTTAGCCATTTTCCCTTAGGAATTTTTGCAAGTTCCTGGACAGTAAGGATGTTGGTGAAGCAAGTACCATTTTGGTTTATCCAAATGGTATGAAACTTGTATAGCACCTTCATGAGCCCAAATAACCCTACCATGCCAATTTTCAGCTCAAGTGGACACTCTATGTGAGTGCAACTTCAATATTTGCATTCTGGATCAGTTTGTGCATTTGTTTAGCAAGTGCTAGCTAAACTGCTCTTCTTGAGCTGAAACTTTGCCAACCTAATCACCTTAGTGTGTGACCAAACCCAGTCAAAGCTCAGCCTTAATCTCCACACGTGTGAGCCACAGCAAAGACCAAACACCTTCATGTTCATGACTCCTGGATCCTTCTGTGTTTCCTTTCTTTGCCCCTAGACCGAGCACTTATCGTCTTTGAACGCAGGGTATCGAGGTCATTCATTTTGACATAGATGGCTCGGTCAGAATTCTCCATTTGCAGTGACCACCGCCTTGGCATGTCATCCGCGCGCTCTGGCGCCTCTGTCCTCTTCTCCCTCTCTATGCGTTGGTTCCCTTGGAGCCTAGCCATGTCCAGTAGCTTCCCCGAGCAGTCGTTGTCCCTCTGGAGCCCTTGCCCCCTCCGACCTCTTCCTCACCGATGCAAGCCGCCGCGTGCCCACGGGGTGAGCAGTGCCGACAAGGAACTAATGGCCCCCGACCACTTCCTCCCCGTGCCCGTTGGCTCCCTCTGCCCCGTGAGATCCCCCATGTGCGTCCCCCATTGCCTACCTCCAAGCTCATGCACGCGCACACGCGTTCGCAGCGTCGGCCACGCGTCCGCGGCGACACCCGAACGCGAACTGCCTTGGCCTCGGCTATATTAGCCACTCCCCTCGCCTCCTGACTGCACCAGCAGGTCCCCCTCACTCCCAGACCCCTCACTAGCTAGCCTCCCGAGCTCCAGGAGCTCCCGTTCCTTCTCCATGGCCGCCATGTCCGCCGCGGCGTCGGCCTAAATTAGCCCCATGCCGAACCCCTCCTCCACCTCTAGTCACTCCACCACCTTCCACACTCTCCGGCGGTCCTCTCCATCCCCTTTCCTAGTCACCAGAGTAGGAGTGGTCGCAACGCCCCAAGCTTGGCCGCCGCCCAACCCTCTGCAACCGCGAGCCGCCACCACTTCAGCCTTCCTCGTCGCACGCCGCTCATCTGGATGAGTGTGGCGCGCCTCCCTGAGTTCGTCGTTGGCTCCGCCCTAGCCGGAGACGGCCGGAGGCGGACGGCCCGTTGCCAGTGATGGGTTCTGCTTTTCCTGCTGAGGGCGTGTTTGTGATGATTTTATTACTGATAGGTCCCTGGCAGAAAAACCCTTATATCTTTTTACTCCCAACTCTGAATGAGGTGAATCCAACGCCCACTTCTTCGTTTCTTCGAGCCCAAACATTTGGTATCCTTTTCACATTTTTTTTCAACATTCTGAAAATGACCATTTTGCCCTAGCCCCTAATCAGCCCCCCTCCGAGAGAGAACGTTTTCCGACGATTCGTTCTGCAATCTTTCCGCACTTCTCCCCGGAACTCCCTTCGTCCCCAGGCAAGCCACAACCACCATTTGCATGATAGCCATGCAAAGGTATTGGTTTTCAACTTGAATCTTTAAATAACTGTTTGTTTGCTTTACTGCTGATGTCGTTATTTCAGTTATGCTTATGGATTGGTGTTTACCGTCATGATATATTTTTATGCACCTGGTTATTATGTTCTACTTGCTAGTATTACTTTCATATGCCATGCTTGGTAGTAGTACTTGTTGATGTACTGATGGTCTTCGGTGCATGACTATCGTCTGTTTCGAGTATTGTTGTTATGCATTATCCATTGCATCTAGTTGTTTAAATGCTTGCATGGTAGTATTATTTCTATGTTCTTGCATGATATTTATTGTTGATGCTAGTGGTCATGTTCAGCTCTGAGTAGTGTTCTAGTTATGGTATTCATGGTCGTCAGTATGCCATGCTCGTCTGGATAAATGTTAAATGTTGTGGTTACGCTCGTGGATTGTGATGCACCTCCATGTTTATGTTGATATCATGTTCATGCATTGTAGTTGCATCATGTTATTTTTATCATGGCCCAGCATATTGCATTCAAGTTTAACCAGATTAAATTGAACTTGAACAACTGTTGGCTGAGTCATGGTGCCACCATATCATGTTGACCAGTGCAGCCACGCTTACCCTATGGGACAGTCTAAACTCGGTCCTTTGTTATGCCTCTCACGAGTGCCTCCTGCAAGGGAAGGTTATGGGCATGCGCTACCCTCATCAGGTTGGCAGACATAACCTTGTGTGCTCGTTTTTGTTTTTATGGTACCTTTGTCCCCGTTTGGGACCGTTTTGCCATGACGGTGGCCGTTGGTATCTTTGGTAGGCACGAGGCCACCCAAGACCTAGCCCTGAGAGGGAGATGGTCAGAGTGGCCGAGAGAGTGCCATGACAAAGGGAGGGTTTCGTCGGAATGATTTGGTCCACCCAAATGGGAGTGTGAGGCCAGGGTTCCGTAGTGTGGGTAAAGCGTGCTAACCTCTGTAGAGTGTGTGTGTTAAATCTATCGATAGCCGCGCCCGCGGATATGGGCCCAGTTAGTGTCGGTCACACTGTGGGTCAATAGTAATAATAAAAATAATGTGCTTAATATCAACCCTGGTTCGATGATGAAAGAAGTTGGTTGATACTTATGTGATCGTGAGAGGATCACTATGGTATTGTGAGTACCGACTTGTTGGATATTTGGGATGTTATGCGAGAGTCAATGGTACAGGCCGAGCTCCTTGTGGTCATAAATGATTACTACGGTATTGTTAATACCAAGCTTGATTGGATCCTGAGATGATCATGTGGTGTCTGTGCTAGTAAGTGATGCATGTGATGGTTACGAGGTAACCGAGCAGAGTAAGTTGGTGCATGATATTGTCATCATGTTGCATGCTAGTATTACCATGTTCATATGTTCATGCCATGCTCGTATTGTTCTAGTTGTATTATCTTGTTCATGCTATGATGGATCTGATAGTATCATGTTAATCCTGGTTAATCTGTAATTGCCATGGTATTGTTTGTCTTGATTGCTTTGGTTGCTGTGATCTTGCAAGTACATTCAATGTACTGACCTGGCGTGTCATGCCAATTTTTTAGGTCATGTTAGATTGGATTGTTTGTCTACCGTGGATTCCTTGTTTGCGAGCTAGGATAATTGTTCCAGCCAGAGTGCATGCGGATTGGAGTTCACCACCGTCGTTATTGTTCCGCTGCCAGTAGTCATTCCACTGCTTTGTGTTGTTCAACTGCTTGCATGGAGCAAACGTGGCACGCGTAGTTTTGTCATGCCGATGTAACCCCTTGTACCCGCATAGACTGTAAGAAAGAGCTGGTTTGTTCTATGCTAAGCAGTGCCGTATTCCAGAAGGCTTCTTCTCGATCTCTGGGTTGGAATACGAGGCGTTCCGGTTTCTCTGAGCTGGGGTGCCACAGGCTTGGTATCAGAGCAGGTTTGGCTGTAGGATGAAATAGCCCACACGAACGTTAGAATGTGTTAGTATAGAGTCTGGTTGGTTGGTTGCACTTGATTTCTGCATTTTTTTTTTGCATAGCATGCATATAGATTATTATCTTGTCGCTAACGGTTTATCTTGTGAGTGTAGGTGGTATCGGTTTCGAACCGCTACCTGCACCCTCCTTCTTTGCATGCCTGCTCTTTAGTGTTTGGCATCATCTCTGTCCCAGCAGAGTGATGTCCGGGTACCCAGTGTTCCCGACACCATGTGCAGGAGTGATGCTCAGGTATCGCGTCGATGTCTTTCCGCCACCCACCCACATTATTTCGGTGATAGACATGCCTGTATCCTGAACCCTGCCATCCATCTCGTCCCTTCGGCAACCCTTACTGATAATTGTTATTAGAAAAGAGCAATGCCATCAAGCCATGCTTTTCCTCCCCTATATTGCCCTGTCATTCCATTCTTTGGACATGTATGGTTCCTTTCGTATGCTTGATGATGATGTGGTCATGACCGTGTGTCTCCCTACATGATCACCAAGTCCGTCCTCGCCTCCATATTCATCCAGTTGCAACCGGAGTTCAGCCAATGCTTGGTGTAGCCTCGGTTACACCAACTCCTTCCACACGCAGTTTCACTTTCGTGCACACTGCCACAGCATATTAGACCGCAATACCGGAGTTTCCGCAAAATTTGTGTGCTTAGGTAGGCATGCATATTATTGTTGTGAATAGCATTAATGTGTGATGTTGCTCGATTATTAATATTATTAGTATGCTTGTGTGTTTGTTTTGTTGTTTTCGTCGTTTCTTTTGCTTCTTTCTTTGGGCCTTCGGTGTGGCATTATTTCCCCTTATTAAAGTTGCTCATCAACCGACACCGGACCTAAAGAATCAGTAAGGAACTCAAATACTTGGAAGCTCAGATAAATGAAGTTATCAGCAGACATCAATGAAAGTTGGAATATTCTCGTCTGAATGACAAAGGAATCCTGTATGGACAATTAGTATCATGTTTGCAATAGCGTGCATTCCTTACAACAGTACGGATAATCAAGTTTGCCTTGGTGTGCACTCTTCATGATAGTAATGATCAGATCAGGAAGAAGGTAAGCTATCGCAAGATCAACAGTGCAGTTTCAGTCAAAGGTATGGCTCAGATACAAGGTCTGATTCTTCGTTGAGGATGATTATGAAACATGATATGCCTGGAAGAAAGAAAGGATGTGCCATATACTCAGAATGGAGGATAGTCCAGCAAAACCCCGGTGCATATAAGTAATCAACATCAGAAATATTAAGATGGTATGCATATGTAGTAATCGGTCCGCATATCACGATGAGAAGCTTCTGCAGCACGAAAACCAATCTTCCTCAGCAAGATACTTTCGATGGTTTCCAGCATAAGCCATCCAATCGTGCTTAGTACGGCACTGGTGCAGGATAGAACATTGTGAATTGACAACAGATGGCAGAATCAGATCCGCAACAGTTGGTCAGAAGCAAGAATCAGTCAGAACACAAGTCTTCCTCGGGAATCAGATTCTTAGAAATATGTGAAGGAAGCCAGATATACACCTCAGTGTGACAAAGGACTACAAAGATTGACGACAACACTGAGCTCTGTACAAGTACCAGTGAACCTGGAATATGATCCTGATGACCATTTCCCTACGGTTAAAACTTGAGAGACGATGAACCTGCAATTTGAATGATGCTACCATGTCAGGAGATGAGGATAAAAGTACGCCTGTCAGAATGTTGCACCCGACGGAACCTATGGTCACATGAAGAAGCAATATGACCCCGCTCTTTCAACAAAGGAACCAGATCAAGAAAACAATAATGAAGGAGCAAGACCTGTGGTGCAGACATGAAAATGGTTGCATGAACCATATGATGCAGGGACCCCGGACAGTCTGAGTCAGGATCGACCGCCATGGATATTCATCTAAGGGGTCTACTCAATTTTGAACCACAGTCAGTCAAGGATGAGGATATTATCAGATAAGGTCACATCCCTTATGCTGGCCACGATGGGCGACAATCAAATATTTGGTACAGATCTGGTACTCAAGACAGTGGAGCCAGCCAGCATGATCCAGAAATTCCTGTGATAAGTCAGAATCTATCAGAAAAATGGTTATGCCTCAACTCATTGTTTGGAACCCGAGGAATTTGCATTTAGTGGAAAAACCCAATGCAAGGAGTCAGAGCTTGGGTGTTCATCAGGAAAAATCTGATCACCAATTCATGGACAGTTGTCAGTTCAGACCAAAAAATCGGTAATCACTCTCGGATTTGTGAGACGGGCATATATTTCAGTCGGGATAACAAATCACACTCCGCTAAGTCAGCTACTATGAAGAGAAATGGAGCCAGTATAAGCATGAAGATATGAAGTACGATATGCCAGGATATGGATACAGTGAAGCCAAAACCCCAGAGCCAGTCAGATAAGTCAGACGAAGAATTTAATGGGAACCATCAATAAAGTAAAAAGGATACCCGAGTTGGAAACGGTTTCCTTAAGTCAGATATATTCATACTTGTTCCCTGAGCAACCAAATCTCGGGACGAGATTTCTTTAAGGGGGGAAGGTTTGTCACAGCCTGATTTTTGGCCCTTTCTTTTTCTTTTGTTTCTCTAAGGTTTTTGCTTGAGTTTTCTTTTTCTGTGGCTTTGTGGTCTGGAAACTGAAAAAGATGCCCTCCTCTTTCTTTCCAGAGTGTCTTGTCATACCCAAATCATTCCCTAGACCTTGCCATTTTCATCCTAGACCAATCCCAATATTCTTTTTATTGGGAATGTTCCTTTTTCTATTAAAGGAATAACCCTGTGTGCCTTAGGTTGTGAAGCAACCTATATTTATATCACTCCTAAAATTCCCAAATAATTCTCATAAATTGTTTGGGTCATATCTTCATCAAATGTGGAAAAACTTTTCCTTGCCATGTTCAAAAATAATCCTCCAATATTCATTTTCCTATTCTGCCCTAAATGGCACTTAGTGAAGCAAGTGCTATTTATATTTTCCTAATAGACACCAAACTCCTTGTACATCTTCTCCTGTACATATCTTTGCCACTTGCCAAAATTCAACCTAATTTGCCTAGTAGTTATTTAATTATGATTTTCCAAAGTTTCTGCCCAGAAAGAAACTTTGTGAAGGAGGTACAAGCTAGCCATATCAAAATGAGTTGCAATTTTGCATGGTCCTCAATATCATCATATCATATCCCTCCACCAAAGTTGAGCTCATGTAATGCCTCCATTTGAGCTCATATTCAATTCTTTGATTCTGTCCAAAATTTCAGTTTGTGAAGCAAGTATATTTTATCGTTCTCCATTAAGGTTGAAAATTTTCCTAGACCTTCTCCTATCCATATAACCTAGCTCTACAAAATTTGGGCATATTTTGTTTAGCCATTTTCCCTCGGGATTTTTTGCAAGTTCCTAGACAGTAAGGATGTTTGTGAAGCAAGTACCATTTTGGTTCATCCAAATTGTATGAAACTTGTACAGCACCTTCAGGTACCCAAATAACCCTACCATGCCAATTTTCAGCTCAAGTCGCCACTCTATTTGAGTGTAACTTCATTATTTGCATTCTAGATCAGTTTGTGCATTTGTACAGCAAGTGCTAGCTAAGCTGCTCTTCTTGAGCTGAAACCTTGCCAACCTAATCACCTTAGTGTGTGATCAAACCAGTCAAAGCTCAGCCTTAATCTCCACACGTATGGGCCACAGCAAACACCAAACACCTTCTTGTTCATGTCTCCTGGATCCTTCTGCCTTTCCCTTCTTTGCCCCTGAACCGAGCAATTATCGTCTTTGAATGCGGGATATCGAGGTCATTCGTTTTGACATAGACGGCTCACTAGAACGCTCCATTCGCACCAGCTCACACGGTGACCACCGCCTTGGCATGTCATCCACGCGCTCTGGCGCCTCTGTCCTCTTCTCTCTCTGTGTGCGTTGGTTCCCTTGGCGCCTAGCTATGTCCAGTAGCTTCCCCGAGCAGTCATCGTCCCTCTAGAGCCCTTGCCCCCTCCTTCCTCTTCCTCACCGACGCAAGCCGTTGCGCGCCCACGGGTGAGCAGTGCCGACAAGGCACTAATGGCCCCCGGCCGCTTCCTTCCCGTGCCCGTTGGCTCCCTCTGTCCCGTGAGATCCCCCATGTGCCTCCCCCGTCGCCTACCTCCAAGCTCATGCGCGCTCACATGCGTCCGCGGCGCAGGCCACGCGTCCGCGGCGACACCCGAGCACGAACGGCCTCGGCCTCGGCTATATAAGACACTCCCCTCGCCTCCCGACCGCACCAGCAGCTCCCCCTCACTCCCAGACCCCTCCCTAGTTAGCCTCCCGAGCTCCAGGAGCTCCCGTTCCTTCTCCATCGCCGCCATGTCCGCCGCGGCTTCGGCCTAAATTAGCCCCATGCCGAGCCCCTCCTCCACCTCTAGTCACTCCACCACCTTCCCCACTCTCCGGTGGTCCTGTCCATCCCCTTTCCTAGTCACCGGAGTAGGAGTGGTTGTAGCGCCCCAAGCTTGGCCACCACCCGACCATGTGCAACCGCGAGCCGCCACCACTGCAGCCTTCTGTCGGTGTATTGGGAATGACACCTATGGGATCACAAGAATCCCTACTACGGTTGCGGGGCGCGGGGTCGAGAGAAGAGCGGATCAAACAAATATCACATGGTTCGTTTATCCAGGTTCGGGCCACGAGGATGCGTAAAACCCTACTCCTGCTTTGGTGGATTGTATATATGTGTTCTTCAGCTAGCTATGGGGCGTGAGGAGCTCCAAAAAGCCGAATCCTCCTCCTGGTCGCCTCGGGCCTCGGGGTCGCCACAGTCGCACACAGGAGGTGGAAAGGGAACAGTGATGCGAGTTTATCCCTCGTATTACATGACAAGGCGCATTTAATGCGTCTTGCTTAGGTGTCCTTGCTTTATCGGGGATGGGGGAGAGATCTGTCTCGTCCGTCACCGCCCCTTCTTGTGTCGACACGCGCCCTGGCCAGCGATGCCTGAGATGCCATGTAGGCAGGCAAGCAGCTAAGGTGTCGCAATGGTGGGTCTTCACGAAGATCTGCATACCGCCACGCAGGTGCCTGCCCAGCTGGTTGGGTCGGCAGCTGCATAAGGTGGTGGAAGTTTAGTCGCCGCGGGCCTGATGGTAGCCCTGCGGATGTCCTCGGCAAGGGCCTTGCCGGGGCCCCGGCAACGGTCTTGTCGCGGCGCCTGCTGCCATCCCCGGCAAGGTGCTTGCCGGAGGTCTTGTGGTCTTCCTTTGGTGGGATCCCGCCAAGGGTCGTCGCCTTCTTAGTGTGTATCTAGTCTTGAATGTCTTCACAAAGATCTGCATGCCACCACGGGGATGTCTCCCGAATCCTTGCCCCATGCGGACAGTGGACTCAAGGGTGATCCGCTCCGTAGGCGTGGGGCGAGTTGCCGCGGCAAGGGTCTTGTCGGGGCTACTGAAACTGGCTCCCGGCAAGGATCCTGCCGGGGGAACCTGCTTCGTCCCTTTGCTCTTTGTGGTCTTGGCTTTGGTGTTTAGTCTTACCCAAGCTTACCTCCCTGGCCTTGCTTGGTGCGGTGGTGCCAGTGGCTCAGACTGCCCGTGCACAGTCATAGGGTACAAAAAGTGTACCCCCCCTTTTTGTACACCGACAGGAGCCCCCGGGCCTGGGCCACACATAAGCGCGACGCGTTGTTGGGCTAGGCCCAGAACGGTGCGCAGGCAGGCGGGACGGTTTTTATCGCGGTAAGATTTCCGCGCGATGCGCCTCCCACGATCCGCGCACGTGGCGCGGTGTGGAGGTGCGTGCGTGATGTGGGCGGCATCCGCGGGGTGGTTCCCGCAGGCATGCGTCACGTCGCAGTTGATGTGAAAGGAGGCGGCCCGCGTTTTCCCCCATGAGTGGGAATAACCGTGGGCGCGCTGCTCACTTTCTCCTCTTTCCTCGCGCCTCTTCCAATCTCCGAGCCGCCGTTTCCTCTCATCCTTCCTTCCAAAGCTTCCGCCGTTGCATGCCGTCCTCGCTTCTCCATCCCCCTCCCTCGGTCCTCTAACTTTCTTGGCCGCCATGGCGTCCAAATCCGTCAAGGGCAAGGGGGTGGCCAAGGGCGCCGGGACTGTGGAGCCGCCGGAGAATGCACTGTTGGGGGACCGGACAAAATCCGCCTTCTTCTTCCCCTTGACGGTTGACGTCCACGAGCTCCGGGCCTCCTTCAAGCCTCTTTGGGGGGTGAATACGGGGGGAGAGAATTTGGGACATCCGGCGACGCGCGTCATTCCTGCCGCTTGCGTCGAACCTGGCCCAAATCGGTATCCCTTTTTCGTCGACTATCTCTCTTGCAGGTTTTGTCCCCCTTTCTCTGATTTCTTCTGCGACATCATGGATACCTTCGGCTTCCACCTCTTGGATTTTTCTCCAAATGCGGTGGCGTGCATGGCTTTCTTTGTGCACCTTTGTGAAGGCTTCGTCGGGGTGCGGCCCAACACGGCGCTCTTTCGCCATTATTTCTCCCCTCGGATCCAGCCGAGAGGTGCCGTCTCTGGATGCATCACCTGGATCCCAAGATCCAAGGGGGCGTACCCGGACGGTGCCGTGAAGGAGAGGTGGGATGAATGGCGTGGCCGGTGGTGCTGGATTGAAGACGAAGACCCGCCAAAATTCTGCAAGGTCCGCCGAGTGCCGCCGGTCCGTGGAAGTGGTTGGAGCGATGTCGACGTCGCCGACGGGAGGCTCACTGTCGCCACCACCAGGATTCTCCGGCTCACCCAGGCTGGACTCACCCTTGAGATGATCGGGGCAGACTTTATTCGCCGCCAGATCGCCCCGTTGCACAACAAGGGGAAGCTAGCCTGGCTCTTTACGAATCCGGCTGACGTTATGCGACTCCGCCCTGGCCTCGACCACAATTTCACGGTGATGTTACATGCCCATTTCTGCCAGCGGCTTTTCCAGCTTGATGTGGGTCGTGACGGCGAGGTCGAACGGACCGGCAAGGCCGCGAGGGCTACCGTAAAGGCCGGCAAGGCCATCAAGGGGCCGTTTTTCAAGTTGCCAGCGGGGATGGTCCCGTTGTGCAACAATTCGCGTCGGTACGAGATCATCGCTATGATGCCGGACTGCAACGCGCACGGCCCTGTCCGCTGGGAGGAGCTGGCGGACACGGATGTGCAGCAATTCTTCGACTCTCTGGTTGAGGTGTATGTCAATGCTGACGCCGAGAAGTGGCTTGTCATGGACACCACCCAGGCAGAGCTGGACTACATCGCCACTAGGGCGAGGGAGGTGCAGCTTGCCATGGAGGCCGGGAGTGCCAGGGGTGTGGAGGACAAGGCCGCAATGGCTGCGGAGGAGGAGGAGGAGCTCACCCGGTGGGCGGCAGCCGCCGGGGAGGCTAGTGGCGCCGGCACTGGAGCTCCGCTTGTCGAAGATGCAGCCGACGAGTCGTCGTCGGAGGAAGACGTGGCGGCGGGCTCGACGCCAGCCAGGGGAAGAGGGTGAGTCCTGTGACGGGCTAGTTCCGACGAGCTGGTCCGGCCCGGCAGGGCTACGCGACCTCAATTGACCCTGGAGGGGTCCGGGCATCACACGAGGGCCACGGCAGTGAAGAGGCTGACGAAGGCCGCTGAGAAGAAGAAGGCAACAACCCCTTCTCCGTCTGGGCATGCACAAACCCCACCTTCTTCGCCTCCTCCGGCAGACGTCGACTCGGATGTTGACGCGGAGCTCCATTTTGATCTTGGGCCTCTCAGCCCGAAGAGGAAAAGGAAAGTGGTGGAAGAGGAGGAGGTGGACGACGAGTAAGTACTCCGTTCCTTACCGCCATTTTCATTCCCCTGAACTAGGTCACTCATCTTGATCCACTTTTGCTTTTGCAGGGATGCAGAGACGTTGGCCCAGAGGGTGAAGAGGGCAAAGGCCTCGGCGAGCAGTCAGCCCTCGGCTGGGGCCTCAGAGACGCCACTGGTGGTGTTGAGCAGCCCGGGCAGTAGCCCCCGGCATAGCCCCCAGCGTAAGTTTGTCACCCTCCTCTTACTCGACATGTGGTAGGTGTCCGATGCTATGGTGCTGACCTTGTCGGGGTTTGTAGGAAGGGAGCGGCAGAAGGAGGAGCCGCAGAGGGCTACCCCCAACACACCACCCCCATCGACTATGCCGTCGCGAGGGGCGTCCCCGGCAAGGGCACCAAGCACGGAGCCCACACCATGGAGGAAGAGGGGAACTTGGGCGCTGGTGGCTCTGCCACGGCGCCAAATATTGGCGGGGAGGGGGCTTCTGCTTCACGGACTAGCACTGGTGAGTCGCCTGTCCTTCGTCTCTATTTTTCCCTTACTCTTTTTCTTGGCTGCATTGCTCCCATTACTGCCCAGGCCCTCCTTCAGCAGATATGGAGGACGTGGATGCCGTTGTTGGGGATATTGCGAAGGAGGTCGCGGCGGAGGCCGACAGGATTGCCGCCGAGGAGGCCGCCAGGGATGCTGCCGAGGACCCCGCTGCGGGGGCCGTCAAGAAGACCGGCGAGGCTTCTGCCGAGGGTGCCAGTGGTGGGCCTGCCGGGGAGGCCGGCAAGGCCACAGCCGAGGAAGAGGTGGTTGATGATCAGCCTCCTTCCTCCACAACCTAGGGCCCCGGCAGATATCTGAAGGTGGGCGACGATCTTTTCGTCCATCTTCCAGGGGCGTCAAGTACCCGAGCGCCTGCCGGAGGGGAAGTCTTCGACGGCGAGGTGCTCGCCGCCACCGGGATCGAGGTGGTCGATGAACCGGGCGTCGGCGGCGATGGTTCTCCAGAAGAGCAGCTTTTTCGTGCCATGGGGGCCAATTTCCGAAAGCTCCAAGTGCTCTACCGTGCCCATCTGGACAAGGTTAAGTCCAGGATGGCAACGGTGGACAAGGCGGAGGTGGACTTCAAGGCGCGCGTTGCTGAGGCGCAGACCTCGTTTCACCAGACTCGCGAAGAGCAGAGGGCCTTTCAGGGGGGGGAATTGGCCAAGGGCGATGTAGAGCTCACCATGAAGATGTCTAACATCGAGAAGGCCCAGGAAGAGGCAGCGAATTTGGCTGCCGCGGCCGAGGCCGCCCGGAACCAGCATCAAGCCGCCTTGGATTCCCAGGAAGAAGACCTCTCCGCGCGTGAGGTGAAGCTCGCTGCAATGCTCCGCGGCAAGGATGTGGAGCTTGAGGCCCTTGTCGCGCAGCGGACTCGCGAGCTGGAGAAGAGGCACAAAGAGGCACTCGATGCCCAGGCTCTGGCCCACGCCGGCAAGGTGTAGGAGCTGGAGGTAGAGCGGGACGAGCTGAAGGAACAGGCCCTCAAGCTGTCCGACGAGAAGAGCACGCTCAACTGCGCCTTGGTAGAGGCGCAAGGAGCAGTGATCAGCAGGGCTAGGGAGCTCTCCGAAGCGCAAAACTCCATCAGAGATCTCAAGCTGAAGCTGGAGAATCTCGAGAAGATGTTGTCGGAGAGCACGGCTCGGGAGGAGACCTTGACTAGGAGCCTGGAGGAGGAGAAGCAGCTGCGGGCGAACGAGGCCGCCTCCCACCAGGAATATGTGGCGGGCGAGAACAGATGGATCAGCCGGCTGGAGGACGTCGCCGGTAGGGTCACCTCGTAGTTGGCCCACATGGGGATGCCAAGCGTGAGGTATGCCCCTGAGTGGAGCGGGACCGTCAATGCCAAGCTGACCCTGTTCTTCGAGGGCATCCTTGGAGCCTTGGCTGATCTTCACTCCAACAGAGCGGCCACGCTGGCCGGGGAGGCCCGGCGACTTTGCCGGGGGGGGGGGTCATGACCAAGGTCCTCACCAAGATGGCGTATTGGAATCCCGCCCTTGACTTTGAAGCCGCGATGGATGGCTTGCCGGAGGATACTGACCTCACGGTGCTCAAGGAGCGCATCAAGCCCGTCATCAGCTGCATCGACGAAATCAAGAGGGTGGAAGGCCAGCGCCGGGATTAGGCATCCCGTTCTTCTTTGCCGCTGCGGGTTCATGACCAAGACAAGTTTTATCTTTAGTTAGAACCGCAGCAAGGATATGATGTACATAACTTTGAAGTGCCCTCGGGATTATGCATGATATTTCCCTGTTTGTTGTCTCTTTGTACGTTCACTCTACGCTAGCTGGGTAGGCTTGCCGGCGCGGAAACCCAGGGCGGCGTCTTGGGGACGGGTCCCCATTGGCCTGCCGGGTGAGCGCGCTGCCGGGTGAGCCACCTTACCACCCTTAACGCAGCCGCTCGAACTGTCTAGTTTGACTTGAGTCAGAGTCGAGAGCCTTGCCAATTGCGGAAGGCTACCCTACTGTTTCCAACGCAGCCATTTGAACCGTTGAGCGGACTCGAAACAGAACAAAGGCATTGCCGATCGGGAAGGGCCCCATTTGCGTGGAGGTTTCTTTTTGTACAAAGAATGACAGCTCCAAGGATAATAACTTTATATAATAGAATGGAAATATCCGGGGTTCAATGTAACTTAGCTCCTGTTTGTAGCCACTCGAGTGCTGATCTTCTGGCCTCCTTCCTTCTCAAAGAGCCATGAAGACGAAGGAGTGTCGGGCTAACTGCTAGAGCCTATTCTCACAACTGCGGTCCCCTACCTGGCGCGCCAAAGATGTCGGTGTATTGGGAACGACACCTATGGGATCACAAGAATCCCTACTACGGTTGCGGGGCGCGGGGTCGAGAGAAGAGCGGATCAAACAGATAGCACACGGTTCGTTTATCCAGGTTCGGGCCGCGAGGTTGCGTAAAACCCTACTCCTGCTTTGGTGGATTGTATATCTGTGTTCTTCAGCTAGCTATGGGGCGTGAGGAGCTCTAAAAAGCCGAATCCTCCTCCTGGTCGCCTCGGGCCTCCTTTTATAGAAAAAGGGGTCGCCACGGTGGCACACAGGAGATGGAAAGGGTACAGTGATGCGAGTTTATCCCTCGCATTACATGACAAGGCGCATTTAATGCGTGTTGCTTAGGTGTCCTTGCTTTATCGGGGACGGGGGAGAGATCTGTCTCGTCCGCCGCCCCTTCTTGTGTCGACACGCGCCCTGGCCAGCGATGCCTGAGATGCCATGTAGGCAGGAAAGCAGCTGAGGTGGCGCAATGGTGGGTCTTCACGAAGATCTGCATGCCGCCACGCAGGTGCCTGCCCAGCTGGTTGGGTCGGCAGCTGCATAAGGCGGTGGAAGTTTAGTCGCCGCGGGCGTGATGGTGGCCCCGCGGACGTCCTCGGCAAGGGCCTTGCCGGGGCCCCGGCAAGGGTCTTGCCGCGGCGCCTGCTGCCATCCCCGGCAAGGTGCTTGCCGGAGGTCTTGTGGTCTTCCTTGGCTGGGATCCCGCCAAGGGTCTCCGTCTTCTTAGTGTGTATCTGGTCTTGAATGTCTTCACAAAGATATGCATGCCACCACGGGGATGTCTACCGAATCCTTGCCCCATGCGGGCAGTGGACTCAAGGGTGATCCGCTCCGTAGGCGTGGGGCGAGTTGCCGCGGCAAGGGTCTTGCAGGGGAGTTGCCGCGGCAAGGGTCTTGCCGGGGCTACTGAAACTGGCTCCCGGCAAGGATCCTGCCGGGGGAACCTGCTTCGTCCCTTTGCTCTTTGTGGTCTTGGCTTTGGTGTTTAGTCTTACCCTGGCTTACCTACTTGGCCTTGCTTGGTGCAGTGGTGCCCGTGGCTCAGACTGCCCGTGCACAGTCATAGGGGTACAAAAAGTGTACCCCCCCCCCTTTTTTGTACACCGACACCTTCCCCGTCGCACGCTGCTCATCTAGACGAGTGCGGCGCGCCTCCCTGAGTCTTCCGTTGGCTCCGCCCACATCGGAGACGGCCGAAGCCAGCCGGCCCATCGCCGGTGACGCACCTTCCGCTTCCTGCTTTGTCCCATGAGGGAGCAGGGCGAGGAAGAAGAAGACAGAGGCCAGGCAGGCCCCACGTCTTTCCCCGACCGCACCAGTCAGCCACACAGGAGCCCGCCCCGTGTTGGCCCCGGTTGCCAACGTGGATAAGTGACGGGCCCCACTACCTATGGGACATGCACATCAGCGTCACGCGAGCCGGCCCCGCCTCTTCCTAGTCGCATAAGTGGAAGCGTATTCAGTGGTATACATTTCTGTTTCTCGAAAGCGTATTCTACCTCTCCTTCAGAAGAAGTACGCTTTCCTTTACTGAAAGCGTATTTTCTCTCTGTCACATCGAGTATTACGTTTCCCAGAGGAGAAGGCATATTTTCTGGAGTACGCGTTCTGTTTTTCCTGCTGAGGGCATGTTTGTGATGATTTTATTATAGATAGGTTCCTGGCAGTAAAACCCTTATATCTTTTTACTCCCAACTCCGAATGAGGTGAATCCAACACCCACTTCTTCGTTTCGTCGAGCCCAAACTTTTGGTATCATTTTCAGTATGTTTCAACATTCTGAAAATGACCACTTTGCCCTTGCCCCTAATCAGCCCCCTCCGAGAGAGAACATTTTCTGACGATTTGTTCCGTGATCTTTCCACACTTCTCCCCGGAACTCCCTTCATCCCCAGGCAAGCCACAACCACCATTTGCATGATAGCCATGCAGAAATATTGGTTTTCAACTTGAATCTTTAAATAACTGTTTGTTTGCTTTACTGTTGTTGTCGTTATTTTAGTTATGCTTCTGGATCGGTGTTTACCGTCATGCTATGTTTTTATGCACCTGGTTATTATGTTATACTTGCTAGTATTACTTTCATATGCCATGCTTGGTAGTAGTACTTGTTGATGTAGTGATGGTCTTCAGTGCATGACTGTCGTTTGTTCTTAGTACCGTTGTTATGCATGTTCCTTTGCATCTAGTTGTTTAAATGCTTGCATGGTAGTATTATTGCTATGTTCTTGCATGATATTATTGTTGATGCTAGTGGTCATGTTATGCTATGAGTAGTGTTCTAGTTATGATATTCATGCTCGTCAGTATGCCATGCTCGTCTCGATAAATGTTAAATGTTGTTGTTATGCTCGTGGATTATGATGCACCTCCATGTTTATGTTGATATCATGTTCATGCATTGTAGCTGCATCATGTTATTTTTATCATGGCTCAGCATATTGCATTCAAGTTTAACCAGATTAAATTGAACTTGAACAACTGTTGGTTGAGTCACGGTGCGACCATATCATGCTGACCAGTGCAGCCACGCTTACCCTATGGGAGGGTCTTAACTCGGTCCTTTATTATGCCTCTCACCGGTGCCTCCCGCAAGGGACGGTTATGGGCATGCACTACCCTGATCAGGTAGGCGGACATAACCTTGTGTGCTTGTTTTTGTTTTTATGGTACCTTTGTCCCTGTTTGGGACTGTTTTGCCACAACGGTGGCCGTTGGTGTCTTTGGTAGGCACGGTGCCACCCAAGACCTAGCCCTGAGAGGGAGATGGTCGGAGTGGCCTAGAGAGTGCCATGACAAAGGGAGGGTTTCGTCAGAATGCTTTGGTCCACCCAAATGGGAGTGCGAGGCCAGGGTTCCGTAGTGTGGGTAAAGTGTGCTAACCTCTGCAGAGTGTTTGTGTTAAATCTATCGATAGCCTCGCCCGCGGATATGGGCCCAGTTCGTGTCGGTCACACTGTGGGTCAATAGTAATAATAAAAATAATGTGCTTAATAACAACCCTGGTTCAATAATGAAAGAAGTTGGTTGATACTTATGTGATTGTGAGAGGATCACTGTGGTATCGCGATTACGGACTTGTTGTATATTAGGGATGTTATGCGAGAGTCAATGGTAAAGGTCAAGCTCCTTGTGGTCATAAATGATTGCTATGGTATTGTTAATGTTGGAAATATGCCCTAAAGGCAATAATAAAATGGTTATTATTATATTTCCTTGTTCATGATAATTGTCTGTTATTCATGCTTGAATTGTATTGTACGGAAACAATGATACATGTGTGAATACATAGACCACAACGTGTCCCTGGTAAGCCTCTAGTTACTGGCTCGTTGATCAACAAATGCCCACGGTTTCCTAGGCATAGACAATGGATGACATTGATAAAGGGATCACATCATTAGGAGAATGATGTGATGGACAAGACCCAATCCTAAGCCCAGCACAAGATCGTGTAGTTCGTAATGCTAAAGCTTTTCCAATGTCAAGTATCTTTTCCTTAGACCATGAGGTTGCGAAACTCCCGGATATTGTAGGAATACTTTGGGTGTGCCAAACGTCACAACGTAACTGGGTGGCTATAAAGGTACACAATGGGTATCTCCGAAAGTGTCTGTTAGGTTGGCACGAACCGAGACTAGGATTTGTCACTCCGTTTGACGGAGAGGAATCTCTGGGCCCACTCGGTAAGACATCATCATAATGAGCTCAATGTGACTAAGGAGTTAGTCATGGGATGATGTATTACGTAACGAGTAAAGAGACTTGCCATGACGAGATTGAACAAGGTATCGGTATACCGACAATCGACTCTCGGGCAAGTACCTTACCGATAGACGAAGGGAATAGCATATGGGATTGAGTGAATCCTTGACATCGTGGTTCATCCGATGATATCATCGAGGAACACGTGGGAACCAACATGGGTATCCATATCCCGCTGTTGGTTATTGATCGGAGACTCGTCTCGGTCATGTCTACGTGTCTCCCGAACCCGTAGGGTCTACACACTTAAGGTTCGGTGACGCTAGGGTTGTAGAGATATATGCACACGGTAACCCGAATGGTGTTCGGAGTCCCGGATGAGATCCCGGACATCACGAGGAGTTCCGGAATGGTCCGGACATAAAGAATGATATATAGGAAGTCCAGTTTCGACCATCGGGAGAGTTCCGGGGGTCACCGGTAGTGTACCGGGACCACCGGAAGGGTCCCGGGGGTCCACCGGGTGGGGTCACCCATCCCGGAGGGCCCCATGGGCCGTAGGGGGAGGGGACCAGCCCGTAGTGGGCTGGCGCACCCCCTTAAGCCTCCCCCTGCGCCTAGGGTTGGAAACCCTAGGGGTGGGGGCGCCTCCTTGCCTTGGGGGGCAAGGCTCCCCCTCTGGCCGCCGCCCCCGTAGGAGATCCCATCTCCTAGGGCCGGCGCCCCCTGGCCCCTATATATAGTGGGGGGAGAGAGGGCAGCCGCACCTCAGCCCCTGGCGCCTCTCCCCCCCCCTTACACCTCTCCCTCCTCCCGCAGGACCTTGGCGAAGCCCTGCAGTTTTTCCCGTTGCATCCACCACCACGCCGTCGTGCTGCTGGATCTCCATCAACCTCTCCTCCCCTCTTTCTGGATCAAGAAGGAGGAGACGTCGCTGCACCGTACGTGTGTTGAACGCGGAGGTGCCGTCCGTTCGGCGCTCGGAGCATCGGTGATAGGGATCACGACGAGTACGACTCCATCATCCACGTTCTCTTGAACGCTTCCGCTCGTGATCTACAAAGGGTATGTAGATGCACTCTTTTATGCTCATTGCTAGATGACTCCTTAGATTGATCTTGGTGAAGTGTAGGAATTTTTTTGAATTCTGCTACGTTCCCCAACAGTGGCATCTGAGCTAGGTCTTTGCGTAGCATCTTGCATGAGTAGAACACAAATAAGTTATGGGCGTTCATTTTGTTCAATTCTCTTGCCGCTACTAGTCCAATCTTGATTCGGCGGCATCGTGGGATGAAGCGGCCCGGACTGACCTTACACGTACGCTTACGCGAGGCTGGTTACACCGACTGACATGCACTAGTTGCATAAGGTGGCTGGTCGGTGTCTGTCTCTCCCACTTTATTCGGATTGGATTCGATGAAAAGGATCCTTATGAAGGGTAAATAGAAATTGACATATCACTTTGTGGTTTTGGCGTAGGTAAGAAACGTTCTTGCTAGAAACCTATAGCAGCCACGTAAAAACTTGCAACAACAATTAGAGGACGTCTAACTTGTTCTTGCAGCATGTGCTATGTGATGTGATATGGCCAAGAAGATGTGATGAATGATATATGTGATGTATGAGATTGATCATGTTCTTGTAATAGGGAATCACGACTTGCATGTCGATGAGAATGACAACCGGCAGGAGCCATAGGAGTTGTCTTATTTATTGTATGACCTGCGTGTCACTGAATAACGCCATGTAATTACTTTACTTTATTACTAAACGTTAGCCGTAGTAGTAGAAGTAATATTTGGCGAGACGACTTCATGAAGACACGATGATGGAGATCATGATGATGGAGATCATGGTGTCATGCCGGTGACAAGGATGATCATGGTGCCCCGGAGATGAAGATCAAAGGAGAAAAATGATATTGGCCATATCTTGTCACTCTGTTTGATTGCATGTGATGTTTATCATGTTTATTCATCTTATTTGCTTAGAACGACGGTAGTAAATAAGATGATCTCTCACTAAAAAAATTCAAGAATTGTGTTCCCCCTAACTGTGCACCGTTGCTAAGGATTGTTGTTCCGAAGCACCACGTGATGATCGGGTGTGATAGGCTCTAATGTTTGCATACAACGGGTGTAAGCCAGATTTACACACGCAAAACACTTAGGGTTCACTTGACGAGCCTAGCATGTACAGACATGGCCTCGGAACACGGAAGACCGAAAGGTCGAACATGAGTCATATAGAAGATATGATCAACATGAAGATGTTCACCGTTGATGACTAGTCCGTCTCACGTGACGATCGGACACGGCTTAGTCGATTCGGATCATGTTTCACTTAGATGACTAGAGAGATGTCTATCTGAGTGGGAGTTCATTAAATTTGATTAGATGAACTTAATTGTCATGAACTTAGTCTAAATTCTTTACAATATGTCTTGTAGATCAAATGGCCCACGCTCATGTCACCCTCAACTTCAACGCGTTCCTAGAGAAATCCAAGCTGAAAGACGAGGTAGCAACTATACGGATTGGGTTCGTAACCTGAGGATCATCCTCATAGCTGCCAAGAAAACTTATGTCCTAGAAGCACCGCTAGCTGACGCTCCCGCCCCGGCAAACCAAGATGATATGAACGCTTGGCAGTTGCATTGTGATGATTACTCCCTGGTTCAGTGCGGCATGCTCTACAGCTTAGAATCGGGGCTCCAAAAGCGTTTTGAGCACCATGGAGCATATGAGATGTTCCAAGAGCTGAAAATGGTTTTCCAAGCTCATGCCCGAGTTGAGAGATATGATGTCTCCAACGCATTCTATAGTTGTAAGATGGAGGAGAATAGTTATGTCAGCGAGCACATACTCATGTTGTCTGGGTTGCACAATCGCTTGTCTCAGTTGGGAATGAATCTCCCAGACGAAGCAGTCGTTGACATAATCCTCCAGTCGCTCCCACCTAGCTACAAGAGCTTCGTGTTAAACTTCAATATGCAAGGGATAGAGAAGTCCATTCCCGAGGTGTATTCAATGCTGAAATCAGCGGAGGTGGAGATCAGGAAAGAGCATCAAGTGTTGATGGTAAATAAAACCACTAAGTTCAAGAAAGGCGAGGGTAAGAAGAACTTCAAGAAGGACGGCAAAGGAGTTGCCGCGCCCGATAAGCCAGTTGCCGGGAAGAAGCCAAAGAATGGACCCAAGCCTGAGAATGAGTGCTTTTATTGCAAGGGAACGGGTCACTGGAAGCAGAATTGCCCCAAATACTTAGAAGATAAGAAGGCCGGCAACGTCAAAGGTACATATGATATACATGTTATTGATGTGTATGTTACCAGCGCTCGTAGTAGCTCCTGGGTATTTCATACCGGTGCAGTTGCTCACATTTGTAATTCAAAGCAGGAGCTGCGGAATAAGCTGAGACTGGCGAAGGACGAGGTGACGATGCGCGTCAGGAATGGTTCCAAGGTCGATGTGATCGCCGTCGGCACGCTACCTCTACATCTACCCTCAGGATTAGTTTTACTTAATAATTGTTATTTAGTACCAGCTTTGAGCATGAACATTGTATCTGGATCTCGTTTGAAGCGAGATGGCTACTCATTTCAATCCGAGAATAATGGTTGTTCTATTTATATGATAGATATGTTTTATGGTCATGCCCCGCTGGTCAATGGTTTATTTTTGATGAATCTCGAACACGATGTTACACATATTCATAGTGTGAATGCCAAAAGATGTAAAGTTGATAATGATAGTGCCGCATACTTGTGGCATTGCCGCCTTGGTCATATTGGTGTCAAACGTATGAAGAAGCTCCATGCAGATGGACTTCTGGAGTCTCTTGATTATGAATCATTTGACACGTGCGAACCATGCCTCTTGTGCAAGATGACCAAGACTCCGTTTTCCGGAACAATGGAGCGAGCAACCAACTTATTGGAAATCATACATATAGATGTGTGCGGTCCAATGAGTGTTGAAGCTCGCGGAGGCTATCGTTATGTTCTCACCCTCACAGATGACTTGAGTAGATATGGGTATGTCTACTTAATGAAACACAAGTCTGAGACCTTTGAAAAGTTCAAGGAATTTCATAATGAGGTTGAGAATCAACGTGACAGAAAAATAAAGTTCTTACGATCGGATCGTGGGGGTGAATATTTAAGTCATGAATTTGGCACACACCTAAGGAACTGTGGAATTGTTTCACAATTGACGCCGCCCGGAACACCTCAGCGTAATGGTGTGTCCGAACGTCGAAATCGTACTCTGTTGGACATGGTGCGATCTATGATGTCTCTCACCAACTTAACGCTATCTTTTTGGGGTTATGCTTTAGAGACTGCCGCATTCACTGTAAATAGGGCTCCATCAAAATCCGTCGAGACGACACCGTATGAACTTTGGTTTGGCAAGAAACCTAAGCTGTCGTTTCTGGAAGTTTGGGGTTGCGATGCTTATGTCAAGAAACTTCAACCTGAAAAGCTCGAACCCAAATCGGAAAAATGCGTCTTCATAGGATACCCAAAGGAAACGATTGGGTACACCTTCTACCTCAGATCCGAAGGCAAGGTCTTCATTGCCAAGAATGGATCCTTTCTAGAGAAAGAGTTTCTCTCGAAAGAAGTGAGTGGGAGGAAAGTAGAACTTGATGAGGTGACAGTCACCCCTCCCGAACCAGAAAGTAGCACAGCACGGGAAATTGTTCCTGAGGTGCCTGCACCGACTATGGAGGAAGTTAATGATGATGATCATGAAGATTCAGATCAATTTACTACTGAACTTCGAAGGTCCACAAGGACACGTTCCGCACCAGAGTGGTACGGCAACCCTGTCATGGAAATCATGTTGTTAGACAACGGTGAACCTTCGAACTATGAAGAAGCGATGGCGGGCCCGAATTCCAACAAATGGCTTGAAGCCATGAAATCTGAGATAGGATCCATGTATGAAAACAAAGTATGGACTTTGGTGGACTTGCCCGATGATCGGCACGCCATAGAAAATAAATGGATATTTAAGAAGAAGACTGACGCGGATGGTAATGTGACCATCTATAAGGCTCGGCTTGTCGCTAAAGGTTATCGACAAGTTCAAGGGATTGACTACGATGAGATTTTCTCTCCCGTAGCGATGCTGAAGTCCGTCCGAATCATGTTAGCAATTGCCGCATTCTATGATTATGAGATATGGCAAATGGACGTCAAAACGACATTCCTTAATGGCTTCCTCAAGGAAGAGCTGTATATGATGTAGCCGGAAGGTTTTGTCGATCCTGAGAATGCTAACAAGGTATGCAAGCTCCAGCGCTCGATCTATGGGCTGGTGCAAGCATCTCGGAGTTGGAATATTCGCTTTAATGATGTGATCAAAGCTTTTGGGTTTATACAGACTTGGGGAGAAGTCTGTATTTACAAGAAAGTGAGTGGGAGCTCTGTAGCATTTCTCATATTATATGTGGATGACATATTGCTGATGGGAAATGATATAGAATTCTTGGAGAAGCTGCTTACATACTAGGCATCAAGATCTATAGAGATAGATCAAGACGCCTCATTGGTCTTTCACAAAGCACATACCTTGATAAGATATTGAAGAAGTTCAATATGGATCAGTCCAAGAAAGGGTTCTTGCCTGTATTGCAAGGTATGAGATTGAGCACGGCTCAGTCCCCGACCACGGCAGAAGATAGAGAAAAGATGAGTGTCATCCCCTATGCCTCAGCCATAGGTTCTATTATGTATGCCATGCTGTGTACCAGACTTGATGTGAACCTTGCCATAAGTTTGGTAGGCAGGTACCAAAGTGATCCCGGTATGGAACACTGGACAGCGGTCAAGAACATCCTGATGTACCTGAAGAGGACTAAGGATATGTTTCTCGTTTATGGAGGTGACGAAGAGCTAGTCGTAAAGGGTTACGTCGATGCTAGCTTCGACACAGATCTGGATGACTCAAAGTCACAAACCGGATACGTGTATATTTTGAATGGTGGGGCAGTCAGCTGGTGCAGTTGCAAGCAAAGCGTGGTGG
This sequence comes from Secale cereale, assembly GCA_902687465.1. Taxonomy (NCBI): domain Eukaryota; kingdom Viridiplantae; phylum Streptophyta; class Magnoliopsida; order Poales; family Poaceae; genus Secale; species Secale cereale. The sequence continues at coordinate 226,227,568 of LR738710.1, read as the reverse complement.
CGCATTCTACATGTGAAGCGGAGTACATAGCTGCTTGCGAAGCAGCGCAGGAAGGAGTCTGGATGAAGGAGTTCATCACCGACCTAGGAGTCATTCCAAGCGCGTCAAGCCCGATGACTCTCTTCTGTGACAACACTAGAGCTTTTGACATTGCCAAGGAGCCCAGGTTTCACAAGAAGACCAAGCACATCAAGCGTCGTTCCAACTCCATCTGGAATTATGTTCAAGATGGAGACATAGATATTTGTAAAGTGCATACGGATCTGAATGTCGCAGATCCGTTGACTAAACCTCTTCCACGAGCAAAACATGATCAACACCAGAACTCTATGGGTGTTCGATTCATCACAATGTAACTAGATTATTGACTCTAGTGCAAGTGGGAGACTGTTGGAAATATGCCCTAGAGGCAATAATAAAATGGTTATTATTATATTTCCTTGTTCATGATAATTGTCTGTTATTCATGCTTGAATTGTATTGTACGGAAACAGCGATACATGTGTGAATACATAGACCACAACGTGTCCCTGGTAAGCCTCTAGTTACTGGCTCATTGATCAACAGATGGCCACGGTTTCCTGGCCATAGACAATGGATGTCATTGATAACGGGATCACATCATTAGGAGAATGATGTGATGGACAAGACCCAAAGCACAAGATCGTGTAGTTCGTAATGCTAAATCTTTTCCAATGTCAAGTATATTTTCCTTAGACCATGAGGTTGTGCAACTCCCGGATACCGTAGGAATATTTGGGTGTGCCAAACGTCACAACGTAACTAGGTGGCTATAAAGGTACGCAATGGGTATCTCCGAAAGTGTCTGTTGGGTTGGCACGAACCGAGACTAGGATTTGTCACTCCGTATGACAGAGAGGTATCTCTGGGCCCACTCGGTAAGACATCATCATAATGAGCTCAATGTGACTAAGGACTTAGTCATGGGATGATGTATTATGGAACGAGTAAAGAGACTTGCCATGACGAGATTGAACAAGGTATCGGTATACCGACGATCGAATCTCGGGCAAGTACCGTACCGATAGACAAAGGGAATAGCATACGGGATTGAGTGAATCCTTGACATCGTGGTCCATCCGATGAGATCATCGAGGAACACGTGGGAACAACATGGGTATCCAGATCCCGCTGCTGGTTATTGACTGGAGAGTCGTCTCGGTGATGTCTACGTGTCTCCCGAACCCGTAGGGTCTACACACTTAAGGTTCGGTGACGCTAGGGTTGTAGAGATATATGCACATGGTAACCCGAATGTTGTTCGGAGTCCCGGATGAGATCCCGGACGTCACGGGGAGTTCCGGAATGGTCCGAAGGTAAAGAATGATATATAGGAAGTCCAGTTTCGGCCGTCGGGAGAGTTCCGTGGGTCAACAGTAGTGTACCGGGACCACCGGAAGGGTCCCGGGGGTCCACCGGGTGGGGCCACCCATCCCGGAGGGCCCCATGGGCCGTAGGGGGAGGGGACCAGCCCATAGTGGGCTGGCGCACCCCCTTGGGCCTCCCCCCTGCGCCTAGGGTTGGAAACCCTATGGGTGGGGCGGCCCCCCTTGCCTTCGGGGGCAAGGCTCCCCCTCTGGTCGGCGCCCCCC
>LR738710.1:226126666-226225881 GCA_902687465.1 Secale cereale | reverse complement strand
CCCCCCCCCCCCCCCCCCGTTACACCTCTCCCTCCTCCGACAGGACCTTGGCGAAGCCCTGCAGTTTTTCCCGTTGCATCCACCACCACGCCGTCGTGCTGCTGGATCTCCATCAAGCTCTCCTCCCCCCTTGCTAGATCAAGAAGGAGGAGACATCGCTGCACCGTAGGAGTGTTGAACGCGGAGGTGCCGTCCGTTCGGCGCTGGGATCATCGGTGATAGGGATCACGACGAGTATGACTCCATCATCCACGTTCTCTTGAACGCTTCCGCTCGCGATCTACAAAGGGTATGTAGATGCACTCTTTTTTGGTCGTTGCTAGATGACTCCTTAGATTGATCTTGGTGAAGCGTAGGAAATTTTTTGAATTCTGCTATGTTCCCCAACAGTTAATACCCAGCTTGATTGGATCCAGAGATGATCGTGTGGTGTTCGTGCTGGTAAGTGATGCATGTGATGGTTACGAGGTAACCGAGCAGAGTAATTTGGTGCATGATATTGTCATCATGTTGCATGCTAGTATTATCATGTTCATATGTTCATGCCATGCTCGTATTGTTCTAGTTGTATTATATTGTTCATGCTATGATGGATCTGATAGTATCATGTTAATCTTGGTTAATCTGTAATTGTCATGCTATTGTTTGTCTTGATTGATTTGGTTGCTGTGAGCTTGCCAGGACAATCAATGTACTGACCTGGCGTGTCATGCCAGTTTTTCAGGTCATGCTGGATAGGATTGCTTGTTTGCCGTGGATTCCTTGTTTGCGAGCTAGGATAAGCGTTCCAGCCAGAGTCTCTGCGGAGTGGAGTTCACCACCGTCGTCGCTGTTTCGCTGCTAGTAGTCATTCCGCTGCTTCGTGTTGTTCAGCTGCTTGCATGGAGAAAACGTGGCACGCGTAGTTTTCTCATGCCGATGTAACCCCTTGTACCCCACATAGACTGTAATAAAGAGTTGGTTTGTTCTATGCTAAGAAGTGTCGTATTCCAGAAGACTTCTCCTCGATCTCTGGGCTGGAACACGTGGCGTTCCGGTTTCTCTGAGCCAGGGTGCCACATATTTCTTCTCCGATATTTGGGTTTTGTTTGGCCAACTTGATCTATTTATCTTGCAATGGGAAGAGGTGCTTTGTAGTGGGTTCGATCTTACGGTGCGTGATCCCAGTGACAAAAAGGGAACCGACACGTATGTGTCGTTGCTACTAAGGATAAAATAATGGGTATATTTCTACATAAATAGATCTTGTCTATATCATATCATCGTTCTTATTACATTACTCCGTGTCGTGGATATACCCCGCGGTATGACCCGGCCGGATATATTACCCGGCTGGGACTTGGTGTTTCATTGGTAACCCGCCGAAGGATTGGCGACTCACGAGTCTGGCGGCTCACTGGTTTGATAACTCACGAGCCTGGCGACTCACTAATGGCCCCGACAGCAGGTCAAATAGAGGACTAGGCCCAAGGCCTAGAAGGCCGGCTCATGTTATGATGGGCCGGCTTAAGAGGAAAGCGTAAGGAATATTCCCTTACAAAGGAAGCAAGACTAGGACTCCACTTGTAATAGAGTAATCCTAATCCTACTAGGACTAGTCATGTAACCCGCCCCTTCAACTTATATAAGGAGCGGCGGGGCACCCCAAGAAGGATGGAGAATAATCTTTAAGGCTAGACACAACTAGGGGAGCTGGAGATACGGCGACTCCCTCGTGATGATAATGAGATCTAGCCACAAACAACATGTAGGGTTATTACTGAATGATGTTTCCCGGGGCCCGAAGCTGTCTAAACCCTTGTCTTGTGTTGTGTTTCTCGATTCCGATCAACCCCTCTCAAGCTACTACGTAGATGCGCTGGCCTCATGACTAAGTCCTCACACTAGGACATCTGCCGTGACAAATCCACGACAGTTGGCGCCCCTCGTGGGGCCTACGCACGGTGGTGTTGAGTTATTGGAGGGATCTTTTCTAGGGTTCGAGAAGTATGCAATTTTCTGGTACAAACCGGTGTGGAATATTCACATAAGCTATAAGTTCGTCAGTCAAGATTGACGAAGGGTTCTACGGTGGCGGGTGTGAGAGTAAGATTATTTTGGGGTTTGGAGTTCTACTGTGCGCCGCCGACGCGACGTGATCCGTTGAATCCGATGTTAAGATCAATTTTGCCGCAGTCGCTTGTGGCCGAGGCCGACAGGAATTATGACATAGCCGCCGTGCACTGCATCAAATCTATATTATTTTTGGGACTAACCTATTAACCCAAAGGCCCAGTGCAAATTGTTGTTTTTTTTGCCTATTTTAGGGTTTCGCAGAAAAGCAATATCAAACGGAGTCCAAACGGAATGAAACCTTCGCGAGAGCTATTTTTGGAACAATATCAACACAGAAGAATTGGAGTACACGCAAGGGAACGAAGGAGGCGGCCACGAGGATCCAGGACGCGCCCCCACCCTCGTGGACCCCCACTGGATCCCCTGATGCCCTCCTTCCTCCTATATATACGCATATACCCTGAAAACAACGAGGCAACAGAGAAAACCCTAATTCCACCGCTGCAACCTTCTGTTCCCGTGAGATCCCATCTTGGGGCCTGTTCCGGAGCTCCGCCGGGGGGGTATCTTCCACGGAGTGCTTCAACATCAACACCATCACCTCACCATGAGTTGTGAGTAGTTTACCACAGACCTTTGGGTCCATAGTTAGTACCTAGATGGCTTCTTCTCTCTTTTTGGATCTCAATATCAAGTTCTCCGCGGTCTTCGAGGAGATCCATTCAATGTAATCTTTTTGCGGTGTGTTTGTGGACATCCGATGAATTGTGGGTTTATGATCAAGATTATCTATGAGAAACATTTGGTTATTTTCTGAATTCTTTTATGTATGATTATAATATCCTTGCAAGTCTCTACGAATTATCGGTTTGGTTTGGCCTACTAGATCTATAGTTCTAGCAATGGAAGAAGTGCTTGGCTTTGGGTTCAATCTTGCGGTGTCCTTTCCCAGTGACAGCAGGGGCAGCAAGGAACATATTGTCTTGTTGCCAGCGAGGAAAAAAAGATGGGGTTTATATCATATTGCTTGAGTTTATCCCTCTACATCATGTCATTTTGCTTAAAGCATTATTCTATTCTTACGAACTTAATACTCTAGATGCATGCTGGATAGCGGTCAATGTGTGGAGTAATAGTAGTAGATGCAGAATCGTTTCAGTATACTTGTCACGGACGTGATGCCTATATATAATGATCATGCCTAGATATTCTCATAATTATTCGATTTTCTATCAATTGCTCGACAGTAATTTGTTTACCCATCGTAGAATTCTGCTATCATGAGAGAAGCCACTAGTGAAACCTATGGCCCCCGGGTCTATTCTCAACATATCAATATACAATTTACTTTACTTTGTTGTTTTTACTTTCTGTTCTTATATCCAAAAATATCAAACTATCCTATCTATCAGATCTCACTTTCGTAAGTGACCATAAAGGGATTGACAACCCCTTATCGCGTTGGCTGCGAAGTTCTTATTTGATTGTGCAGGTGCGAGAGACTCGCGCGTGGTCTCCTACTGGATTGATACCTTGGTTCTAAAAAACTAAGGGAAATACTTACGCTACTGTGCTGCATCACCCTTTCCTCTTCGAGGGAATACAACACAAGCTCGAGAAGTAGCAAGAAGAATTTCTGGCGCCGTTGCCGGGGAGGCTTACGCAAAAGTCATATACCAAGTACCTATCACAAACCCTTATCCTTCACATTATCTTTATTTGCCTCTCGTTTTCCTCTCCCCCACTTCACCCTTGCCGTTTTATTTGCCCTTCTTTTTGCCGTGTGTTTACCGTTCGCTTGCTTCTTGTTTGCTTGTGTGTTGGATTGCTTGCTTGTCACAATGGCTTAGAACAATACCAAATTGTGTGACTTCTCCAATACCAACAATAATGATTTCATTAGCACTCCTATTGCTCCTATTACCGATGTTGAATCTTGTGAGATCAATGCTGCTTTGTTGAATCTTGTCAAAGATAAATTTTCCGGCCTTCCTAGTGAAGATGCCGCTACCCATCTAAAAAACTTTGTTGACTTGTGTGATATGCAAAAGAAGAGGGATACGGATAATGATATTGTTAAATTGAAGCTATTTCCGTTTTCACTTAGAGATCGTGCTAAAACTTGGTTTTCCTCTTTGCCTAGAAATAGTATTGATTCGTGGAAAAGTGCAAAGATGCTTTTAACTTTAAGTATTTTCCTCCTGCTAAGATTATCTCTCTTAGAAACGGTATTATGAATTTTAAGCAACTAGATCATGAGCATGTTGCACAAGCTTGGGAGAGAATGAAATTAATGATATGTAATTTCCCTACACATGGAAACTACTTCTAGAAATCTTTTAGATTCGCCCGCAGGAGGCACTTTCATGGAAACTACCATAGGAGAATCTACCAAACTCCTAGATAATATTATGGTTAATTATTCTCAATGGCACGCCGAAAGATCTACTAGTAAAAAAGTGCATGCTATTGAAAAGATTAGTGTTTTGAGTGGAAAGATGGATGAACTTATGAAACTATTTGCTACTAAGAGTGCTTCTTCTGAATCTAATGATATGCCTTTATCCACGTTGATTGAAACTAATAATGAATCTTTGGATGTGAATTTTGTTGGTAGTAATAAATTTGGTAACAATGCTTATAGAGGAAACTTTAATCCTAGGCCTTTTCCTAGTAATTCCTCTAATAATTATGGTAATTCCTACAATAACTCTTATGGAAATTTTGGTAAGATGCCTTCTGAATTTGAAACTAGTGTTAAAGAGTTTATGAATTCGCAAAAGAATTTCAATGCTTTGCTTAAAGAAAAATTTCTTAAGATTGATGAGTTGGCTAGGAACGTGGATAGAATTACTCTTGATGTTGACTCTTTGAAACTTAGATCTATTCCACCTAAGCATGATATCAATGAGTATCTCAAAGCCATGAGAATTTCCATTGATGAATGCAAAGAAAGAGCCGCTAGGATGCATGCTAAAAAAGAGTGCTTTATGAAAGCGTGTTCTTCTAGTTATCATGAAAATAAAGATGAAGATCTGAAAGTTATTGATGTGTATCCTATTAGATCCTTGTTTTGTAGTATGAATCTTGATAAAGATGGGACTGGAGATGAGTCTACTTTAATTAAAAGGCGTCCCAATGATTCGGAGTTTTTAGGTCGTGATGCTAAAATTGTTAAAAGTGGGATTGAAGAGATTAAAACTTTGCATAGTGATGAACCCACTACTTTGGATTTCAAGGGATTCAAATATGATAATTGCTCTTTGATTGATTGTATTTCCTTGTTGCAATTCGTACTAAATTCTCCGCATGCTTATAGTCAAAATAAAGCTTTTACCAAACACATAGTTGATGCTTTGATGCAATCTTATGAAGAAAAACTTTAATTAGAAGTCTCTATCTCTAGAAATATTTATGTTGAATGGCGACCTACTATTAAAATTAGAATTAAGGATCATGAATGTTTTGCTTTGTGTGATTTGGGTGCAAGTGTTTCCACCATCCCAAAAACTTTGTGTGATTTGTTAGGTTTCCATGAGCTTGATGATTGTTCTTTAAATTTGCATCTTGCCGATTCTACTACTAAGAAACATATGGGGAGGATTAATGATGTTCTTATTGTTGCCAATAGGAATTATGTGCCCGTAGATTTCATTGTTCTTGATATAGATTGCAATCTTTCATGTCTTATTATTCTTGGTAGACCTTTCCATAGAACGATTGGTGCAATTATTGATATTAAGGAACGACATATTAGATTCTAGTTTCCATTAAGGAAAGGCATGGAACACTTTCCTAGAAAGGAAATCAAATTACCTTATAAATCCATTATGAGAGCCACTTATGGAATGCCTTCCAAAGATGGCAATACCTAGATCTATCCTTGTATCGTGCCTAGCTAGGGGCGTTAAACGATAGTGCTTGTTGGGGGGCAACCCAATTTTATTTTCTTTGTTTTTGCTTCTGTTTAGGAATAAATATTGCATCTAGCTTCTGTTTAGATGTGGTTTTGTGTTTTAATTAGTGTTTGTGCCAAGTAGAACCTTTGGGAAGACTTGTGTGAAGTTTATATGATCTTGCTGTAAAAAACAGAAACGTTAGCGCTCACGAGAATAGTCACCAGATTTTACTGGAGAGTGATATTTAGTTGATTCTTTTTGCAAATGATTAATAGACAAATTCCTCATGTTTACTAATTTATTTCAAAAAAATGGAGTTACAGAAGTATTCGAAAGTTACATATTACTACACACTGTTCTGTTTCTGACAGATTTTGTTTTTCGTGTGTTGTTTGCTTATTTTGATGAATCTATGAGTAGTATTGGGGAGTATGAATCATAGAGAAGTTGGAATACAGTAGGTTTAACACCAATATAAACAAATAATGAGTTCATTACAGTACCTTTGATTGGTGGTTTGTTTTCTTATACTAACGGAGCTCACGAGATTTTTGGCTAAGTTTTGTGTTGTGATGTTTTCAAGTTTTGAGTATGGCTTTGATGGACTATGGAACAAAGAGTGGCAAGAGCCTAAGCTTGGGGCTACTCAAGGCACCCCAAGGTAAAATTCAAGGACAACCAAGAGCCTAAGCTTGGGGATGCCCCGGGAAGGCATCCCCTATTTTGTCTTCATCTATCGGTAACTATACTCGGGACTATATTTTTATTCACCACATGATATGTGTTTTTCTTGGAGCGTCATGTATGATTTGAGTCTTTGCTTGTTAGTTTGCCACAATCATCCTTGCTGGACACACCTTTTTGTGAGAGATAAATATGGTCTAGAATTTGTTAGAACACTCTATGTGCTTCACTTATATCTTTTGAGCTAAATAGTTTTGCTCTAGTGCTTCACTTATATCTTTTAGAGCACGGTGGTGATTTTATTTTGTAGAAATTTTTGATCTCTCATGCTTCACTTATATTCTTTTGAGAGTCTTTTAGAATAGCATGGTAATGTGCTTTGGTTATAAAACTAGTCCTAATATGATAGGCATCCAAGATGAATGTAGTAAAAACTTTCATACAAAGTGCATTGAATATGATGAGAAGTTTGATACCTGATGATTGTTTTGAGATATGAGGATGGTTATATTAGAGTCATGCTAGTGGAGTAATTAAGAATTTGCGAAATACTTGTGTTAAAGTTTGTGATTCCCGTAGCATGCACGTATGGTGAACCGCTATGTGGCGAAGTTAGAGCATGAGGTATTTGTTGAGCGTCATCCTTTGTGTGGAGGTCGAGGGCGCACGATGGTTAACTCCTACCAACCTCCCCCCTAGGAGCATGCGTTGATTGCTTTGTTTTTATGACTCGTAAATTTTTGCAATAAGTATAAGAGTTCTTTATGACTAATGTTGAGTCCATGGATTATACGCACTCTCACCCTTCCACCATTGCTAGCCTCTCTTGTACCGCGCAACTTTCACCGGTACCATACACCCACCATATACCTTCCTCAAAACAGCCACCATACCTACGTATCATGGCATTTCCATAGCCATGCAACTTTCCACCGTTCTGTTCATATGACACACTTCATATTGTCATATTGCCATGCATGATCATGTAGTTGACATCGTATTTGTGGCTAGGCCACCATGCATAATTTTTCATACATGTCACTCTTGATTCATTGCACATCCCGGTACACCGTCGGAGGCATTCATATAGAGTCATACTTTCTTCTAGTATCGAGTTGTAATATCGAGTTGTAAATCAATATAAGTGTGATGATCATCAAACTCCCTAGGTCTTCGTGAGCAAGCAAGTTGGATGCACACCCACTTAGTTTCTTTTGTTGAGCTTTCATAAATTTATAGCTCTAGTGCATCCGTTGCATGGCAATCCCTACTCAGTCACATTGATATCTATTGATGGGCATCTCCATAGCCCGTTGATACGCCTAGTCGATGTGAGACTATCTTCCTCCTTTTTGTCTTCTCCACAACCACCACTCTATTCCACCTATAGTGCTATATCCATGGCTCACGCTCATGTATTGCATGAAAGTTGAAAGGTTTGAAAAAATTGAGTATGAAAACAAGTGCTTGGCTAAAACCGGGGTTGTGCATGATATGAATATTTTGTGTGATGAAGAGGGAGCATAGCCAGACTATATGATTTTGTAGGGATAACTTTCTTTAGCCATGTTATTTTGAGAAGACATGATTGTTTTGTTAGTATGCTTGAAGTATTATTATTTCTTATGTTAATATAGACTTTTGTCTTGAATCTTTCGGATCTGAACATTCATGCCACAATAAAGAAATTACATTGAAAATTATATTGGTTAGCATTCCACATCAAAAATTCTGTTTTTATCATTTACCTACTCGAGGATGAGCAGAAATTAAGCTTGGGGATGCTTGATACGTCTCCAACGTATCTATAATTTTTTATTGTTCCATGCTATTATATATGATGTTTTTGATGTTTAATGGGCTTTATCATACACTTTTACATATGATGTTTTGATTGTTCCCAGTGTAGATTGTTGTTTTTTGCCTATTTCAGGGTTTCACAGAAAAGGAATATCAAACGGAGTCCAAACGGAATGAAACCTTCGCGAGAGTTATTTTGGGAACAATATAAACACAGAAGACTTGGAGTACATGCGAGGGAACGAAAGAGGCGGCCACGAGGGTCCAGGGTGCACCCCCTCCTACAGGGCGCGCCCCCTCCTACAAGGTGTGCCCCCATCCTTGTGGGCCCCCTATGGCTCCCCCGATGCCCCCTTCCTCCTATATATACCCATATACCCTGAAAACATCGAGACAACAGAGAAAACCCTAATTCCACCACGGCAACCTTCTATTCCCATGAGATCCCATCTTGGGGCCTGTTCGGAGCTCCGCCGGAAGGGGGGATCTTCCACGGAGTGCTTCTACATCAACACCATCGCCTCACCATGAGTTGTGAGTAGTTTACCATAGACCTTCAGGTCCATAGTTAGTACCTAGATTGCTTCTTCTCTCTTTTTGGATCTCAATACCAAGTTCTCCTCGGTCTTCGAGGAGATCTATTCGATGTATTCTTTTTGCGGTGTGTTTGTCGAGATCCGATGAATTGTGGGTTTATGATCAAGATTATACATGAGAAATATTTGGTTCTTTTCTGAATTCTTTTATGTATGATTATAATATCCTTGCAAGTCTCTTCGAATTATCGGTTTGGTTTGGCCTACTAGATCTATAGTTCTTGCAATGGGAGAAGTGCTTGGCATTGGGTTCAATCTTGCGGTGTCCTTTCCCAGTGACAGCAGGGGCAGCAAGGCACGTATTCTATTGTTGCCATCGAGGATAAAAAGATGGGATTTATATCATATTGCTTGAGTTTATCCCTCTACATCATGTCATATTGCTTAAAGTATTACTCTGTTCTTATGAACATAATAATCTAGATGCATGCTGGATAGCGGTTGATGTGTGGAGTAATAGTAGTAGATGCAGAATCGTTTCGGTCTACTTTTCACGGACGTGATGCCTAATTATAATGATCATGCCTAGATATTCTCATAATTATTCGCTTTTCTATCAATTGCTCGAGAGTAATTTGTTCACCCACCGTAGAATTCTGCTATCATGAGATAAGCCACTAGTGAAACCTATGGCCCCGAGGTCTATTCTCAACATATTAATCTACAATTTACTTTACTTTGTTGTTTTTACTTTGCTGTTTTTACTTTCTGTTCTTACATCCAAAAATACCAAAAATATCAAACTATCCTATCTATTAGATCTAACTTTCATAATTGACCGTAAAGGGATTGACAACCCCTTATCGCGTTGGCTGCGAAGTTCTTATTTGTTTGTGCAGGTGCGAGGGACTCGTGCGTGGTTTCCTACTGGATTGATACCTTGGTTCTCAAAAACTGAGGGAAATACTTACGCTACTGTGTTGCATCACCCTTTCCTCTTCGAGGGAATACAACGCAAGCTCGAGAAGTAGCAGGGATCAATTGTAGCTCTTTTCGTTAAGAAAGAGTGTCGAACCCACGAGGAGCAGAAGGAACTGATAAGTGTTTCTCGGTAACGCAGTGTCAGCAAGTGCTGAAATTGTAAGTAGCAGAGTGGTTTGATAGCAAGATAATTTTGTAGCGAGCAAGTAACGATAGTAGTAGCAAGTATGCAGCAAGATAGCCCAATCCTTTGGAGGCAAAGGACAGGCCAAAACGGTCTCTTATAATTGGCAATGCGTTCTTGAGGGTACACGGGAATTCATCTAGTCACTTTCGTCATGTTGGTTTAATTCATGTTCGCTACTTTGTTAATTTGATATGTGGGTGGATCGGTGCTTAGGTAATGTTCTTTCTTGAACAAACCTCCTACTTATGATTAACCCTCCCGCAAGCATAGTAAAATGTGAAAGCACCATGAATAAACTGTGAACCACCATCAGTCATTAAATATCCGGGAACTCCAAACCTTAGGAAAATAACTTCCTTAAGCATTTTAATAGAGGTGTTGTGATCAGCACTACTGGTTGGAATAGCTTCTACCCATTTATTACCATAATCAAAAGCAACCAAAATACGTGTATACCCATTAGAGGAAGGAAAGGGTCCCATGTAATCAAATACCCAAACATCAAATGGTTCAATAGCAAGTGAATAATTCATAGGCATTTCTTGTCGCTTACCGATATTACCTATTCTTTGACATTCATCACAAGATGAGACGAACTTACGGGCATCCTTGAAGAGAGTAGGCTAATAAAATCCAGACTACAATACCTTGTGAGCAGTTCTATCTCTAGCATGATGTCCTCCATATTCTTCGGATTGACATTCCTGAAGGATTTGTCCCTGTTCATGCTTAGGTACACAACGTCTAATAATACCATCTACTCCTTTATACATATGTGGGTCATCCCGAAAGTAGTGTCTTAAATCATAAAATAACTTTTTCTTTTGTTGGAATGTAAAGCTAGGTGCTAAACATTTAGCAAAAATGTATTTAGCATAGTCAGCATACCAAAGAGTATTATTAGTAATATTTATTGCAGCTAACTGCTCATCAGGAAAACTATCATCAATAGGTAGTGGGTCATCAAGCACATTTTCAAGCCTAGACAAGTTATCAGCTACGGGGTTCTCAGCTCCTTTTCTATCAATGATATGCAAATCAAATTCTTGTAACAAGAGAACCTACCGAATAAGTCTAGTTTAGCATCTTTCTTTTCCAAAAGATATTTAATAGCAGCATGGTCAGTGTGAACAGTTACTTTGGAATCAACAATATAAGATCTAAATTTGTCACAAGGAAACACAACTGCTAAGAATTCTTTTTTCAATAGTAGCATAATTCTTTTGAGCATTGTGTAGAGTTTTACTTGCATAATGAATAACATTTAGTTTTTTATCAACTCTTTTTCCTAGAACAACACCAACAACATAACCACTAGCATCACACATAATTTAAAAAGGTAAGTTCCAATTAGGTGGTTGAATTATAGGTCCAGAAATTAAGGCTTTCTTGACTGTTTCAAAGGCTTCAAAGCAATCATCATCAAAAACAAAAGGAACACCATTTTGTAAAAGGTTAGTGAGAGGCCTAGAAATTTTAGAAATGTCTTTGATAAATCTCCTATAGAAACCAGCATGACCTAAGAAACTTCGAATACCTTTGATATCCTTAGGACATGGCATTTTCTCAATTGCATCAACCTTAGCTTTCTCCACCTCAAAACCCTTTTTAGAAATCTTATGGCCCAAGACAATACCTTCGTTAACCATAAAGTGGGATTTCTCCCAATTCAAGAAAAGACTTGTTTGTTCACATCTCTGCAAAACTCGATCAAGATTGCTTAAACAATCATCAAAAGACTTCCCATAAACAGAGAAATCATTCATGAAAACCTCTACAATTTTTTCACAAAAGTTAGAGAATATAGCAGTCATACATCTTTGAAAGGTAGTAGGTGCATTACATAAACCAAAAGGCATACATCTATAAGCATAGGTTCCAAATGGACATGTAAAAGTAGTCTTTTCTTAATCAGGTTGAGAAACATGTATTTGTGAAAAAATAGAGTATCCATCAAGGAAACAAAAGTGTGTGTGCTTTGATAATCTTTCTAGTATTTGATCAATAAAAGGTAGAGGATAATGATATTTTCTAGTTGCTTTATTTAATTTCCTGAAATCAATTACCATTCTATAGCCTGTAACAATTCTTTGTGGAATAAGTTCATTCTAATCATTAGGAACAACAGTAATACCTCCTTTCTTAGGAACACAATGAACGGGACTTGCCCATCTACTATCAGCTATAGGATAGATTATACCTGCTTCCAGAAGTTTTAATATCTCCGCTCTTACCACTTCTTTCATTTTCGGATTTAACCGACATTGATGATCAACAACGGGTTTAGCATCAAGTTCCATATTAATATTATGCTGATATAGAGTGGGACTGATGCCCTTTAAATCATCAAGAGTATATCCAATAGCAGCTCGGTGCTTCCTTAGAACTTTCAATAATCTTTCTTCTTCATGTTCTGAAAGGTTAGCACTAATAGTAACAGGATATATATTATTCTCATCAAGATAAGCATATTTCAAAGTTTCTGGCAATTGTTTTAATTCAAACACATGATCACCTTTGGGTGGAGGAGGACCTCCTAGAGTTTCAACAGGCAAATTGTGTTTAAGCAGAGGACATTGTTCAAAGAAAATATCATCTATTTCATTTCTTTCATGCATATGTAAATCATTTTCATGGTCTAGCAAATATTGTTCTAGAGGATCGGTAGGAGGCACAATAATAGAAGCAAGAACAATAATTTCATCTTTAGTAGGCAATTCTTTTTCATGAAGCTTTCTACTAAACTTAGAGAAAGTAAATTCATGAGACTCATCACCAAAAGTAACACCGACAGTTTGTTTCTCATAATCTATTTTAGCATTAATGGTGTTCAAGAAAGGTCTACCAAAAATAATGGGACAGAATTCATCTTGTGGGGAACCAAGAACAAGAAAATCAGTAGAGTATTTTATTTTCTCACACAAGACTTCAACATCTCTAACAATCCCAATTGGTGATATAGTATCTCTATTAGCAAGTTTAATAGTGACATCAATGTCTTCTATCTCTACGGGTGCTATGTCATTCATAATTTCTTGGTATAAAGAGTAGGGAATAGCACTCGCGCTAGCACTTATGTCACATAAACCATGATAGCAATGATCTCCTATTTTTACTAAGACAATGGGCATGCCAACAATAGGTATGTGTTTTTTATCAGGCTTGGCAATTCTAGCAGCTTCTTCATTGAAGCAAATAACATGCATGTCTACATTTTCTTCCAAGAGATCTTTGACCATAGCAATATTAGGTTCTACTTTAATTTGTTCATATGGTTTAGGTGTTCTGATATAACTGTTGTTAACCACAGTTGAAACTTTAGCATGTTCCTTTATCCTAACAGGGAAAGGTGGTTTTTCAACATAAGCAGTAGGAACAACTGGATCAACATTATAAAGTATAGTTTCTTCTTTAACTGGTACTGGTTCTTTAATTTCTTCTCTAATAGGTGGGTGATATTTAAACCACTTCTCTTTAGGGATATCAACATGAGTAGCAAAAGATTCACAAAAGGATGCTACCATCTTAGAGTCAAGTCCATATTTAGTGCTAAACTTTGAAAAAGCATCGGTATTCATAAAAGATTTAACACAATCATACTTAAGAATAATACCTGACTCTTTACCTTCATCAAGTTCCCAATCTTCAGAGTTGTGTTTAATTCTTTCCAAAAGATCCCACCGGAAATCAATAGTCTTCTTCATAAAGTAACCAACACAAGAAGTATCAAGCATGGATCGATCATTGTGAGAAAGCCGAGCATAAAAATTCTGAATAATGATTTATCCTGAGAGCTCATGATTGGGGCATGAATATAACATTTACTTGAGCCTCCTCCAAGCTTGAGCGATACCTTCTCCTTCACGAGGCCAAATATTATATATGTAATTCCGATCACGATGAACTAGATGCATAGGATATGTTTTTGGGTGAAATTCCAATTTCAGTCGATTCCAGTTCCAAGCTCCAATACCATCGCATAGCCTATACCATGCTAATGCTTTCCTCTTCGAAGATAAAGGAAAAACCTTCTTCATAACTTGATCTTCGGGTAAACCTACAAGCTTACACAATCCACAAATTTGTTCCACATATATCAAGTGCATATCAGGATGTTCGATTCCATCTCCTGCATAAGGATTAGCTAGCAGTTGTTCTATCATACCAGAAGGGATTTCTTATTCAATATTTTCAGTAGGTGCAGCATGTTGAGGGGTGACTAATTGTGGTTCCGGTCGAGGTGAAGATACTCCAAACAAACCCCTCAAAGGATTGTTATCCATAGTAACAACACTACTGGAGTCTTGTCGTCTCCTAGCAGACAGCAAAGAACTGGCAAACGGCAAAGAAGGTATTTGCCATCTATCATTTCATTGCCGTCTGCTGGCACATGGCAAGGAATCTTTGTCGTCTACTAGCGGACGGCAAAGAGGGGGGATGGAGTGCAAGTACACCGCAATGGTCCAACCCCCTCTTTGTCGTCCGCTGGTAGACGACAAAGATTCTTTGCCATTTGCTGGCAGACAGCATCTCTGTCCCCTCTCTCTCCACCCCTCTCTCTCCGCCCACCCCTCTCTCTCACTCGTCTCTCCCTCTCCCCCCGTGCGAGCAGCTATAGCGGCCGATTCCGGCGAGCTCCGGCGGGATTCGACGACGCCCAGCACAACCACGTGCCCCTCGCCCCTCTCCTCCATCCCCTCTGACTAGACCTGACGTGCGCGTCCTCCTACGACCACGCGTGACCCTCCACTGCGGCTAGGGTTTCGGTCACCACGTCGTCGGCGTGGCCCTCTACTGCTTTCTCTCGACAAGCTCTATCGATTCCTCCGCATCGATCTGCTTTTCCCCACCTCCTGCGGTCGTCCCCTTCGGTTTCTCCTCGTTAGGATTTCGGTGCTAGTGGTGGTTCAGCTGTGGTGCTCCGATGATGGTCCGGTCGCCGTGAGGATCCTCCGTCGATGTTGAATGTGCCATGGCCCGGTGGTGCCCCTGGGTGGCGCCTCCATGCTGCGGTGCCCCTAGGTGGTTGCCTCCGTGCCCGTGCTCTCGCTGGCACCGCCGTTGTGGTGCTCTCTGGCGAGCTCCGGCGTACTGTGGTGGTGTTGTTTGTGCTGCTGGTTACACCATAGTGATGGTGTGGATGCATCCTGCTTGGGCTACAACTCCTCTTGGTGAGCTTCTCCTTGCTCCCCTCCTCTGATCTCTCTAATGCATAGCTCTAGCTCTTGATCTTGTTGGATGTGAGGCTCTATTAGCTGTGGTTAGTTGCTGTAGATGAGCATCAACTTGTGTTGGAGCTCTCTGTGATGGATTCTTGTTGTGTGAGGGTTTTGGTCAGTGGCCATCTATATATGTGTATTTGTGAAGTATATATGCTCATGTACTGCTCTGTTTTGTGCTGCTATTACTTGAAGTAGCAGTTTGTAATGGTAATAGCCCCCCTATGCTTGTGGGCGTAGTGCCCTAATTGCAGAAAAATACCAGGTGCAAGTGTGGTGTTGTGTTCTACAAAAGCAGATAATCATTTGGGGTGCTACCCTGCTATTTCTTCTATGCTATAGTTACTTTACTCATGAACAGATACTCACTTGTTCTTAGTTGTTTTACTTCTAATACTGATATGAACAGATACCACTTGGTTTAGCTATTCCTATTGGTCTCTTTCTAATAGCCTATGAACAAATGCTATACTTGGTTTTGGCTGTTCCTTTCCTAGTTTTCTACTGATAAGACAGATACTACATCTGATTTGGGCAGTGATGCTGGTATGCGCCCCACTCTCTTTGGCTTAATTTACATGTCGCTATCCTTGTGCTGTGATGAACTAGCCATGGCACTTCTAGGCTGTCTGAGCACATAATCCCTCGAAGTATACCATGAGGTCTTCTGTAGCTTGGTCTTGTGGATTCTGGTAAACCTGCTTCTTGTGGACAACCTGCTCCTCCTAGCTGCTTCACACTATCTCATAGATATGGTTTTGGGACCAGTCCTGTTTGATGTTTTGGACACCAAGTGTCTAACAGACCCTACTCTACGGTTGGTTGCCCTATTTATACTGGCCTGAATGGTGTGACTAAGATGTGTGTGTGTGTGTGTGTGTGTGTGTGTGTGTGTGTTTGTGTTGTCCTTACGGGTGGCTTTGGTGATTGTGGTGTTAACAACAGTTGCTTGCTGTGTCAAGCTCATGGGTGGCTCTGCTTGTTATGATGTATATCTCCTCCTGGAGCTTTGTTTTGGAGTTGCATAGTGACATGTACCTATTGTCATTGGACAAAATTGATTGTGGTGATGAAGTCTAATCCTTGGCTTTAATCGCTAGTTTTTAGTTGGCTTGATTCCTGGAGCTAGTACTGATAGTGGTCTTTGTATTGGCATTTAACGTACTACTAATTGTGGTGGCTTCTTGACTGGGTCCTTGGCTGGTTCTATCCTTTGGCTCTTTGGTATTGGCTTACTCTATTTGGCTTTCTAATTAAGATCACTTTGAAAAATCAGGATCTTAACTAAGATTGTCTTGATCTCAAGTGCTCGCTCCTACAACATTGCATTTCACCAAGTGAAATGCTACATTTCTACTCATAACCCATTCTCTTTCTTAATGTTTTTCTTATGCAGGTTGGAAGAAAAGAAGAAGATCCAGAGAACATCTTAGTAATAAGATAGTTTTTAGGAAAATAGATATTTAGTTTTAGGTCATTTCTTGTAATTTCATATATGGAGTGCCTGTCTTTAGTTTTTGTTTTGACTTTGTGAAACTTGCTACCTATGGATGAAACTGAGTAATATTGATGAAACTATGTATATGTATGGATGAAACTTGCTACTATTGGTAACATGTGTTGGATATATATGTGTTCATGACTATTGGTAATATGTGTTGGATATGCTATATTGGTCATATATATATATATATATATATATATATATATATATATATATGTGTGTGTGTGTGTGTGTGTGTGTGTGTGTGTGTGTGTGTTTGATTTTCTGTGAAAATGAATTGATATAAGAAAAAACAGAATTAATGCATATTTGGTCTCTTTGCCATCTGCTAGCAGATGGCAAAGAGCATGCAGCCTTTGTCGTTTGCTAGCAGATGGCAAAGAGCCATGCCCTTTGCAGTTTGCCAACAAATGGCAAAGAGCCATGCCCTTTGCCGTCTGCTGGCAGACAGCAAAGGCCTTTGCATCTTTGCCGTCCGCTAGCAGACGGCAAAGTGCCCTTTGCCGTAGCTCGTTCAGCCGGACGTTTTGCCGTTTGCCATCTGACGGCAAATGCCTTTGCCGTCCGCAATGCATGCCTTTGCCGTCAGCCATGGCGGACGGCAAAGTTCTTGATTCCTGTAGTGCAAGTGACCATAAATTTTAGCACACTATATGAATGTTTCCTCACCAATTTCCACTTACCAAAAGTGCTTCACTCCCCGACAACAGCGCCAGAAAATAGCCTTGATGACCCACAAATATAGGGGATCAATTGTAGCTCTTTTCGATAAGTAAGAGTGTCGAACCCAACGAGGAGCAGAAGGAAATGATGAGTATTCTTCAGTAAGGTAATGTCTGCAAGTGTTGAAATTGTAAGTAGGAGAGTAGTTTGATAGCAAGATAATTTTCTAACAAGCAAGTAACGATAGTAGTAGTAAAAGTGCAGCAAGGTAGCCCAATCCTTTTGAGGCAAAGGACAGGCCAAGAAGCTCTCTTATAATGAGCAAAGCATTCTTGAGGGTACATGGGAATTTCATCTAGTCACTTTCATCATGTTGGTTCAATTCGTGTTCACTACTTCGATAATTTGATATGTGGGTGGATCGGTGCTTAGGTGTTGTTCTTACTAGATTAACCCCCCCCCCCCCTCCGCGCAGGCATCCGCTGCTACCAGAAAAGTATTAAGAATAAATTCTAACCATAGCATTAATCTTTTGGATCCAATCGGTCCCTTACGGAATAGCGCATAAACTGGGGTTTAAGCTTCTGTCACTCTCGCAACCCACCATCTAATTACGACTCCACAATTCATTCCCTAGGCCCAAATATGGTGAAGTGTCATGTAGTCGATGTTCACATGACACCACTAAGGGAATCACAACATACATACTATCAAAATATCGAACACATATCAAATTCATATGATTACTTTCAACATGACTTCTCCCGTGACCTCGAGAAAAAAGGTAACCACTCACAAATGATAAACATGCTCAAGATCAAAGGAGTATTAAATAGCACAATGGATCTGAACATATAATCTTCCACCAAATAAACCATATAGTAATCAACTACAAGATGTAATCAACACTACTAGTCACCCACAAGCACCAATCTATAGTTCAGGTAACAAGATTGAACACAAGAGATGAACTAGGATTTGAGATAAGATGGTGTTGTTGAAGATGTTGATGAAGATAGCCCTCCCCAAGATGTGAGAGTTGTTGGTGATGATGATGATGATGATGATGATTTTCCCCTCCGGGAGGGAAGTTCCCCCGGCAAAATCCCTCCGCCAAAGGGCAAATGTGCTCCTGCCCAAGTTCCGCCTCAAGATGGCGGTGCTCCATCCCGAAAGTCTCCTCCTTAATTTTTCTAGGTCAAAATGACTTATATACCAGAAGAGGGGCACCGGAGCTGGGCTGGGGGTGAGCACAACCCACCAGGGCGCGCCTGGGGGGCCTGGCGTGCCCACGTGGGTTGTGGCCACCTGGCGGGCACCCTCTGGTGGTTATCAGCTCAAGTATTTTTCATATATTCCATAAAAAATCTCCGTGAAGTTTCAGCTTGTTTGGAGTTGTGCAGAATAGGTAGCCTGACGTAGCTTTTTCAGGTCCAGATTTCCATCTGCCGGAAATCTCCCTCTTTGTGTATACCTTGCAAATTATCAGAGAAAAGGCATTAGAATTACTCCAAAAAGGATTATTATGCATAAAAACATCATAAATAACAGCAAAAAAACATGATGTAAAATGGATGTATCGGCCGGCGGCGGCGCTGGCTATGAACCCTAGCTGTCGCTCGGGTCGAAGTGGATCGAGCAGTTTTTTTGCGAGGATGAGATCTCCTCTCGTGGTTGACTATCGCTCGGGGGAATAGAACGAATCATTTTTTGACTTGAAAGTGGCAAAGGTGGTTAAATAGCATGCAACTTCTAGTGGACAGCTGAAAATGCATTGCTGAAGTTGGGGGTTCGCCTTCTTCGAAAATTACACTACGGGAATCTGTAGCTTTTGCAACTTCAGCTTCTCACGTTTCTCCCTTTGGTTAGCTTATAGCTTTGAAAAGCCAAAAGTTGGCTCCAAAAGTCCAACCAAACACAGCCTAAGTCTCTAGCTCAGCTCGTTCATAATTATCATCACTGTATTCTTGTGTGTGGTATTATGCATAATGAAGATTTTTGAAATGAGAAGAGACATAGTCTATGGCATTGGGTTCATTGACCCAAATACTGTTAATGAAGTTATGTTAAGAAACCACATAGAAGACACAGAGCATAACTTGCTAATGTTTTTCAAGGAACTAAATACGAGACCAGAAATACTATTTCCTTACAACTTCAAGTGAGTGTTACTGTCTTGTACTACAAATTCTATTTTGTTTACTCGATGTTAGGTGTAGTTGATGAGTTATGCATGCCCGCTTATACAAACATGTGCGCAGTTTCCACTGGATCCTGCTAATCATTAGAGTTGAGGAGGGAACTATTGAAGCACTGGACTCACTAAGTAAACACCCTAAAGAATACTCAATCCTGTTTTTGATGCTGGACAAGTAATTTCAATCATTATCGCACTATGTCAGCCTCTTTAGTTCATTTCCTCATATCAAGTAATTAATACCTCCTTTATTCATTTTCCTTGTCAGATAGGGTTTGGACCAAGTTCATCAAAGGGGTTGTCGGTGAATGGTAACCAAAGCTGAACTGGCGATGGTCCAAGGTATTTAAGTAGTACTAGCTACGTCCGCGCATCTCTTTAATTCTAGTTTCAATACCATTATCAAGCTTGATTATTATCTTACTGAATTCTCTTCTCATAAAGTGCATGTGGTAGGAAATGGGGAATAATTTATGTGCATACAACGTTTGCTAGAACATTCGCTTTATGACCGAAAGGAGCAGAGATGCAAGACATCTTTCGGTACGTAAACACTATTCATATTTTTATCATGATCTAATATATACACACATAACTAATATATTCATATTGATCTCCTTGTTTAATTAAAGATGGTGGCGATGTGGGATAGGCTCCTACCAAAGGACCGCATATGAGCACTTCAAGAGGAAATTGCGGGATTTTTGCTTAACCGGGTCATAGATCCTGATGGAGAATACCCTGCATGTAATGATCTGCAAATTGTAGGATAAATTATATATGTATATGCATGGTCATACAAGAAATTCGATGATATATGATTGGTCTTACACTGGTACGCATCGGTGCTATACAAACGGTTTTTAACCCATTTCCACGATGGCATTTGGAACCGTCACCTGGTGAGTGAATGCGATAGGGGGTCCTTCCCATAGGACCTAGAAACCATTGGGGATATGCCCTCCTGGCATACACGCTCATCAAAATGAGGTTGTGTGCGACCGGCGAGCGATGACATACGGTTATACGTACAATAGTGCTAAAAAAATTCAATTATACAGGCGAAATCATTTCCAGTCGTGAGTTCATCCCACACAGTCAGTCCTAGGAAAACGCTTCCGTTCGTATATACATCCCACACAGTCGTTCCAAGGAAAATGTTTCTGTTCGCACATACATCACACACAATTTCCCCCGTTAAAATGTTTGTGATAGCATTTCCATTGCACACGGTATTAACGTTTTTTTCATTTGTGTTATTGAATGCATCACACACGGTGCATAGAAGAAACTGTGTGGCAAAAGTTGTCCATCACACACAGTTTTTATGTGGTAAGTGTTTGCGCCAGGTGGCCTAATGCAAACAGTTTTCAAGAGGATGTCTTGTGTGATTGTTCATTAATCCAACAAGGTTTATTCCTAGAAACTATGTGCGTTGCCTGAGGTCATCGCCCACGGTGTTTTATCAATAACCGTTTGCAATAGAAAATCCCAAATAGCAGGCTAATTATCCTATTAATAATACATTTATTGATCTAATTGACATTTCATAATAAGCACACAATATATTTCATTTTCATAATTGAAATGCATCATAGTACAACATCATATAGCTTCAGCACTCGGCTACCCCATTACACAACTGCACCAACAGCAAGTTTCACATGCAACATCTATGACCTATCAAAATTAGCATCATAGAAGGTGCATAGACATATGTATCTCATCTAGAAAATTGTTGAAGCAGAAGGCGAATATTGAGCCTTCATTGATGTTGAAAGTCTTTGCAACTTTAGGCCAGTGCCTGTGGATGATTGACCGTCCATCCTTCGTCCTCTTCAGGAACACGTCAATATTGAACCGTGGGTGATGTATGAATACCTTCCTCCCCTCCTGACTATACAGCTGGTTTGAGAGATAATCATCAGTGAACTGCTTTGGAAAGGCCTAAAAACAAGGATGAGCATAAATATCTTCCCTATATTGAAAATGGGGTAAAGGAATTAGAAAGACAAGGTACAATAGTTAGTACCATCCTGTACTGAACTGATGTCTTCTTCATTGTGCAGACAAAGTCTTGTTGTTTTTTGTCGCTAATTTCTTTATCCTAACAATCTTTCTGAGTTTCTTGACTTGACTGATATTCATGGACAACTCATTTCCCCATATGAAAAAAGGGTCGAACAGTGGGTCAAAACCTCTAACAGCAGGACCTACATGTGCAAGACAAAATTGTTTAAAACTTAAGTATTAGAATGGTTCCCGCAATTGCACAATAATGTGCTATTAGACAAAGGACCATGCATGTACAAACCTCGATTGTAAACCTCCGTGCTTCCAATTGTTTCCATGCAACAAATATAAGGTAGTTAGTGATCAGGTTAAGTGAGGATTCGCATGCTATTAGTAAAATATGTTGATGGAAAATAAGCACATTCCATATTCATCAGATTAATTCAAGCCACATGGAACACCCATTTATCCAAACCAAGCATGATTAAGAACTAGGAAATATAGCAATTATATATGTTTCCTATGTATTAAGTGCAGCCAAATTTGATTATTCCTCACATGCACAACAATTCAAAATTCTACCCACGAAAATTGGACATTGCATTGCAGAATTGAGCCAAGCAGTTAACTAAACACTACAACAAATGAACCAAACATTAACTGAGCACCACATTGCACAATATAACATACTCCTAATAGAAGATTAGATAGTTAACCAAACCAAGCATGCTTAACAACTTGGAAATATACCAATTGTATTTTTTTCTCATGTATTTCGTATAGCCAAATTTCGATTTATTTCTCACATGGTATACAATAACAGAATGCATGCACAACAAATGAACATCGCATTGCAGAATGGAACCAAACAGTTAACTAAACACCACAACAAATGTACCAAATGTTAACCGAGCATCACATTGCACAATGTATAACATACTATAAGATCAAACAATTAACAAAACCAAGCATGCTTGACAACTTGGAAATATAGCAATTGTATTTTTTTCTCATGTATTTTGTAAAGAAAAATTCCATTTATTTCTCACATGGAAGACAATACAAAATGCACCCTGAAGAATTGAACATCACATTTGCATAATTGAACCAAACAGTTAACTGAACACGACAACTAATTAACTAAATAGTTCATAAGTGAGCACCACATTACACGACATATAGAACATATACACTAGAGCAACTGATTGCATGGTAAAAGTCAATATCGCAATTCACTAGAATTTGTTAAGGAAAGGCAGTAGCTAGCAAATTGAACATGGGTCCTTATAGTGAGCTAATAAGACAAGCTACTCCTCATTGTTGGATATATCAATGATGATTGGCTCCTTGGACATGGAGGCCTCCGCATCGTGGGTGCCCTCGTCGTAGTGGTGAGTTGCCTGAGCCACTCCGGGCACCAACCTACTGGCACTCGGGTTGAGGTAAGCACGTGCACGCTGAGAAAACACCTCGTCGTCTTTGTCTAGGGCACCGAGGGTGGCCTCGAGAAAATGCCACGAACTGTCATTTAAAGCAGCCAACTGCATCACGTCGTCGGCGTGTGAGGCGTAGACGGTGGCCTTGACGGCGAGGTGCTCCTCCAAGATCTGGGGGTCGGCACGAATGGCAGCCATCGCGACCTCATCCGCGTGTTCGGCCGTGATTTGCTTCTCCACTGTCAAATGCTTCTTGAGCTCCTGGCTATACTACATGCACCATGGATTAGGGCAGCACTTATTTGGTGGAGGGGTCGATGATTTGGGTGGAAGCTGTCGCACCGGCGGTCGAGGCATGTGGGGTGTGGAAGGAGGAGGAGGATGGGGGTCAGGTGTGGATTACCTACCTGGATAGACGAGGCTGAGTAGCATGAAGGAGGGTCGCCGACGAGGGGGCGATGCTGCAAGCAAGGAGTGAAGGTTTCAACTTGGAAACGAAGGCAGAAACAGGGGAAATGTGGCTTTTGGTAAGGGGAAGGGGCGGGGAGGTAGATATTTCCGCAGAAGTCAAAAAATAATAATCGGTTCAGTGAAACAACTAGGGCGCAAAGTATCATCAGACACGATCCCTTATTCAGAACTATGTACGATATGTGAACATCACAAACGACTTAGATAGCTTAACCCGTGTGTGACGAGTTTGTACGTCAAAAAATTTGGTTCCAATTTCCCTGGTTACAGTGCTCATCCATGTCATTGCATAATTTGGGTACACAAAGGAGACTACATCACACCCACACTGTAGCCGACGCACCTTGTCGCGTAAGGCGTATGCGTACTATACACCGACAGTGCTCCAGGATATTTTGTACTGCATCTCAAACGGTTGGTGATAACAAACTATGTGCGATCTACTTGATTTTCATCTTGATTTGAATTACATAATGGGGTCACACCTGCAAAGGATGGTGTTTGAATTGCTAGAACTTCTATTTGCAGTGAACATGCAACTATAGGTGTGTCGTCAAAAAAAATGGAATTATTCAGGGTTCGTTTGGACATTTTTATATAGTAACTTGGTTTTCTAGGCATTTTAGGTGCACAATTCAAAAATAAACTACATGCACATGCTCCGGTGCACCAAAATGGGTTGTAAAATGATATATGTGTCCATGGGTTGATGCTTACGCCCCATTCAAGAAATGAGCATGAATTTCAAACGCCACGGCACCATGGCTCTCCGGCAAACGTTGAGCGGCCTGCTTTTGTAATTCTAGTGAATACAAAACTCGTTTGAAATTCATGAACCTTGGCATGCTATCATGGAACGGCATCAACATGCTAGGGTAAAAAAATATTGTCCCATTTGGGGCAGGTTATGGTATAAGCTTCTCGCAAAACAGAGCTTCTCGCACAACAAGCATGATGGTTTCGGTAGGGAACGTGCCACCTTGGGGACGAAACAATATATGTTGCCTCTTCTTACTTTCAAATTTTTTCTCGTGTAAACATAGAACAACAGGAGTGTTGTGCAATTTTTGGGATTTTTCGGGGTTCGTGCGGACATTTTTATACATTAACTGAGTTTTCTATGCATTCATGTGCATAATTCAAATTTGAACTACATGCACATGCTCCAGTGCATATAAATGAGTTGAAAAAGAAAATGTGTATCCTTGGTTGCAACCATAGGTCCCATGCAAGAAATGGGAATGAATGTCAAACACCTTTGCCACTATCGCTCGGCTGCTAACATTGAGATACATGGTTTTAAAATTCTAGTAAATCGAAAACTCGACTGAAATTCATGAAACTTGACATGCTATCATGGAATGGCATCAACATGCAGTGGTAAAAATATTATCCCATTTGGGGCAAGTTGGGGTATAAGCTTCTCACAAACCAGAGCTTCTCGCAACAAGCCTCATGGTTACGGTAGGGAACGTTTCACCTTTCTGGATGAAACGGTGTCCGTTGGCTCTTCTTGATTTCAATTTTTTCTCTAGTGCCAACATATGTAAGTGCATCTAGT
This sequence comes from Secale cereale, assembly GCA_902687465.1. Classification (NCBI taxonomy): domain Eukaryota; kingdom Viridiplantae; phylum Streptophyta; class Magnoliopsida; order Poales; family Poaceae; genus Secale; species Secale cereale. Next base: position 226,200,675 of record LR738710.1, on the reverse strand, counting down.
GCCCCCTAGTTGGTTTTGGAGTATTAACGACAAATGTGGTTGAGGGACTAACGTGTGTGAGAATTGCAGGATAACACAAGTAATAGTCCCTGACTGATTCGGTTTACCTTCCAGAGATGACCCCTAAAAATGTGTGAAGACATTGAAGACAGTGGTGGCTTCTGAAGACATTCACTTGAAGATAATGACCTATGAAGACATTCAATGAAGACTATGGAATGCGAAGACATAGTTTCTTTCATAGTTCTTTTTCTTCTTTCTTGAGTCATAGGAACCACCACACTGTTAAGTGGGGTCCAAGTGAAACATAGTCAGAGACTGATGTGATGCTCAACCAAAATCCTATGTCTTCGAGCAAAGACAATGAGAGAAAATCTTATCCAGAGTTGGATAAGTCAGCTTTGCTTGGAGCTCAAGCTAAGTTGTCGCGTGTGTTCAAAATCCGACCGTTGGACACGTGTCAGTTCCTTAGTGACCAAGGGTCATTTTGGACATATCATGTCGGGTTCCCTCCTGGCTATAAATAGCCCACCCCCTACACCATAAATTGGTGGCTGCTCAAAGTTAGTGCACGGCTTTTGTCGTTTGAGAGCAACCCACCTCCGAAGCCTTTGAGAGAAAATATCCTTGCGAGGACAAAGCCCAAAAGACCCAGAGCCAAAGAGCGTTAGGCATCACTGAAGTCTTCCTGTTTGTGTGATCTGAAGACTTATTACACTTGAGGATTGTGTATCCTCCAGTCGGTTAGGCATCGCATTCTGAGCATCCAAGAGTCATTGTGGATCGCTGGTGAAGGAAGTTTGTGAAGGTTTGGAAGTCTACCTTGAAGACTTACCAGAGTGATTGGGTGAGGACTGTGTGTCCTTAGCTCAAGGGGAATAAGGTGAAGACACGGTCTTCGGAGTTCAATCTCAGCCTCCCTAACCAGACGTACAGTTGTCACCACAACTGGAACTGGTCTACCAAATTCCCCTCATCTCCAAGATATTGGTTCTATCTTGCAACTCATTTACATTCCAGTTTGTCTTCGTGAAGTCATTTCCTGTTTCTCTGATCTGTTTGACTTCAACGTGTGAAGATTGTTCCCTGTTTAGCTTCACTCTATACTCCATCGATGTTATTTAGCTATCAATAGTCTTAGTATTTTCACTGTGATGCTTACTTGACTATTGTGTGTATAGAGTCATTTATCTTCCACTGCTTATCATATAGGTTCTTTTCATCTGTTTGTCTTCAAAAGATGCCGTGTTTTGAAGACTTTCATAAAAATCGCCTATTCACCCCCCTCTAGTCGATAACTTGCACTTTCAATTGGTATCATAGCAAGGTGATCCCTTGTTTTGTGTGATTTGGTTTAACCACCTGGAGTTTTAGTTATGTCGAGTGCAGGGATAATCAAAGTCTCTGTCGCATGCCCTGTCTTCGATGGGAGTGATTACCCCTACTGAAGAATAAGATGCGAATACATGTTGAAGCTATCGACAATGATCTCTGGTATGTCGTCAAAACTGGTGTTCCTAAGGCTGGTGAAGGTGTCACCCCTGCTGATGTCAAGAAGTTTGCTCAACTGGACTCAACCTCCAAGAACATCATCTGTGGTCATCTGACCAAAAGACAGTACGGACGAGTGAGTGCACTGGATTCAGCCAAGATGGCGTGGGATTGGCTGTCCAAGGTCAATGAAGGCGTCTCAACACAGAGAGACTCAAGGATTGACGGTCTTCGCAATCTCTTCAATTGCTTCAAGAGAAATTACAATGAAAATGTCCAGCTTACATTTGATCGCCTCACTGATATCACCAATGAGCTTCATGCACTCGGCGCCACTAAAATCACCAAGCATGAAGTTTTGAAGAAGCTATTGAGGTCTCTTGATAGTTTGTTTGACACCTTGGCATTGATGATTCAAGAACAACCTGACTTCAAAAGTATCGATCCATCTGACATACTTGAGAGGCTCAACACACATGAGTTCCAGCTATTTGAGAAGAGAGAAATCTATGGCCCCAACTATCGTCGATCCAGAGCCTTGAAGGCTAAAGCTATGTCCTCATCTGAAGAAGACTCTGACTGCAGCTCTGACGGTCCTGAAGACATAGGCTGAGAACTAGCTATGCTTGTGAAAAAGTCTCAAAGGTTCTCGAGGAAGAAAAACTTCGGAAAGTCTTCAAGATCCATCTCAAGAAATGATGAGGCTTCTTCTCATGACTACAAGAAGGGAGCATGCCACAAGTGCAAAAAACCTGGCCACTACATATCTGAGTGTCCTTAGTGGGACAACAGATCCAAGAGAAAGAAAAAGAGCAAGCAATATGATGATGGCAAGAAGAAGAAGAAATCTTCAAAGTCTTCTTCCAAGTCTTCATCAAAGTCTTCTTCATATAAGAAGAGTTCATCTAGCAAGGCGCGTGCGTTCATTGGCAAGGAAATGGATTCAGAGGAGGAGTCTGCTTCTGAGGATGCAGAGGTGGAATCTGATTCAGGCGTGGCTAGCCTAGCTCCAGCCTCGGCATTTGTCGCCAAGTCCATCTAAAACACTGACGATAATAGTTACTCTGTCGATGCCAAAGCAAATGATGAGGACGACTCTTCTCCAACATACTCCTTCATGGCACCTGGTGCAAAGGTAAACTCACAGGATGCCTACTTTCAGACCTCTAGTGAAGATGACTCTCAATGTGAATCTAAAACCACCTATAAAACCCTTGCTAAAATTGCAACTGGACAACAAAAGGCTATGGAACATATCCAAAAGTTGCTAGACAAGAGTGATGATCTGTTGGACGCGGAAATGTCGAACTCAGTCCTTAATTGAAGACATAAAAAATCTTCACGTTAAGTACACTGAACTTGAAAGTCGTCATGAAACCCTCTCAGCTACTCATGAGAAGCTTTCCTATGATCACCTTCAAAGGAAGCAAGACCTAGAGAAGCTTATAGCGTCTCATGATGATCTTCAAAAGGAAAATGATTCTCTACTCGCCCAACAGATTAGTTCCGCCCTGGAAGACTTTGTGCCACCTTGTCTAAAATATCTTGAGCGTGACAATGGTGTTTCTGTTGCTGAATGCTCTACTGCTTCTGAAATTGCAATATCTTCAATCGTTCATGTGGTAACTAACCCCTTTGCTGAGGAAACCACTGCTATTGCTGGTGAGAATGCTAGGTTGAAGACATTGCTTGAAACAGGTGTGTACAAAAGCCTCAAAGGGCATCAGACAATGTGCGATGTTCTCAAGAAATAGATTATGAACCGAAACCCTAGGAAAGAGGGTGTTGGGTTTGAAAGGAAAGTGAATGCTGATGGTTCATACTAGAAGCCTGAGCAGTATCCAAAAATAGCTTGGGTTGCTACAAAGGGCCCACTAGTAGATCCATCTACTTTATCTGGCTTCACTTGTGCTAACCCTATTGTCATTGACGAGTCATTTGACTCAAACTATAAACTATTTAAGGAGCAGAACGGTAAAGTGTTTGCCAGGTTCATTGGAACTAACTACAAGAATGGGTCACCTATGAAGAAGATCTGGGTTCTGAGAAGTCTTCTCGAGAAGCTTCCCGTGAATGTCATCATGCACCACCTGGAAAGAAGATCAAACCTAGACCACGGTCTTCATATGGTCCAAAGACTTCATACACACAAAGGACCACAACGGGTCACTCTAACGCAAATGTTTTGCAGGGAGATTGTCATCAAACTCATGAATATGAGCATGTTTCTTCTAACGCTTTGTTCATAAGACAAATAACTTCTCTGCATATTCATATGAGTATTATTCACCTCCTGCAAAGCTATTTTATAGGGCTCCCAAGCCAAAATCTCAGATGCTGCACTTAGACTTACTGATTCTAAGCCACCCCTAAAGATGTTGGTGGTTAAGAAGAATTAATCTCTCTTGCAGGGAAAGGTCTCCAGTCAAAAATCAACTTCAGACGCCAATGGTGGGGACCTAAAACATCTTGTGGGACGCGAGATTAAATGTCCAAATGGTCTAACCATGTATTTCGTCCCATGGTTTCTTGACAAGCTTCCTATCATGCCTAACAAGGACCTTAACTTTGATAGCATGATTGTTCGTCAAATGTTTATGCTTCACACTTCTCTTTGTGAAGACTATGTCGCTAACTGATCTGTAGGGTACTGCTTCGGAAGCCACTGAATGGATAATTGACAGTGGATGCACCAACCACATGACTGGTGATCGACATCTTCTCATGGACTCAACTCTACGTCCTTCTCCCAAAAGCCACATCACATTCGCATATATTGGTAAAAGCAAGGTATTGGGTCTTGGTAGAGTTGCTATCTCCAAGGATCAACACATGGACAAAGTGATGCCTGTTGAATCCCTTGGATACAACTTAATGTCATTCTCTATGCTATGTGATATAAACATGATTGTGATATTTGGAAAATATCATTGCCTTGTGCTTATGGAATCTGACAAGTCTCTAGTCTTCGAAGGACATCAAAAAGGTGATCTTATATGGTAGATTTCTCTGCAGGCCCACAGCTCACCATTTGTCTTCTCGCAAAAGCTTTAGAGTGTTGGCTTTGGCATCGAAGACTAGGTCATGCAGGCATGAGGAACCTGCATACTCTCGCCAAGAAGAAGCACATCATAGGCATCGAGGGCGTCAAGTTCAAGAAAGATCATCTGTGTGGCGCTTGTGAAGCTGGGAAGATGACTAGGGCCAAGCATCCCTCGAAGACAATCATGACTACATCTCATCCCTTCGAGCTGCTTCACATGGACTTATTTGGCCCTACTCACTAACTCTCACTACTACTGCTTGTTTATATGGCTTCGTGATCGTTGATGACTACTCTAGATATACCTAGGTGCATATAATCCTCTATAAGACTGAAGTGCATGATGTTTTCAGACGATTCGCCAATCGAGCCATGAACAACTATGGCATCAAGATCAAGCAGATCAGAAGTGACAATGGAATTGAGTTCAAGAATACAAGGCTTGATACTTATCATGATACATTGGGCATCACGCATGAGTTCTCCGCTCCATACACACCTCAGTAGAATGGCGTCGTTGAGCGCAAGAACAGGACTCTCATTGAGATGGCACGTACTATGCTCGATGAATTCAAGACACCAAGAAAGTTCTGGCTCGAAGCCATTGATACTGCATGTCACATCATCAACATAGTTTATCTTCACAAGTTCTTCAAGAAAAATTCATATGAACTTCTGACTAGTAAGAAGCAAAACGTCAGCTATTTCAAAGTCTTTGGCGCTAGGTGCTGGATCAAAGATCCGCATCACACTTCCAAATTTGCACCGAAAGCACATGAAGGTTTTATGCTTGGTTACGGAAAGGACTCGCACACCTATTGGGTCTTCAGCCTCTTCCACTATAAAGTGGTTGAAACCGTAGATGTGCGGTTCAATGAAACTAACGACGCCCAAAGAGAGCACCTGTCAAATGTGCTAGATGAAGCTTCTCCCAATGAATCTATCAAACAAATGGGTACAGGAGAAATCATACCCACCGAGGAACCAACTGAAGAGGAAATGATCATCTCTCCACCAAATCAACATGAAGACAATGCCCAGCCTGAAGCCAATCTTGAACAAGAAGATGATCAACAACATGAGCAAAGTCTTTGCCCAGTTCATCCTCGGGTAGCTAATGAGGTCCAAGTGGAAAAGATTCTTTATAGCCTCAATGCAACTGGTCCACTTACTCGTTCAAAAGCAACTCAGCTAGCCATCCTTTGTGGACACTCTGCATTCATTTCAATATCTAAACCCAAGAAAGTTGATGAAGCCTTTATGGAACCTGAATGTATTCAAGCAATGCAAGAAGAGCTTCAACAGTTTGAGCTGGATAATGTATTGGAGCTTGTTAAGCGTCCAGATCCATGGAAGCATAACATCATTAGCACCAAATGGATCTATCGCAACAAACAATATGAGATTGGTCAAGTTTTCATAAACAAGGCTTGTCTCGTTGCTCAAGGTTATACTCAAGTGGAAGGGATTGACTTCGATGGAACCTTTGCTTCTGTGGCTAGGCTTGAAGACATTCGCATACTGCTAGCTTATGCCAACCACCATAACATATTCTTGTACCAAATGGATGTAAAAAGTGCCTTTCTGAATGGAAAAATTGAAGAAGAAGTGTATGTTGCACAACCTCGTGGCTTTGAAGACCCAAAGTGTCCTGACATGATTTACAAGCTCAACAAGGCACTATATGGCCTCAAACAAGCACCTCCTGCGTGGTATGACACACTCAAAGACTTCTTGAAAATCAAAGGCTTCAAACCTAGTTCATTTGATCCCACACTCTTCATGAAGACATATGGTGAACTGTTTGTATGCCAAATCTATGTGGATGACATTATCTTTGGATGCATTGATACAGTGATGAGTTTGGATACATGATGCAAGAGCAATATCATATGTCCATGATGGGTGAGCTGAAATTCTTCCTTGGACTCCAAATTCGTCAACAGAAGAATGGCATCTTCGTATCTCAAGAGAAATACCTCAAAGATTGCCTGGAGAAGTTTGGAATGCAAGATTGCAAAGGGTACACGACGCCAATGCCAACAAAAGGTCAATTGGGCTCCGACGACAATGGTATAGAGTTCGATCAAAAGGTAAACCGCTCCATGATTGGTTCTTTACTCTCCTTATGTGCATCTAGGCCTGATATAATGCTTAGCATTTGCATGTGTGCCCGATTCCAAACGGCAGCAAAGGAATTGCATCACCTTGCCGTGAAGCGAGGTCTTCGATACTTGGCTCACACCCCAACGCTAGGATTATGCTATCCCAAGGGCTCTATATTTGATCTTGTTGGATTCTCATATGCTGACTATGCTGGTGACAAGGTTGATAGCAAGTCCACATCAAGCACATGTCACTTTCTTGGACGATTTCTTGTTTGTTGGTCTTCAAAGAAGCAGAACTCAGTGTCTCTCTCCACCGCTGAAGCTGAATACATTGCTGCTGGATCTTGTTGCGCTCAGCTTCTCCGAAGTAAGCAAACTCTTAAGGACTATGGCATCAACATGGTAAAAGTGCCCCTCTTCTGTGATAATGAAAGCGCCATCAAGATTGCTCACAATCTTGTTCAGCACTCGAAGACAAAGCACATTGAGATTCTGTAATGCCCAGGATGGGACTATATCTCCTACGTGTCGAGGCACGACTTAAAGATATAAGCCCATTCTGGAATGATCGCAAGTTTGGTACCTTTGCACATCTCATGTAAAAATAGGAATGGAAGCTGAAAAGATAGTTGGCTTACACTCGCCACGTCACACAAATTCATTACATATCCAATCATCATCCAAATAAACATCACAGCCCATCTAAGGGTAAAGATCCAAATGACAAGATACCAAACATAACATTAAACCACAGGTCTAGATCGAATCCTAGTAGAAGCTCTACTGATCAACCGGATAGTTCACGTAGTAACGGCTACGCTCCTCATCATACTCCCAGTCTAGCTCGGTGCCATCGCCTGTGTAGCTCACCATCGTACCTGCATCTGGTGTGGTGAAGTAACTATGAGCCACAGAGGACTCAGCAATCTCGTTCCCGGGTAACACGACTATCCGAGCCTTGGGTGTGGAACAAGGTTGAACAAAGAACAAGAGGTTGCAGCAGCACTAGCCTAGCTTACGTAAAAGAGAGCGAGAAGAGAAGTGCCTCGGTCGAGAGATGATCACGAAGTGATCCTAACTAGAAAGTCAAACATAACCCCACCGTGTTCACTTCCCGAATCCCTTTCGGAAAATGACCGTCACGGTACTCACGCTGGTAGTGTATTGGAACATGGTGTCAAGTTTTCTACAACCGGATATTAACAAGCTCCCATCTGCCACATAACCGCGGGCACGGCTTTCGAAAGTTCAAAACCCTGCAGGGGTGTTCCAACTTGGCCCATGACAAGCCCATGATCCGCAGAGTCGCAACTCCAAGGTGGGAAGGCCCGAGTATCCTCGGAATCCCGTGCTCAAGATACTCCGACTAAGGTAAGGCTAATCCAGCAAATCCTCCCGGCGTGCCGACACCCTGACAGTAGCCGCGCGTATCTAGTCTCAGGGCACGACCGGATGGGCGATTCTACAGGTTTTTACCAAACCTTGAGTTCCCTCGAGGTGGCCCCGCAGACTCCCCGTTTCTGACCAACACTCATGTGGAGCACTGGCCCGGGGTTGTTGATTAAGAAGAGGGTTAATTACTCCCTATGCAAGTTTTTTAGTTATTAGGGAAATAGTACCAATGTTGGGACTTGCTGAAAAAGACTTAGCACTTAGCGGTTTATCGAGGGGGTCCCATAACACCAACCGTGTGAGGAACACATAATCAAGGAACATAACACCGGTTTATACGGTTCCTAAGGCGGCATGAGTGAAACAAAACACCAAGCAAAAGGCTTAGCCTTCCACCCATTATCAATATATAGATGATTTCTTTTGGTAATTAATATAGGGTGATATCCCAACAAGCTTCAACAAGAAGCAAGAATATTCAATCTTCTCCTGCAGCTAACAATGCTATAAGAGGGGCTGAGCGAAGCCTACGTATAGCCAATCAATGGTTTGCATAGGCAGGGTGGTTAGACAGGTTCATGGTTACAATAGGAGGCTGACAGGAAAAAACATGGGCATCGAGGCAAAACTATAGAACGAGACTTCTAGCAATAGGCAAAGTTAGTAATGTTATCGGGGTTCGGTAATCTTGCCTGAAGAGTTGTCGATGGGATCGTAAGAGAGCTCCTCGTTCTCAACCTCGGTAGTAACCTCGTTCTCGTACTCGGTCTCAGCTTCCGGCTCTACTCAACACAAACACACAAGGCAAGAAATCAAACAAGATGCAATGCGCAGAAAAATTACTGGATGCATGACTGATGCACTATGGAAGCAAAACAGATGCACTAAGGAAGCACAGCAAGTCTACATAGGAAGCACAGTGTTACAGCACAACAATATGCATCAAGCAAAATGCTTCAAAACATGATAACAATAGGATATTATGAATCTACATGCAAAATCACGCAAGTTACATATAGGACTTGCTCAAAACGGAGCAACGGGCTAAAAGTTACACCCGAAACAATAAACATGCACAAGCTGAAATTAACAGCCACATAGAAACTTCGGAGCAAGAGATAAATAGTCTACAGCACTCAAACATCATGGCAATCAGCATGGACATAAACTAGGCATATCCTACAGCAAACAAAACCATTGGAGCATCTCCAAAGGAGCCATGGATCAATAGCAACAAGCTATGACATATTGAACTTGACAACAAAAACCTGACAGCAGTAATTTGTTGCAACTTGGGAGCAAGAGTTAAATATGCTATAGCCACCCAAATAGGCATGTGAGAGCATGAATGGATAGCCAACAATATATACAACAAGGAACCATCAAGAGTCACCCCAAAACTATCATGGATTTGCCTAGAACAACAAGCAAACATGGCATCTAAAAATAACAGATTCCAGACTTAGTGAAATTTCGTTAAGTGTTAAAACAGTAGTAACATCATGGCATCTTTGAGAGCAAGTTTAAGTCACCTCAAAGCATAGCATGGCAAGTGGTAAGCATCACAGTAAAGTACACATGATGGTGAATCCAAATCATCTAAGCATGCATCAAGGGGACAAACACATCAATAGCAACGAGCTCCTCTACGAGGCATCTCGTAACAAGTTTAACGATAGCCACATAGCACTTTGCAAAGGAGATAAACATGGCAAGATGAAATCTATCATTCAAGCTAAAGCACCCAACATGTAGAGCATAACATGATGAACACGTGGACATATCATTTGCTTCATTTGGATAAACATGCACCAAGATATCACATTGCAAACATGGCATGAAAACAACTACTAGCAGTAGTTTATAACAAGTTGCACTCTTCTCATGAAGATTAAGACATCTAGATGACCTCAAACATGCATGGCACAATGGAACAAAACGTAGTACATGTCTCCACGAACATTTTGACATATCATTTGCTCAAATCGGACCAACACACAAAAAGATATCCACGATGCAAAACTACACCAGAAACTGAAAAACTGAAAGGGACTTAGTGGAAAAACGAGACTACCTCAGGGTCAACGGAAAAGTCAACGCGGTCAAACGGCGGTCAAACGGGCTCGCGGGGCGGATCCGAGCGCGGATCGGGCCGGGGTGGCCTAACGGGCTCGCGGGGCGGCCCACCAGCCGCTAGGGTTCGGCCCGCGGGGGCAGAGCCGATCGGATCTGGCCCGGCCAGGCGCCCTCGAGCTGCAGGAGGCGGCGCTGGAGTCCCCCGAGATCCCTCGGGAGCTCGCCGGCGGGGAGAGGCAGGGGCCGGGGCCTGGCCGGTCCGGCGGCGCGGGGCCTGCGCGGCGGCGGAGGCCGGGCGGCGCGGCTGGGAGGCGGTGGAGGCGCGGCAGGGCCGGGCAGCGCGGCGCCGGAGATGGAGGAGGGCGGCGGCCGGTGGGGAAGGCGAGGAGGAGGCCGGTCCGGCGGCGGCGAGGTGGCGAGGTGGCCGGCGGCGGGGAAGAAAGGGGCGGCGGCCGGAGGTAGGAGACGAGTCGGGCGCGGGCCCACTCGTCGGACGGAAGCACGGCGACGGCACTACGGAAGCACGGACGGACTTCGGAAGCACGGTTTTCTAGGACGTCGGAAGCACGATGGCTCAACGGTGGAAGCACCGCGGATCAACGGTGGAAGCATCGGCGGCGCACTGTGGAAGCATTAGGGTTTCAGACGCGAAAATTGGGGGAGATGGACGTTTATATAGGCACAAGGAGCTAGGGTTGTCCAAATGAGGTGAGGTTTTCGGCCACACGATCATAATTGGATGGCCTAGATGAAGGGAGGGGTTTGGGTTGGTTTGGTGGGCTGTTGGAGGGGTGTCTTGGGCCTCAAAGAGTAGGTACTTTTAGCCCACGAGAATAACTGTTGGAGCACCAAACGAACTCCAAACGTGACGAGATTTGACAGGCGGGTTACACACAACAAAACAACAACACACGACAAGTCTCACACCAAAACGGAAACGTTACACGGCCATACGCCAAAGTAGGCCTCGGGGATGCCTCGGACACGTGAGAGCTCCGGAACTCAAAACGGACAACGGAAAGGAACGAGTGGGACCGGATGCAAACGACAGCACAAATGCAATGCAATGCACATGACTACATGATATGGATGAATGCACACACGCACACGACAAAAGACGAAAACCCGAAAAGACGAAGAACCCGGAATGGAACTGATGGAGCCAAAGATATATATATTGCCCAAAAGGGAAAGTATTACATCCGGGGCATTAGAAACTCTCCTCTACTACAAAAAGATCTCGTCCCGAGATCTAGGACTGGGAAAAGGAAGGGTACTCGGAACGAATGTGATCTTCTTGTTCCCATGTAGCTTCTCGGTCGGTATGGTGTGACCACTTGACTTTCAAGAATTTGATGGATTTGTTGCGGGTCTTGCGCTCGGTTTCTTCGAGAATAGCAACTGGGTGCTCTCGGTAAGACAAATCTTGTTGAAGATCAATCTCCTCAAACGGAATGGTGCGTTCAGGCGTCTTGAAGCACTTGCGGAGTTGAGACACATGAAACACATCATGAACATTGGCGAAGTTGGAAGGGAGGTCAAGTTGATAGGCTAGATCGCCTCTTTTGCCAAGTATCTTGAAAGGCCCGACGTATCTAGGAGCAAGATTTCCTTTGATACCGAATCTTTGGGTTCCTTTCATAGGAGAAACACGGAGATAGACATGATCCCCGATGTTGAAGGCCAAGTCATGATGCTTGCCGTCATAGTAGATCTTCTGACACGACTGAGCGGCCTTGAGATTCTCACGTATGACTTTGCACATTTCTTCGGCTTCTGAGATCAAGTCATTGCCAAGAAGTTGACGTTCACCAGTCTCGGACAAGTTGAGAGGGGTACGGCACTTCCTGCCATAGAGGATTTCAAACGGAGCTTTGCCGGCACTTGCTTGGAAGCTGTTGCTGTAAGAGAACTCGGCAAATGGAAGGCAATCTTCCCATTTCATGCCAAAAGATATGACACAGGCTCTGAGCATGTCTTCTAGAATCTGATTCACTCTCTCGACTTGTCCACTAGTCTGAGGGTGAAAAGCAGTGCTGAACCTGATCTTAGTGCCCATGGCAGACTGAAAGGAGTCCCAGAACTTGGAAGTGAACAAACTTCCACGGTCTGAGGAGATAACTTGAGGAATGCCATGTAAGGACACAATTCTGGAAGTGTACAATTCTGCCAGTTGAGCTGCATTGATGGATTCTTTGACTGGAAGGAAGTGAGCGACTTTGGTAAGCTTGTCAATCACCACAAAGATAGAATCATTCCCTCTCTTGGACTTAGGAAAGCCAGTGACGAAATCCATTTCAATGTGGTCGAATTTCCACTCGGGAATAGGAAGAGGTTGGAGAAGACCGGCTGGACGTTGATGCTCTGCCTTCACTCTTCTGCAGACATCACATTCATTCACGAATTGGGCAATCTCCCTTTTCATGCGAGTCCACCAGTAAGATTGCTTGAGGTCTTGGTACATCTTGGAACTGCCAGGATGAATGGAAAGGAGGGAATCATGTGCTTCGTCCATTATGAGCTTCCTGAGATCACCTTTGGGAACCACGAGTCTGTCCTCAAAGAACAAGGTATCTCTCTCATCAACGCGATAGCACTTGTATTTAGGAGTACCCTTTGCAATACCATGTTTCACTTTCTGCACCATAGCATCACTGAGTTGGGCCTCATGGATCTGATCTTCCAAGGTAGGAGCAACTTGAAGATTTGCAAGAAAGCCTTGCGGAATAACTTGGAGGTTGAGCTTCCTGAATGCTTCACAAAGCTCAGGCTGGAACGGCTTGATAAGGAGGCTGTTGCAATATGCCTTTCTGCTCAAAGCATCTACAATCACATTCGCCTTGCCAGGTGTGTATTCGATGCTTGGATCATACTCTTGGATCATTTCGACCCAACGAGTCTGGCGGAGGTTCAGATTCGGCTGTGTGAAGATGTACTTCAAGCTCTTGTGATCGGTGAAGATATCGACTTTTCTGCCCAACAGAAGGTGTCTCCATGTAATCAAAGCATGTACCATAGCTGCTAGTTCAAGATCATGTGTGGGGTAGTTCTTCTCACTTGGCTTCAGCTGACGAGAAGTGTATGCCACAATTGTCTTGTCCTGCATAAGCACACCACCAAGTCCTTGAAGAGAAGCATCACAGAATACTTCGTAGGGCTTGGACTCATCTGGAGGAGTAAGAACTGGAGCAGAGAAGAGCTTTTCTTTGAGAGTTTTGAATGCCACTTCACAATCTGGAGACCAGTAGTACTTGATATTCTTCTGCAGCAAGTTGGAAAGAGGCTTGGCAATCTTGGAGAAGTTCTCAACGAACCTTCTGCAATAGCTGGCAAGACCAAGAAAGCTTCGGAGTTGCTTGACGTTCTGAGGAGGTTCCCAGTTGACAATTGCTTCAACTTTCTTGGGGTTTACCGCAATACCGTCAGCGGAGATGATATGGCCCAGATATAAGACCTTATCGAGCCAAAATTCGCACTTGGAGAACTTGGCATAGAACTTATGTTCACGGAGTCTGTCGAGAACCAGACGGAGGTGCTTTTCGTGATCCTCTTCGTTTTTGGAGAAAACCAAAATATCATCCAGATACACAAGCACAAACTCGCCGGTGTAGGGTTTGAAAATGTAGTGCATCATTCTCGAGAAGGTAGGTGGAGCATTAGCGAGACCAAAGGACATGACTGTATACTCATATGAGCCGTAGCTTGTTCTGAAGGCAGTCTTGGGGATATCTTCTTCTCGAATGCGAATCTGGTGATAGCCCATTCGGAGATCGAGCTTTGAGAACACTTTAGCTCCTTTGAGCTGCTCGAACAATTCATTGATGTTGGGGAGCGGATACTTGTTCTTTATTGTCTTCTTGTTCAATGGCCGGCAATCGACGCAAAGGCGCTCCGTGCCATCCTTCTTCTTGACAAATAAGACACCATAGCCCCAAGGAGACGTACTAGGCCTGATCAGACCCATACGCTCCTGTTCATCAAGCTGTTTCTTCAACTCCTTCAACTCTTTAGGAGAGAGCTTGTACGGACGCCGGCATGCTGGCTCAGTACCAGGCTCGAGTTCAATAACGAATTCCACTTGATGGTGTGGAGGCATGCCTGGAAGTTCTTCAGGAAAGATGTCTTCATATTTGTTTACCACCAGAATTTGAGATATGGCATTCATTTCGCCCTTGTCATTGAGAGAGAAAAGCTTGATTGTGTTATCCCGAGAGGCGAAGATAATCACATCTTCATCGGTATGAGTAATCTTGACTTCCTTCTGTGCACAGTCAATGTGAGCATCATGCTGAGAAAGCCAATCCATCCCGAGGATGAGGTCAATGTCGGAATTGCCGAGAACCACCGGTTTAGCCAGAAAGCAATAATCACCCATGCGAATAGATACATCCGGAGCATAGACACTAGAAGTCATTATCCTGCTCGGAGAAACAACTTGTAACTTCTAAGGCAAATTTGTAGTGACAACATCGTGCTTGGATGCAAATGGATATGACATGAAAGAACATGAAGCACCCGAATCAAACAACACTTTAGCTGGAAAAGAGTTAACTGAAAGGTTACCCAAAATCACATCAGAAGAATTCTCCGCTTGCGCTGCATTCATCATATTCACCCTTGCTGCCTTTGGATTATGCTTGATAATAGTTGTACTGACAGGCGGAGGAGGCGGAAGGCGCCTTGGGTTGGGGCACTTGTTAGCATAGTGACCTTTCTAAGTGCACTTGTTGCATACCACTTCTGAGAGAGGACGGTAATGAGTAGCACTTGACTTGGAACCTTGAGACTGAAACTTTGACTGGTTGCTTGGGTTGGGTGGGTGGGAGAAACCACGGCCACTAGAGTTCTTGTTGTTGTTGTAGGGAGCTCGGATCACAGGAGGAGGTGGAAGCCAAAATTTATGTTGCTTCGCGACCACTTGAGAAGATGAGGAGGAGTGAACAGCATCTCGGATCCTCTTTTTGGAAGCCTCCATCTTGAGCTGGGCTGCCTCTTGCTTAAGCGCCATGTTATAGAATTTGTCAAACTCATCAGGCTCGAACAAGGTGAGAGCAAGTTGAAGTTCATCCTTCAGACCTCCACGGAACTGATAGATCTTGCTCTTGGCATCTGGGATGTCTTGCTTAGCATAGCGGGCGAGGTTTTGGAACTTGACATTATACTGGTAGACAGTCATAGAGCCTTGCTTCAGGTTGCGGAATTGCTCACGCATACCCTCGATGACACTTGTTGGAATGTGGTGAGAGCGAAAGTCCTTGCAGAAATCATCCCAAGAGATCACACGGCCTTCTCTGGAGTCTTTGTACTGCTGCCACCAGTCAGCTGCTTGGTCCTTGAGTTGGAAGGCTGCAAACTTCACATAGTCCTCAGGCCTTACGTTGCTGCACTCAAAATGCTTCTTGATATCGGTAATCCAATCTTCAGCATCGAGAGGGTCGACACAGTAACTGAAAGCCTTTGGTTGATTGGCCAAGAACTGGTTGAGCGTAGCATGGTGCTGTTGGTTGAAGAAATTGCCTTGGTTCCCTGGAGCACCCTGATTTGCTTGATTTGCTTGCATTTGCTGCATCATCTGCATCAACATCTGGGTGTTCTGGTTTGTAGTCTGCATAATCGCTCTCCAGGCCTCAGACGGAGGAGGAGGGGAAGGAGGACGATCTGGAACCTCTTCACCCTCTGGGTTAGCGTTGGGAACCCGTTTCGGAACCATCCTGAAAGAGATGACCACCAATCAGCAATTGATTGAAACAAGGTATAAGCTGAAACAACGGATAGAAATGCAACATAGTCTTCACAAGAATCATTCGAACAAGAGGAACGAATGAAATTCTCAGTTCAATGATAACAACAATCTTCACGAGAAGCCACTGGGAGACAAAAGGTAAATAAGAAAAACACAAGGTACAGATGGAACAAACACAAGATAGGAGCTTCGTTCGACATCTTTGTGCTGAAAGCTTATGAACGCGTTACGAAAGGGTCTTGCAATCCCCGGATTAGCATAGCCAAGGACCCTTTAAGATGCAAATCCTGATCGGAACATCGGCCATAAAACCACTTCACTCAATGTAGAACCCCGAACTCCGTAACCTGCATTCGTTGGAAGAATGCCTACGATCTACTGGATGAACCCACCTATTAATTTCCGAAAGTTTCCAGTTATGCAATCAGGTGTTGGGGATACAGGGGAAGCATCGCGCAATCAACTCTAATCCTACATCCAGTTGTATCCATCCTTCAACACATAACCAGTTGTTCTCGGAAACCGTCTACCTCGGACCTTCGAAACGCATCTACTATACAAGCTATGGCAATACTCCCGAACTACCTCCCCAGTACTGGGTGATGTCGGGGTTATCTTGCCACTAACTGTACAGGAGAGTTTTCGATGTCGGACGTCTTAAGTATTCTAGTACTGCCACGATATGCTTGTGACGACAATACCCCGAAGCTCAACTCCCCGGGACACTGCCACAACCCCTAATGTCAGGAGGCATCGAGAATAATAATCTCGTCACAAAGACATCGAAACAATCCAACAATACTCGCGAGATTCCTAAAAAAAATAGGTGCAATTTTTGAAAGTAGAAGAGGCAAGAGTAGTCGTCAGGAGTCCTCACCAGAATGAAAAGAGATGAGGAGCAAAAGATTTCCTACTCTCCGATATAAATATAGGACTCAAAACATTTAAGTGTGTGCCTAGACTCGACCGTCAACGATTCGATCAAACAGTGGGGGCTTCTAGGTCGGAGAAGGCTCTGATACCAACTTGTAATGCCCAGGATGGGACTATATCTCCTACGTGTCGAGGCACGACTTAAAGATATAAGCCCATTCTGGAATGATCGCAAGTTTGGTACCTTTGCACATCTCTTGTCAAAATAGGGATGGGAGCTGAAAAGATAGTTGGCTTACACTCACCACGTCACACAAATTCATTACATATCCAATCATCATCCAAATAAACATCACAGCCCATCTAAGGGTAAAGATCCAAATGACAAGATGCCAAACATAACATTAAACCACAGGTCTAGATCGAATCCTAGTAGAAGCTCTACTGATCAACCGGATAGTTCACGTAGTAACGGCTACGCTCCTCGTCGTACTCCCAGTCTAGCTCGGTGCCATCGCCTGTGTAGCTCACCATCGTACCTGCATCTGGTGTGGTGAAGTAACTGTGAGCCACAGAGGACTCAGCAATCTCGTTCCCGGGTAACACGAGTATCCAAGCCTTGGGTGTGGAACAAGGCTGAACAAAGAACAAGAGGTTGCAGCAGCACTAGCCTAGCTTACGTAAAAGAGAGCGAGAAGAGAAGTGCCTCGGTCGAGAGATGATCACGAAGTGATCCTAACTAGCAAGTCAAACATAACCCCACCGTGTTCACTTCCCGAATCCCTTTCGGAAAATGACCGTCACGGTACTCACGCTGGTAGTGTATTGGAACATGGTGTCAAGTTTTCTACAACCGGATATTAACAAGCTCCCATCTGCAAAATAACCGCGGGCACGGCTTTCAAAAGTTCAAAACCTTGCAGGGCTGTTCCAACTAGGCCCATGACAAGCCCACGATCCGCGGAGTCGCAACTCCAAGGTGGGAAGGCCCGAGTATCCTCGGAATCCCGTGCTCAAGATACTCCGACTAAGGTAAGGCTAATCCAGCAAATCCTCCCGGCGTGCCGACACCCTGACAGTAGCCGCGCGTATCTAGTCTCAGTCCACGACCGGATGGGCGATTCTACAGGTTTATACCAAACCTTGAGTTCCCTCGAGGTGGCCCCGCAGACTCCCCGTTTCGGACCAACACTCATGTGGAGCACTGGCCCGGGGTTGTTGATTAAGAAGAGGGTTAATTACTCCCTATGCAAGTTTTTTAGTTATTAGGCAAATAGTACCAATGTTGGGACTTGCTGGAAAAGACTTAGCACTTAGCGGTTTATCGAGGGGGGTCCCATAACCCCAACCGTGTGACGAACGCATAATCAAGGAACATAACACCGGTTTATACGGTTCCTAAGGCGGCATGAGTGGAACAAAACACCAAGCAAAAAGCTTAGCCTTCCACCCATTACCAATATATAGATGATTTCTTTTGGTAATTAATATAGGGTGATATCCCAACAAGCTTCAACAAGAAGCAAGAATCTTCAATCTTCTCCTGTAGCTAACAATGCTATAAGAGGGGCTGAGCGAAGCCTACGTATAGCCAATCAATGGTTTGCATAGGCAGGGTGGTTAGACAGGTTCATGGTTACAATAGGAGGCTGACAGGAAAAAACATGGGCGTCGAGGCAAAACTATAGAACGAGACTTCTAGCAATAGGCAAAGTTAGTAATGTTATCGGGGTTCGGTCATCTTGCCTGAAGAGTTGTCGATGGGATCGTAGGAGAGCTCCTCGTTCTCAACCTCGGTAGTAACCTCGTTCTCGTACTCGATCTCAGCTTCCGGCTCTACTCAACACAAACACACAAGGCAAGAAATCAAACAAGATGCAATGCGCAGAAAAATTACTGGATGCATGACTGATGCACTATGGAAGCAAAACAGATGCACTAAGGAAGCACAGAAAGTCTACATAGGAAGCACAGTGTTACAGCACAACAATATGCATCAAGCAAAATGCTTCAAAACATGATAACAATAGGATATTATGAATCTACATGCAAAATCACGCAAGTTACATATAGGACTTGCTCAAAACGGAGCAACGGGCTAAAAGTTACACCCGAAACAATAAACATGCACAAGCTGAAATTAACAGCCACATAGCAACTTCGGAGCAAGAGATAAATAGTCTACAGCACTCAAACATCATGGTAATGAGCATGGACATAAACTAGGCATATCCTACAGCAAACAAAACCATTGGAGCATATCCAAAGGAGCCATGGATCAATAGCAACAAGCTATGACATATTGAACTTGACAACAAAAACCTGACAGCAGTAATTTGTTGCAACTTGGGAGCAAGAGTTAAATATGCTATAGCCACCCAAATAAGCATGTGAGAGCATGAATGGATAGCCAACAATATATACAACAAGGAACCATCAAGAGTCACCCCAAAACTATCATGGATTTGCCTAGAACAACAAGCAAACATGGCATCTGAAAATAACAGATTCCAGACTTAGTGAAATTTCACTAAGTGTTAAAACAGTAGTAACATCATGGCATCTTTGAGAGCAAGTTTAAGTCACCTCAAAGCATAGCATGGCAAGTGGTAAGCATCACAGTAAAGTACACATGATGGTGAATCCAAATCATCTAAGCATGCATCAAGGGGACAAACACATCAATAGCAACGAGCTCCTCTACGAGGCATCTCGTAACAAGTTTAACAACATAACAGCCACATAACACTTTGCAAAGGAGATAAACATGGCAAGATGAAATCTATCATGCAAGCTAAAGCACCCAACATGTAGAGCATAACATGATGAACACGTGGACATATTATTTGCTTCATTTGGATAAACATGCACCAAGATATCACATTGCAAACATGGCATGAAAACAACTACTAGCAGCAGTTTATAACAAGTTGCACTCTTCTCATGAAGATTAAGACATCTAGATGACCTCAAACATGCATGGCACAATGGAACAAAACGTAGTACATGTCTCCACAAACATTTTGACATATCATTTGCTCAAATCGGACCAACACACAAAAAGTTATCCACAATGCAAAACTACACCAGAAACGGAAAAACTGACAGGGACTTAGTGGAAAAACGAGACTACCTCAGGGTCAACGGAAAAGTCAACGCGGTCAAACGGCAGTCAAACGGGCTCGCGGGGCGGATCCGGGCACGGATCGGGCCGGGGTGGCCTAACGGGCTCGCGGGGCGGCCCACCAGCCGCTAGGGTTCGGCCCGTGGGGGCAGAGCCGATCGGATCTGGCCCGGCGAGGCGCCCTCGAGCGGCAGGAGGCGGCGCTGGAGTCCCCCGAGCTCCCTCGGGAGCTCGCCGGCGGGGACAGGCAGGGGCCGACGGGGCCTGGCCGGGCCGGCGGCGCGGGGCCGGCGTGGCGGCGGAGTCCGGGCAGCGCGGCCGGGAGGCGGTGGAGGCGCGGCGGGGCCGGGCGGCGCGGCGCCGGAGATGGAGGAGGGCGGTGTCCGGCGGGGAAGGCGAGGAGGAGGCCGGTCCGGCGGCGGCGAGGTGGCGAGGTGGCCGGCGGCGGGGAAGAAAGGGGCGGCGGCCGGAGGTAGGAGACGAGTCGGGCGCGGGCCCACTCGTCGGACGGAAGCACGGCTACGGCACTACGGAAGCACGGACGGACTTCGGAAGCATGGTTTTCTGGGACGTCGGAAGCACGGTGGCTCAACGGTGGAAGCACCGGCGGCGCACTGTGGAAGCATTAGGGTTTCGGACGTGAAAATTGGGGGAGATGGACGTTTATATAGGCACAAGGAGCTAGGGTTGTCCAAATGAGGTGAGGTTTTCGGCCACACGATGACAATTGGATGGCCTAGATGAAGGGAGGGGTTTGGGTTGGATTGGTGGGCTGTTGGAGGGGTGTCTTGGGCCTCAAAGAGGAGGTACTTTCAGCCCACGAGAATAACTGTTGGAGCACCAAACGAACTCCAAACGCGACGAGATTCGACAGGCGGGTTACACACAACAAAACAACAACACACGACAAGTCTCACACCAAAACGGAAACGTTACACGGCCATACGCCAAAGTAGGCCTCGGGGATGCCTCGGACACGTGAGAGCTCCGGAACTCAAAACGGACAACGGAAAGGAATGAGTGGGACCGGATGCAAACGACAACACAAATGCAATGCAATGCACATGACTACATGATATGGATGAATGCACACACGCACATGACAAAAGACGAAAACCCGAAAAGACGAAGAACCCGGAATGGAACTGATGGAGCCAAAGATATATATATTGCCCAAAAGGGAAAGTATTACATCCGGGGCATTACAGATTCGTCAGCACTTTCTCAGGGATCATGTGATCAAGAAGGACATTGAAATTATACATGTCAACACCGAAGAGCAATTGGCATATATCTTCACTAAGCCCTTGGATGAGAAACGGTTTTGCAAGCTGCGGTGTGAGCTAAATATCCTAGAATCCTCGAATGTCATGTGATTGGACACACATCCTAACGTATTTTGATGACTTAGATGTGCAACACACAAAGTAACGTATGTATTCACTTCATGAAGACTTGCACTCTAAGTGTGAATACATTAATGTGGGAATCGACTCTGGAGTGCCACGATAATTGTGTGACGTGTCCTGGTCTAATACCTCCTATACGGTGGGTAACGCCACCACCAAACTTTCTTGAAGATTTTCATTTGGCGTCATGACTACATTATCTTCTTACTTGGTTTGTCTTCAACATCGTTTGTCTTCAAGATTTATCTTCTCAATTTTGATTTGTTTGGCTTCTCTGATATATCTATATAGGTGTTCTGTCCTCTACAGCATTCACTTATAGCTATGTCTTCATTTTTTATCTAAGTGAATGTAATCGGACCCTGACCCTCTCTATGCCTATCTCTCCAACTCTCTCTATCTCTTCATATGTATTCTCTTGACACGTGTCGAATGTCTTCACTGTGTCCTTGTCAGCTGAAGATATAGAGAGACACAATTAAATCTGTTTTCAATGCCTTATCCTTTCTGCCCAAAAACCGGAGAAACTGAAACGTCCATCCGACAAACCAGGCGTGCGTGGGGTCGTGGCTCAACTCTCCATAAGTTGCATGCTCGCCACGTGTTGTTCAGATGTGAACCACCAGGGGTACCTGCGTAATTGCACTGCACCGCCCTATCTCCTTATAAATACTCCACCCACGTGGCCATAATTTCTTCTCCCACCTCTCGCCATCTCGCTCAACCCTAGTGCCTCCGCTAGCTCTAGTCGACGCCGGAGACGAAGCGCTTAGCTACCGCGACTTCTTCGACGTCGTCTTTCTGCCGGTCGTGGACCTCGTCTCTCCGCCGCCGCCGTAGGTGTCTTCCACCGCCAAGTTAGGGCACGGAAGATCAATCTGCTCGGCATCCATCTCGTCCCATCCAGCAGTTCATCAGTGTGGTAAATATATATCTCTTTTTACCGTCGTTTTTGATCCATCGAAACCATGAAACTTCACCACAAGTGGTTTCTGTCCATCTGAAATTTGTTTGTTTAGGTATCCTTCTCTCATATCATGCAAGTATATTCACTTATGCCTCATTACTAGTTAGATTCCTCACTTGTACCTATTCTTGGATTCGTACAAATATGGAACCAACTCACTCATTACAAGTGAATGTCTTCGCACTATGAGGCCAATGTCTTCAAACTGTTTTATCTTCAAAATCTTCTGGGAATGCATATGACCTCTTCCCCTTACCTCGCATCTCTAATGTTGTCACAGGTACATGTCTGTGGGAGAATCCCTTGGTTCTCATAGTCTGCATTCATTTGCAGAATTCTTACAGCGTCACATTGAATCTCCTGAAGCCAGTTCCTGTCTGACCAGTCGTCGGAAGACAAATAGCTTTGTGAAGCCCTTCTGTCTGAGTCCAATGGCTTATGAGAAACAGTCCAAGAAAGGTGGCAGGCATAGATGTACTGACACTGCCAAAGATCTTCCTCTGGATCTATTCACCATGTACAAGTCTGATCCAGAACAAACATATGGAGAACACAAATCCCAAATCCAATGGATTCGAAGATATTAGGCAGAACAATGGTTTCTATACTGCTTTGTGACTCCTGAATATGCAACCAAAAACGCTATTCGCCCTCCATGGGGTGATGTCATTTACAAGAAGCTCCAGCCCAAAAATATGTCTGAAGCCATTGCCAAAAACTTCTATTCTTGCATGGTTAGAGGACCGATGCCTTCAAATGTTGACCCATCTAGTCTTCGATGGTGTCGTGATGATGAATTATTTGAATAAAACTACAAGTTTTCCAAGAACTCTGCAACCCAGAACAAGAAGGAATTTGGCATCAACTTCATTCCTGGTCCATATCAGCCTCGTTCTGATGGAACTCGTGAAGCCAATGGCAATCGAGTTGGCCCCTTCAATGGCCTTGACGGACTACTATCCCACATCGCTGCTCAAATGGCGACGTGGAGGATGTTGCTGAAGACGTGGAACCTAAAGATGTTCCTGAGTCTGTGAAGCCAAAGAAGAAGATAAAGGCTCCTAAACCTACTGCTTCTCCAAAGGCTTCAAGTGGGAAGCCCTTGAAAACTGTACCTCCTGAATCAAGTGTGTAGTCTGAGGATCACTCTCGCATCTCACAGAGGTCCAAGTAGCTCGTGAAGCCATCTGGTCAAGGACTCACTCCAGGCAGCATTCTATGCAATGATGATGACATAATAGATCTGTCTAGTGATGAAGATCTTGCTGATGGTGCCCTTGAGATGCTAATCAAGAGCAAGTAACAGGCTGAAATCTTCAATGACCTAGCTCTCTTTGACGTTGATATCATAAATAACTTCATTGATGAGTGGATTGAGGATACATCACTTTCCCTTGATGATCTCCAGCTTCCCATTGATATCAGTGTGACCTTTCAGGGATATATTGCTCACGAACTGACTGTTGCATAGAAGGTTATTGAGCAGAAGAACAAAATTGATCATGAAAAGGCTCTGTTCAAGAAGCATATGGCAAACCTCAGTGCTCAAGAAGTTCAAAACTTCAAGACTATAATGGCAGATCTCAAGGATGAATTTGCCAAGCGCCGTGATGTTGCAAGAGGCTCCAGGGAATGTCTCAAGCGCTATGCTGAGAAATGTGTCCAAACCCACAATGAAGCTGTAAAGAGGAAAGCTCTTAGGCGTCCAGGCATTGACCCCAAGCTAGCCGCCAAGAAGCTAAAGAAGAAGAAGAAGAATCCTGCTACTGAAGACGCTGAAGCTCCACAACTGGAGAGACCCAGCATTGTCTTCCCTGTCAGTATGATTGGCTCGAAGCCAAAGGTCCCATCAACAGCTTCCAAACAAAAGAAGACCAGGCAGGCTGATGATGAAGCTAAGAAACGAAAGCATCTTGATGCTCCTGATGTTGCTCCTTCCAAGAAGATGCAGAAGACAAAAGCTTCAAAGGCTTCACATAAGCCTCGCGCCTCCTCCACAGAACCTCTGGTTGTTGAACCCATCTCAGTTGCCCTGCCTGCCTCCTCCAACCGTGAGCGTTGTCTTGTTGTGCATGAGCCTGCTACCACGGAGGCTCATTAGTGTGAAGAGATTCTAGCTGGTAACTCTCCCGCAGCTGAAGACATTGGTCATGATGACAATGTTAATGATGATGAAGTCCTGCCTCAACTTGAACCCCAGCCAGTTCAATCACCTGCTCACACGAGCAGTGAACTCATAAGCATTGGCGGTCCCACGATGCCAATTGCTCAAGATGAATTTTCGGAAGAGCAACACCCAAATACCCCCTCCATGAAGTCATTCCTCGCACTCCACTAGCTCTTGTTACCACTCCGGTACTTGAGACTCCAAAAGAAACACCTGAAGAAGACATGGAGCAGACCAATGCTTCACCAATGGCATCGCCCAAGTTTCGACGGCTTCGCAAAGGTCTCAGGCCTCAAGCCTCCATGTCCAGCATTCCTGAAGACGAAGTGCAAAACTCAAGCTCAGTGGCACGTCAAGTGTTTCCTGATGCCATTCCTTCAGTGTCTGCTCCAGAATCTGAAGCCAAGGCGGCTGAAGATATTCTGGCTGCATCAGCCGAGGAAGAAAAAGAAGAAACCCATGAAGTCACCCCCCCCCCCAAGAAACTGTTGTACAAGAATATGTGCCCTTCATGCAAGAACCTACTCCCCAAGAATCCGTTGTGCATGAGTCTACTCTCCTCGAAGCCACTGACAGTGAAGCAAATGTGGCTGCCCCTCCAATGACTACTGATGCCAATGACACTGACATGGCTGAAGACAATGTGCAGCATGAAGTCATTGCTGCCCCTGAAGTGATTGTTCCTTCCCCTATGCCTCCCACCATGGTCCAAGCCTACAATCATGATGGAGAGCTCGTCACTGTCAAGTGGCCAACACTGACGCCTCCTGCTCCCGGACCACAATATGAATATCATGTGGAGTGGAGGCCTCAGACACAGAAGCCAAAGCCCAGACTGCCTAGGCTTCCAAGCACTACGACGACACAAGGCTCCGTCAGTGTGCACAGCTTCAGAGAGAACAACACTTTCTTTGACTCTGACAAGAACCCATACAAGAAGCCAAGGATCTCTTCTGATAGGTTCTGGAGCTTTCAGCAACGAAGCTATTACTCTTGCATTCTATACAATCAAGACCGGATCTTTCCACACCAACGCCTTGATTGTGATGCCATTGATGGGCTGCCATAACTTGAAGAAGCTCTTGACTGCTTCCGAGATGTTCGATTCTTCCATTTGTCACTGCCAAAGAACATTGGAATGAAGAGCTGTTGGGGAACACATTATTTCAAAAAGAATCCTACGATCATGCCAGATCTATCTAGGAGAAGCATAGCAACGAGCGGGAGAGTGTGTCCACGTACCCTCGTAGACCAAAAGCGGAAGCGTTTAGTAACGCGGTTGATGTACTCGAACGTCTTCGCAATCCAACCGGTCAAGTACCGAACGCACGGCACCTCCACGATCTGCACACGTTCAGCTCGGTGACGTCCCTCGAACTCTTGATCCAGTTGAGGCCAAGGGAGAGTTTCGTCAGCATGACGGCATGGTCATGGTGTTGATGAATTTACCGACGCAGGGCTTCGCCTAAGCAGTGCGACAATAGGACCGAGGTGTGTAACAGTGGAGGGGCCACCGCACACGGCTAAAACAATTGTCAACTTGTGTGTTCAAGGGTGCCCCCCGCCCCCGTATATAAAGGAGCAAGGGGAGGTCGGCCGGCCCCTGTAGGCGTGCCCCAAGAGGGGGGTCCTACTAGGAATAGGAATCCTATTCCTAGTAGGAGTCCACCAAGAGGGAGAGAGGGGGGGAGGAAGGAGAGGGAGAGGGAGAAGGAAAGGGGGGCACCCCCCCCCTCCTAGTCCAATTCGGACCCAAGAGGGAGGGGGTGTGCAGCCTGCCCTAGCCGCCCCTCTCTCTCTCCACTAAGGCCCATGTGACCCATCAGTTTCCCCAGGGAGACCAGGTAACCCTTTGGCACTTTGGTTTTATCTGAAACTTCTCCGCAAAACTTCCAGTGTCCGAATATAGTCGTCCTATATATCAATATTTATGTCTCGACCATTTCGAGACTCATCGTCATGTCCATGATCTCATCCGGGACTCCGAACAACCTTCGGTACATCAAAACACATAAACTTATAATACCGATCGTTATCGAACGTTAAGCGTGCGGACCCTACGGGTTCAAGAACTATGTAGACATGATCGAGACTCATCTTCGGTGAATAACCAATAGCGGAACCTGGATGCTCGTATTGGTTCCTACATATTCTACGAAGATCTTTATCGGTCAAACCGCATAACAACATACGTTGTTCCCTTTGTCATCGGTAAGTTACTTGCCCGAGATTCGATCGTCGGTATCATCATACCTAGTTCAATCTCGTTACTGGCAAGTGTGTTTACTCGTTCCGTAATACATCATCTCGTGACTAAATCATTTGTTGTTTTCTTGCAAGGCTTATTACGATGTGTATTACCAAGAGGGCCCAAAGATACCTTTCCGACACTCGGAGTGACAAATCATATTCTCGATCTATGCTAACACCACAAACACCTTCGGAGACACCTATAGAGCATCTTTATAATCACCCAGTTACGTTGTGACGTTTGATAGCATACAAGGTGTTCCTCTGGTATTCGGGAGTTGCATAATCTCATAGTCAGAGGAACATGTATAGGTCATGAAGAAAGCAATAGCAGTAAAACTAAACAATCATAGTGCTAAGCTAACGGATGGGTCTTGTCCATCACATCGAGAATATGTGTATCACTACGATCGAAATCCAACAAAAGTAGACCATTCATCAAGGGTGCATGAACATAAAAGATATTACTCATATAAATAGAACAACCATTATTCTCTTATTTAAATGAATAATCGTCTCGCAACAAACAAGAACCAGATATAATGTTCATGCTCAACGCTGGAACCAAATAACAATTATTTAGGTCTAAAACTAATCCCAACGGTAGATGTAGAGGTAGCATGCCGATGGCGATCATATCGATTTTGGAACCATTTCCCACGCGCATCGTCTCACCTCGTCCTTAGATAATCTTCGTTTAATCCGTAGCCACTGTTTCAAGTTACAAATATTAGCAACCGAACCAGTATCAATTACCCAGGTGCTACTACGAGCATTAGTAAGGTAGACATCAGTAGCATGTATATCAAATATACCTTTATTCACTTTGCCATCCTTCTTATCGACCAAATACTTGGGGCAGTTCCGCTTCCAGTGGCTAGTCCCTTTGCAGTAGAAGCACTCAGTTTCAGGCTTGGCTCCAGACTTGGGTTTCTATGCGGGACTAGCAACTCACTTGCTAATCTTCTTGAATTTCCCCTTCTTCCCCTTGCCCTTTTTCTTGAAACTAGTGGTCTTGTTAACCATCAACACTTGATGCTCCTTTTTGATTTCTGCCTTCGAAGCTTTGAGCATAGCGAAGAGCTCGGGAATAGTCTTCTGCATCCCTTGCATATTATAGTTCATCACGAAGCCTTTATATCTTGGTGGTAGTGATTGAAGAACTATATCAATAACACTATCTTCATCAACTTTGCAACCAAGTTGAGTCATGTGATTGTAGTACCCAGACATTCCGAGTAAGTGTTCACTGATAGAACTGTTCTCCTCCATCTTGCAGCTATAGAACTTATTGGAGACTTCATATCTCTTAATTCAGACATTTGCTCGAAATATTAACTTCAACTCTTGGAACATTTCATTTGCTTCATGACGTTCAAAACGTCTTTGAAGTCCCGATTGTAAGCCGTAAAGCATGGCACACTGAACTATCGAGTAGTCATTAGAACGAGCTTGCTAGAA
This sequence comes from Secale cereale, assembly GCA_902687465.1. Classification (NCBI taxonomy): domain Eukaryota; kingdom Viridiplantae; phylum Streptophyta; class Magnoliopsida; order Poales; family Poaceae; genus Secale; species Secale cereale. Next base: position 226,172,571 of record LR738710.1, on the reverse strand, counting down.
GTTCATAACATTCGGAGTTGCTCCTGCAGCAGGCCTGTCACCTAGCAGTGCTTTAAGGACATAATTCTTCTATGCGGCAATGAGGATAATCCTCAAGTTACGGACCCAGTCCGTGTAGTTGCTACCATCATCTTTCAACTTAGCTTTCTCTAGGAACGCATTAAAATTCAAGGGAACAGTAGCATGAGCCATTGATCTACAACAACATAGATGTGCAAAAACTATCAGGACTAAGTTCATGATAAATTAAAGTTCAATTAATCATATTACTAAAGAACTCCCACTTAGATAGACATCCCTCTAGTCATCTAAATGATCACATGATCCAAATCAACTAAATGATGTCCGATCATCACGTGAGATGGAGTAGTTTTCAATGGTGAACATCTTATGTTGATCATATCTACTATATGATTCACACTCGACCTTTCAGTATCCAGTGTTCCGAGGCCATGTCTGTACATGCTAGGCTCGTCAAGTTTTAACCCGAGTATTCTGCATGTGCAAAACTGTCTTACACCCGTTGTATTTGAACGTAGAGCTTATCACACCCGATCATCACGTGGTGTCTCGGCACGACAAACTTTCGCAATGGTGCATACTCAGGGAGAACACTTGTACCATGAAATTTTGTAAGGGATCATCTTATAATGCTACCGCTGTACTAAGCAAAATAAGAAACATAATAAGATAAACATCACATGCAATCAAAATATATGACATGATATGGCCATCATCATCTTGTGCTTTTGATCTCCATATCCAAAGCATTGTCATGATCTCCATCGTCACCAGCTTGACGCCATGATCTTCATCGTAGCGTCGTGGTCGTCTCGCCAACTATTGCTACTACTACTATCGCTAACTCATAGTGATAAAGTAAAGGAATTACATGGCTTTCGCAATTCATACAATAACGAGACAACCATAAGGCTCCTGCCGATTGCCGATAATTTACAAAACATGATCATCTCATACAATAACATATAACTCATCACGTCTTGACCATATCACATCACAACATGCCCTGCAAAAACAAGTTAGATGCCCTCTACTTTGTTGTTGCAAGTTTTACGTGGCTGCTACGGGCTTAGCAAGAACCGTTCTTACCTACGCATCAAAACCACAACGATTTTTCGTCAAGTGTGTTGTTTTAACCTTCACAAGGACCGGGCATAGTCACACGCGATTCAACTAAAGTGAGATAGACAAACAGTCGCCGGTCACCTTTAAGCAACGAGTGCTCGTAACGGTGAAACCAGTCTCGCGTAAGCGTATGCGTAATGTCGGTCCGGGCCGCTTCATCTCACGATACCGCCGAATCAAAGTATGACATGTTGGTAAGCAGTATGATTATTATCGCCCACAACTCATTGTGTTCTACTCGTGCATATCATATACGCATAGACCTGGCTCATGATGCCACAGTTGGGGAATGCAGTAGTTCAAAAAAATTCCTACGATCACGCAAGATCTATCTAGGAGAAGCATAGCAACAAGCGGGAGAGTGTGTCCACGTACCCTCGTAGACCAAAAGCGGAACCGTTTAGCAACGCGGTTGATGTAGTCGAACGTCTTCGCGATCCAACCGATCGAGCACCGAATGCATGCCACCTCCGTGATCTGCACAGTTCAGCTCGTTGACGTCCCTCGAACTCTTGATCTAGTTGAGGCCGAGGGAGATTTTCGTCAGCACGACGGCGTGGTGATGGTGTTGATGAAGTTACCGACGCAGGGCTTTGCCTAAGCACTGCGACAATATGACTGAGGTGTGTAATAGTGCAGGGGGGCACCGCACACGGCTAAAACAATTATCAACTTGTGTGTTCCAGGGTGCCCCCCTTCCCCCGTATATAAAGGAGTAAGGGGAGGCCGGCCGGCCCCTATAGGCGCGCCCAAAGAGGGGGAGTCCTACTAGGAATAGGAATCCTATTCCTAGTAGGAGTCCACCAAAGAGAAAGAGAGGGGAAGGAAGGAGAGGGGGGAGAAGGAGAGGGGGCGCCGCCCCCCTTCCTATTCCAATTCGGACCCAAGGGGGTGGGGGCGCGCGGCCTTCCCTAGCCACCCCTCTCTCTCTCTCTCCACTAAGGCCCATGTGGCCCATTAGTTCCCCCGGGGGGGTTCGGTAACCCTCCTGCACTCTGGTTTTATCCGAAACTTCTTCGGAACTCTTCCGGTGTTCGAATATAGTCGTCCTATATATCAATCTTTATGTCTCGATCATTTAGAGACTCCTCATCATGTCCGTGATCTCATCCGGGACTCCGAACAACCTTCGGTACATCAAAACACATAAAGTTATAATACTGATCGTCATCGAACGTTAAGCGTGCGGACCCTACGGGTTCAAGAACTATGTAGACCTGACCGAGACTCATCTCTGGTTAATAACCAATAATGGAACCTGGATGCTCATATTGGTTTCTACATATTCTACGAAGATCTTTATCGGTCAAACCGAATAACAACATACGTTGTTCCCTTTGTCAACGGTATGTTACTTGCCCGAGATTCGATCGTCGGTATCATCATACCAAGTTCAATCTCGTTACCGGCAAGTCTGTTTACTCGTTCCATAATACATCATCTCGTAACTAACTCATTAGTCATTTGCTTGCAAGGCTTATTACGATGTGTATTACCGAGAGGGCCCAGAGATACCTCTCCGACACTCGGAGTGACAAATCATATTCTCGATCTGTGCTAACACCACAAACACCTTCGGAGACACCTGTAGAGCATCTTTATAATCAACCAGTTACGTTGTGACGTTTGATAGCACACAAGGTGTTCCTTTGGTATTCGGGAGTTGCATAATCTCATAGTCAGAGGAACATGTATAAGTCATGAAGAAAGCAATAGCAATAAAACTAAACGATCATAGTGCTAAGCTAATGGATGGGTCTTGTCCATCACATCATTCTCATAATGATGTGATCCCATTGATCAAATGACAACACATGTCTATGGTCAGGAAACATAACCATCTTGATTAACGAGCTAGTCTAGTAGAGGCATACTAGGGACACTCTATTTTGTCTAGGTATTCATGCATGTATCAAGTTTTCGGTTAATACAATTCTAGCATGAATAAAAGACATTTATCATGATATACAAGGAAATATAAATAACAACATTATTATTTCCTCTAGGGCATATATCCTTCAAGAGCTTCTCCTGCGATTCTATGCTACTCTTCACACCAGAGGCTACAACAGGGATCCGAAGACATGGGTCCTTGAGTGGGTGACAGGTGATATTCATCATGAAGCCAAAGCTCAGACTCTTCTCGAGCTTACTTCCCTGCCCACTCCTGGTGAGTTATACGAGACAGGTTGTTCTCTTTATCAAAAGGAGTTGGAGAGCGTCTTCAAAAAGGCTGAGCCCAACATGAGTGAAATGCTCAGTATGATGAAGCCATTGCCCCTGGAAGCTAATTATCCAAAGGAATTCTTTGTCAAGGACCTCGAGTATCTGCCTCGCACCATCTATCATACTCTGAGGCATACTCTCTGGAAATTAAGGGACACTCTTCTGATGCCAAACTGGAAGGTGCCATGAAGACTTTGGTATTTTACATTCTCAATGGCATCAGATACAATACGCACGACTTCTTCATTCGTCAACTAGCTGCGTCTGGTATTGATCTGTTTGGCCTCAAGTTCTATGCTCCAAGGATAATGCGACTCATTAAGCCTCACTCCACTATCAACTATCAAGCCTGTACACGCAATCATGTTGTCTTTTTGCGTGAGGTTGATATGTCTTACGAAGCCATCTATCCTGAGCCTGCCAAGCAACCACTTCAACTGCTCAATGTTGATCATCAAAGCTTCACGCAACATGTTGAATGTATCCATGTGCCAAATGCAAATGTCTCTGCTTAACCTCTGTCTGGAAATCTACGCCTACCGCGTCGTGCCAACACTGATGCCACTGGTAGCACAATTTCTCAAAGGCCTAAGAAGTGTTCCCCGTGTCCTCAATGACCGAGGGCTTCTAGTTTCACTTCACCAGAAGCAGGATAAGCACCATGATTGGTTGAAGCGCCAGATGCAAAGTCTTCTCAGTGACGTGAATCGCATTCGCAACTTGGCTACTAAGAACTCCTTCATTGCTCATATAGTCTGTCGGCGGTCCTAGAAGAGCCTCATATTGCTCTGCTCTGAAGATGATCTTCAAGCAGATGGCTTCACCGAGCGCTTCAGGTTTGACTCCAGGCCTCCACAATCTGCGACTTGGCGTCCGACTCCCTCAATTTAACACTCTGAGTATTCATCTTCGGCTGCAACTGTTGTTGCTCGTGTCATTGATGAAGAAGACGATGCCACTTCTCCAGCAATCGCTTCACTGCATCACGACTCTGCGTTAGGCCCTTCTACACCGCCCAACACCAACGTCGACCCAGCTGCACCAGCATCTTCACCGCCTGGGAACGCATAGATACTCTATGTCTTCAAATCTTTTTGGTCCTTACTGACAAAAGGGGGAGAAGCATATGAGTTGATATTCTTCAAGCGGGTACATATATGGGTCGGGTGCCTTATTTTTGCTAAGTTCTTACAACTCTCGTTTTGAAACATTTGGCTCTTGAGTTGTAACACTTAAACTAGATGGTCATCTGCTACATTTGTTGTTGTTTCTTCTACTTGGTTAAATATCTATCTTATGCGCATGAAGTCATTCAGCAGACGCCCATTTTTCATTATGCATATCATTATCTTCACTACATCTGTGTATGCATGATGGATAGTCTTCATAAGATTGAGGGAGACCTCCACAAAACAAAACCTGCCATGTGCCTTTGCATTCAAAAGCAAATTTCCTATATGCACATCTTCAGGGGGAGCCCTCTCAATCTACTGAAGTCAATGACCGTGTTATGTATAGTTTCACATATTTTATCCCCGTTGAAAACTTCAACCTATTTGTCATCAATCACCTAAAAGGGGGAGACTGTAAGTGCATCTAGTGCTCCCTAGTTGGTTTTGGAGTATTGACGACAAACGTGGTTGAGGGACTAACGTGTTTGTGAGAATTGCAGCATAACATAGGTAATAGTCCCTCACTGATTTGGTTTACCTTCTAGAGATGACCCCTAAAAATGTTTGAAGACATTGAAGACAGTGGTGGCTGATACATCTCCAACGTATCTATATTTTTTGATTTCTCCATGCTACTATATATGATGTTTTAGATGTTTAATGGGCTTTATCATACACTTTTATATTATTTTTGGTACTAACCTATTAACCCAAAGGCCCAGTGCAGATTGTTGTTTTTGCCTATTTTAGGGTTTCACAGAAAAGGAATATCAAACGGAGTCCAAACGGAATGAAACCTTTGCGAGAGTTATTTTTGGAACAAAATCAACACAGAAGACTTGGAGTACACGCGAGGGAACGAAGGAGGCGGCCACTAGGGTCCAGGGCACGCCCCCTCCTACAAGGCGCGCCTCCACCCTCGTGGGGCCCCTTTGGCTCCCCCGATGCCCTCCTTCCTCCTATATATACCCATGTACCCTGAAAACATCGAGGCAATAGAGAAAACCCTAATTCCACCGCCGCAACCTTCTGTTCCCATGAGATCCCATCTTGGGGCCTGTTCCGGAGCTCCGCCGGAGGGGAGATCTTCCACGGAGTGCTTCTACATCAACACCATCGCCTCACCATGAGTTGTGAGTAGTTTACCACAGACCTTCGGGTCCATAGTTAGTACCTAGATGGCTTCTTCTCTCTTTTTGGATCTCAATACCAAGTTCTCCTCGGTCTTCGAGGAGATCTATTCAATGTAATCTTTTTGCGGTGTGTTTGTCGAGATCCGATGAATTGTGGGTTTATGATCAAGATTATCTATGAGAAATATTTGGTTCTATTCTGAATTCTTTTGTGTATGATTATAATGTCCTTGCAAGTCTCTTTGAATTATCGGTTTGGTTTGGCCTACTAGATCTATAGTTCTTGCAATGGGAGAAGTGCTTGGCTTTGGGTTCAATCTTGCGGTGTCCTTTCCCAGTGACAGCAGGGGCAGCAAGGCACGTATTGTATTGTTGCCATCGAGGATAAAAAGATGGGGTTTATATCATGTTGCTTGAGTTTATTCCTCTACATCATGTCATCTTTCTTAAAGCATTACTCTGTTCTTATGAACTTAATACTCTAGATGCATGTTGGATAGCGGTCGATGTGTGGGGTAATAGTAGTAGATGCAGAATTGTTTCGGCCTACTTGTCACGGACGTGATGCCTATATATAATGATCATGCCTAGATATTCTCATAATTATTCGCTTTTCTATCAATTGCTCGACAGTAATTTGCTCACCCACCGTAGAATTCTGCTATCATGATAGAAGCCACTAGTGAAACCTATGGCCCCCGCGTCTATTCTCAACATATAAATCTACAATCTACTTTACTTTGTTGTTTCTACTTTCTGTTCTTATATCTAAATAGTTTTGCTCTAGTGGTTCACTTATATCTTTTAGAGCACGGTGGTGATTTTATTTTGTATAAATTTCTGATCTCACATGCTTCACTTATATCCTTTTGAGAGTCTTTTAGAATAGCATGGTAATGTGTTTTGGTTATAAAACTAGTCCTAATATGATAGGCATCCAAGAAGAATGTAGTAAAAACTTTCGTACAAAGTGCATTGAATATGATGAGAAGTTTGATACTTGAAGAGAGTTTTGAGATATGAGGATGGTGACATTAGAGTCATGCTAGTGGAGTAATTATGAATTTGAGAAATACTTGTGTTAAAGTTTGTGATTCCTGTAGCATGCACGTATGGTGAACCGCTGTGTGACGAAGTTAGAGCATGAGGTATTTGTTGAGTGTCATCCTTTGTGTGGAGGTCAGGGAGCGCGATGGTTAACTCCTACCAACCTCCCCCCTAGAAGCATGCGTTGATTGCTTTGTTTTTATGACTCGTAAATTTTTGCAATAAGTATATGAGTTCTTTATGACTAATGTTGAGTCCATGGATTATACGCACTCTCACCCTTCCACTATTGCTAGCCTCTCTTGTACCGCGCAACTCTCGCCGGTACCATGCACCCACCATATACATTCCTCAAAACAGCCACCATACCTACCTATCATGGCATTTCCATAGCCATTCCGAGATACATTGCCATGCAACTTTCCACCGTTTCCTTTGTTATGACACGCTTCATATTGTCATATTGTCATGCATGATCATGTCGTTGACATCGTATTTGTGGCTAGGCCACCATGCATAATTTTTCATACATGTCACTCTTGATTCATTGCACATCCCGGTAAACCGCCGAAGTCATTCATATAGAGTCATACTGTGTTCTAGTATCGAGTTGTAATGTCGAGTTGTAAATCAATATAAGTGTGATGATATTCATTATTAGAGCAATGTCCCAAAGAAAAAAAAAGAAAAAAAAAGAAGGAAAGGCCAAGAAAAGAAAGACCCAAAAAGAGAAAAAAGAAAAAAGAAAATAAAAAAAGAAAAAGAAGGGACAATGCTACTATCTTTTTCCACACTTGTGCTTCAAAGTAGCACCATGTTCTTCATGATAGAGAGTCTCTTGTTTAGTCACTTTCATATACTAGTGGGAATTTTCATTATAGAACTTGGCTTGTATATTCCACAATGGGCTTCCTTAAATACCCTAGGTCTTCGTGAGCAAGCAAGTTGGATGCACACCCACTTAGTTTCTTTTGTTGAGCTTTCATACACTTTTAGCTCTAGTGCATCTGTTGCATGGCAATCCCTACTCACTCACATTGATATCTATTGATGGGCATCTCCATAGCCTGTTGATACGCCTAGTAGATGTGAGACCATCTTCCTCCTTTTTGTCTTCTCCACAACCACCACTCTATTCCACATATAGTGCTATATCCATGGCTCACGCTCATGTATTGCATGAAAGTTGAAAGGTTTGAAATATTTGAGTATGAAAACAAGTGCTTGGCTGAAACAGGGGTTGTGCATGATATGAGTATTTTGTGTGATGAAGAGGTAGCATAGCCAGGCTATATGATTTTGTAGGGATAACTTTCTTTAGCCATGTTATTTTGAGAAGACATGATTGCTTTGTTAGTATGCTTGAAGTATTATTATTTCTTATGTCAATATAGACTTTTGTCTTGAATCTTTCGGATTTGAAAATTCATGCCACGATAAAGAGAATTACATTGAAAATTATGTTAGTTAGCATTCCACATAAAAAATTCTGTTTTTATCATTTACCTACTCGAGGACGAGCAGGAATTAAGCTTGGGGATGCTTGATACGTCCACAACGTATCTATAATTTTTTATTGCTCCATGCTATTATATATGATGTTTTGGATGTTTAATGGGCTTTATCATACACTTTTGTATTATTTTTGGGACTAACCTATTAATCCAAAGGCCCAGTGCAGATTGTTATTTTTTGCCTATTTCAGGGTTTCGCAGAAAAGGAATATCAAACGGAGTCCAAACGGAATGAAACCTTCGCGAGAGTTATTTTTGGAACAAAATCAACACAGAAGACTTGGAGTACACGTGAGGGAATGAAGGAGGCGGCCACGAGGGTCCAGGGAGTGCCCCCTCCTACAGGGCGCGCCCCCACCCTCGTGGGCCCCCTCTGGCTCCCCCGATGCCCTCATTCCTCCTATATATACCCATGTACCCTGAAAACATCGAGGCAACAGAGAAAACCCTAATTCCACCGCCGCAACCTTCTGTTCCCGTGAGATCCCATCTTGGAGCCTGTTCTGGAGCTCCGCCGGAGGGGGATCTTCCACGGAGTGCTTCTACATCAACACCATTGCCTCACCATGAGTTGTGAGTAGTTTACCACAGACCTTCGGGTCCATAGTTAGTACCTTGATGGCTTGTTCTCTCTTTCTGGATCTCAATACCAAGTTCTCATCGGTACTCGAGGAGATCTTTTTGATGTAATATTTTTGCGGTGTGTTTGTTGAGATCTGATGAATTGTGGATTTATGATCAAGATTATCTATGAGAAATATTTGGTTCTTTTCTAAATTCTTTTATGTATGATTATAATGTCCTTGCAAGTCTCTTTGAATTATCGGTTTGGTTTGGCCTACTAGATCTATAGTTCTTGCAATGGGAGAAGTGCTTGGATTAGGGTTCAATCTTGCGGTGTCCTTTCCCAGTGACAGCAGGGGAAGCAAGGCACGTATTGTATTGTTGCCATCGAGGATAAAAAGATGGGGTTTATATCATATTGCTTGAGTTTATCCCTCTACATCATGTCATCTTGCTTAAAGCATTACTCTGTTCTTATGAACATAATACTCTAGATGCATGCTGGATAGCGGTCTGTGTGGAGTAATATTAGTAGATGCAGAATCATTTCGGTCTACTTGTCACAGACGTGATGCCTATATATAACGATCATGCCTAGATATTCTCATATTATTCGCTTTTCTATCAATTGCTCGACAGTAATTTGTTCACCCACCGTAGAATTCTGCTATCATGAGAGAAGTCACTAGTGAAACCTATGGCCCCCGAGTCTATTCTCAACATATAAATCTACAATCTACTTTACTTTTTTGTTTTTACTTTCTGTTCTTATATCCAAAAATATCAAACTATCCTATCTATTAGATCTCACTTTCGTAAGTGACCATAAAGGGATTGACAACCCCTTATCGCGTTGGCTGCGAAGTTCTTATTTGTTTGTGGAGGTGTGAGGGACTCGCGCGTGGTCTTCTACTGGATTGATAGCTTGGTTCTCAAAAACGGAGGGAAATACTTACGCTACTGTGCTGCATCACCCTTTCCTCTTCGAGGGAATACAGCGCAATCTCGAGAAGTAGCAGTGGCTTGTGAAGACATTCACTTGAAGATAATGACCTATGAAGACATTCAATGAAGACTATAGAATGCAAAGACATAGTTTCTTTCGTAGTTCTTTTTCTTCTTTATTGAGTCATAGGAACCACCGCACTGTTAAGTGGGGTCCAAGTGAAACATAGTGAGAGACTAATGTGATTCTCAACCAAAATCCTAGAGAGCAAACCTTATCCAGAGTTGGATAAGTCAGCTTTGCTTGGAGCTCAATCTAAGTTGTCACGTGTGTTCAAAATCCGACCGTTGGACACGTGTCAGTTCCTTAGTGACCAAGGGTCATTTCGGACATATCATGTCGGGTTGCCTCCTGGCTATAAATAGCCCACCCCCTACACCATAAATTGGTGGCTGCTCAGAGTTAGTGCACGACTTTTATCGTTTGAGAGCAACCCACCTCCAAAGCCTTTGAGAGAAAAGATTGATGGGCCTCGAACCCCTTGTTGGATTACCCCAAGTGGAAGGTGTAAGATGCAGTAAGTAGAAGTGTTTTCCCCTAGCAAAGATGCCAAGGATCGAATCCCCAGAGACTCTTAGGTTCAACAGGTAGGTGTCAACTGCTAACGGCGCAATTAGCAATCAACGTGGACCTGCACACAGATACAAATAACTTTGCTCCCAACGAGTACAGAGAGGTTGTCAATCTCTCCGGCCTTGCAGTTCACAAAGGGTTAAAAGCAATATGATAGTAGTGATAGATAGTGTTTTGCAATGGTAAGTAAAATAGCGGAAAGTAAAATAGTGTATGTGATCAATGATGGTAATAAGGACCGGAGTCACATGATGTTCACTAGTGATGTCTCTCTCCCAAAAGACGATAATAGAGCTATGTGAGGTAAACAAATTACAGCTGGGCAATTGACAGGACCACGAAGGCAAACCAATGCTGATTACATTGCAAGAAAGGTTGAGGTTCAAAGCATGGGCGGTACGCCAAAGTAAGTAGACCGAAATCCATCAATATCTACTACTAATCATCCACCTTGAGATATCTATCCAGAACATCTCGCTGGTATTAAGTTGCGAGTCCCACCCATAGTGTAAACTCAATGCAACAGACAACTGCATTAAAAGAACTTTGCGTAAAGTAAACAATCCTTGCACCCGCGGGCACAAGCACCGTTGTTTTCCCCCTTGTGGCAACATCACATCCCCTAGACTCATGTTTCTCTCACTCAAGCTAGTCATCGAGGGGCATGAACCCACAATCGAGCATAACGTTCCCTCTTGGAGTCACTACCTACTACTTGGCCAAAGCAATAAATAACAACGGAGAACATGCAAGAATTACTTATGAACTAAAATATAAAAGAGGTGAATCAAATATATTACTCAAGATCAATCTGAACATAATCTCATAATCCATCGGATCCCAGCAAACTCAACATAGCAACAGCATAAGGATTACATAGGTGCCTCAATCATGTAGGGCAGCTCACGAGGACTAATTAGTGAAGCACAAGAACGGGAGGAGAACATCACATAGCTACTGGTCATGGACTCATGGTCCAAGGGAGACTACTCACGAGTCATCCGGGAGGCGTCCATGGTGGTGGAGAAGCTCCCGGTGGTGATCCTCCCCTCCGGCAGGGTGCCGGGAAGAGTTCTCCTGGTGCTCCCGATCTTGGAAGCAGCGGCGGCGGCGGAACAGAGATGGGATCGCGAAAAAAAGTCTTGTTTCAAGGGTTACGGGGGACCCTTTAAATATCTGCCAAAGTAGGGCATCGGGGGGCTCTCGGGGGGCCGAGGCGCCCCCCCGGCGCGGCCCAGGGGGGGCGCGACCATAGGGCGCCTGGAGCCCCTGTGCCCCCCCCCCCCAGGCTCCCCTTCGGAAGTAGTGTTGTTTCCGATACGCTGATTTTTTATATATTTTTTCTGGATTTTTCTGGGCAGTTCTCGAAACGTGAAAACCTGAAATACAAAAACAGCCGAAAACAGAAACTGGCACTGGGGTGCACTGGATTAGTAAGTTAGTCCAAATATGATCAAAAGTGTATGGAAGTGTATGAATATCATAGCAATATCACCCAAAAGTGGCATGGAGCAAGCAGAAATTATAGATACGTTTTGGATGTATCAACATCCCCAAGCTTAATTCCTGCTCGTCCTCGAGTAGGTAAATGATAAAAAGAATAATTTCTGTGGTGACATGCTATTAACCATATTGGACTTTCTCATAGTCATATGACAAAAGCTTACTAAGACAATGATTCTAAAGTAACTAAGTTGTCTCAAGAGAAAATCACAAATGACTGAAAGTTTCACAGTATGAAACTAAAACATCAAAAAGATTTGCAATGAACATGATGTGCAAATATGATCAAGTGATATCTAGCTTGCCCCCTTTAGTGATGCAAAACATAAATGCAAGGGCACCTTCAAGGTTTAAGTGATGACTAGATACAATCATTTCAGAATAAACGATATCACAATCATGCAAAAGACAATGCTACTTTGGGACAATGCACATTACACTCAGAATGACAATCATGCTCTCAGTAGTTGGTGCTTAAAGTGCTAGAGCTATTTATTATGAAACATGGAAGCAATTGTGTCAACGGTAGTAGTACTTCATATGTGTCATGTATAAAACATCTTATAAGTTGCAAGCCTCATGCATCGAATACCAATAGTGCTCGCTCCTTGTCCTAATTAGCTTGGATCCCCATGGGTTATCATTGCATTGCATATGTTTTTACCAAGTGTCACAAAGGGGTACCTCTATGCCACCTGTACAAAGGTCCAAGGAGATAGATCGCATTTGATTTCTCGTTTTTGATAAATCTCAACTTGAGGACATCCATACCGGGACAACATAGAAAATAGATGATGGACTCCTCTTTAATGCATAAGCATATTCTCATGAGAGATTGAGGATTAAGGTCTAAGCTAAAACTTCCACCATGAGGCATGGCTTTGGTTGGCGGCCCAATGTTCTTCTCTAACAATATGCATATTAATTCAACCCACGGTAAATCACCCTTACTTCAGACAAGACGAACATGCATAGCAACTCACATGATATTCAACAAAAGTGTGACAGTTGATGGCATCCCCAGAAACATGGTTACCGCTCAGCAAGCAACTCATAAGAAATAAGATACATAAGCAACATATTCTTTACCACAATAGTTTTTAGGCTACTTTCCCATGAGCTATGTATTGCATGGTTAATTTGCTTAGTGCAGGTGGAGGTTAGCAAAAGACTGGGAGCGACCAACTAAGAGAGCAATGATGGTCATAATCATGCAGAGCGACAAAGCAATATTGAATCAGGCATGGTAGTTATATCGCTACTTAGAAACAAAAGATCATCAAGGCTTGACATACTTTCTTTACAGTCTTGAATATGCGTGAGCATACGCCAAGTCAATCAAAATAAATTCTCGAAGGAAGATATTACCAAACCATACCACATCATAGGCAAACAAACCAAGTTGGTACTCCAATGACACATTGGGAACCCCCTAGCTATTTGAGATTAACCATAAGAAAACCTAAACTACTAAGCATCATCATGAAAGTAGCATCTTTATCATAGACACATTAACCAATGCAACGGAAGCAAACTCTCTTAATAAGGTGAGCATGGTAATTAAAAAGAGTTCAAGCAACCAACTTGTCGGGGGAAACTGTCCGCCACGAACACCTATGGGACCGGAGCCCCTTGCTTGTGCGGTAAGAGGGCGGAGGGAGCACGAAGAGCAGATCGTGGAGATCACGCAGGCAGTTTACCCAGGTTCGGGCCGCGATGGACGCGTAAAACCCTACTCCTGCTTAGTTTGTATTGAGTTGGAGAGCTCGGGAGCTTGAAGAACTAGCTACACCGAGCGAGTGAGCGATCTAGGTTCCGAACCCCCCCCCCCCCTACGTTGTGCATGGGCCTCCTTTTATAGTGCAAGGGGTCACCGACAGGTGTCAACGTAGGAGAGAGGGTAAAAACGTAAAAGAGGTGGTAGTTGTAACAGTGCGGGAATAGTGGAGCTACAGTGTATGAACAGTGGTCGCTACCTACTTTGACAGTGGGGGACAAGAGCATTTAATGCCCGTCGCCGTCGACCCCAAAAGCGCCCGCCCTTGCGTCTCCGTTTGCCACGGCGATGGCTCCACCACCGTGGAGTGCCACCGTGTCCCCCAGGCTGCACAGCCATCCGCCACGCGTCCCTGGAATGGCCCCAGCGCGACGCGTGGTTCGATGAGCTGGAGCGCGGACACACAGCACAACTCTCCCCGGCAAGCACCTTGCCGGGGTCTTGACCTTGCCGGGCCCGGGATCTTGCCGGGCTCTGAAGCTTGTCGCTCCCCGGGCCCTGCCGGGGCGCATGCAGCGCCGAGGCATGTCCTCTGTAATGGAATCTTCTAGTCTTCCTGGCAAGCTCCTCTTGCCAGGGCCTTGCGTGAGTGAGGTAACCTTGAGCCTGGAATGGCCTTCCCGGCAAGCTCCACTTGCCGGGGTCTCGATCCTCTGTCTTGTATACTTTGTTTTTGAATGGTTTTGTATGGAGCAGGAAGGTCTCCGGCGAGCGCGTGGTAAGCCCTGCCGCGGGAAGCTGCTACTGTCCGTGCACAAGTTGGGGTACTGAGGTACCCCTACCTTAGTACACCGACAGGAGCCCCCGGGCCTGGGCCACACACGGTGCCGAGCGCTGTTGGGCCAGGCCCAAAACAGTGCACGGACACACGCGGCCCACGGCGCGCCGAATCCACTTCCGCATCCGCCGCGTCCCCCCGTAACGGCACGCGTCGATTGCGGCGTCGTGGGATGGGACGTGGCCACGTTCTTTTAATGGGAAGAGCGAAACGCCCCCCACTTCCCCATAAAAACAGAGGAAGCAGGAGCGGTTCCCCTCCTACGCCTTCATTGCCTCTTCTTCCATCTCCAGAGATCCCCTCTTGCGCTCCGCCTCCACACCTCCGCCGTCGCATCCCGCATCTGCGGCGCCACCGGACTCTTCGTTCCCCTTCCCTCGCCGCTTCCGCCATGGCCCCAAAGACCGAGAAGGCGAAGGCGGAGAAGACCAAGAAGGAGAAATCGGAGCAAGCGGCGAGGCTTACCTTGTTGCGGAAGCGGAACCTCGTCTTCTCGCCGAGGCTCAGCGCGCGGGAGCTCTGGAACAAGTATTACTTGTTCTGGGCCAAGAAGACCAAGGCGCATCCCCGCACCCGAGCCTATCCGGCCGCTGCCAAGGACAACTACCCCGGCGGGTACTATTTCTTCGCAGCTTTCTTCCACTGCGGTCTCTGTCCTCCTTTTTCTGATTTCTTCTGCGACATAATGCACACCTACGGCCTCCATCTTCTCGACTTCACCCCCAACGCCATCCTCACGATGGCGGTTTTCGCACATATGTGCGAAAACTATATTGGGATATACCCAAACGTAGCACTGTTTAGGCATTTCTTCACCCCTAGAGTAGAAGCCGGCGCTCCCCTCTCCGGAGGGATATCTTGGGTTTTTCGTCTGAACAAGAAGGAGTCCTACTTGCCGGGGGAGCTCCGCGGCAAGTGGGAGGAGTGGCGTGCAGACTGGTGTTGGATCGTCGAGGACCAGCCGCAATCTTTCACCGCGCCGCGCACAACACCTATCGTGCGCGGCAGGGACTGGAGCGAGCTGGATTCGGACGACAGCAAGCTCGACGTCGCCCTCATCAGGATTCTTCGTCTCCGGGTACCAAGGTTGTCTATCGGAGAAGTGGGCACAGATTTCCTCCGCCGCCGCATCGCCCCCCTTCAAGATAGGAAGAGGCCAGCCTGGGATTACGGCAACTCGGCGGACATAATGAGGCTGCGCCCCGGGCTCAACTTCAACTTCACGTCGCTGGAGCTGAAGGGGATGGTCCGAGAACTATTTAAGCATGACCCGGCCCACCCAGAGTGGTTCAGGGGTCCCCGGGGAGTGGTGCCTCTCAGCAACAGCACGGCCCGGGATTCCCTTCGCGCCATGATGCCCGCGTGTGACTCGCACGGCGTCGACCGCACGTGGATTCCGCCCAAGCCAGACGTCGTCTTGAACTTCTTCGACAACCTGGTGGAGGTGGCGAAGAACAAGAACGAGGTCCGGGAGCTGACACGGGACACCACCGACCAGGAGATAGCGTACATAGCTTCTCGGGTTGAAGAGGCCGCCGCAGCCGCAGCGGCAGGGGAATTCGGCTTCTCGCCCGAGGAGGCAGAGGCTGCGGAAGCGTCCTGCCAAGCAGAGGAGGCGGAGATCCGTAGACTGTTGAAGCTTCCTCCTGACGAGCTCGCCGGGGTCCCTTCCCTGAGGCACTCCGGGATCCTGGGAATCTTGACCGAGGCCGCGGCGAGAAGCAACGCCGCCGGAGGAAACAGAGGCGCCGCAGGGAGCGGAGGCGACGGAGGGAGCGGAGGCGCCGGAGGGAAAGAGGCCACAGTGCAGGGCGCTGGGCCCAGCGAGCCTGCCGAGGAGGAGGAGGAGGAGGAGGACGCCGGGGCCGACGAGGGCTCCGACGGGTCCCTTGGGCTCTACGCCGACGACATCTCCTCGTCGTCGGAGACCTCCCCGCCCCGGGCAAGCCCTAGGCGTTCTCCGCTGAAGCGTCTCCGCAAGACGGCGACGGGGGCGAGGGCGCAGGCGCCCCGGCAACAACCAACCCGCCGGGCAGGGCGAGCTTCCCGGGGGAGTCAAGCTGCGACGGGGGCGTCCGGCGCACCAGCCACGGCGGATGCGGCCCGCACGCAGGCCACGGCAGAGGCACCCCGCAAGCAGGCCACAGCAGAGGCGCCCCGCAAGCAGGCCACAGCAGAGGCGCCCCGCAAGTCAGCGCCGAGCGGAAGGGAGTCTTCACAGAGCGGAGCGGCGGCTCCGCCCGCTCCCCGGGCCCCGGCTACCACAGGGGCTGGGTCTTCGCAGCCCCCAGCCCCAGGGACCGCCAAGCGCCCGAGGGAATCTTCGCCTCCTGCTCCCCGCGCGGACGCGCCTCAGGTGGAGTTTGACTTCTCCGCCTTGAGCGACGACGACGACGAGGATGAACAGGAGTAAGAACTTGAAATCTTGCATCTTCTTAAATTTCGTCTTGATTATTGTAGATTCTGATCTTGCTTCTTGTTTTAACTTCAGGACCTTGGCGGAGCGAGTGGCGAAGGAGGCCAAGGTGCCTGTAGTCGAGGTCGCGGACGACTCACCTGCTGCGGCGACAGGGGACGTGCCGGAGCCGAGCCTGCCGGACCCGAGCGCTGCTCCGAGGAGCAGCCCTCAGCGCAGCCCCCAGCGTAAGTCTGGGTTCCATACTTCCGCTCGTTGGGCGCACTTGAAGATTTTGTCTTGTGCTAATATCCTGATGCTTGTGTCTTGTTTTGATTGTCTTGTGCAGAGGTGGAGCCGCAAGCCCAGGAGCGTCCGGAGGTCGCTCCCGAGGAGCCGCGGGCCCCGCCGTCCCCGCCAAGGCCGAACTCCCCGGCAAGGGAGAGCGCTCCGCCAAGGGCGGATACTCCGCCAAGGGCGAGTACCCCGCCAAGGGCGAGCAGCCCGGCGAGGGCGGCTACTCCGCCAAGGCAGAGCTCCCCGGCGAGGGAGCCCGCCGCTGACGACGTCCGCCAAGGTAAGTTCCGTAACTTTGTCTTCTTGGACTCGTCGCTTTTTGGATATTTGCTTGAACTTCTTTTGCTTTTTCTTCTTCTTCTAGATCCTCCTCCCCCCGAGCAGATGGAGACAGAAGTCATCGTCATCGAGGAGGAGGGCGCGCAGGGCGGCGGCGGCGACGCCCCTGTCGCTGAAGACACGGCGGGAGCCGCCGAGCCGGCTGCGGAGGAGACCGCTCCGGCTGCAGATGCAGCGGCCGGGGAGGGGGACGGCGGCCAAACTGCCGGCCCGGAGGCGGCAGGAGCGTCGAGCGCTGCGCCGGCCGCCGGCCCCTCCACCGAGAAGGAGCCATCCGCCTACTACCTTGAGGCCCCCAACGGCGTCTACATCCAGGTGCCGTGGGGTTCTTCATCGCGAGCCCCCGCGGAGGGCGAGGCCTTTGATGGGGAGGTCCTCGCCACCGCGGGCCTGAAGATCGTCGAGGCGCCCGGCGGAAGCGAAGGGCCCGAGGAGGAGAAGCTGCTTCACCAGCTCCTGGCCCTTTACCGGGCCACGCAGGCGAAGCTTGCTTCCCGGGAGGCCCTTGCCGCCAAGGCCGTCGCTGAGATGGAGAAGCGCGCGGCGGAGCTCCGCGCCGCCAACCAGGCTGCCCTCCGCGAGGTGGCGGAGGAGCGCGAGAGGCTCGCCGGGGAGTACCAGGAATGGTTGCTGGAGAAGGCCGAGGCCGAAGAGCAGCAGCGGCTCGCCGGGGAGGAGCTGTCCCGGCGAGAAGGGGAGCTGACCCAGCGGAAAGTCAACCTCGACTCCCAGGAGGAAGACCTTGCCGCTCGGGAACAGGCCCTTGGCGGAGAGCTGAAGGAGGCGAAAGCCGCCGCGGCTGCCGCGGAGACCGCCAAGGAGGAGCTTGCCGCCAAGGTCACACAACTGGAGGAGTCATTGAAGGCGAGCGTGGAGAGGGTCGCCGCGCTCAACACAGAGCGCGAGAAGGACGCCCACACCAACTCCGAACTCCAGGTGCGTCTCTCTAAGCAAGGCGACGAGCTGAAGGCCGCCAAGGACTCCATCGAGGATCTGGAGCTGAAGGTCTCCACGTTGAAGGACTCGCTCGACGCCGTCCGGGCCCGGGAAACCAAGCTGAAGGAAGAGCTCCGCAAGGAGCGAGGCTTGGTGGCGAGCGCCAACACTGCGGCCGAGAACTTCCGCCGTACCGTCGAGGTGTGGACCGAGGACCTGGTGTCTTCTGCATCCAACCTCGACCAGGAGCTGCTGGCGCTGAAGTTGGAGCACCTCATCTACTCTCCGGACCCAAACCTCCCTCACAGCGCCAAGCTCAGCCTCTTCTTCAGGGGGATCGCGCCGGCCCTTGCAGATCTTCGGAAGAAGATCCCCGCGCAACTGGCCGAGGAGTCGCGCCGGCTCTGCACGGGAACCTTGGAGCGTGTGCTGACGAAGATTGTATACCGCAATCCCGGCATAAACCTCACCAACGTTCTCCGCAGCTTGCCGGCCGACGCGAACATGGAGGCGCTGAAGGAGCAGGTCGCCCACATCATCGCCAAAGTGAACAAGATCTCCAGGATTGAGGGCGACCGCGTAGATTAGGCTTCCTTTATCTTTATCTCTTTTTGTTACTGCATAGGATGTTATGAACTCATTAATCACTGCGACAAGTTATCCCTTGTAATATATTTATCTTATTTTAATCAATCAGTGCAATGTTATCTTCCTTGTCTTGGTCATCTACTTTGCATGTTTTTCACCCTACGCTCCCGGGGAGCTTGCCGGCAAGGGGCCTTTGCCGCGAGCGCTGAGTGCTGGACTCCGAGCAGCCTGCTGGCTAAGGTCTTACCGGCAAGCAACCTTGCCGCAGCTAGTCGCAACGTACTTAGCTTGCTGAGCGAACTCGAAAACGAAGTAAGGGCGCGACACTTGTCGCAGCTCACTTAAATCGTTGAGCGTACTCGGAAACAAGACAAGGGTGCGGCTAGCTACGGGTAGGTTCCTCCGCGCACAGGTTTTCCATACAAAGTGTGATCGTTCAAGGAAGACAACTTAAAAATTAAAAATTTGAACTGATCAAATTCTAATAACTTAGCTTTCATATATCGATTGCTTCTCGGCAAGGCTTCTCTTCTTTGAATAGCACTTGGGTCCTCTTCCATCTCCTTCCCCCCCGGCAAACTTGTGCGCGAGGAACATTCCATCTGCTTGAGAGGCAAGGAAAAAGAAGAGAGAAACAAGTATATGGCCTTTCGGCATGCTAATGCTTACCGGGTGCGTATGTTGCACAAGATGCCAAACAACACATGCAAATAGCAAAGAAAAGCATGCAAAAGGAAAATAACGCAAAACACAAATACTTTACTGATGCACGGGGTCTGCGCCCGGCTTTGTACAAAGGGTTACATGCAGCAGCGGCAAAGCTTGTACAAAAGGTGGTTGCCGGAGCGGATCACGGCAACCGCGCCTTATGGGTGAAACTTGCGAAGATGCTCTATGTTCCAGGAGTTGCTCACCGGTAAGCCTTCTTCGGTCTCAAGGCGGACAGCGCCAGGCCTTGTGACTTGTCTCACCCGATAAGGGCCTTCCCACTTCGGCGTCAACTTGTTGGAATTCTTGGCGGACTGAACACGCCGAAGAACAAGGTCGCCTTCCTCGAGACTCCTGGCCTTGACCTTGCGGCTATGGTAGCGACGCAAGGCTTGCTGGTATCGAGCAGCTCGTACAGCAGCCTGGAGACGTTCCTCCTCGAGGAGCAATGCATCATCTTGTCGCAGTAGCTCTTGCTCGAGCTCATCATAAGCGAGCACTCGAGGAGATCCGTATACGAGTTCCGTGGGGAGAACTGCCTCCGTTCCATAGACTAGAGCAAAGGGTGTCTGTCCGGTGGCTTGACTTGGTGTCGTTCTGATTGACCAAAGAGCCGCCGGTAGCTCCTCTATCCAATTTCTTCCGCACTTGCGCAGCCTGTCAAAGGTCCTTGTCTTGAGTCCGCGCAGCACTTCAGCATTGGCCCTCTCCGCTTGACCGTTGCTCCTCGGGTGAGCAACAGAAGCGAAACAAACCTTGGCGCCAAGGTCTTGGACGTACTGCATGAAGGTGCGACTAGTAAATTGTGTACCGTTGTCGGTGATGATCCTGTTGGGGATTCCGAAACGGTAAACAATTGACCTGAAGAACCTGACTGCTGACTGTGCTGTCACCTTTCTCACCGGCTCCACTTCTGGCCACTTTGTGAACTTGTCGATTGCAACGTACAAGTACTCAAAGCCCCCGACGGCTCGGGGGAAGGGGCCGAGGATATCGAGCCCCCAGACCGAGAAGGGCCAGGACAAAGGAATTGTTTGGAGAGCTTGAGCTGGCTGATGAATCTGCTTTGCATGGAACTGGCATGCTTCACACTTGGTTACTAGTGCAGTTGTATCTTGGAGGGCTTCTTGCCAAAAGAACCCTTGCCGGAAAGCTTTCCCGGCAAGCGCCCTTGCGCCAATGTGGTGGCCGCATATGCCTCCGTGTATTTCTGCCAATAGCTTCTGTCCATCTTCCCTGGAGATGCACCTCAGTCTGACACCATTGAGCCTTCTTCTGTACAGCTTGTTATCCACGAACTGGTACATACTTGACTGCCTGGTTATCTTCTCTATTTCTTCTGGGTCGTCGGGAAGTTCTCCAGTTTGCAGAAAACGGACGATCTGCTGTGCCCATGCCGGAGCCTGAGGCTCAACGGCAAGGACTAAAGGCATGAGGGCCGCTGCGGGGACCCCAGCTTCTACGGCAAGAACCTCCGGTTCCGCCGGAGCTGATGATCCCCCAGCAAGTTCGCCGGGGCGAGGCTTGTCGGGAACACCTGCTTCAACTGCACAGATCCTCGGATCTACAGGAGCAGACTGTCCCTCAGCGTTCTGGTCGTTGATCTTGGGGACCTTGGCGGCGGTTTCAGGAAGATCCGCCGGCAGGTAGTCGCCGGAGACCAACTTTCTCTTCTTGGACTGCCCAATTGATGGTGTAACGGATGGTTGAGTCAGCTTGAGCAAGAAGGTCCCTGGTTCCACAGGTAACTTCATCGAAGCACACTTTGAAAGGCCATCTGCAATGTCATTCTGAGCTCTCGGGACGTGCTCCATCTGCAGACCTTCAAAGTGCTCTTCAAGCTTCCTCACTTCATCTACATAAGCTTCCATCAAAGGGCTCTGGTAGTTTTTGTTAACTTGCCGGACCACCAACTGAGAATCTCCTCGCACAATCAGCTTTCTGATCCCAAGTTCGGCCGCAATCCTGAGGCCGGCAAGCAAGCCTTCATATTCAGCAGTGTTGTTTGTCGCTTGCTCCCTGGGAAAGTGCATCTGGATAACATACTTGAGGTGCTCTCCGGTGGGCGCGATGAGTACCACGCCAGCACCGGCGCCTTGCAGCGAGAAGGCACCATCAAAATACATTACCCATTCACTTGTCGCTTCTTGTACGGGTGCACTTGTTTCTTGGACTTCCTCATCGGGCGTTGGGGTCCACTCAGCTATGAATTCTACCAAAGCTCGGCTCTGTATGGTTGAAGTACTTTCAAACTTGAGTCCAAAGCTCGACAGCTGCAGTGCCCACTCAACGATCCTGCCTGTTGCTTCTGGGTTGTGCAATATCCTCTTCAGCGGAAAGCGAGTGACCACTGTTATCTCATGTGCCTGGAAGTAATGGCGCAGCTTTCTCGAGGCCATGAGGAGGCCGAAAAGCAACTTTTGCACACCAGAGTATCTTGATCTAGCCCCCTGGAGAAAGGAACTTACAAAATACACTGGGCGCTGCACCATCTTCTTCCGCACTTCTTCCTGTTCCTGCGCAGAGTTGTCCTTGTCGGGTCCAGAGCTTGCCGGAGCAGCCCCCTGCTTGTCGCTGGATTCGCTTGCCGGTGGCGTAGACTCCTCGTCGGCCTCCCTCTCCGCTACTAACGCAGCACTAACCACCTGGTTGGTTGCTGCTAGGTATAGCAACAACTTTTCCTGTGGTCTAGGTGCGACAAGTATTGGAGTGGAGGATAGGTACCGTTTCAAATCTTGCAGCGCTGCCTCCGCTTCCGGAGTCCACTTCATGGGAACCGCCTTCTTCAGGATTTTGAAGAAAGGTAGGGCGCGTTCTGCAGACTTCGAAATGAACCTACTGAGGGCAGCCACACACCCTGCAAGCCTTCTGACATCCTTGACGCGCTTTGGGGCCTCGATTTGCTCAATGGCTTTAATCTTGTCGGGGTTGGCTTCAATCCCTCTCTGTGACACAAAGAACCCGAGAAGCTTGCCGGAGGGGACTCCAAAGACGCACTTCTCGGGGTTCAACTTGAGTTGTATCCTGCGCAGGTTCTGAAATGTTTCTTCCAAATCTTGGACCAGGGTTTCCTTGCTCTTACTCTTCACCACGATGTCATCCATGTAAGCCTCTACATTTCTGTGGATCTGTGGCTCGAAAGCAGCGTGCACTACCCTTGCAAATGTTGATCCTGCATTCTTCAGTCCAAATGGCATGCGTATGAAGCAATAAGTGCCACATGGAGTGATAAATGCAGTCTTCTCTTCGTCTTCCTTGGCCATAAAAATCTGATGGTAGCCTGAATATGCATCAAGAAAAGAGAGTAGCTCACATCCGGCAGTGGAGTCAACGATCTGGTCAATGCACGGCAAAGGGAATGGATCCTTGGGACATGCTTTATTCACATCGGTGAAGTCTATACACAGTCTCCACTTCCCGTTGGCCTTGCGCACGACGACTGGGTTTGCTAACCACGTCGGATGGATCACACCTCTAACTAGGCCTGCTGCCTCTAGCTTCTTGATCTCTTCGTTGATGAATTCTTGGCGCTCCACGGCTTGCTTCCTCACTTTCTGCTTGACGGGCCGCGCATGAGGACAAACAGCAAGCTTGTGCTCAATTACCTTCCTGGGAACACCGGGGATGTCAGATGGTTGCCAGGCAAACACATCGACATTCGCCCGCAGGAAGGCAACGAGCGCGCTTTCCTATTTGCTGTCGAGCGTGGCACTGATGGTGAAGGTACCACCAGTGTCGTCCTCCTTGGCGGACACCTTCTTGGTTGCCGGAGGAGCGGCCATCCCCTTCTTACACTTGCCGGTGGAGCTCGATGGAACGTCCTCGACGGCAGCGCAGCACTCCGAAGAGGTGCGGTTGCCGGAGTGGGCCCCAGAGCACTTACCGGACTTGGTCTTGGTCTTCTTCCCCTCGGGAGCTTCAGCGGCAAGTGTATCCTTTTCTGCTGCGGCTGCTGCGTCCCGGTAGATCTTGTCGGCGCAGACAAGCGCATCTTTCTTGTCGCCATGGACAGTGATGACGCTTATCGGCCCCGGCATCTTGAGCACGTTGTAGGCGTAGTGGGAAGCCGCCATGAACTTGGCGAGGGCAGGACGGCCGAGTATTCCATTATATGGCAATGGAATATCGGCGACGTCGAATGTGATGCGCTCAGTTCTGAAGTTGAGCTCCCCGCCAAAGGTCACCGGCAGAGTTATCTTCCCCTTGGGCTTGCTCCTCCCCGGGTTGATTCCTTGGAAAGAACCGGTCTCTTCGAGCTCGCCATCTGGGATCTGGAGTTTCTTGATCACAGCAGAGGAGATCAAGTTCAGCCCGGCCCCGCCGTCAACCAACATTTTGGTGACCTTGAGGTTGCGGATGGTGGGTGAAACCAGCATCGGCAAGCACCCGACCGCAGTGGTGCGGTCAGGGTGATCCTCAAGGTCGAAAATGATGGGCGTGCTGGACCATTTGAGGAGCCTGCGCGACTCCATGGGCGGCTCTGCTGCGTTCACCTCGCGCACCCACTGCTTGAGCTGGCGGTGGGAGGTGTGCAGAGAGGCGCCACCGTCGACGCACAGGACCTCCGTGGCCTTCTGGAACTCCTGCTCGCTGTTATCTTCATCCTCCATGTCTTCGTCGTCGTCTTCTTCATCTTTGTCGCGGCCCCGGGGGGGTCGGTCACCTTGCCGCTGCCTGGCTTTGCCGCGGCGTCCTCCCCGGCCATTGAATGGCCGCTTCTTGCTTGGTTCTCCCCCGCCACCTTGGGCCTTCTCCTTGTCGCGCCTCTCGTACTCAGCTTTCTGCTGCTCGACGAGGTACTCGACGCGTTTGCAGTTGGAGAGGTCGTGGCCCTTGGTGCGGTGGATTTTGCAGTATTACTTGTCGGAGCCGTCCTGCTTGTCGGCCGCCGCTACAGGGGCAGGCTCCTTACCGGAGCCGCCAACCTGTGTTTGCTTGGCGGGAGCCTCCTTGCCGGACTTCTCGACGGCAAGCACTTCTTTCTTGTTTTTCCTTCTGTTGTTTCGCCGCCGGCTCTTCTTTGCCGGGGCGGCGTCGTCGCTGTCGCTTCCTCCTGCGCCAGCATCCTCCCCGGGGAGTCTCCTCCCCTCTTCTGCGCGTGCGCACTTATCAGCCAGAGCGTAGAGCTCGCTGACATCCCGAATCTTGGTCATGGCCATCTCTTCACGCATGCGGCGGTTACGCACGTTCTGGTGGAACGCGCTGATAACCGCGGCAGGGTGGACGTCGGGGATGTTGTGCTGTACACGGCTGAAGCGTTGGATGTACTTGCGCAGGGATTCTCCTTCCTTCTGGGCCAGAATGTGGAGATCGCTCTCCTGGCCGTGGGGTTTGTGGCCGCCCGTGAAGGCGCCAACAAACTGGTGGCAAAGGTCTGCCCAAGAAGAAATGGAGCCTTCCGGCAAGTGCATAAGCCACGAACAAACGTTCGGCTTAAGCACGAGCGGGAAGTAGTTTGCCAAAATCTTCTCGTCGCGCCCCCCGGCAGCCTGCACCACGATGGTGTAAATGCTGAGGAATTCCGAGGGGTGCGTCTTGCCGTCGTACTTCTCCGGTACGTCGGGCTTGAAGTTCTTCATGCTGGGCCACTGGACGCGCCACAGCTCGCGGGTAAACGCGGGGCAACCTGCCGCGTACGGCAAGTCGCCTGGTTCACCGGGCGCGCGCGCGTCGACAGCGTTCCCAGCTCTCTGGTCTGATTGTCGCCGAGCTTCTCGGCGGCGCTCGATTGTTGTCCGAGCGTCTTCTTGTCGCCGGTCGTCAAGGACCTGGCGCTGGTCCCGACGAGCCCGCGGATCCGACGACGCCGTGGAGCCGTCGTCGGCGTTGTTCCGGCGGGGCGGCGTCTTCTGCTTCCGCGGCGGGGAGTGCACGGTGGTCGCACCCCCGGCGGTCTTGTCGCCGTCGGCCTTCGTCTTCTCGATTTGCCGCGGCCGCGAGGTCGCCGGCTGCTGTGGAGAGTCGTTGTTGGCGAAGGCGATCAGGCTCTGGATGGTGGCCCTCCAGTCTTCGGCCTTGTCTGCCACTGGAGGGAAGTCGAGGAGCAGTTGCGCCCTTGCGAGCGCTTCTGCTGGAGTGGAGGGGAGCGGGGGCGAGCGGTGCGAGGAGCGGGATATGCTCGGACTTCTAACAGCGTTAGAAGGAGCAGGGTCCCGCCCCGGCGAAGGTGCCTTGCTCGTGCCTGGACGATGGCCCGGAGCGTCCCGCGAACCTCCTGTTTGCCCTTGGCCCAGCAAACGGATGCCACCTCCTGTGGCATGGCGCTGCTGGGTTGTTGTTTGCTGAGATGGACGCGGCGCGTCCACGGAGACCGAGGCTCGGTCGTCCGTCCTGTCCTTGGATTTGGTGGCGCCGCGAGTGTCCTCGCCGGCGACCACCCTTCCGACGGCGTCTCCCCCGCCCATCGTTGGTTCCGGTGGCGGCGGATGAGACGCAGACGGGCCTCCGACCTCCGAAGCCTTCTTCTTCGGGGCCATGGTGCTGTTGTTGATGAAGCTGACGAATTCGGAGAGGTTGATGAAGAATGCGCCCGCGTGAATGTCGGATCAGGTTCGCACAACCTCGACGCCCCCTACCTGGCGCGCCAAAGATGTCGGGGGAAACTGTCCGCAACGAACACCTATGGGACCGGAGCCCCTTGCTTGTGCGGTAAGAGGGCGGAGGGAGCACGAAGAGCAGATCGTGGAGATCACACAGGCAGTTTACCCAGGTTCGGGCCGCGATGGACGCGTAAAACCCTACTCCTGCTTAGTTTGTATTGAGTTGGAGAGCTCGGGAGCTTGAAGAACTAGCTACACCGAGCGAGTGAGCGATCTAGGTTCCGAACCCCCCCCCCCCCTACGTTGTGCATGGGCCTCCTTTTATAGTGCAAGGGGTCACCGACAGGTGTCAACGTAGGAGAGAGGGTAAAAACGTAAAAGAGGTGGTAGTTGTAACAGTGCGGGAATAGTGGAGCTACAGTGTATGAACAGTGGTCGCTACCTACTTTGACAGTGGGGGACAAGAGCATTTAATGCCCGTCGCCGTCGACCCCAAAAGCGCCCGCCCTTGCGTCTCCGTTTGCCACGGCGATGGCTCCACCACCGTGGAGTGCCACCGTGTCCCCCAGGCTGCACAGCCATCCGCCACGCGTCCCTGGAATGGCCCCAGCGCGACGCGTGGTTCGATGAGCTGGAGCGCGGACACACAGCACAACTCTCCCCGGCAAGCACCTTGCCGGGGTCTTGACCTTGCCGGGCCCGGGATCTTGCCGGGCTCTGAAGCTTGTCGCTCCCCGGGCCCTACCGGGGCGCATGCAGCGCCGAGGCATGTCTTCTGTAATGGAATCTTCTAGTCTTCCTGGCAAGCTCCTCTTGCCAGGGCCTTGCGTGAGTGAGGTAACCTTGAGCCTGGAACGGCCTTCCCAGCAAGCTCCACTTGCCGGGGTCTCGATCCTCTGTCTTGTATACTTTGTTTTTGAATGGTTTTGTATGGAGCAGGAAGGTCTCCGGCGAGCGCGTGGTAAGCCCTGCCGCGGGAAGCTGCTACTGTCCGTGCACAAGTTGGGGTACTGAGGTACCCCTACCTTAGTACACCGACACAACTAAATAGAAGCTCTTGGAAAGATAAGCATGAATACTAAGAGCAGAGCACGATAGTAGCTATTAAAAGATAAAGAACACACACAGCATAGATAGACATGAAAATTCTATGTAATGTTCTAGGTAGAGGTGGAGCGTGTTTCTCTCCCACATAAAGGAATGCTGGGTTCCGACTCGTTATGAAAAACTAAAAAGAAAACTAAAAGCAAGACGCTCCAAGCATAGCACATAACACATGAAGTGATAAAAATATAGCGGAACGAAAGACGAACTGATAATGTTGATGGAGAAGGGGATGCACGGGGGGCATCCCCAAGCTTAGATGCTTGAGTCTCCTTGAATATTTCTTGGGGGTGCACGGGGGCATCCCCAAGCTTGAGCGCTTGACACTCCTGAATCTTTTTATCATCTTCCCTCGCACACTTGAAAACTCCCTTCATACATAACTCATTCATAATCTGATTAGCGAGGTTAGTACCCTTAATAAAATAATTATACCTTGCTGGAAATAAGGATATTCTTGAAGTTCTACTGTTTCTCAAGATTGCAAAAAGGTTTTCGCAAAGAAAAAACAAGTTCTTAATTTGCAAAGTGAAGGTAAGGCAAAACAGGACAGAATCTGTGAAAAACAGAACAGCAGGCAGTAATTGGCCTGTTCGGGATACTTCTGCAACTCAAATCAAAAAACTCAGAACTGAAGCACGAAAGACAATTATATAGAGAACGCTGTCGAAAAAATTCAGACCAAAAAGATGATATGGTGATTTTATACGAATTTTTCTATCCAAGGACAGAATCTGTTTCCTGGACAGCACCTCACAACTTTTGAACTTTCTAGCAATCAGAGGCTATACTTGGCACAAATATGAAAAGTAAAGATACAATGATGATGCTACAGCAGTAAACAACATCAAGACACAGCAAAAGCAAAAAAATTATTCATGTGGGCTGCCTCCCAAAAGCGCTTTCTTTTATGCCTTTAAGCTAGGCATAATGCATAGATCAAGTTTTATCAAGAGTAAAAGAATAGCTAGCCCGTACAACGGACTCAAAAGGTAACTTGACCTTCTTACGAGGGAAGTGTTCCATCCCTTTCTTGAGAGGAAACTGAAATTTTATATTACCCTCTTTCATGTCAATGACAGCACCAACGGTGCGCAAAAAGGGGCGTCCCAAAATAATTGGACATGAAGGATCACATTCAATATCCATAATAGTGAAATCAACGGGCACATAATTATCATTGACAATAATAAGAACATCGTCGATCCTCCCCAAAGGTTTCTTTATGGAAGAATCAACGAGACGAACACCAAAAGAACAAGAATCATAAGGTTTCAATTTAAGCATATCATATATCCTTTTGGGCATAACAGAGGTACTAGCACCAACATCACATAATGCATAACAAGAGAAGTCATTCAAATAAATTTTTATCATAGGATCCCAACCATCCTCTAGCTTTCTAGGTATGGAGGCTTCTACTCTAAGTTTCTCCTCCCTAGCTTTGATGAGAGCATTAGTGATATGCTCTGTGAAGGCAAGGTTAAGCGTGCTAGTGCGGGGATCTCTAGACATTTTGTGAAGGAAATCAATAACTTCGGTAAGAGTGCAATTATCAAAATCAAGGTCACGAGCATCAAGTAAGGTAGTAGTGGTGTCCTTAAGGCTCACCTGTTTGGTAGTTGACATAGCATCACCATTAATAGGTCCATTGGGACCAGGAGTACATTGGGTGCTAAGAGTGTGAACATTCTCAATAACTTGGATAGTAGCAACAGTGTGGTGGGTAGGAAGGCTCTTAATTCTTTCCTCTTCCTCCCTTTCTCTAGCCCATCTCTCTTTAAGCTTAGCCATCATCCTAATATTTTCATTGATTTGCACTTGAGTAGCATTAATAGGGATGACTTCCTTCTCCTTAAGAGAAGAAGTTTCAATTTTCAGCAATTTTAACTCATTGGCTAAGTGGTCTACCTTGAAAGAAAGATCATCTAGTTTATGTAGTCTCTCTTCTACATTCTTATTAAAGGCTTTTTGGGTAGTGATGAAATCTCTAAGCATGTTCTCTAGTTCAGTGTTGGAGTTCTTGGTACTAGGATAAGCATTGTTGTTCCCATAAGAGTTAGAGGGGAACGGTCTAGAATTGTTACCAAAGTTACTCCTATAAGCATTGTTGTCGAAATTGTTTCTAGAGATAAAGTTAACATCTACTTGTTCTTGAGCAATTAAAGAATTCAAAGGAACATCACGAGGATCAACAGTAGATTGCTTCGAAAGTAGAGACATGATCAAGTCAACTTTTTCATTGAGTGAGGAAATCTCCTCGACAGAGTTTACCTTCCTACCTGTTGGAGCGCGTTCGGTGTGCCATTGGCAATAGTTGGTCATCATCTCATCGAGAAGCTTTGTGGCAGCACCAAGTGTAGTTGACATAAAAGTTCCTCCCGCAGCCGAATCTAACAAGTTCCGCGAGGTAAAGTTCAAGCCTGCATAAAAAGTTTGGATAACCATCCAAGTAGTCAAACCGTGAGTAGGGCAGTTCTTGATAAGAGATTTCATACGTTCCCAAGCTTGGGCAACATGTTCATTATCCAATTGTTTAAAATTCATGATGTTACTTCTAAGTTGGATAATTTTAGCAGGTGGATAGTATTTTCCAATAAAAGCATCTTTGCACTTGTCCCATGAATCTATGCTATTTCTAGGCAAAGACTGAAACCAAATTCTAGCTCCTCCTCTCAAAGAGAAAGGAAAAAGCTTAAGCTTAACAATATTACCATCTATTTCTTGGTACTTTTGCATATCACAAAGTTCTACAAAGTTGTTCAAGTGTAAAGCAGCATCATCTCCAGCACCGGAGAATTGTTCTCTCATGACTAAGTTCAGTAAAGCAGGTTTAATTTCATATGAAGGTGCTGAAGTGGCAGGTGTAGTGATAGGTGTGCTGATAAAGTCATCGTTGTTGTGACTAGTGAAGTCACACAACTTGGTGTTCTCAGTGGAACCCATAGTAGCAAGCAAGCAAGATAACTATTTTTGTGATTTTCGATAAAAGGAACTAAAGCAAATATGAAAGGTAAACTAACAAGACTAATAAGCAAAGGTAAAAGATAGCATGCAACTCCCCTATCCTGAAGAGTGGAGTCCCAGGCAACGGCGCCAGAAAATACTCCTTGATGGGCCTCGAACCCCTCGTTGGATTACCCCAAGTGGAAGGTGTAAGATGCAGTAAGTAGAAGTGTTTTCCCCTAGCAAAGATGCCAAGGATCGAATCCCCAGAGACTCCTAGGTTCAACAGGTAGGTGTCAACTGCTAATGGCGCAATTAGCAATCAACGTGGACCTGCACACAGATACAAATAACTTTGCTCCCAACGAGTACAGAGAGGTTGTCAATCTCTCCGGCCTTGCAGTTCACAAAGGGTTAAAAGCAATATGATAGTAGTGATAGATAGTGTTTTGCAATAGTAAGTAAAATAGCGGAAAGTAAAATAGTGTATGTGATCAATGATGGTAATAAGGACCGGAGTCACATGATATTCACTAGTGATGTCTCTCTCCCAAAAGACGATAATACAGCTATGTGAGGTAAACAAATTACAACTGGGCAATTGACAGGACCACGAACGCAAACCAATGCTGATTACATTGCAAGAAAGGTTGAGGTTCAAAGCATGGGCGGTACGCCAAAGTAAGTAGACCGAAATCCATCAATATCTACTACTAATCATCCACCTTGAGATATCTATCCAGAACATCTCGCTGGTATTAAGTTGCGAGTCCCACCCATAGTGTAAACTCAATGCAACAGACAACTACATTAAAAGAACTTTGCGTAAAGTAAACAATCCTTGCACCCGCGGGCACAAGCACCGTTGTTTTCCCCCTTGTGGCAACAGCACATCCCCTAGACTCATGTTTCTCTCACTCAAGCTAGTCATCGAGGGGCATGAACCCACAATCGAGCATAACGTTCCCTCTTGGAGTCACTACCTACTACTTGGCCAAAGCAATAAATAACAACGGAGAACATGCAAGAATTACTTATGAACTAAAATATAAAAGAGGTGAATCAAATATATTACTCAAGATCAATCTGAACATAATCTCATAATCCATCGGATCCCAGCAAACTCAACATAGCAACAGCATAAGGATCACATAGGTGCCTCGATCATGTAGGGCAGCTCACGAGGACTAATTAGTGAAGCACAAGAACGGGAGGAGAACATCACATAGCTACTGGTCATGGACTCATGGTCCAAGGGAGACTACTCACGAGTCATCCGGGAGGCGTCCATGGTGGTGGAGAAGCTCCCGGTGGTGATCCTCCCCTCCGGCAGGGTGCCGGGAAGAGTTCTCCTGGTGCTCCCGATCTTGGAAGCGGCGGCGGCGGCGGAACAGAGATGGGATCGCGAAAAAAAGTCTTGTTTCAAGGGTTACGGGGGACCCTTTAAATATCTGCCAAAGTACGGCATCGGGGGGCTCTCGGGGGGCCGAGGCGCCCCCCCGGCGCGGCCCAGGGGGGGCGCGCCCATAGGGCGCCTGGAGCCCCTGTGCCCCCCCCCAGGCTCCCCTTCGGAAGCAGTGTTGTTTCCGATACGCTGATTTTTTATATATTTTTTCTGGATTTTTCTGGGCAGTTCTCGAAACGTGAAAACCTGAAATACAAAAACAGCCGAAAACAGAAACTGTCACTAGGGTGCACTGGATTAGTAAGTTAGTCCAAATATGATCAAAAGTGTATGGAAGTGTATGAATATCATAGCAATATCACCCAAAAGTGGCATGGAGCAAGCAGAAATTATAGATACCTTTTGGACGTATCAAAGATCCTTGCGAGGACAAAGCCCAAAACACCGAGAGCCAAAGAGTGTTAGGAATCACTAAAGTATTTCTGTCTGTGTGATCTGAAGACTTATTATACTTGAGGACTATGTATCCTCCAGCCGGTTAGGCATCGCATTCTGAGCATCCAAGAGTCATTGTGGATCGCCGGTGAATGAAGTCTATGAAGGTTTGGAAGTCTACCTTGAAGACTTACCAGAGTGATTGGGCGAGGACTGGGTGTCCTTAGCTCAAGGGGAATAATGTGAAGACAAGGTATTTAGAGTTCAATCGCAGCCTCCCTAACCAGACGTATAGTTGTCATAGCAACTGGAACTAGTCTAACAAATTCCCCTCATCTCCAAGCTACTGGTTCTATCTTCCAACTCATTTACATTCCGGTTTGTCTTCGCGAAGTCATTGCCTGTTTGTCTGATCTGTTTGACTTCACATTGTGAAGATTATTCCCTGTTTAGCTTCACTCTGTCTTCCATCTTGATCCATGTTATTTAGCTATCAATAGTCTTAGTATTTTCACTGTGATGCTTACTTGACTATTGTGTGTCTAGAGTTGTTTATCTTCCGTTGCTTATCATATAGGTTCTTTACATCTGTTTGTCTTCAAAAGATATCGTGTTTTGAAGAATTTCATAAAAATCGCCTATTCACCCCCCCCCTCTAGTCGATAACTTGCACTTTCAACATAGAACAGCAGGAGCGTTGTGTTAAATTTTGGAGTTTTTCGGGGTTTGTGTGGACATTTTTATGCATTAATTGAGTTTTCAATGCATTTATGTGCATAATTCAAATTTGAACTACATGCACATGCTCTAATGCATATAAATTGATTGAAAATTTAAATATGTGTCCTTGGTTGCATGCTTAGGTCCCATGCAATTATAAGATAAAGCGGCATAGACAAAATATAAGTGTGGAAAACTACACAACACTAACAACACTTGTAATGTGCATGATATGAGAAGATAAGTATTTATACAATTGAACTGAAATCAACATAGAGCAAGATGTTACAACAACAAACTAGTTACAGAATCAGGTTTAAAACATACTTATTACGCCATTGGAGTTTTAGTTGGATCCTCCAAATTTGAAATTAGTTGGTATGAGTAAAAATAGTGATGCAAGAGCAAATGAGTATGCAGCATAGCTAAAAAAGTTGACTTGAGAATAGTTTTTATTCTGCGTTCTTGGAGTTTGGGTTCATTGTGGTGGTCCTTGTGCTCTGGGCATTGCAGTTGCCTTAGTAAATTCTCACATTTGGGTCGTTTGTGGTGGAGATGGTGGTGTGTCAATTGGAAGTGGGTTAGTGCTTGCTGGGGTTGGGGTTAGATGGGGTGTAGCTGGTTCTCTGTCCATCTACTATAGGTACAATCTGCAAGAGTATGGGTTATGTATGGTGGGGCTGGTTCTTTTACAATTCTGGTTCTATCTACATCGACGGGTAGCACCATCTTTTGTGATCACCATGTTTTTACTCTCTTAGATACTGCCATCATACGCTCAGATTCAAATGGTTAATAAACAAGAAAAGAAATTGAATGTACAGACATTGTATGATAGACAGATGCAGCAATTCTCATATATGTTGTCTAACCAAACATGAAAGCGCGACACAGTTTCACATATATGATGGCTAACTAAAGAGGATAACATGACACAATTTTAGATATATGATGAATAACTAAACATGATAGAATGACATAATTTAATTAGTCTAAACCAATTCAATGTTGAAACTATATCATGTCTAAACTAAGTAGATGGCATTGAATATTGTGTATATGATGTCTAAGCTAAGCAGACGACATTGAATATTGTGTATATGATGTCTAAACGAAGCAATGCAAGACACCTTATGCATGATATAAGAATATAATCGTCCCAAGTTAGAGCATACTGATACGTCTCCAACGTATCTATAACTTTTGATTGTTCCATGCTATTATATATTATGTTTTGGATGTTTAATGGACTTTATTATACACTTTTATATTATTTTTGGGACTAACCTATTAACCCAAAGGCCCAGTGCAGATTGCTGTTTTTGCCTATTTCAGGGTTTTGCGGAAAAGGAATATCAAACGGAGTCCAAACGGAATGAAACCTTCGTGAGAGTTATTTTTGGAACGATATCAACACAGAAGACTTGGAGTACATGCGAGGGAACGAAGGAGGCGGCCACGAGGGTCCAGGGTGCGCCCCCTCCTACAGGGCGCGCCCCCACCCTTGTGGGCCCCCTCTGGCTCCCCCGATGCCCTCCTTCCTCCTATATATATATATATATATATATATATATATATATATATATATATATATATATATATATATATATATATATATATATATATATATATATATATATATATACCATGAAAACATCGAGGCAACAGAGAAAACCCTAATTCGACCACCGCAACCTTTTGTTCCCGTGAGATCCCATCTTGGGGCCTGTTCCGGAGCTCCGCTGGAGGGGGGATCTTCCATGGAGTGCTTCTACATCAACAACATTGCCTCACCATGAGTTGTCAGTAGTTTACCACGGACCTTCGGGTCCATAGTTATTAGCTAGATGTCTTCTTCTCTCTTTTTGGATCTCAATACCAAGTTCTCATCGGTCTTCGAGGAGATCTATCCGATGTAATCTTTTTGCGATGTGTTTGTCGAGATCTGATGAATTGTGGGTTTATGATCAAGATTATCTACGAGAAATATTTGATTCTTTTCAGAAATATTTTATGTATGATTATAATATCCTTGCAAGTCTCTTGGAATTATTGGTTTGGTTTGGCCTACTAGATCTATAGTTCTTGCAATGGGAGTAGTGCTTGGCTTTGGGCTCAATCTTGCGGTGTCCTTTCCCAGTGACAGAAGGGGCAGCAAGGCACGTATTGTATTGTTGCCATCGAGGATAAAAATATGGGGTTTATATCATATTGCTTGAGTTTATCCCTCTACATCATGTCATCTTGCTTAAAGCATTACTCTGTTCTTATGAACTTAATACTCTACATGCATGCTGGGTAGCGGTCGATGTGTGGAGTAATAGTAGTAGATGCAGAATCGTGTCGGTCTACTTGTCACGGATGTGATGCCTATATATAATGAGCATGCCTAGATATTCTCATAACTATTCGTTTTTCTATCAATTGCTCGACAGTAATTTGTTCACCCACCATAGAATTATGTTATCATGAGAGAAGCCACTAGTGAAACCTATGCCCCTCGAGTCTATTCTCACCATATTAATCTTCAATCTACTTTACTTTGCTTTATTTACTTTCTGTTCTTATATCCAAAAATACAAAAAAATATTACACTATCCTATCTATCAGATCTCACTTTCGTAAATGACCGTAAAGGGAGTGACAACCCCTTATCGCGTTGGCTGCGAAGTTCTTATTTTTTTGTGCAGGTGCGAGGGACTCGCGCGTGGTCTCCTACTGGATTGATACCTTGGTTCTCAAAAACTGAGGGAAATACTTACGCTACTGTGCTGCATCACCCTTTCCTGTTCGCGGGAATACAACGCAAGCTCGAGAAGTAGCAAGAAGAATTTCTGGCGCCGTTGCCGGGGAGGCTTATGCAAAAGTCATATACCAAGTACCTATCACAAACCCTTATCCTTTGCATTGCCTTTATTTGCCTCTTGTTTTCCTCTCCCGCACTTCACCCTTGCCGTTTTATTTGCCTTTCTTTTTGCCATGTGTTTACCGTTCGCTTGCTTCTTGTTTGCTTGTGTGTTGGATTGCTTGCTTGTCACTATGGCTCAGAACAATACCAAATTGTGTGACTTCTCCAATACCAACAATAATGATTTCATTATCACTCTGATTGCTCCTATTACCGATGCTGAATCTTGTGAGATCAATGCTACTCTGTTGAATCTTGTCATGAAACATCAATTTTCCGGCCTTCCTAGTGAAGATGCCGCTACCCATCTAAACAACTTTGTTGATTTGTGTGATATGCAAAAGAAGAGGGATACGGATAATGATATTGTTAAATTGAAGCTATTTCCGTTTTCACTTAGAGATCGTGCTAAAACTTGGTTTTCCTCTTTGCCTAGAAATAGTATCGATTCATGGAATAAGTGCAAAGATGCTTTTATCTCTAAGTATTTTCCTCCTGCTAAGGTTATCTCTCTTAGAAACGATATTATGAATTTTAAGCAACTAGATCATGAGCATGTTGCACAAGCTTGGGAGAGAATGAAATTAATGTTACGTAATTGCCCTACACATGGTTTGAACTTATGGATGATTATACAAAACTTTTATGCTGGCTTGAATTTTGCTTCTAGAAATCTTTTAGATTCGGCCGCAGGAGGCACTTTTATGGAAACTACCTTAGGAGAAGCTACCAAACTCCTAGATAATATTATGGTTAACTACTCTCAATGGCACACTGAAAGATCTACTAGTAAAAAAGTGCATGCTATGGAAGAGATTAGTGTTTTGAGTGGAAAGATGGATGAACTTATGAAATTATTTGCTACTAAGAGTGCTTCTTCTGATCCTAATGATATGCCTTTATCCACGTTGATTGAAAATAATAATGAATCTTTGGATGTGAATTTTGTTTATAGGAATAATTTTGGTAACAATGCTTATAGAGGAAACTTTAATCCTAGGCCCTTTCCTAGTAGTTCCTCTAATAATTATGGTAATTCCTACAATAACTCTTATGGAAATTTTGGTAAGATGCCCTCTGAATTTGAAACTAGTGTTAAGGAGTTTATGATTTCGCAAAATAATTTCAATGCTTTGCTTGAAGAAAAATTGCTTAAGATTGATGAGTTGGCTAGAAGCGTGGATAGAATTACTCTTGATGTTGATTCTTTGAAACTTAGATATATTCCACCTAAGCATGATATCAATGAGTCTCTCATAGCCATGAGAATTTCCATTGATGAATGCAAAGAAAGAACCGCTAGGATGCGTGCAAAAAAAGAGTGCTTTATGAAAGCGTGTTCTTCTAGTTATCATGAAAATAAAGATGAAGATCTAAAAGTTATTGATGTGTCTCCTATTAGATCCTTGTTTTCTAGTATGAATCTTGATAAAGATGGGACTAGAGATGAGTCTACTTTAGTTAAAAGGCGTCCCAATGATTCGGAGTTTTTAGATCTTGATGCTAAAATTGTTAAAAGTGGGATTGAAGATATTAAAACTTTGCATAATGATGAACCCACTATTTTGGATTTCAAGGGATTCAATTATGATAATTGCTCTTTGATAGATTTTATTTACTTGTTGCAATCCATACTAAATTCTCCGCATGCTTATAGCCAAAATAAGGCTTTTACCAAACACATAGTTGATGCTCTGATGCAATCTTATGAAGAAAAACTTGAATTAGAACTTTCTATCCCTAGAAAGCTTTATGATGAGTGGGAACCTACTATTAAAATTAAAATTAAAGATCATGAATGCTTTGCGTTGTGTGATTTGGGTGCAAGTGTTTCCACTATCCCAAAAATTGTGTGTGATTTGCTAGGTTTCCATGAGCTTGATGATTGTTCTATAATTTGCATCTTACTGATTCTACCATTAAGAAACCTATGGGAAGGATTAATAATGTTCTTATTGTTGGCAATAGGAATTATGTGCCCGTAGATTTCATTGTTTTTTATATAGATTGTAATCCTTCGTGTCCTATTATTCTTGGTAGACCTTTCCTTAGAACGATTGGTGCAATTATTGATATGGAGGGAGGAAATATTAGATTCCAATTTCCATTAAGGAAAGGCATGGAACACTTTCCTAGAAATAAAATCAAATTACCATATGAATCTATTATGAGAGCCACTTATGGATTGCCTTCCAAAGATGACAATACCTAGATTTATCCTTGTATCGTGCCTAGCTAGGGCGCTAAACGATAGCGCTTGTTGGGAGGCAACCCATTTTTATTTTCTTTGTTTTTGCTTCTGTTTAGGAATAAATATTGCATTTAGCTTCTGTTTAGATGTGGTTTTGTGTTTAAATTAGTGTTTGTGCCGAGTAGAACCTTTGGGAAGACTTGTGTGAAGTTTATATGATCATGCTGTAAAAAACAGAAACTTTAGCGCTCACGAGATTTGCCACCATATTTTACTGGAGAGTGCTATTTAGTTGATTCTTTTTGCAGATGATTAATAGACAAATTCCTCACGTTTAACTATTTATTTAAAAAAAATTGGAGTTACAGAAGTATTCGAAAGTAACAGATTACTATAGACTGTTCTGTTTTTGACAGATTCTATTTTTCGTGTGTTGTTTGCTTATTTTGATGCATCTATGAGTAGTATTGGAGGATATAAATCATAGAGAAGTTGGAATATAGTAGTTTTAACACCAATATAAACAAATAATGAGTTCATTACAGTACCTTTGAGTAGTGGTTTGTTTTCTTATACTAACGGAGCTCACGAGATTTTTGGCTAAGTTTTGTGTTGTGAAGTTTTCAAGTTTTGAGTATGGCTTTGATGGACTATGAAAAAAAGAGTGGCAAGAGCCTAAGCTTGGGGATGCCCAAGGCACCCCAAGGTAAAATTAAAGGACAACCAAAATCCTAAGCTTGGGGATGCCCCGGGAAGGCATCCCTCTTTCGTCTTCATCTATCGGTAACTATACTCGGGACTATATTTTTATTCACCACATGATATGTGTTTTGCTTGGATCGTCATGTATGATTTGAGTCTTTGCTTTTTAGTTTGCCACAATCATCCTTTCTGGACAGACCTTTTGAGAGATATAAATATGATTTAGAATTTGTTAGAATACTCTTTGTGCTTCACTTATATCTTTTGAGCTAGATAGTTTTGCTCTAGTGCTTCACTTATATCTTTTAGAGCACGGTGGTGGTTTTATTTTGTAGAAATTGTTGATCTCTCATGCTTCACTTATATCCTTTTGAGAGTCTTTTAGAACAACATGGTAATGTGCTTTGGTTATAAAACTAGTCCTAATATGATAGGCATCCAAGATGAATATAGCAAAAACTTTCATATAAAGTGCATTGAATATGATGAGAAGTTTGATACTTGATGATTGTTTTGAGATATGAGGATGGTGATATTAGAGTCGTGCTAGTGGAGTAGTTGTGAATTTTGCTATATTGGAAGTTTTGTGGAAGGTATAGTGGCTGTTTTGTGGAAGGTATATGGTGGGTGTATGGTACCGGCGAAAGTTTCGCGGTACAAGAGAGGCTAGCAATGGTGGAAAGGTAAGAGTGTGTATAATCCATGCACTCAACATTAGTCATAAAGAACTCACATACTTATTGCAAAAATCTACAAGTCATCAAAACAAAGTACTACAGGCATGCTCCTAGGGTAAGGGTTGGTAGGAGTTAACCATCGCGCGATCCCGACCTCGACACAAAGGACGACACTCAATGAAATACCCCGTGCTTCAAATTTGTCACACAACGGTTACCATACGTGCATGCTACGGGACTTGCAAACCTCAACACAAGTATTTCTAAAATTCACAACTACTCTACTAGCATGACTCTAATATCACCATCCTCATATCTCAAAACAATCATCAAGTATCAAACTTCTCATAATATTCAATGCACTTTATATGAAAGTTTTTATTATGCTCATCTTGGATGCCTATCATATTAGGACCAATTTTATAACCAAAGCAAATTACCATGCTGTTCTAAGAGACTCTCAAGTTAATATAAGTGAAGCATGGGAGATCAATAATTTCTATAAAATAAAACCACCACCGTGCTCTTAAAAGATATAAGTGAAGCACTAGAGCAAAACTATCTAGCTCAAAAGATATAAGTGAAGCACATAGAGTATTCTAATAAATTCCGATTCATGTGTATCTCTCTCAAAAGGTGTGTACAGCAAGGATGATTGTGGTAAACTAAAAAACAAAGACTCAAATCATACAAGACGCTCCAAGCAAAACACATATCATGTGGTGAATAAAAATATAGTCTCAAGTAAAGTTACCAATAGACGAAGACGAAAGAGGGGATGCCTTCCCGGGGCATTCCCAAGCTTAGGCTTTTGGTTGTCCTTGAATTTTACGTTGGGGTGCCTTGGGCATCCCCAATCTTAGGCTCTTTCCACTCTTTGTTCCATAGTCCATCAAATCCTTACCCAAAAACTTGAAAACTTCACAACACAAAACTCAACAGAAAATCTCGTGAGCTCCGTTAGTATAAGAAAACAAACCAACACTTTAAGGTACTGTAATGAACTCATTATTTATCTATATTGGTGTTAAACCTACTGTATTCCAACTTCTATATGGTTCATACCCCCCGATACTAACCATAGATTCATCAAAATAAGCGAACAACGCACGCAAAACAGAATCTGTCAAAAACAGAACAGTCTGTAGAAATATGTAACTTTCGAATACTTCTGTAACTCTAAAAATTCTGAAATAAACTAGTGGACGTGAGGTATTTGTCTATTAATCATCTGCAAAAAGAATCAACTTAAAAGCACTCTCCAGTAAAACATGGCAGCAAATTTCGTGAGCGCAAAAGTTTCTGTTTTTTACAACAAGATTGCAAAGACTTCACCCAAGTCTTCCCAAAGGTTCTACTTGGCACAAACACTAATTAAACACAAAAACACATCTAACCAGAAGCTAGATGAATTATTTATTACTAAACAGAAGTAAAAGAAAATAAAATAAAATTGGGTTGCCTCCCAACAAGCGCTATCGTTTAACGCCCCTAGCTAGGCATTGAGATTTCAATGATGCTCACATAAAAGAGAAGAATTGAAGCACAAAGAGAGCATCATAAAACATGTGAAAATCACATATAAGTATAACATACTTCCTATGCATAGGTATTTTATAGTAAAACAAATCAAGACAAGCAATACCTAGCATATGCAAAAAAAAAAACAAGATCAATCTCAACATAACGAGAGGTAATTTAGTAACATGAAAGTCTCTACAACCATATTTTCCTCTCTCATAATAATTTCATGTAGTATCATAAGTAAATTCAACAATATAGCTATCACAAAACATATGGTCAACACATTCCACATGCATACGAAGTTGACACTCTTCCAAAATAGTGGGATTCACATTAACTAAAGTCATGACCTCTCCAAATCCACTTTTATCAAAAAATTCATAAGATTGAAAATTCTCCAAATATGTGGGATCTAAAGTTGACACTCTTCCAAACCGACTTTCAATATTATTGCAAACATTATTATCAATCTCATATATATCATGATGCTTAAATAAATTTTCCACATCATAAGAAGCATCACCCCAATCATGATCATTGCAACAAGTAGTGGGCATAGCAAAATAAGCATCCCCAAGCTTGAGGTTTTGCATATCATTAACACAATTGACATTAAGAGAATTTATAATAACATCATTGCAATCATGCTTTTCATCGAAGGAACTATCAAGTATGGGTGCAATAGCAATAATCTCATGTTTAACATACGGAACTATAGCAAGTTCATCTTCATAAATATTGGCATCATGGCCACAAGAATAGAAAGCGTCATGTTCATCAAGGGATATTTCAATCAAATCATCAGAATCATAATTATCTATAGATTCATGCATATCATTATTTTCTTCCAAAGCAGCGGTCATTCTTTCAATAAATTCTTTGACATAGACATTATGAGCATAGTTTTCATAGCAATATTTAAGTATGTCCAAATTTTCAGATTCGTAGAGAGTAATATCATACTTTTCAATCAAAGAAGTAACTTCATAAGCACCCTTAAAAGCAACAATTTCTTCAATTTGTTCGATATCGTAGTAACTATAAACACCCTTTGCATAAGAAGATAAGAATTCATTATCATTAAACTCACATAGGTAGAGGAGGTGTTTTTTTAGGGTTCTTAGAGCAATAAGTAAAATCATAAATTTCACAAAGATTCCAAGCATAACACAACAATATGTTTATTTGATCCCATAAGAGTCTCCCCTTTTTAGACAAATTGTGACGCACAAAATGAGCATGCTCATCTAAAGATTTCCCATCAACTAGGCTAGTTGGGGTTTCAGCACGAGCGCATAAGGATCGAAGATGATCCAAGTAGAACACTTTAAGTGGATCCACATCAATAGATTTTTAGCAAGCAAAGATGCAAGCAAATAGAAGGCACATGGAAACACAAGAAAACAAAAGATCGAGTGAGAAAAACGCAAACGAAAAGAAGGCAAATATTTTTGTGATTTTCTGAAAACGTTTTAGAAGTGGGGGAGAGGAAAACGAGAGGCAAATGGCAAATAATGTAATGCGAGGGATAAGAGTTTGTGATGGGTACTTGGTATATGACTTTTGTGTAGATCTCCCTGGCAACGGTGCCAGAAATTCTTCTTGTAGCTGGTGAGGTCAAATGGTACACTCGTTGTCGTCCGCTAGCAGACGACAAAGAGCCTAAAAGCATACTACAAATAAAAGCGGGAAACAAAGAGCCAGACCTGCCTAGGACTAGGGAAAACCTCATCTCGGTGGCGCCGATTGCATGAACTCGGTGAGACCGATTTCAGCAAAAAGCAATACAGAGAGTTGGTCAAGCAAACTCGATGGGACCAATCGCTCATTTCAGTGAGACCGAAATGTTACAAAAGGACTACCGAGAGTTTGCAAGGCCATCTCGGTGGGACCAAGATCCGTATCAGTGTGACCGAATTGTCTAGGGTTTCTGGCAGTGGCTATGTCAAATGAAATCGGTGGCGCCGGATGGATCAAATCTGTGGGGCCGAGTTTGAC
Organism: Secale cereale; assembly: GCA_902687465.1. Lineage (NCBI taxonomy): Eukaryota > Viridiplantae > Streptophyta > Magnoliopsida > Poales > Poaceae > Secale > Secale cereale. The sequence continues at coordinate 226,129,720 of LR738710.1, read as the reverse complement.
TTTAGGTTTTGGGCATATGTGTAAATGAGAAAGTGGTTGAGGGTTTTGGAGCAATATCTCTATGCACTTGAGCAACCAGATCATTACGCAACACCTCATCCCCTTTTAATAGTATTGGCTTTCCTATGGACTCAATATGATCTTGGATCACTAAAATGAAAATGAAGAGTCTTGATATTTTGCCAATCTTTGTCCTTAGCATTTTGAAAGAGTTCCACATCCTCTTGTCCTTGCCACTCGAATGTTGAACTCATGTGAAATACACTAGGTGAAAATATTAGTACAACAGGGGATATGTTGACATTAATTACCAAAATCACCCACGGAGCACTTGTGCTTTCACCCTGGCTATCGCCAATTGTGATTGTGCGGTCGTGCCGGGTTCGACCGCTATGAGTCTTCCCAGACTGGCTTTTGCCGGGTTGCGGAGAAGACACATGTTAAGTGTTTCGTCGGTCGGGGTCATTGGAGCGGTGCGAGACATATGCCGCGGGGAGCAAGTCATGTCGCTTCTGCTGCGTGTTCGCAGCAGTGACAAGGTGACGGATGCGCTGCTGCCGCAGAAGCTCCTCGCCCTGTAGGAACTCCAGATCTGCTATGGCCACCTCCGCGGCTCGCATGTTCTTGATGGGGGTGTCTGATGACTGCTAGGACTACATCGGTTTTTCCCCCAAATAAGAAGGGATGATGTAGTATAGCAGCAGTAGGTATTTCCCTCAGTGATGAAACCAAGGTTATCGAACCAGTAGGAGAACCAAGCAACACAACGTAAAACAGCACCTGCACACAAATAACAAATATTTGCAACCCGACGTGTAAAAGGGGTTGTCAATCCCTTTCGGGTAACGGACGTGAGAGAGATATAAATAATGATAAATAAATTGCAGCAAGGTATTTTTGGGTTTTGGATTAATAGATATGAAAATAAAAGCGAAGGAAAATAGATCGCAAAGGCAAATAATTAGTGAAGAGACCCGGGGGCCGTAGATTTCACTAGTGGCTTCTCTCGAGAAAAATAGCAAACGGTGGGAAAACAATTATTGTTGGGCAATTGATAGAACTTCAAATAATCATGACGATATCTAGGCAATGATCATTATATAGGCCTCACGTCCAAGATTAGTAGACCGACTCCTGCCTGCATCTACTATTACTCCACACATCGATCGCTACCCAGCATGCATCTAGTGTATTAAGTTCATGGAGAAACGGAGTAATTCAATAAGAACGATGACACGATGTAGACGAGATCTATTTATGTAGAAATAGACCCCATCATTTTATCCTTAGTAGCAACGATACATACGTGTCGGTTCCCTTTCTGTCACTGGGATCAAGCATCGTAAGATCGAACCCACTACAAAGCACCTCTTCCCATTGCAAGATAAATAGATCAAGTTGGCCAAACAAAACCCAAATATTGGAGAAGAAATACGACGATATAAGCAATCATGCATATAAGAGATCAAAGAAGACTCAAATAACTTTCATGGATATAAAAAGATAGATCTGATCATAAACTCAAAGCTCATTGGATCCCAACAAACACACCGCAAAAGAGTTACACCATATGAATCTCCAGGAGACCATTGTATTGAAGATCAAAAGAGAGAGATGAAGCCATCTAGCTACTAACTACGGACCCGAAGGTCTACAAGGAACAACTCACACATCATCAGAGAGGCACCAATGGAGATGGTAAACCCCTCTGTGATGGTGACTAGATTGGGTATGGTGGTTCTGGACTTTGCGACGGCTGGAATCGATTTCCAACTTTTGTTCTAGGATTTCTGGAATATCTGAGTATTTATAGAGCGAAGAGGCAGTGCGAGAGGCCACTGAGGTGGGCACAACCCACATGGGCACGCCAGGGGGGCCTGGCGCGCCTTGGTGGGTTGTGCCCCCCTCGGGGCACCCCCAAGGTGCTGCCCTGGCCCATCAGGTGTCTTCTGGCCCCCAAAAAATCTCCAAAACGTTTCACGGTGTTTGAGCTCCGTTTGATATTGATTTCCTACGATGTAAAAAACATGCAAAAAACAACAACTGGCACTTGGCACTATGTCAATATGTTAGTACCAAAAAAGATTTAAAATGACTATAAAATGACTGTAAAACATCCAAGAATGATAATATAACAACATGGAACAATAAAAAATTATAGATACGTTGGAGACGTATCAGTGTTGTAGACGGCTGAGGCCGCGCCCAGCGCGTGACCGAGAGCGCCGCTCCGGGCCTGCACCTCGGCGACCCAGCTCGGCTCGGCCGCGGTCGGCATGAAGCCATAGACGGCATTGCGCTCCCATTGGGCGGACTCCAACCGGGCGAGCCGGGCCCTGGCAAGGGTGGCGTCGACATTGGTGGCGACGGGGATGCTGAGGTTCTGCAGCGTCGCGCGCAGTGAGTCGGCCTGGTTGGCGTGAGCCACCGCCGCCTTGGCTGCAGCAGCCTTGGCGCCAGTAGAGGAGTGGCTATAGTTGGTGGTCAATACCTCCCTGCGGGTGCAGAAATCCGCCACGTCGCTGGAGATGGCACAGCCGATAGGTATAGGGGAGTCGGTGAAGCTGAGCACCTCCCTAGGTTACTCGTCGGGGGCGAGCGCGACGAAGACGTGCAGCGCGCCGAAATGGATGATGGAGAAGCCGGCAAGGCCGGTCAGAGTCGCACCATGCGCAGGGACGAGGCCGTGCGCAATGCTCTCGGCGGAGTCAGTGAAGGGCCTCGTCTGGAACTTGACTCCGGTCGATGCCGCGAGCAGCCCCACGGTGGGCGCCAACTGTCGTGGTGATCTCACGGGAGATGCCATGGGTTGGCTAAAAGTGGGGGGCTACGTGAGGACGCCGATGGGTTCCATAGGTGAGGTTGGCACGCGCTAGTGTGTGACATGAGACATACCCAGGTTCGGGGCCCTCTGTGGGAGGTAACACCCCTAGTCCTGCCGAATGGATGATATGCACTAGGTTACATAGTTGCTCCTAGAGCTGTTCGGGTGGAGGAAGAAGGGCTAGGCCTCTGTCTTGCCTCTCCCATGGGCGTGTGTGTGTGTGTGTGTGT
>LR738710.1:226112686-226126628 GCA_902687465.1 Secale cereale | reverse complement strand
TGTGTGTGCTTGCGTGCGAGCGCGCGTGAACGTGTGTTCTACTGATTGGGCGGCCAGGGGGTCTTATAGGCTGCCCCCGGGGTACAATGGTAATGTTACATAGGCGTGGGGCCCCGATGTCATTCTCTAGGAGCCGACAGTGCGGGCCGTCGGGCCGCCGGGTCCGTCGGGTGCGGGTCTTGCCGGGTCATCGGGTGCGGGTCGTGCTGGGGCCGCCATGCACGGGTCCGGCCAGCTGCACGACACTATGGCACATCTCATCCTGCGTCATGGTCCGGCCGGCGCCGCCCAGCTACAGGGTTGCGTCGCCCGGGCTCCGCCCACCCCGGGCGGGGGTGTAGGGCGCAATGTAGCCACGCCCTCTTGGGAGGGCGTAAAGGAGGGAGCGCTGTAGCCACGCTTGCCTTGTCGTAGGGAGTTTCCGTGTTGTGGCCGGCCGGCATGGGCTAGCTGTGATAGCATGGCTTATTAGAGATGATAGACTACTCATATCAATAAGGAATTCCTTCTTTTTCGGGAGCCCATTTGGACAGAACTCCAAAGTTAAGCGTGCTCAGCTTGGAGTAGTTTCAGGATGGGTGACCGATTGGAAAGTTTCTACCGGGTGCGCACGAGTGAGGTGCTCAGCTTGGAGTAGGGATGGGTGACCGATTGGAAAGTTTCTACCGGGTGCGCACGAGTGAGGTGCTCAGCTTGGAGTAGTTTCAGGATGGGTGACCGACCGGGAAGTTTCTCCCGGGTGCGCACGAGTGAGGACAAAGTGTGCAGAAAAGACTAGTATTGATCTGTGGGGCCAGTCTAGATCCCGCCAGGAGTAACGACCACCGGCAGGCGTGTCCGGGGTGTTACACTGGCTAGCCGGCTGGGCTGTGGGGCCAGTCTAGATCCCGCCAGGAGTAACGATCACCGGCAGGCGTGTCCGGGGTGTTACACTGGCTAGCCGGCTGGGTCGGGCTGCCGTGCTTAGCCGGCTCCTGGAGGGGAGCGGGCAAGTGGGCTAGCCGGGTTGAGGGGCTTGGCCTGCCCCAATGTTTTCAAAAGGGATCCGGGTTCCGTTGCCTACCGGGGGTCATCCCCCCCGACAAAATTGCAGTTTGAACTTACTAGTAAGTATCGTAAAAGGAGCTTTTCCACCCATCGTTGCCACAAATTCTTTAAAAGACCATCTTAAATTTTCACTCTTTTTGTTTATAAGCAAGACTCCAACAAAAATGACACTCTCAAAATGATTATTGATACCCACAAACATGCCAAATGGCATATTGTATATGTGTGTACCATAAGTTGTGTCAAATGTGATTGCGTCACCAAACTACTGATAAGGTGCCCTAGTTCGGCCACTTGTCCACATTATAGCCTTTAGCCTATTATCATCATCAACTTGAGGAGTAAATGCGAACCTATCATCTTGTCCAATCATCTCTCGAAAAATTTATAAGGTCTTCGCAATATCGTTTTGTAGGTTCTCGCTTGCTATTTGAGAACACATAGTTCTAAGTTTCCTTTTACTGAACAGAACTTTACTAGTTGAACCATAGATATCTGATATGACAGATTTTACCCTTGTAAGTGAAACATTATTTTGTCTCAGATGCTTAATAAGTTCTCTGGCTGTTGGATCAATATGCTGATGTGAATACATGTATTTCTTTTCACCACAACTTTCAACAAGGTCGTGGTTGTGTTCTTCTTTGAAACTTTTGACATAACATTCTTTAGAATCATTCAAATGTACCTTAATTTCCTTCTTGTTTTGACCCTGCAAACATTGAAATATGTTTCTTCAAATCAATATATGTTTCTAAACATTATGTTTTAAGTGATCGCGATAAAAATAAATTAAACATTACTCACACTGCGTTGACACTTGTACTCTTGCATTGTCTTAATATCTCGACGTTTACAAAATTGTCTTCATTTCTGTTGCTAAACCTAACAACCCAATAATATGTGTTGTAAAAGTCATATGCTTCAAGGAGTGATGGAAACTTCATACCAACATATGGTTTGAACATATCAAAAGATTTATCTTGATAATATGATCTCATTCCTTCTTGAATAGCACCATCGACAAAAGAACTGCGGTAATATGACTTAGTTCAATTTGTATTTTATATGCATTGCAAATTGAATATAAAACGTATACCTATTATCTTCCTGATTTACAACGCCTTCTTCATCAACAAGTCTGTATGCTAAAAATAAATAATCTTCATCCAGACAAAGAATTTCAGCGTTAACAAGTTCTTCATGAATATGATTTGTTCCAGCTTTTCCAAATTTCGATTGAACCTCTTCCTATTCATCATTGCAGTCATCGAAATCGATTCTTTTTTAAAATATACATCAGGTTCAGTGATTATATAAGAATTCAGTTCTGGATAATAATGCCAATCTACAAAAAGTTGTTTCATACCTACGATTTGATTGAAAAAGAACATTCCTTGCATCTAAAAAATCTTCAAAATGATCATTTGTGAAGCTTTGTTCAGCAAATTGCGTATAACACTACTAAATTTGATAGAGTATAGAATTAGTTTGGTCCCGTAACATCATGACATCAAGCATGCTGGAAATCTGATTCACTAATAATTCAAAAAAATTAATTCTGAAACATTATACCTTGATGTCACATAAGCTTTTGGGTCTTGAACCATAGTTAAAAGATCCAAAAAAGCTTCCATTCATACATTGATTAACAGATCCATCCTGATTAAAGAAATTTATGAAAAAAACATTGACAGATTGTCAGTATTAGAGTGTTTGACAAAAAACTACTCCCTCCGTTCGGAATTACTTGTCGCATAAATGGATGTATCTAGATGTATTTTAGTTCTAGATACATCCATTCCCAAGACAAGTACTCCCTCCGTCCGAAAATACTTGTCATCAAAATGAATGAAAGTGGATGTATCTAGATGTATTTTAGTTCTAGATACACCTCCTTTTGTTCAATTTGATGACAAGTATTTTCGAACGGAGGGAGTAATTCCGAACGGAGGGAGTACCAATTTAGGGGTTTTGGTCCCATGGAACTACCACTTTTTAAAAAGTGGCCGAAAACTACCAAAAATTCTTAATTTTGTGACTAAAAACTACCACTTTCAGATAATAGCCAGTTTAAACGATTTAAACATGTTGACCGTTTAGTTGACCGTTAGACCCACACCTCATTCTTCTTCCTCCTCTCTTTATCTTCTTTTGGCATTTTCACAAACAGCTTCTGTGCATCCCGGCTCCGCGGCAGTCATCGCCGGAGGCGAGAGGGAGGCCGGAGTTGCTCCTTGCCGCTGACCACGAGCTCCAGCTCGAAGGGATGCCTTCTTCCAGGGCACATGGGGTGCCTCCCGCGTGAACACGAGCCGGTGTGCCACGTCCAGCTCCACGCTCGACGCCGTCGCCGCATCCACCATGGCCGCCAGCTCCTTGCTGCCCGACGAGGCGTCCTCCATCGCGGCGAGCCCTTGCTGCCGGGCGAGACTGCTGCTGCCCCTTTTCCCCATCATTTTCGTTGGTCGTCCTCCACCCTCCGTCAGGTTCGGCCCGACCGCGACCAGCCACCGCCCCGTCGTTCGGTGGGTTGCTTTAGATCTCCTCCTCCACCCTCCGCCACGCCAATCCCTAGCATGTGGCCTCGCCGTCCGCCTCTCTCCCGTCCAACTCGGTCTCCTGCCCAGCTCGCGGGGCATGGCCTGCTGATGAGTAGGATCTGACCCGCCCGCCGGCGCCGCTGCTGGGATCGGGATCGGGATCTCGCGCGGGAGGGACGGGATGGAGGTCTTCGGTCCCGTCACGCTCCGGAAGCTAGTCGGTGGTGAGCCGGAGGCCGAGGACGACCTGGACGGCGGCGAGACGGGGAGACGGGTCCGGCAGCGTCGATCTGCAGCGCGTGGCGCAATGGCGAGTCTCCCCTGGCATTGACTTTTCAGCCACATCAGCCGTGACGGGTGGGCCAGTTTTGTCCGCTTTCTGTTTAAATCGTCTAAAACCATCATCAATTGAAACTGATAGTTTTTAGGGACAAATTAAGAAATTTTCGGTAGTTTTCGGTCAAAATTTTCAAAGTGGTAGTTCTGTGGGACGCCGATCCCAATTGTGGTAGTTTTTTTATCAAACACTCTTAGTATTAATATATTTATGTGTACATTAAGTATGATAAAAGTTAACCGTTGTTAAAAATAGATACAGATGCGAAATCATGCACATAGTACTGAATAATATGTGAAACAGTCTTAAAGATTGTAACATATGGCAAATCTAGTGAAGTACTTAATTAATGACATACAAAATACATGCTGACAAACCTGTGGAACAATTTTTTACTAGTTTATGTAAAAGAAATTGGAAATGAAAGATTCCAAATAATGGTATCTATTGGAGAAACAGTTGGATAAAGTATGTAGTCGAATTATATATAAGAAGAAGATTTCACACTTAAATATAAGAACATTAATCGAATAGAGATTGATGATTGAAAGTGGATATACACATGTCTGCAGGAGCTTAAACTAGGGAGATGTAGAAGGATGCTGATGGAGAAATACTTGGAGAGATTCGATTTCAAAGCGGACCTATAATGGTTGCAGGAGCTGTAACTATGGAGATGCACAAGGATGCTGAAAACTGGAAGAGGAAGAAGCAGAGCCATGGAGGGGGACGGAGAAGAAGGATAGCGTGGGAGCAATCGGAGAAAGAAGAACGGGAATCTCGTCGTGGAGATATTTTCCTCCTGACTTTGATTCAATATATGGTGGAACCCGATCGTATGCGTCAGATTGCACAAAGCGTGTGCGACAGAACTGACAGGTGTAGTATATGAAAAGTGAAAGGTTATGAAGGTTATACACGAATCCAAACTGCTCTATGCGTGTGGTTTCTTGCGGTTCCGGCGGCCGCGGCGTGCTCTGCTCGCGTCCCGCTGCGCGCGCTCTACTCTCGCGTCCCTCCGGGTGCTCTGCCCTCGTCCTTCCACGCGTGCTGGCAGTGTTTGGGACCGCTGCACAATCACGCACGTTCGTGTGCATGCGGTTGTGCCGAGCGCGGCGCGACAATGTAGTTACCCGCTGCAAAAACTGCCATGCAGACGCGCAGAGAATCCAGGCCGCTTGTCCTCCAATTATTCCTGCGGCCACTTACCTTCTTCTCTCATGTCACACGACACAATAAGCACACGCACGACGACACATACAGAGAAGAAATTGAGCGCTTCCAATGGCGATCCCCGTGGCTCCAATGGCGCTCCCAGCGGCCGACGACGACAATGGCGGGCAGTTCACCATGCATTACCTAGTGGACACCCACGTGAGGAGGAAGGACCTCTCGATGGTGTACACGAACGATCCGGTCTCGGTGGAGAGCTCCATCCAAACTATGGATCAGTTCCTTGTCGAGGACAAGTATCAAGTGGTCGGCTTCGACCTCGAGTACACCATCGGTCGTGTCGGGCACAATCAAAAGGTTGTTGTCACCCAGTTGTGCGTGCGACATGACGTCCTCGTCTACCACTACCACCTTGCGACAAGGCCTTGTGAGCGTTTCTCCAGGTTTATCAACAGCTCCGACTACAGTTTCGCTATGTTGGAGACCACCAACAATCTAAAAGCGCTCAAGGTTTTGGAATTAAAAAGCCATAATCTTGTCAACATCTAGCACCACTACAAGGTCCGGGGCAGCGACAAAACAAACTGAACTCCCTGGTTGACCTCGCCTCGGCCATCATCAACCCCTACTACATGAAGATGAAGAATGACAGCAACAAGGACAAGAACGCCTGGCACAGTGTGTGGCATGAGAGACTGGATGAAGAACATGTAAGTACGCGACCAAGGACGCGTACACAAGCTACGAGATGTACATGCGGATTGTTGACATGAGGAAGTGTCTTCTTCCTACCCCAGACGAGGGATCAAGCCACAGAGTAGTTGCGGGAGCATCACAAGAAGTAGATGACTAGACGATCATTTATCCTACTTTAGAATGCATGGAATTGTTCTAATGCACATGCTCGAGTGATTTGTATAGTCACTTATGTAATTGGATGTTTATTTCAGTTATATATATATATATATATATATATATATATATATATATATATATATATATATATATATATATATATATATATATATATATATATATATATATATATATATGTGTGTGTGTTATTATTCTGTAGACAGAGCAAATCACACGGCTTATTAGCAGCAATCATCTGTGTTATTATTGGTCTTCGCGTACTTACATGCGGACATGTTTGCCGCGTATCACACACATCTTGTCCAGTTGAACCGTTTCCATTGTGTTGCCTAATCACACACAGTTCATCCAAGGGAACCGTATTATGTATATCGCACACACCTTCATTTGGCTGCCCATTTCTTTTGTTAGTCCTCATCGCAAAAGTTAATTGAACTGGACTGTATGCCTTTCATCGCACACACAACTAAAATTTGAACTGTGTTTGATGCATCCGTCATTGCAAATGTTTTGCACCTTTTTGATGGTTCTTTTACACCATCGTTTGCGATTATGGCATCGCGCCCAGTTTCGTCGAAGGGTCTCTGATCGTAGTGTCACGTTTGGACCATCCTGAAGTAGTGTACGCTAACACGATAACATTGCAATATAAAACAAGCATGAACGATGGTCTCAGCACTAGTTCCTAGTTAACTGGTCAAGATACTTGGGGTTAACTATAAACAGGAAGAAGTATAACTAGTTTACAAAATAATGTTCACTCATATGGCTTTTCTAATCAATTTTCTAGGGTCATTTCCTATAGTCAACACACTACTCTAATACAGTCAGTAATGACCAAACCTCGAAGGATTTTTGTCTCTGTGCTTACCCTGCTAGTCCATGGATCAAACTCGCTAGCACATACAGTATAGATAAATACCATAATACAAGTGCATCATTTATTACAACGTATGATTCAGAATGTATAAATACAACAATCTGCATAGCTCGTGGCTAGCTCTTATTCAACAGTGGAAAGTAGCAGAAAATAATGATGTGTCCCATCATAGCCCACTAGTGATGTCGAGTGCAAACTCGCGATCCTCCTCGTCTAAAAATCCTGCAACATGAGACATTGCAGCCGTATAGGTCAATACATTGAATGTATTGGCAAGTTACACAGGAGAAGTAATAAAGCAGACCTACATGTTTATGCGTAGTACAACAAAGGAAAGCTCGGTGTTTATTTTGCAGAAAGCTGGCTTTATCCTCATAACTACCTAATAGTCAATTTTTTCATTTAGTTCTTTTATTACTACAAATGAATGCACAAGGTTGAGTTGGCAAAATCAACTCTAACGTACCCATTTATTAAGTTGCCCATAAATATTATTAAGTGTCACATCTATCAAGATCATCCAACAACTGTAATGGCATAGTGGCTCAAAGTTGTCCATAACCGGAGACACGGCTAATCGTGATTAGTTTTTAATACTCCGTGGAGTTTTGCGCAATTTACCCACTAGACTCAACCTGAAGATTGAGACGAAGTCTTTCAGAAGTATTCACCTCCACCCACCGGTAGTCGGTACACCTACTCATATCTACATCTGCTAGCATACCTGTGCGAGGATCCCACAACCAACTCAACTAAGCCAGAGCCCATTTAGGTAGTGGTCGCGCATGGAAGCTACTAGTCACTAAGTTTGTCTGATCTTTTTGAGCCTGTGCGGCCATCCACTTACATTCAGAGGGTATAAACCATGATGTTCTTGAAACCATCCATCAATACCAATTCCGCCCAGAGGTGAATTAAGTCCTGAATTACTACTCAAGTTGATTATATTTATAATCCTCACATAAACTCATTGTTTACACGAACCAACCCCGTCTACGAGCATAGCAAAACTATAACTACCACGGTTTGCAACGATGGGACATAGCTCAACAATATAGCTCAACATATAATACCCTATAATGCATAACTTTATAGTGTGATATATACAACAATGCATAGAGAAACAATATGTAAAGTATGATCAACATTTAACCTGCCTTGGTTCTAGTTAAAAAAGTCACACTCCTGACAATAGCTCATGTCGCACTCCAAACAATCTACACGTTTGACACAATTAACAAATCAATCACCGAAACTCAAATTAAACCAAAATAGAACCACAATAAGAAATAATTTGAAAATCCAACAAAAGAAGCAAAACAGCATGTACAAATCACCTAAATTGCACAATGATCACAACGCAAAAGAATCACTCCATTCCGATAAACGGCTTCAAAGTTACGGCCTCCGGAAGGCTTGATTCAAATTCAAATGAATTCAAATTTTAAAAGTGCAAACATGTGCAAAGTTGGTACTGTGATAAAAGGGGTGATTTTTGTGAGTTCGCAGGAAAAAGAATCACCTAAAAATTATTTGTAGACTAAAACATATAGCTAAAAGAAGATTTAGTTGAAAATCTGATAAAAAAACAAAAAGCAATAGAAACCTCCTGGTCTCGAAACCCTGTAGTAGCTCATGTAGAGACGCCACGTGGTGACACGTGATTGGCCGAAAAAGAACTCCCGTGTACGCGCTCACCAGAACAGAGGAACGACGGCTGCGGGTCGGGCGTCGGCAGCGACGCTCCTTCGGTGGGTCTCAGACGACAGTGAGGCAACTTGAAGAGGCGGCGTCGAGTGGTGGAGGCGGTGGTGAGGCCGGATGGCGGCGGGGGCGTGCTCTGCGGAGGCGGCGACAACAGGAACGGTGGGTGTGCTCCGGCGGCAGCGAACAAGCTCGTTGCTCTCCCGCTGCTGCATCTCTGTCCACTAGAAGATGTCAAGAGAAAATGGTATGGAGAGCGGGATCGGATGGGGCAAGAGGGGCGGCTCGAGGTGCTCTTACGGTGATGGCAGCGCCCGGTGAAGACGGCGGCGGGTGAAGCTCCAAGGCGAGATCAGTTCTGCCCTAACAGAGGCGTACATCGACGGGAGAGATCAGGAAGGTGTGTGGGGATTCGTCGGGGTCTTGGGTTCATGCAAGACAGGTTGGACACGCACGAGGTGGACCATGGGCGCGAGTTCGAATCGGCTCGGCCTCGGCGTGCGGCGCACGGTCCGGCTCAGGGAGGGAGATGGGTGAACAGGGGCGCGGGTGGGGTCTGTTTGTCAGCGGGGTGGCGAGCGGATCGGGTGCGGGTGCTGATGCGGTGCGTACCGCTTCGTTGGGCTGCGGCAGCTTGGGTTGGTGGCCCGGGTGGGCGGCTGCTCTACTGGGCCGCGCAGTGCGCTGCGCTGTGGTTTTCTTCTTTTAACAAAAAACAAAACCACAGTAGTTTAATAACTAAAAATAAATATTAGAAACATAATAAAACCTAAACAAAAATATATATACACATAGTAAAAATAACACTACTAGAATAAATTACAGGAACATTAGTTCCACCTATAATGAAATTTTGGAAATTCATTTTGATGCAATAGACCACTCAAACAGCAATAAAACTCTCAAATAAAATATTTTTGAGATTATGAAAAATACCAAAACATATGAGATGAGTTGGAATTAATATTCTGGACATTATGAACATTTTTAAAAACAGGGGAGAAGTTATGTTATCTCCATTCCAATAATTTGCCTTTAGTTGCATAATGAAAAGAATATTCCGAAAAAGAAAATGATGCATAGAAAATATGAGATGCATATGAATGATCTAATAACATCCTAATTTAGGAAAATTGGGATGTTACATCTTTATCCTAGGGGTCCCCCTCACATAGAGGAGACAGTGATTGGAGAAAGTGATCTAGATATTCTCTTCCTTTTACCTCAACAACTAGCAAGAATCATTGGAGGGATTGAGAGATAGCAAGCTCAAAGAAGCTGAACAATGGAGAGCAAACACGACCTCCATGGATAAGAACAATTGGTGAAGAAGACGCTCTTAAATAGACCCCCCCCCCAAATCCAATCGTCACGCCCACTGGTCATGCTCAAGTGGTACTACCGCTTGGGGGAGTGGTATTACCGCTTAGCACGGTCAAAGTAACCCAACAAGATAGAAAAACAAGGGCGATAGTTCTGTCAGAGCGGTACTACCGCTCTACAATCGATAAATTCATGACGAGTTCCAGAAGTATTTTTCCCAACTAGAAGTAGTTGTGGCAGACCACAACGTAAGTATCGCATGAAGCGGTACTAAGCGGTACAACCGCTTGGGTACTGCAAAAATTCCCAAGCAAAACAAAAGAAACAAGTAAGGCCGAAACTATTGTCACTTTTGCTTATGAACTCAAAAATCAGCAAACTCGAGCTTGTTGGATGTATGAAGAACTAGCAATGGAGAAAATATGCTAATAGGATAAGGAAGAGGACCTTCCCCATGTATGAACCGACAAACTCTCCAATACTCAAAATCAAAGATGATGCGTGCGAACTCTAGTTTTGATGAGCTTGAGTTTGACAAGAAGATGAATAAAATCTAAAACCTCAAGAGTAGAAGAGTCGGATAAAAAACAACAAAGTTGATGCCAAGGATGCAATGATTTGAGCTCTCTATGAACGATACGATCAAGCTACTCACTCGAGAGAGCCCCTCTTCATAGTACGGCTATCGATCCTATAACCCGTCCTCCCAACTAACACCATATGACCGGTAAAATGGAAAACCTATCAAGTACAAACCTTTACCTCGCGCGTAATCCAATTGAGATAGATAATGACGATCTTGACCTCCTCAAGTTGAACCACCTTTCTTGATTGCACTGGCTCGTTGAATACTAGTAGATTTCTCCCCCATACTCCACTATGGGCGTTCCACTCTTCAGCACATCATCATATGTCCATCGTCACCACAATGGACGGCAAGCTTCAAGCATGATAACTTTGTGATGCTCCACTTTAACTTTCATAATGTAGCCTTGATGACTATCACCACTTATCATCCTCCATGGCTTATATGATAACTTCCTTTTGATGCATACCCATGGAATCATACTAGACCCCACAAATAACTCTACCATGGACCATGGGTTAGTACACAAAGTGTAATGGACAATGCTTACCATGCCATGGGATCACTTGATCCCTCTCAGTACATCGTCTATGCTTGGTGTGTTGATAAACTTGATTCACTCTATGACTTATTCTTGATCAACCTTGTATCTTATGTACATCGTCTATGCTTGGTATGCAACAATGCAAGCAGCAACCAAGCACTAACTCTGATTCATACACAAAGTTATCCAGGTATATTGGGTTTCCAGCTCACACTACAATTTTGATGCATACTGGCAGTAAGATGTCACGCCATCATCCATATAACCATAGAGGAGAATAACTGAAGAAGCCTTGACAATGAAAACCAAAAATAAACTGCCGCGACAAAATAAATTTTCTCATCAATGAAGATGGGTGCCTGTTCATATGAAGAAGAGAAGGATCGGCAATGGAAATAAGATATCAAGAAAAGAAAACATAAAACATTAGAAAGTAAACATGTTTGCTCATCGATTACCTTCTTCCTTTTTGATAAACATAATTATATATTAATTTTCTCCGTTGTTTTCTTATTATTTTTAACTAAACTGCCGTATATGGTACACGAAGAAGCATTTACCTGAAGGCATTAATATCTTTTTCAACTTTTTAGTTTTATAGAATAGGTAAAAGGCCGTTGTGGGTGAAAATGTTTTTTTTAACCGGAACAGTGGGAGAACCTCCTACTGTGAATTAAATTAAATAATAAAACATGTGTACAAGAGTCTATATTTTACATCCCCATTTGTTGGGGTAAGGAACAGATATACACTACGGAAGCTAGAATAAAGGGGATGATTTCTTTGTGTTTCTTCTTGACCCTACGAGTAAGGAGTGAAAGATCTTCCTTGAACCTTCGAATCCAAGATTCTTTTGATGGATTGATTTTCCTGAAGTGTTTGTTATTCCTCTCCTTCCATATACTCCAAGTTGCTAGTAGGAAAGTTTCCATCAACATAGGCCGGTTCCAACTATGTCTGGCATACAATACTTTCTGTAACCTTGTCGTTCCCGATGTCCAAACAATGTTGAGGCTGGCCCAGCACTAGCAACTGAACTGACAATCAAAAAATAAATGTTCCAGCATTTCTTCAGTCGGTGAATCACATAGTAAGCAGTTATGATCGTCCCCAATATTGTAGTGTCTTCTTTTGAGCATATTGCGGGTTTTTAAGCGATCAACAAGTAGTAACCAGCCAAAAACCATTGTTTTCACAGTGGCCTTTGATTTCCAAATCCATTTGAACGTGTCATGGGCATGCATGTCTCGGAAGTAGTAGGTGTAATATCTGTGTGTAGAGTATTTTGCGGAGCCCCAAACGTAGGTCCATCGATCTTGTGATCCATTTAGAGTGATGCTTGACATCTCAAGTTATAGATCTCTCACCTCATCATAAGCCTGGCTGGAGAGGGGAAGGTGGAACGACGAGCCTAGAGATGTGGTAGTTAGGAAGCTTTGTACAGACAAATCTTCATTTAGCGCATAGGAGAAAGCACGTCGAAAAGAATCCGCCAGCATGTTACTTGTCCAATGATCCTTCCAGAATAGAATATCAGCGCCATTGGAAACTTGTGCTCTGGATATCCCTCTCTAAATTGGCATGAGCTTCGTGATGTCTCGCCAACAGAAAGATATGCATGTGTCTGTTGCATGTTGTATTTTTGAAGTGCAATACGTGGACCAGATCAGATGAACCCACCAGAGATCATGATGGTTGTAGAACTTGTGTATGTACTTAAGTAAAAGCGAATCTCCTTGAATTTTCAGATTGAGAACACCTAGACCTCCACTTTCTTTAGGTCTACACACCAAGTCCCAAGCTGGAAGAGAGTTGCACTTATCTCCTTGATCTGTTTTTTAATCCATAGGCATTTCCTATGGATTTTGTCCAGTAATTCCACATTTTTTGCTGGAATTCTTAGTGTGCATAGAGAAAAGATTATGAGAGAAGTAATCACCGAGTTGAGAAGGGATAAATTCCCCCATAAGAAATCATATTGAGTGTGGCTGATAACCGGGGTTCGACGCTGCAGACCAGTGGCATCAAGTCTTGAACGGTGGGTTTTGTTGTTGCAAGGGGAAGGCCAAGATAGGTGAAAGGCATTTTGCCAATGACACATCCAAAGATTCTTGCCAGTTGTTCACACTTTTCTACATCACAATTGATTGGCACGATTGTTGACTTGTGGAAGTTAATTTTCAGACCTATTGAATATGAAAAGTCTGTTGGGAACGTAGTTTCAAAATTTTCCTACGATCACGCAAGATCTATCTACTAGAAGCATAACAACGAGAGGGGAGAGTGTGTCTACGTACCCTCGTAGACCGAAAGCAAAAGCGTCTAGTGACGCGGTTGATGTAGTCGAACTTCTTCGCGATCCAACCGATCAAGCACCGAACGTACGGAGCCTCCGCGTTCAGCACACGTTGAGATTGATGACGTCCCATGAGCCCTTGATCCAGTAGAACCTTGCGGGATAGTTTCGTCAGCACGACGGCGTGGTGACGGAGATGATGAAGTTACCGTCGCAGGGCTTCGCCTAAGCGTTGCAACAATATGACCGATGTGTGTTTCTGTGGAGGGGGGCACCGCACACGGTTCGGAGAGATCAACTGATCAACTTGTGTGTCTTTGGGTGCCCCCCTGCCGCCGTATATAAAGGAGCAAGGGGGGAGGCCGGCCGGCCCCCTATGGCGCGCCCTAGAGAGGCAATCCTACTAGGAATAGGATTCCAATCCTATTCCTAGTAGGAGTCCACCAAAAAGGAGAGAGGGGGAAGGAAGGAGAAGGAGAGGGAGAGGGAAAGAGGGGGCCGCGCCCCCCTCCCCTAGTCCAATTCGGACTCCCCTTTGGGAGGGGGCGCGCCACCTCCTGGCTGCTGCCCTCTCTCTCCCCTAAAGCCCACTAGGGCCCAATTCTTACTTGTGGGGTTCCCGTAACCCCCCCC
>LR738710.1:225895664-226112552 GCA_902687465.1 Secale cereale | reverse complement strand
CCCCCCCCCCCGGCACTCCGGTTTTATCCGAAACCTTCCATAACACTTCCGGTGTCCGAATACAGTCGTCAAATATATCAATCTTTACATGTCGGACATTTCGAGACTCCTTGTCATGTCCGTGATCTCATCCGGGACTCCGAACTACCTTCGGTACATCAAAACTCATAAACTCATAATACCGATCGTCATCAAACGTTAAGCGTGCGGACCCTACGGGTTCGAGAACTATGTAGACATGACCGAGACTCATCTCTGGTCAATAAGCAATAGCGGAACCTGGATGCTCATATTGGCTCCTAAATATTCTATGAAGATCTTTATCGGTCAAACCGCATAACAACATACGTTGTTCCTTTTGTCATCGGTATGTTACTTGCCCGAGATTCGATCGTCGGTATCTCGATACATAGTTCAATCTCGTTACGGGCAAGTCTCTTTACTCGTTCCGTAATACATCATCTCATGACTAACACATTAGTCATTTGCTTGCAAGGCTTATTATGATGTGCATTACTGAGAGGGCCCAGAGATACCTCTCCGACACTCCGAGTGACAAATCCTGTTCTTGATCTATGCCAACACCACGAACAATTTTAGAGACACCTGTAGAGCATCTTTATAATCACCCAGTTACGTTGTGACGTTTGATAGAACACAAGGTGTTCCTCCGGTATTTGGGAGTTGCATAATATCATAGTCATAGGAACATGTATAAGTCATGAAGAAAGCAATAACAGTAAAACTAAACGATCAAAGTGCTAAGCTAACGGATGGGTCTTGTCCATCACATCATTCTCCTAAAGATGTGATCCCATTGATCATATGACAACTCATGTCTATGGTTAGGAAAACATAACCATCTTTGATCAATGAGCTAGTCTAGTAGAGGCATACTAGGGACATACTGTTTTGTCTATGTATTCACAAATGTAGTATGTTTCCGGTTAATACAATTCTAGCATGAATAATAATCATTTATCATGATATAAGGAAATATAAATAACACTTTATTATTGCCTCTAGGGCATATTTTGTTTAGTCTCCCACTTGCACTAGAGTCAATAATCTAGTTCACATCGCTATGTGATTTAATATCGATAGTTCACATCATTATGTGAATAACACCAAAAGTTCACATGGTCATGTGACCAACACCCAAAGGGTTTACTAGAGCCAATAATCTAGTTCACATCGCCATGTGATTAACACCCAAAGAGTACTAAGGTGTGCTCATGTTTTGCTTTCTGAGAGAAGTTTAGTCAGCGGGTCTGTTACATTCAGATCCGTATTTCGCAAATTTCTATGTCTACAATGCTCTGCATGGAGCTACTCTAGCTAATTGCTCCCACTATCATTACGCATCCAGATTGATACTTAGAGTCATCTGGATTAGTGTTAAAGCTTGCATCAGGGTAACTCTTTACGACGAACTCTTTATTCACCTCCATAATCGAGAAACATTTCCTTAGTCATCCAGTAACTAAGGATAAATTTGACTGCTGTCCAGTGATCTACTCATGGATCACCTTTGTACCTCCTTGCCAAACTCATGGTAAGGTACACAACAAGTTTGGTACACAGCATGGCATACTTAATAGAACCTATGGCTGAGGCATAGGGAATGAATTCATTCTTTCTCTATCTTCTGCCGAGGTCGGGCTTTGAGTCTTACTCAACTTCATACCTTACAACTCAGGAAAGAACTCCTTCTCTGACTGATCCATTTTGAACTACTTCAAAAACTTGTCAAGGTATGTACTCATTGAAAAAACTTATCAAGCGTCTCGATCTATCTCTATAGATCTTGATGCTCAATATGTAAGCAGCTTCACCAAGGTCTTTCTTTGAAAAAACTCCTTTCAAACACTCATTTATGCTTTCCAGAAAGATTCTACATTATTTCCGATCGACAATATGTCATTCACATATACTTATCAGAAAAGGATGTAATTCTCCCACTCACTTTCTTGTAAATACATGCTTCTCCAAAAGACTGTATAAAACCATATGCTTTGATCACCTCATCAAAGCGCATATTCCAACTCCAAGATGCTTGCACTAGTCCATAGATGGATCGCTGGAGCTTGCACACTTTGTTAGCACCTTTAAGATCAACAAAACCTTCTGGTTGCATCATATACAACTCTTCTTTAGGATATCCATTCAGGAATGCAGATTTGACATCCATTTGCCAGATTTCATAATCATAAAATGCGGCAATTGCTAACATGAGTCTGACAGACTTAAGCATCGCTACGGGTGAGAAAGTTTCATCGTAGTCAACTCTTTGAACTTGTCGAAAACCTTTCGCAATAAGTTGAGCTTTGTAAACAGTAACATTACCGCCAGCGTCGGTCTTCCTCTTGAAGATCCATTTATTTTCGATGGCTAGCCGATCATCGGGCAAGTCAACCAAAGTCCACACTTTGTTCTCATACATGGACCCCATCTTAGATTTCATGGCCTCAAGCCATTTTGCGGAATCTGGGCTCATCATCGCTTCCTCGTAGTTCTTAGGTTCATCATGGTCTAGTAACATGACTTCCAGCACTGGGTTGCCATACCACTCTGGCGTGGAACGTACTCTGGTTGATCTACGAAGTTCAGTAGTAACTTGATCCGAAGTTTCATGATCATCATCATTAGCTTCCTCACTAATTGGTGTAGGAATCACTGGAACCAGTTTCTGTGATGTACTACTTTCCAATTCGGGAGAAGGTACAATTGTTGGAAATATGCTCTAGAGGCAATAATAAATTGGTTATTATTATATTTCCTTGTTCACGATAATCGTTTATTATCCATGCTAGAATTGTATTGATAAGAAACTCAGATACATGTGTGGATACATAGACAAACACCATGTCCCTAGTAAGCCTCTAGATGACTAGCTCGTTGATCAATAGATGGTTACAGTTTCCTGACCATGGACATTGGATGTCGTTGATAACGGGATCACATCATTAGGAGAATGATGTGATGGACAAGACCCAATCCTAAGCCTAGCACAGATCGTGTAGTTCGTATGCTAAAGCTTTTCTATATGTCAAGTATCTTTTCCTTAGACCATGAGATTGTGCAACTCCCGGATACCGTAGGAATGCTTTGGGTGTACCAAACGTCACAACGTAACTGGGTGGCTATAAAGGTGCACTACAGGTATCTCCGAAAGTGTCTGTTGGGTTGGCACGAATCGAGACTGGGATTTGTCACTCCGTATAACGGAGAGGTATCTCTGGGCCCACTCGGTAGGACATCATCATAATGTGCACAATATGTGATCAAGGAGTTGATCACGGGATGATGTGTTACGGAACGAGTAAAGAGACTTGCCGGTAACGAGATTGAGCAAGGTATCGGTATACCGACGATCGAATCTCGGGCAAGTGCTATACCGATAGACAAAGGGAATCGTATACGGGATTGATTGAATCCTTGACATCGTGGTTCATCCGATGAGATCATCGTGGAACATGTGGGAGCCAACATGGGTATCCAGATCCCGCTGTTGGGTATTGGCCGGAGAGTTGTCTCGGTCATGTCTACATGGTTCCCGAGCCCGTAGGGTCTACACACTTAAGGTTCGATGACGCTAGGGTTATAGGGAAAGTATGTACGCGGTTACCGAATGTTGTTCGGAGTCCCGGATGAGATCCCGGACGTCACGAGGAGTTCCGGAATGGTCCGGAGGTAAAGATTCATATATGGGAAGTCCTGTTTTGGTCACCGGAAAAGTTTCGGGCGATATCGGTAATGTACCGGGACCACCGGGAGGGTCCCGGGGGTCCACCAGGTGGGGCCACCAGCCCCTGAAGGCTGCGTGGGCTAAGTGTGGGAGGGAACCAGCCCCAAGGGGGCTGGTGCGCCCCCCCACCAAGTCCCTAGGCGCATGGAGAGGGGAGGGGGGCAAACCCTAGGTCCAGATGGGCCTTAAGGCCCACCCTAGGGCGCCCCCTCTCTCCCCCCCCCCTTGGCCGCACCCTAGATGGGTTTTCTAGGGCTGGCCGCCCCCCTAGGGGTGGGAAACCCTAAAGAGGGCGCAGCCCTCCCTTCCCCCTATATATATGTGAGGTTTTGGGGCTGCTAGACACACGAGAACGTCTCCCTCTTGGCGCAGCCCTACCCCTCTCCCTCCTCGTCTCTTGCAGCGCTTGGCGAAGCCCTGCTGGAGTCCCGCGCTCCTCCACCACCACCACGTCGTCGTGCTGCTGTTGGATGGAGTCTTCCCAACCTCTCCCTCTCTCCTTGCTGGATCAAGGCGTGGGAGACGTCACCGGGCTGCACGTGTGAAGAACGCGGAGGCACCGTCCGTTCGGTGCTAGGATCTTCGGCGATCTGAATCGCGGCGAGTACGACTCCATCAACCGCGTTCTTGAACGCTTCCGCTTAGCGATCTACAAGGGTATGTGGATCCAACTCTCCTCTCGTAGATGCATCTCCTAGATTGATCTTGGTGAACGTAGGAAATTTTTTGTTTCCCATGCGATGTTCCCCAACAGTGGCATCATGAGCTAGGATCTTGCGTAGATGCTTTCACGAGTAGAACACAAAGGGGTTTGTGGCGTTGATGTTTAGATTGCTTCCCTCCTTGGTCTTTCTTGATTCAGCGGTATTATGGGATGAAGCGGCCCGGACCAACTTTACATGTCCACGTACATGAGACCGGTTCCATCGACAGACATGCGACTTTTGTTGCATAAGATGGCTGGCGGGTGTCTGTCTCTCCTATCTTAGTTGAATCGGAATAGACAAAGGCGGTCCTTGTAGAAGGTTAAATAGCAACTTAAATATCACCGTTGTGGCTTTGCGTAGGTAAGAAGCGTTCTTGCTAGATACCCATAGCAGCCACGTAAAACATGCAACAACAAATTAGAGGACGTCTAACTTGTTTTTGCAGGGTATGTATGTGATATGATATGGCCAAAGACATGATGAGATATATTTGATGTATGAGATGATCATGTTGTAATAGTTAATATCGACTTGCATGTCGATGTATACGGCAACCGGCAGGAGCCATAGGGTTGTCTTTAATTTTTGTATGACCTGCGTGTCAATCATTAAGCGCTATGTAATGCTTTACTTTATCGCTAAACGGTAGCAATAGTAGTAAGAGCATAGTGGGCGCGCGACAACCCCGATGGCGACACGATGATGGAGATCATGATGATGGGGATCATGGTGTTACGCCGGTGACGATGGAGATCATGCCGGTGCTTTGGAGATGGAGATCAAAAGCACGAGTTGATGGCCATATCATGTCACTTATGATTTGCATGTGATGTTAATCCTTTTATGCATCTTATTTTGCTTAGGACGACGGTAGCATTATAAGATGACCCCTCACTAAAATTTCAAGATAAAATTGTGTTCCCCCCGAGTGTGCGCCGTTGCGAAGGTTCGTCGTTTCGAAGCACCACGTGATGATCGGGTGTGATAGACTCTACGTTCGCATACAACGGGTGCAAGCCAGTTTTGCACATGCAGAACACTCGGGTTAGACTTGACGGGCCTAGCATGTACAGACATGGCCTCGGAACACGGAAGACCGAAAGGTCGAGCATGAGTCATATAGTAGATATGATCAACATGAAGATGTTCACCATTGACACCACCTCATCTCACGTGATGATCGGACTTGGGTTGGTGGATTTGGATCATGTCACGCTCGGATGACCAGAGGGATGTCAATTTGAGTGGGAGTTATAAGTAATTTGATTAGTTAAAACTCACTTGTCATGAATAATAGTCTAAGTTGTCTTTGCAAATTATGTAGTAGACCAATAACTGCGTTGTAGCTCCCTGTTTAATACGATCCTAGAGAAAGACTAAGTTGAAAGATATTGTAAGCAATGATGCGGACTGGGTCCGTAGTCCGAGGAGTGTCCTCACTGCTGCACAGAAAGCTTACGTCTTTGAAGCACCGCTCGATGTGCAAACCCCTACAACGTTGTCTGTGGATGTTGTGAACACCTGACAGAGACGTCCTGATGACTACTTGATAGTTTAGTGCACCATACTTTACGGCTTAGAATCGGGATTCCAATGACGTTTTGAACGCCATAGAACATATGAGATGTTCTAAGAGCTGAAATTGGGATTTCAGGCTCATGCCCGTGTTGAGAGGTATGAGACCTCTGACAAGTTCTTTTGCCAAAAAGATGGAGGAGAATGGCTCAACTAATGAGCATGTGCTCAGAATGTCTGGGTGCTGAAATCACTTGAACCAAGTGGGAGTTAATCTTCCAGGTGAGATAGTGGTTGACGGAATTCTCTAGACACTATCACCAAGCTACTAGAACTTCGTGATGAACTATGACATGCAAAGGATGGTGATAATCCCGGTGCTGTCAGCGGTTCTTAGTACCGCAAAAGTAGAGATCAAGAAGGAGCATCAAGTGTTGATGGTTTAACAAGACCACTGGTTTCAAAAGGTTAAGGGCTAGAAGGGAAACTTCATGAATGGCAAACCTGTTGTCGCTCTGATGAAGGAACCCATGGTTGAACCCAAACCTCGAGACTAAGTGCTTCTATTGTAAGGGGAACGGTCACATGGTAGCGGAACCACCCCAAATACATGGTAGATATGATAGCTGGCAACTTCAACAAAGTATATTTGATATACGTGTTATTGATGTGTACCTTAGTAGTACTCCTTGTAGCACCTGGGTATTGGATACCGGTTCAGTTGCTATTATTAGTGACTTGAAGCAAAAGCTACGGACTGAAGGGAGACTAGCTAAGGGCGAGGTGACGATGTGTGTTGGAAGTGTTTCCAAGGTTGATGAGATCACCATCGCACACTTCCTCTATTTTCGAGATTAGTGTTGAACCTAGATAAATGTTATCAGGTGTCTACGTTGAGCATGAAAATGATTAGATCATGTTCATCGCAATACGGTTATTCATTTAAGTTAGAGAATAATGGTTATTCTGTTTACATGAATAATACCTTTATGGTCATGCACCCAATGGTTCGTTGAATCTCGATCATGGTAATACACATAATGATAATATTAATGCCAAAAGATGTAGAGTTAATAATGATAGTACCACTTTCTTGTGGCACTGCCGCTTAGGTCATTTTGGCATAAAATGCATGAAGAAACTCCATGCTGATGGACGTTTGGAGTCACTTGATTTTGAATCGCTTGACACATGCGAGCCATGCCTCATGGGCAGGATGACTGAGATCTCGTTTTCAGGTACAATGAAACGGGTAAGTGACTTATTGGAAATCATACATGCTGATGTATGTGATCCAGTGAGAATTAAGGCGTGTGGTGGATATCGTTATTTTCTCATCTTCACTGACGATTTGAGTAGATATGGTATATTTACTTAATAAAGCAAAAGTCTGAAACGTTTGAAAGGTTCAAAAATTTCAGAGTGAAGATTAAGAATCATCATAACAAGAAGATCATGTTCCTACGATCTGATCAAGGGGATATTATCTGAATTATGAGTTTGACAATCACTTAAGACATTGTGGAATTGTTTCGCAGTTGAAGTCCCCTGGAACACCACAGCGTAATGGTGTGTCCGGACATCGTAATCGAACCTTATGAGATATGGTGCGGTCTATGGTGTGTCTTACCGATCTACCGCTATTATTTGGAGGTTATGCATTAGAGACAGCTGCATTCACTTTATATGGGGCACCATCTAAGTCCGTTGAGACGACGTCATATGGTTTGGCAAGAAACCAAAGTTGTCGTTCTCTTAAATGTTTGGGGCTGCGATGCTTATGGCTTCAGCCAGGAAAAGCTCGAACCCAAAGCGGACAAATACATCTTCATGGAATACCCACTGGTAACGGTTGGGTATGCCTTCTATCTCAGATCCAAGGACAAAAATGTTTGTCGCTAAGAATAGGTCCTTTCTCGAGAAGGAGTTTCTCTCGAA
The DNA here is from genome assembly GCA_902687465.1 of Secale cereale. Taxonomy (NCBI): domain Eukaryota; kingdom Viridiplantae; phylum Streptophyta; class Magnoliopsida; order Poales; family Poaceae; genus Secale; species Secale cereale. The sequence continues at coordinate 226,104,644 of LR738710.1, read as the reverse complement.
AGAATTGAGTGGGAGGAAGATAGAACTTGATGAGGTTGTCGAACCCTCACTTCAACCGGAGAGTAGTGCAACACAGAAAGATGTTTCTGTGGAACCTACGACAGTTGAAGAGGATACTAATGATAGTGATCATGAAGCTCCAGATCAAGTTGCTATCGAACCTCGTGGGTCGACAAGGATGTGTACTACTCCTGAGTGGTACGGTGATCCTGTCTTAGAGGTCATGTTGTTGGACAACGATGAACCTACGAACTATGGAGAAGCGATGGTGGGCCCATATTCCGACAAATGGTTAGAAGCCGATAAATACGAGATGGGATCCATGTATCAAAACAAAGTATGGACTTTGGTGGACTTGCCCGATGACTGGCAAGCAATTGAGATAAATGGATCTTTAAGACTAAGACGGACGTGAACGGTAATGTCACCGTCTATGAAGCTCGACTTGTGGCGAAGAGTTTTTCCACAAGTTCAAGGAGTTGACTACGATGAGATTTTCTCACCCGTAGCGATGCTTAAGTCCGTCGGAATCATGTTAGCATTAGCTGCATTTATGAAATCTGGCAGATGGATGACAAAACAAGTTTCCTTACCAGTTTTCGTAAGGAAAGGTTGTATGTGATACAATCAGAAAGGTTTTGTCGATCCTAAGGATGCTAAAAGGTGTGCTAGCTCCAGCGATCCTTCCATGGACTAGAGCAAGCATCTCGGAGTCGGAATATACACTTTGATGGAGTGATCAAAGTTTTTTGGGTATACAAAGTTTGTTAGAAACTTGTATTTGCAATAAAGTGAGTGGGAGCACTACAACATTTCTGATAAGTATATGTGAATGACATATTGTTGATCCGAAATGATGTAGAATTTCTGGAAAGCATAAAGGGTTGTCTGAAAGGTGTTTTTCAAAGGAATACCTGGATAAAGCTGCTTACATATTGGGCATCAAGATCTATACAGATAGATCAAGACGCCTGATGATACTTTCAAAAGAACACACACCTTTGACATGATTTTGAAGGAGTTCAAAATAGATCAGTCAAAGAAGGAGTTCTTGCCTGAGTTGTAAGGTGTGAAGTTGAGTAAGACTCAAAACTTGACCACGGCAGAAGGAAGAGGAAGGACGAAGGTCGTCCCCTATGCTTTTGTCATAGGCTCTATACGGTATGCCATGCTAAGTACCACACCTGATGGGTGCCTAGCCACATGTCTGGCAAGAGGGTACAAAGGTGATCCAGGAGTAGATCACTGGATAGTGGTCAAAATTATCCTTAGAGTAATAAGGAAATGTTTCTCGGTTATGGAGGTGATAAAGAGTTCGACGTAAAGAGTTACGTCGATGCAAGCTTAACACCTATCCGGATAACTTTGAGTAGAGATACCGGATACGTATAATGGAGCAACAGTTTGGAATAGCTCCAAGTGGAACGTGGTAGCAGCATCTACGATATGACATAAAGTTTTGCGAAGTACATAGGGATCTGAATGTTGCAGACCCATTGACTACAACCTCTCTCACAAGCATAACATGATCAAACCCAGAACTCATTGAGTGTTAATCACATATTGATGTGAACTAGATTACTGACTCTAGTAAACTCTTTGGATGTTAGTCACATGGCGATGTGACCTGTGAGTGTTAATCACATGGCGATGTGAACTAGATTATTGACTCTAGTGCAAGTGGGAGACTGTTGGAAATATGCTCTAGAGGCAATAATAAATTGGTTATTATTATATTTCCTTGTTCACGATAATCGTTTATTATCCATGCTAGAATTGTATTGATAAGAAACTCAGATACATGTGTGGATACATAGACAAACACCATGTCCCTAGTAAGCCTCTAGATGACTAGCTCGTTGATCAATAGATGGTTACAGTTTCCTGACCATGGACATTGGATGTCGTTGATAACGGGATCACATCATTAGGAGAATGATGTGATGGACAAGACCCAATCCTAAGCCTAGCACAGATCGTGTAGTTCGTATGCTAAAGCTTTTCTATATGTCAAGTATCTTTTCCTTAGACCATGAGATTGTGCAACTCCCGGATACCGTAGGAATGCTTTGGGTGTACCAAACGTCACAACGTAACTGGGTGGCTATAAAGGTGCACTACAGGTATCTCCGAAAGTGTCTGTTGGGTTGGCACGAATCGAGACTGGGATTTGTCACTCCGTATGACGGAGAGGTATCTCTGGGCCCACTCGGTAAGACATCATCATAATGTGCACAATATGTGATCAAGGAGTTGATCACGGGATGATGTGTTACGGAATGAGTAAAGAGACTTGCCGGTAACGAGATTGAGCAAGGTATCGGTATACCGACGATCGAATCTCGGGCAAGTGCTATACCGATAGACAAAGGGAATCGTATACGGGATTGATTGAATCCTTGACATCGTGGTTCATCCGATGATATCATCGTGGAACATGTGGGAGCCAACATGGGTATCCAGATCCCGCTGTTGGTTATTGGCCGGAGAGTTGTCTCGGTCATGTCTACATGGTTCCCGAGCCCGTAGGGTCTACACACTTAAGGTTCGATGACGCTAGGGTTATAGGGAAAGTATGTACGCGGTTACCGAATGTTGTTCGGAGTCCCGGATGAGATCCCGGACGTCACGAGGAGTTCCGGAATGGTCCGGAGGTAAAGATTCATATATGGGAAGTCCTATTTTGGTCACCGGAAAAGTTTCGGGCGATATCGGTAATGTACCGGGACCACCGGGAGGGTCCCGGGGGTCCACCAGGTGGGGCCACCAGCCCCAGGTGGCTGCGTGGGCTAAGTGTGGGAGGGGACCAGCCCCAAGGGGGCTGGTGCGCCCCCCCACCAAGTCCCTAGGCGCATGGAGTGTGGAGGGGGGCAAACCCTAGGTCCAGATGGGCCTTAAGGCCCACCCTAGGGCGCCCCCTCTCTCTCCCCCCCTTGGCCGCACCCTAGATGGGTTCTGGGGGGCTGCCGCCACCCCTAGGGAGGAAACCCTAGATGGGGGCGCAGCCCCTACCTCCCCCCTATATATATGTGAAGTTTAGGGCTGCCCAGAACAAGTTTTGACCTCGGTCGATTGGCGCAGCCCTACCTCTCTCCCTCCTCGTCTCCCGCAGCGCTTGGCGAAGCCCTGCTGGAGTCCCGCGCTCCTCCACCACCACCACGCCGTTGTGCTGCTGTTGGATGGAGTCTTCCCCAACCTCTCCCTCTCTCCTTGCTGGATCAAGGCGTGGGAGACGTCACCGGGCTGCACGTGTGAAGAACGCGGAGGCACCGTCCGTTCGGTGCTAGGATCTTCGGCGATCTGAATCGCGGCGAGTACGACTCCATCAACCGCGTTCTTGAACGCTTCCGCTTAGCGATCTACAAGGGTATGTGGATCCAACTCTCCCCTCGTAGATGCATCTCCTAGATTGATCTTGGTGAACGTAGGAAAATTTTTGTTTCCCATGCGACGTTCCCCAACAGCTGTTGGAAATATGCCCTAGAGGCAATAATAAATTGGTTATTATTATATTTCCTTGTTCACGATAATCGTTTATTATCCATGCTAGAATTGTATTGATAGGAAACTCAGATACATGTATGGATACATAGACAAACACCATGTCCCTAGTGAGCCTCTAGACGACTAGCTCGTTGATCAATAGATGGTTACGGTTTCCTAACCATGGACATTGGATGTCGTTGATAACGGGATCACATCATTAGGAGAATGATGTGATGGACAAGACCCAATCCTAAGCCTAGCACAGATCGTGTAGTTCGTATGCTAAAGCTTTTCTATATGTCAAGTATCTTTTCCTTAGACCATGAGATTGTGCAACTCCCAGATACCGTAGGAATGCTTTGGGTGTACCAAACGTCACAACGTAACTGGGTGGCTATAAAGGTGCACAACAGGTATCTCCGAAAGTGTCTGTTGGGTTGGCACGAATCGAGACTGGGATTTGTCACTCCGTATGACGGAGAGGTATCTCTGGGCCCACTCGGTAGGACATCATCATAATGTGCACAATATGTGATCAAGGAGTTGATCATGGGATGATGTGTTACGGAACGAGTAAAGAGACTTGCCGGTAACGAGATTGAGCAAGGTATCGGTATACCGACGATCGAATCTCGGGCAAGTGCTATACCGATAGACAAAGGGAATCGTATACGGGATTGATTGAATCCTTGACATCGTGGTTCATCCGATGAGATCATCGTGGAACATGTGGGAGCCAACATGGGTATCCAGATCCCGCTGTTGGTTATTGGCCGGAGAGTTGTCTCGGTCATGTCTACATGGTTCCCGAGCCCGTAGGGTCTACACACTTAAGGTTCGATGACGCTAGGGTTATAGGGAAAGTATGTACGCGGTTACCGAATGTTGTTCGGAGTCCCGGATGAGATCCCGGACATCACGAGGAGTTCCGGAATGGTCCGGAGGTAAAGATTCATATATGGGAAGTCCTGTTTTGGTCACCGGAAAAGTTTCGGGCGATATCGGTAATGTACCGGGACCACCGGGAGGGTCCCGGGGGTCCACCAGGTGGGGCCACCAGCCCCTGAAGGCTGCGTGGGCTAAGTGTGGGAGGGAACCAGCCCCAAGGGGGCTGGTGCGCCCCCCCACCAAGTCCCTAGGCGCATGGAGAGGGGAGGGGGGCAAACCCTAGGTCCAGATGGGCCTTAAGGCCCACCCTAGGGCGCCCCCTCTCTCTCCCCCCCCTTGGCCGCACCCTAGATGGGTTTTCTAGGGCTGGCCGCCCCCCTAGGGGTGGGAAACCCTAAAGGGGGCGCAGCCCTCCCTTCCCCCTATATATATGTGAGGTTTTGGGGCTGCTAGACACACGAGAACGTCTCCCTCTTGGCGCAGCCCTACCCCTCTCCCTCCTCGTCTCTTGCAGCGCTTGGCGAAGCCCTGCTGGAGTCCCGCGCTCCTCCACCACCACCACGTCGTCGTGCTGCTGTTGGATGGAGTCTTCCCAACCTTTCCCTCTCTCCTTGCTGGATCAAGGCGTGGGAGACGTCACCGGGCTGCACGTGTGAAGAACGCGGAGGCACCGTCCGTTCGGTGCTAGGATCTTCGGCGATCTGAATCGCGGCGAGTACGACTCCATCAACCGCGTTCTTGAACGCTTCCGCTTAGCGATCTACAAGGGTATGTGGATCCAACTCTCCTCTCGTAGATGCATCTCCTAGATTGATCTTGGTGAACGTAGGAAAATTTTTGTTTCCCATGCGATGTTCCCCAACAACAATTACCTCATCAAATTCGAGAAAAACTCCTTCTCTAGAAAGGATCCATTCTTAGCAATGAATATCTTGCCTTCGGATCTGTGATAGAAGGTGTACCCAACAGTCTCCTTTGGGTATCATATGAAGACACATTTCTCCAACTTGGGTTCGAGCTTATCAGTTTGAAGTTTTTTCACATAAGCAGTGCAGCCCCAAACTTTAAGAAACAACAACTTTAGTTTCTTGCCAAACCACAGTTCATACGGCGTCGTCTCAACGGATTTAGATGTTGCCCTATTTAACGTGAATGCAGTTGTCTCTGATGCATAACCCAAAACGATGGTGGTAAGTCGGTAAGAGACATCATAGACCGCACCATATCTAATAAAGTACGGTTACGACATTCAGACACACCATTACGCTGTGGTGTTCCGGGTGACGTGAGTTGTGAAACTAGTCCACATTGTTTCAAATGAAGACCAAACTCGTAACTCAAATATTCACCTCCACGATCAGATCGTAGAAACTTTATTTTTTTTGTTACGATGATTCTCTACTTCACTCTAAAATTCTTTAAACTTCTCAAATGTTTTAGACTTGTTCTTCATCAAGTAGATATACCCATATCTTCTCAAATCATCAGTGAAGGTCAGAAAATAACGATACCAGCCGCGAGCTTAAACATTCATTGGTCCACATACATCAATATGTACGATTTCCAACAAATCGTTTGCTCGCTCCATTGTTCCGGAGAATGGAGTGTTAGTCATATTGCCCATGAGGCATGGTTCGCAAGCACCAAGTGATTCATAATCACGTGATTCCAAAAGCCCATCACTATGGAGTTTCTTCATGCGCTTTACACCAATATGACCTAAACGACAGTGCCACAAATAAGTTGCACTATCATTATTAACCTTGCATCTTCTGGCTTCAATATTATGAATATGTGTATCACTACGATCGAGATCTGACAAACTATTTTCATTGGGTGTATGACCATCGAAGGCTTTATTCATGTAAACATAATAACAATTATTCTGTGACTTTAAATGAATAACCGTATTGCAACAAACATGATCAAATCATATTCATGCTCAACGCAAATGCCAAATAACATTTATTTAGGTTCTACACTAATCCCGAAAGTATAGGGAGTGTGCGATGATGATCATATCAATCTTGGAACCACTTCCAACACACATCGTCACTTCACCTTTAACTAGTATATGTTCATGCTGCAACTCTCGTTTCGAGTTACTAATTTTAGCAACTGAACCGGTGTCAAATACCCAGGGGTTGCTATGAACACTAGTAAAGTATACATAAATAATATGTATATCAAATATACCGTTGTTCACTTTGCCATTCTTCTTATCCGCCAAGTATCTAGGGCAGTTCCACTTCCAGTGACAATTTCCATTGCAGTAGAAGCACTTAGTTTCAGGCTTGAGTTTAGCTTTGGGTTTCTTCACAGGAGTGAAAACTTGCTTGTCATTCTTCTTGAAGTTCCCTTTATATCCCTTTGCCATTTACCTGAAACAAGTGGTCTTGTTAACCCTCAACAGTTGATGCTCTTTCTTGATTTCTACCTTCGCCGATTTCAGCATCGTGAAGAGCTCGGGAATTACTTTTGGCATCCCTTGTATATTATAGTTCATCACGAAGTTCTACTAACTTTGTGATAGTGACTAGAGAACTTTGTCAATTACTATCTTATCTGGAAGATTAACTCCCACTTGATTCAAGCAATTGTAGTACCCATACAATCTGAGCACATGATCGCTGGTTGAGCTATTCTCCTCCATCTTGTAGGCAAAGTACTGTCAGAGGTCTAATACCTCTCGACACGGGCATGAGTATGAGGTACTAATTTCAACTCTTGGAACATCTCATATGCTCTGTGGCGCTTCAAAACGTTTTTGAAGTCCCGGTTATAAGCCGTAAAGCATGGTGCACTAAACTATCAAGTAGTCATCATACCGAGCTTGTCAAACGTTCATAACGTCTGCATCTGCTCCTGCAATAGGTTTGTCACCTAGCGGTGCATCAAGGACATAATACTTCTGTGCAGCAATGAGGATAATCCTCAGATCACGGACCTAGTCCGCATCATTGCTACTAACATCTTTCAACTTAGTTTTCTCTAGGAACATATCAAAAACATAGGGGATCTATAAAGCGAGCTAATGATCTACAACATAGATATGCTAATACTACCAGGACTAAGTTCATGATAAATTAAAGTTCAATTAATCATATTACTAAAGAACTCCACCTTAGATAGACATCCCTTGGTCATCTAAATGATCATGTGATCCAAATCAACTAAACCATGTCCGATCATCACGTGAGATAGATTAGTTTTCAATGGTTAACATCTTATGTTGATCATATCTACTATATGATTCACGCTCAACCTTTCGGTCTCTAGTGTTTCGAGGCCATATCTACATATGCTAGGCTCGTCAAGTTTAACCCAAGTTGTAGCGACCCGGCCCGAATGAATCAAGTCTCAGTGCTTAAGTGTCATCCCTGGATCGGTATGCTGACACACACAGTACTCGAGGATTTATAACAGAGGTAAATCACATGTATAAAGTAACGTAAAAGCTATTACCTCAATCGATCATAGCGGAAGCAACAAAGGTTGTGGATTCCCATCAACACCAACGGCAAAGTTGAGTGTAGACAGCGCAACCCTAACGTAACACTTACTCGTCGAATAACTCCTACAACATGCGACGTTGCAGCCATGTAGGTCAGTACATTGAATGTACTGGCAATTTCACACTGTAATGATAATGAACAAGTCCTACAACTACATGCATATTTGGCTGGTGGAGGTTGTAAGGTTAAAGTTTTGGCGTAAAGCCAATTTTTCCCTACAACAAAGGAATAAATTTTATTTTAACTATCATGGTAGTTGAAAATCATTGAGAAGGTACCTCCAACTCAATCCCAATTAAAAGTTATCATTAACCCAAAAAATTAACTTTAGAGTGATGAGATCAACCAATAATTCAAGTACCAGATACTCAAGATGTCCATAACCGGGGACATGGCTAATCATGATCAGTTTGTACACTCTGCAGAGGGTTGTGCACTTTTCCCACAAGACTCGATCGCCTCCGTTTGGTTTCTCGCACTGCATGGTGTTTGAGAAACGGATGACCGAGACACAGTCTTTCCGAAGAGGTCCCCTTAACCAGATAGATAGGTCGGTACACCTACAATCCCTCTACATCTGCTAGCCCATCATGGAAAGGTTTCCCGCAACTTACTCAACTATGCCAGAGCCCATAATGGCATTGTGGCTGCACACGGAAGTTTCTAGCATGAATAGTTTTATGATCCCTTTGAGCCTCGGAGGCATTCCATAGGAAAAATCACACGAAACCCCAGGATTTCCTAGGACAACACTAGATTCCCCAGGTGCCCTGCAACCAATCCACCCAGATGTGTATTCAAGTAGGCACCTTAAGTTGAATCCTTCATTAACAACTCACATCTGTCATGGATTTCACTCAAACCCAAACCACGTCTACGAGCATAGCATGATAACCTAAGCATAGCGTAGAAGTAACTCCCAAGGGTTTGAAAATAATGCAGGTAATAGGTTCTACCTCAATCTACTTCCCAGTCCCACAAGTTAGGAGATCCTACTGATGCAATGTGTTTGAGGATATAACTAATGCAATGAAAACTGGGTATTGGAAAATATGATCAAAGTGTGAACTTGCCTTGTATTGACGATGTAGACGATTCGCACTCAGAACTCGTGATAGATCTACTCGTCACACTCTGATCAATCTATCGTAGGCAAACAATAGTAACCACACATAAGCAATCACTCCGCAAATCAGAAAGAACGAATAAACACTTCGGAAAACTTCGAAAACAAAACGAATGACTCTTGAAACATAAAAAAATTTCCAACAGTACCAAAATTATGTAAATTTGGCCTTATCAGAAAGTTTTGGTCAAGAGCTTCGATTTGCAAAAAGAATAAACTAAAACGGAGTTACGAAACTCAAGTTATGATCAAAACAAGTTTGAATCTAAAACTAGTTAAATTAAAATTTTAAAACTTACAAAAACATGTTTAAGTTGTTTTACTGGAAAGAGGGGATCGCAACGAAGACGTGGGTGTTGGTTTCGTTGGATTTGGACCAACGAGTAAAAAGTTGTGGCCTTTTGAAGTTCAGGGGCTAATTTGTAAAAGAAATAATCACAGACGGGTCCTTGGCCGAAAACTAAAAGAAAAAGAAAATCTTAACAAACGAACATTCGTTTTCTAGTCCTAACTGGTGAACGTTCACTAGATAGTTAGATCTAAAAAACGATCTAAAACGAAAACCTAACTAAACAGAAAACCGAGGCGGTTTTTATTACGTAGGCGGTTTGGGCGCGGAAACCAGCGGTTCGGCGGTGGGGAACCGGGGCGGCGGTTTTGGTCGCGGACCGGATCGGATCTCCGGCGAGTTCCCGCGAACTCCGGCGAGGGGAGGGCAGACGGCGGCGGCTCCGGGCGCGACTGCGGATGGGGCGGCACGCAGCGCGGGCGGCGGCAGCAGCTAGCAGCAGCGGCGGCGAGTGCGCGGTGGAGCGGGGCGGCGGCGGCGGCGAAGCTGCGGCGGAGGCGGTTGAGTGCGGCGGCGGCGCGAGCGAGATGCGGCGCGGCAGCGTGAAGCGAGGGCAGCGGGGCCGGGGCTCGGCCTTTATATAGGCGGAGGGGGCGGCGATTGCGTGGGGAAGGGGCCAGGGGCAGCGAGGTGGCCGGAGCAGCCACGGCGGCGCGGGCGTGTGCGCTCGGGACTCTGTCCGGAGCTCGAAGGCGGCGGCGTCCTGGGCCGGCTGGGCCTTCGGCCCAGTTCAGTCCGGAGGGAAAAACCTTATTTTAAAACACACAGAAAATAAAAGAAAAGAAAAAGAAAGCAATATATAATATAGGCATATTACATATCAAAATTTGCAGAAAAAGAAATCCTGCAAGATGAACATTTTTCTACTGCCAAATAAAATGCTCACAAATTCTAATAAATCAAAGAGTCCTACTGTTGTACTAACTCCGTCCCAAAATAAGTGACGCAAAAATGACTCAACTTTAAAAACCAATAAAAATCATTTTTAAAATACCAAAAAGACTTCAAATTTATTTATCTCCAATTTACCGCTGTAGGGAATCATGTTACCCTATTTTCCATTAAATTTATTTTTGGAGAAAAATAATTTGAATAAAAACCAAATAACTCAATATTTGAAATTGAGTTGCACAAAGTTTCAGAAAAACTTCCAACTCATATTTCCTATAATTTGAAGAAGTCATTTTATCTTCTCTCGAGAAAATCATTGAGTTGCTTAAAGTTTCTGAATTGAGAATATTTCGAGGATGAAATTCAAAATCATTTCAAAGCCCTTTATCATTTAAAATAAAATGGAAGAAATCATATTATCTTCACTCTAGGGTTTTGTGTTGAAAAGAATTTGAATTCCCTCGGAGATCAAAAAGCAAAGTGAATGTTTTGGGAAAGTCATTTTATTCCCTCTCATTTAACTTTCAAAAGTTTCAAATTTCACTCAATTTCACACAGCACACCAAACAACAATCAAATCTATCTATTTATTATAATATTCCAAAATTTAGAATTTTGGGATGTTACAAACCTACCACACTTAAAATGAATCTCATCCTAGAGATTCGGAGAGGCTAGCAAGAAATAGGTTAGGGTTTGGGGGTCTTCTAACAAATCCACTGATTGGTGTGGCCTAGTGTGCTACCACACTTAGGAACATGGATACGGTTCCATCAAAACTCAGGTACTCCATCCTTTGGGTTGACGGCGTCGGTCTTCTCAAATCTTCAGGGTATTTCCTTCTCTGGCTCTTTCGGTAGTGGCAAAATCTTTGTCCTCAATCCTTGTATCCTTTCATCTTGGTAAGGCTCTTTCGGGACTGGTTCTTCTTAACTGACAAGTCTGGCGCCAATACTAAACAAATATTGATCTCTCATGGTGGTCATGAAACAATTTTGATTGGGTCCCTGCAGAAACGGTTCTGGGCTTCATCCTCACCGTATATCCTACAGTTGGCAACAGCATGCCGTGTACAAGGGAAAAAAACTTCTATACCATTGTAAGGTTTAAACAAAGTTTTGACATCGTCGTCTCTCTACTATAGGTAAGTCTCTCAGATTTACCATCCCGTATAACAGAGGCGAACAATAAGAGTAAGTCGTTATGGTGATCAATCCATCCCGCACCCAAATCATTACCTTGTATATGGTTTAGTGAATCTCGTATTCTAACACTCGGTCATCCTCATAAGCATTCTAGAATTTTCTCTTGTCAACGAACTAAGTTCGGATAAATCCATTGATTCTGCAAGCCCAGCAAAATATCTATCGTTTCTTCACAACCCTCGGGTTTAACGTAACCACCTATAAGATCGTATGTTGGCAAAGTCATAACTTCTTCCAGGGGTTTTCCTTCAGCAAGAGTGTGCTTGCTTTCTTGACAGGTCCTGGGGCCTGTGGGTTATGGCTCATCTCACCACTAGTAACACTTGGTCTCATCATCGGGTTGCAACTGGTCATTCTTCCGACATCCAACTTCATTGGCTCTCTTAAATCCATCCAATTTTTGTTTGGTATCCCTTTTCTCTCGGTACCAAACTGAGCGTAATTACTCACACTCATCCTTGGGTAGTCCTTTCCAAGTCGGACGTATCTAACCACTAGCTAGTGTATTCGGGTAACGGTGTTGGATTCTACCACACTTAAAATGAATAACACTAGTTTCTTCAAAATCTTATTCCATGCATCATGTCTTCACCCTTCACTTATGTAGTAACAATTCATATAATCCAAATCAATACCCTCATGCCAACTGTATTGATTCTCAACTTACTACGATCTACTACACTTCCATTCTTGCTTCAACTCCAATACTTAGCACAAAACTCCTTCTTCTTGGTACAATCTATACCAAAATGCACTGCTTTACTACAGCAGATACACATAACTATTGACAAGTCTCGTGGTTCCCTTGTGATTATGTAGCCTCCTTAGGTCCTCGGCTAAAGGGTCCATGTCAGAACTTGTATATCCATAACTCAATCCTTGGGGTCTCTATAGTTCCATACTCCAGCCTTACACCCTCTTAAAAATCCAATTGTACTTCTTTCCCTCATACTCTTGGGGTAAGCCTCATATCAAAATAAACTCCAACTTATTTGTGAAAACTCTACTCCTTGGAGCAACACTTTCCTTTCTATTAGTCAAGGGTTCACTCAGTAAGGTTCAACTAAACAAAATGCACTGGTTCATCCATAATCCATATTCTCCTCATATCAAATCTTTTATTACTTCTTGAACCAGTATTCAATACTCCAATTTCCAAGGGTGCATCACTACAATTGCTACTATCCTGATGGTCTGGTAGGGTCAAGAATTCCTTCCATCTATATCCATTTATCCTGGCTAAGGATGCTTCAGTCCCACGGGAATTATGCAATGTGATTCTTGAAATCATTGATCCTTTCCTTCATCCTAGTGGTCGTGTGCTTCATCTCCATCATCTCTTCATGCACCTTACTCAGGCATTCTTGGTAATAACGAAGTCTTGCTTCGAGTATTTCTCCAATCTGACGTATGGCCTCCATAGCAGCTTCACGAACAGAATCGAAGAATGTTGTTCGCGGTACTTGGGAGATGAAAAAGTATTAACCCATAGTCTTTGGGCAAACTCCTTTCACACGATGGAGGTGGAGGTGTACCTCCACGTACCAAAGTCCAACTCCATTCTCCATGAGGGGATAACCCTTGTAAACTGCATCTCCTTCTAGGTGAATATGCTTCATCATGCCCTTCATGATCTTTGGATAATCCTGATCGCTAGTCAGGGTCATGGTCGTTTCAGGGCCTTCGAGAAAAGACTCGTAAATGGTTGTCATCTATGGGTATAAGACAAAAGGGGTTCTTAGGACAACATACGGACATCCTTGGGTAAAATGGGGTCGTTTGTCCGAGGAAGGTTTGGGGTCAACTGGTCCATGGGTTCTAGGTTTTGGTCTGGGTGAGATAGCAAGAGAGGCATCCAAAATAGTTCAACAACTCATAGCATCTCCTTCTTGGAATCCAAAAGTATCAACTTCTATTGCTTCACAAGTTATTACAATGTCATTTCTAATAACTCTCAATCAACACCTCTAAGTGAAAGAAAGGTTCCCACTGCTACTACTATAATTCTCACAAACACCACTAACTAGCACACGTCTCCTTCGCCTTGGGACAATCTCTGGCAAGGTGCCCTGCTTCATCACAACGAAAACATAATATTTCTGACAAGTCCCGGGGTTTCTTTGTTGGGCACTGGCTAGCGTAATGACCTAAATCCTTGCACCTAAAACATGTGAGGTGGCTCAGGTCCTTTTTCACCGAAATTGGGTTCTTCTGGGGACACATGCTCTTTCTCTTCCTCGACTTCTTCGTTCCTATCAATTCTTCTATCTTTTGTGGATCAAACTCCACTTCTTCTGTCGGGAAGTCTCCCAGATACTCATGGCTTTCCTTTGTGCAATACTGTGAAAGGTGTCCTTCTTTTCCACATGAGTAGCAAGCACGTGAGTAATATTTGTTTAGTCCTTCTCCATCAGGGTCATCAATATTTTCCTCCATCATGGATTCCTTTAAGGTTTCCTTGAGGACTTCTTTCATTGCTTCTTTCTTCTGTTGGATAGTTCGTTGCACCATGGGGTAACTGTGGCACTGAGCAGGGTAGTGGGTAGTCCCTTCACACAAGAAACAAGTAATCTACCTAGTTGGGCATTCTTCAGCTAGGTGACTTCCTTCACAATTAGGGCATTCATCCTTGTACTCCTCATGGGTGTGTCCTATTTCTCCGCAAATCCTGCACGCACAAGGTTTCTTCTTCGGGTTGTCACCACGCTCTCGGATGAGACGGGATTTCAACAGCGTTTCCTTGAATTCCTCCCAACTTCCTGCTCCACTACATCCTTGTATGGCTTGATGCATCTTCCACCATGTTGCAGCACTTTTTGTAAAGTACTGGAGAGCGTATCGAACTGCATATTTCCTTGCAACTAAGTTTTTCCTGAAGTGATCCTCCATGTTTTGTATCCATAACTCTGCCTCTGGTTGGGTCATTGGTCCAGCGACTACAAGGCTATCTTCATTCATCCTCTATTGGTCCAAGGATTTTAGGGAAGATGTTAGGAAGGTGGGGAGAGATACACACAATACAAACAATGGTTTTGAAAAGGCATGTTTTATGTTGTGGCCGTCAAGAAAACATCAAACAATTGACGGCTCACAATCGTCGCATCTAACGTAAGTACAAAACAGAGGTTTGGTCTTCTAAAGGTCAACATCTCCTCAAAGTCGTCGACTCTTCAAATCTTTGGAGTATCCATTGTTGTAGCTTCAACACTTCCAATGCATGGTGAACTCCTCTTTACTCCGGAGTGGTCCAATGAAAAAAAGGGTATTGTCTAACTATTTAAGGTAAGAGGGAAGAATTTGATAAAGCTCAGAAAAGAAGAGAGGTAAAGAATATTTTTTGAAAATAAAGTTTTAGAGAAATCATATCCTATGGGCTTGCCAGTTTCTAGGGTCACGTCCTACAGTCAACATGTGCTCGGATACCATCTTGTAGCGACACGACTTGAATGTATCAAGTCTCTGTGCTTAAGTGTCATCCCTGGATCGGTATGCTGACACACATAGTACTCGAGGATTTATAACAGAGGTATATCACATGTATAAAGTAACGTAAAAGCTATTACCTCAATCGATCATAGCGGAAGCAACAAAGGTTGTGGATTCCCATCAACACCAACGGCAAACTTGAGTGTAGACAGCGCAACCCTAACGTAACACTTACTCGTCGAATAACTCCTGCAACATGAGACGTTGCAGCCATTTAGGTCAGTACATTGAATGTACTGGTAATTTCACACTGTAATGATAATGAACAAGTCCTACAACTACATGCATATTTGGCTGGTGGAGGCTGTAAGGTTAAAGTTTTTGCGTAAAGCCAATTTTTTCCTACAACAAAGGAATAAATTTTATTTTAACTATCATGGTAGTTGAAAATCATTGAGAAGGTACCTCCAACTCAATCCCAATTAAAAGTTATCATTAACCCAACAAATTAACTTTAGAGTGATGAGATCAACCAATAATTCAAGTACCAGAAGGTAGGTTACCCAGGATGGCGCTCTCCTCCTCCTCCACTCCCCCTCCACCTGCTACACCCTCTTCACCATGGATCTAGCCTTTGATCCTCACCATGGAAGGCCTCCTCCATTGGGATTTCAACACTAGCCTTGCTGTGGCCGAGCAGGTACATCGTCGGTTTGGAGAAACGGTGCATTTTTCTCCATCACGTCCCACCAAGGAATTTTTCTTGGTAGTTTCTTTCTCTTCGGCTTCCTTCCCACTTTCTGATGAATCAGTGGGTGTGGCTCTCGAATGTTGTATTGGGGGCCATCACAAAGGGTTTAAGGTCTCTCGGATAAATGAGAGATCATTTCGTTTCTCTGTGGCTGGCAACAAAGTTGGTCATTTCAATCACAGCCTCAAGGACCGCATTTGGCCAGATTTCATCTGTCATTTTCATCTATTCAATGGCCGATTCAATGGGTTTAAGCATTTTAACTATCAATGGCATGCTGATGAAAGGTTGGAATCTATAGCTACCCGTAACCCTGTGGCAATCCGGGTGGACTCGTCTGCTTTCTTGCGATCTAATGGTTCTGATCTGGATACTACCAGGGTTTTCAGCAAATTTGGCATTGTTCCGTTGACATCCATGGATTTCAGTAACTCACATGGACATAAAGCTTCCAGTTCATCCGTACCCAAGGATTTGAATCTCCCGACAGATTGTACAAGGATCAAGCAACAGAATCCGGGTCATAATCCTTGCCCAATTACCCCGCAGGAGCATTCATTACTGATTGGGCAATTTCAGTTTCCATGTAATACCACTTATCCTAGCCTACCACAGTGTTTTCTCTCTTCGGCGCTCAAATATGCACCCCCGCATACATCTTGGCCGTCGGTGTTATCCAACGATCATATCATGGATTTATCGCGGGCAGGATATGACAGCACCGAAATTGACAATCTCATTAACTGCTGGGGCGTTCTTTGCGGCAAATGCCTACAATGGGGGCACCACAAACATAGTTGTCATGCTCGACTTATATGCCTAAACTGCTCTGCCCCCGGTCACAAGAGTTTTCATTGCCCCGCGCGACACATATCTTTTGAACAAGGAAACTCCTTTAAAACACTTGCCATTACTACTGCAGTCAAATCAAGTGACCCCGGGCATCAAATCAATCCCTCCCTACCAACCCGGCCTTGCCCCCCCCCAAGGTTGCTAGGAGCCAGCCTCCCTCCACCGTCCGATGCAATTCTTGTGGCCATTACGGACACCTGGAGCCCCACTGTTGGCGACGACGTTGGACGCGGCGGTGGCAATGGAAACCAAAAACCACCTCCACCTCCCTCGACGCCTCACATCGGCCCCTTCGTCCACCTCGCTTCCCAACACAGCAGAGCACTCTGTGCTAGCTCCACCACCACCAAAGACACCCACCGCCGCTCCCCAAACCTCCACCTCCATCTCCACCATCCGCCAAACCCCTCTCACCTCCACCATGGCCAACTACCCCATCAACCCAATCCCTTTCCTCCCCGCAGGTTGGGCAGTCAAGCCAGGGCCGGCGGATCGGAAAGTGAGGGCGGACATGGCAGTCAATCCAATCCCCCCACTCAACAACAGCTTTCTCGCCATTGCTGAAGTTAGCCGTTTCGTCCCCTTGCACCTACGGGAGGAACTTCGCAACACCATTGAGGGCCTGCTTCACGAATCTGGTCTCCACACTACGGATACCTCAGACCACCCGCTTGGTATTGGTATGTATGCTTTCGCCAATTCTTTCATCCGAGACACAGCAGTCAATACCACCTTTCAATTAGATGATGAAGATTTGGTAGTTTCTTTCGTGCGCCATAATGCCGCTCTGAACATGCGCAACACCACCTATGGCCCTGAGGTCTGGCTGATGTATATTGGATTTCCGGATGACTATCAGACTGATTTCTACCTGCAGCGCTCTATTGATGATTATGATAGATTAGTCTCCTGGAATAGCCCCAATATGGATCGCAGTATAGTTCTTATCAAGGTCCGGGTGATTCACATGCGTCTGATACCCAAGAGCATTGTTGTTCGTCAGCTGGGTGGTGATAGAGCTTGTTGGACGGTAGCAGTATTTATTTTGAGAGGCGCAGATTGGAATGCTCATGATCCGGAAGTTCCAGTGGCAGATGAAGAACCACCACCGGCAAATGGCATCCCGCATCCTATGTTTGGCGAAGGATTGACTGCAGAACAACTCTACCAGCAACAGCTGCAAAATTGGCTTGTCCAAAATGGAATTGGGAATGATCAAGCCCCTCATCATGCCCCTCAGCAAGATGGACCTCAGAATGAGCAATGGGATCCCTGGCCTCAACCCCCTGCTCCTCAAATGCCTGCTGCTCTAGTAAACTTTCAAGCCTGGCTGGCTGCACAAGGCCTTCAAGTGCAAGATGGAATTCTCCCTGAAAACAACCTGTCGGACAGCCTGAACTCTGCCTGCCTAGAATCTAGCTCATACTCAAGCTCCCAGGGATCCTCTTCGATAGCTCTCGTGCAGACCAACACTCTGATGGTGGTGCCTCCGGTTCTTCAGAATATCATCAATGTTGAGGTCACAGTGTCTGCTAACACCCTGCAGATCAGCGTTCTGTTGGAAGGAAACAACCTTGCTACTGTCCTCACCTCAGATCTGATTCCTCGTAATGTTTTCACTTCCCACCTATCACAATCCATACTATCTGTGGTGGCTGCTTATGGACCTTGGAGCGCTGGCTATGGGCTGCCCCCATTGGATCTGCAGGCACCCCCATCAAGATCCATTCTGCAGATACAAGCTGTGGATATGACTCATCTGATTTGTTTTTCAGCGGGTATACGGTACCCTTCAGCACCTTCTTCAGTTCAAATAACTGACATCTCAGAAGCTCAGCCTACTTCGATCAGCCCTACTGAACTGCGTGAATCCCACCCTGATGCCAATCCTCTGCTAATTGATACTGCCGCTTGTACCCTGCCTATGGGCTCTACTGATACTGATGTTTTGGCGCCACCTTTGGGTTTGAATGATGGGCTGCCTCTCACCTCCTTGCAGCCCACGGAGGAAGAGCCGCTGTTGGGCTTGGCCCATATACTCACTGATGCACCTGGGCCATCTACGACTCGGCCTCGCCGCTCCAAAAGCACGGTTCCTCTGGTAACCACAGAAGTCAGACGCAGTACAAGATCCACGCGGTTTGATGGCTTCAGAGTGCCGCAAATCACTAATGGGCGTCCCTCCTCTTCTAAAGTCAAGCCCAGAGTTACTCCTGCTGCTGTTGGCCCTTCGGAACCTGAGAATATGCAACCTCCACCAACTCCTCTCCGGGTCTTGCAGAACATTGGCATCAACCGCTGTGGTGTTCCTCTACAAGAGCTCACTGAGGATGCTCTGCTGGCTCCAGACACTGCGGCCCCCTTCAACAACAATGTGGAGGAGGATCCCTCCTCATCCACCTGATCACCGCATTGCTTCATGACACTTTTGCGTAGCTGGAATGTCTTGTGTTGGAACATTCGAGGTTTAAATTCCGAAAAGAAACTTCCCGCGCTATCTAATGCGATTGATGTTAGTGGTTGTGCTATCGTATGTTTGCAGGAAACTAAAAAACCTTTTATCGATCTGGCTTTTGTTAAATCCTGCTGCCCCAAGTGCTTCGATCAGTTTGCTTTTATTCCTTCGCGTGGTGCCTCGGGTGGCCTTCTTACTATTTGGAATAGTTCCATGTTTACTGGGTCTGTGATTATTCAGGAAGAATTTGCTCTTGGCATTCAGTTTACTAGCACAATCTCTGCCCAAGCCTGGTCTCTTTTTAATATTTATGGCCCTTGCTCTGGCCCTGCTCGAGACACTTTTACTCAATGGTTATATGACAGAGATATTCAAACGGATGAGGACTACCTCTTCTTAGGCGATTTCAACTACATCCGCAGCCCTGAGAATCGTAACAAACCTGGTGGTGATGCTAATGACATGTCGACTTTAAATGATATCATCCGCAAGCATAATCTCATTGAATTACCCATTAAAGGAAGATTGTTCACGTGGAGTAATATGCAACATGATCCTCTCCTTGAACAATTGGACTGGTTCTTTACATCTCTTCATTGGACACACGTGTACCCCAACACAATGGTTAAGCCGCTTTGCAAACCCACGTCTGATCACACGCCATGTGTTGTGTCCATTGAGACCAAAATCCCACGTGCTAAAATCTTTCGCTTTGAATCATATTGGCTTATACACCCTGGATTCATGGAAGTGGTTCAAAAAGTTTGGGATCGTCCTGTTCATTCGGATAATGTTGCCACCGTCTTATGTCGTAAATTCAAACTCCTGAGGCAGGAGCTTAAAATTTGGAGCAAAAATATCTCCCAACTCTCAATTGCGATTGAGAATACCAACAAAGTCCTGCCGGATTTGGATGCCCTAAAGAACCTACGCTCCCTCACACTACCAGAAGGAAATTTTTGGAAAATTATCAAGAACCACCTTTTACGTCTACTGGAATACCAGAAACAATACTGGAAGGAAAGATGCACCATTCGCTGGGTCAAATTTGGTGATGAGATTTCAAAAAAATTCCAAGCGCTAGCTACGGAGAGATACCGTAAGAACAACATTGCCACCCTACAAACGGACGAGAGGCTCATAGTGGAAGATCACACGGGTATGGAAGCTCTCCTCTTTCATGCCTATACTACAAGACTGGGTTCCTCCAATCCAACGCAGATGCATTTTGACCTACCATCATTGATAAGGCCTACCCAAAATCTAGAACATCTCACCATACCATTCACGCACGAGGAGATTGACTTAGTGATTAAAGAGATGCCTGGAGATGGGGCACCTGGCCCGGATGGATTTAATGGCATGTTCCTCAAAGCATGTTGGCCGATCATTAAAAAAGACTTCTACAACTTGTGCAGCCAATTTCATGCAGGTAAACTAGACCTATAGAGCATTAACGATGGGCTCATCACTCTCATCCCAAAAAATGGATCACCGTCAACTGTTAATGACTACCGCCCGATTACACTCCTTAATTATTGCCTCAAGCTCATCACCAACCTCCTGGCCAACCGCTTGCAAAAAGTCATTCTCCGAATTATTCACCGCAACCAATACGGCTTCATTCGGGGTAGATCTATACAAGACTGCCTCGCATGGACGTTTCAATATATACATCAATGTCAAGCTTCCAAACGACCGATCGTGTTACTAAAACTGGATTTTGCCAAAGCTTTCGATACCATTCATCATGACCCAATGATCAATATTATGAAACATATGGGGTTCAATGAAACATGGCTTTCCTGGATCAAATCCATATTCTCCTCGGGGAGGTCATCTATATTGCTTAATGGAGTGTCGGGCAGACAGCTCCATTGCCGACGAGGTGTTCGCCAGGGTGACCCTCTCTCACCCCTCATCTTCGTCCTCGCTGCTGATCTTCTACAATCTACGATCAATGAGGCATTTCGAGACGGCCTAATCCAGCTCCCCTTCCCAAGTAATGGCCAAATGGACTACCCGATTGTACAATATGCCGATGACACAATCATGCTCATGCCGACCTGCCCCCGACAAGCTCTTATCATCAAAGGCATCCTCACCAGATATGCCCAATCGATCGGCCTCAAGACCAACTTCAATAAGTCAACGCTCATTCCCATCAACTTGGATCAGGATCTTACCACACGAATTGCATCCATCTTCGAGTGCCCGGTCGGCACTATGCCCTTCACATACCTCGGCCTTCCTCTGGGCATGTCTCGGCCCACCATACAAGACTTCATGCCGCTAGTTTGCTCTATCGAGAGGAGTATTTCCCCCACGCTCTCCCTCATGTCGCAGGCTGGAAAATTGACCCTGCTGAACTCCATGGTCACATCACTACTCATTTATGCGATGTGCAGCCTTCATTTTCCACCTAAACTCATTGACATGCTTGATAAAATAAGAAGGAGATGCCTATGGATCAAGAAAACAGAGCAAGGTGATAAATGCAACTCTCTTGCAGCCTGGGACCTAGTATGCAAACCCAAAAGCAAAAGTGGCATGGGAGTACTCAACCTACGTGTCCAAAATGAAGCTTTACTGCTAAAATTTCTACACAAATTTTATAACAAGATGGACATCCCCTGGGTTCGCCTAACATGGGACTCTTACTACCAAGGGAGGATACCACACGCCACTGACCCAATTGGATCCTTCTGGTGGCGCGACATCCTCAAACTTTCTCCCAAATTTAGGGGAATCTCAAGCATTAATATTGTCTGTGGCACCACGGCCTTGTTTTGGAAAGATCTCTGGGGAGAACAAACCCTGCAAGATTCACACCCCCGTGCATTCTCGTACTCTCTGGACGAGGATATCTCTGTCAAGGATTTCTTGAGAATCACATCACTGCGGGAAGCGTTTCACCTACCGCTGTCACCCCAAGCGCTGGATGAGATCAGACAAATACAAACGATTGCTACTGAACTCCAACCGTCAACTACGACTTCGGATGTGTGGCATTATGTCTGGGGTAAAACAATCTTCAAGTCAACTGACTATTACAAATTCTTCTTCAAGGACCTTCACTCACACCAAGTTTTTGATTGGGTCTGAAAATCTAAATGCACCATGAAACTTAAGGTGTTCACTTGGCTCCTTTTCCACGATCGACTCAACACGCGTAACATGCTAAAAAGAAGGCACTACAACATAGGGGATGATCACAACTGCCTGCTCTATGATCAGAACATGGAAGAAACCGTCGAACATATGGTTTTCACCTGAGTTTTTAGCAAAAGATGCTGGGAGAAAATTGATATGAGATGGGACCCCTTCACTAATAGGCTGCAAGCTATTCAAGATCAAAGCAACAACCACCCGACACCTTTATTCATGGAGAAATTCACCGTAGCTGCTTGGAGTATCTGGAAAGAGAGGAATAATCATCACTTCAGAGCCATACGGCCTTCCTTCCAATCTTGGCTTGACAGATTCAAGAGAGACTTTGGACTCCTACAACATAGGGTCAAAGAGGCGCATAAGCCTCTAGTGCTTGATTTTGTAATCTCTCTCTAATACAAACTCTCTTCCCTAGTCTTCCTTCCCATCTGCCACAAAGTGGCTGGGAATCACCCCATGTAAATATCCATTTGTACAGTGCTGTATTTTGTTTAATGCATTAATACAGTAGGAGTCTTTCCTACTGTTCATGGTCAAAAAAAAAATCAAGTACCAGATACATAAGATGTTCATAACCGGGGACACGGCTAATCATGATCAGTTTGTACACTCTACAGAGGTTTGTGCACTTTTCCCACAAGACTCGATCGCCTCTGTTTGGTTTCTCGCATTGCATGGTGTTTGAGAAACGGATGACCGAGACACAGTCTTTCTGAAGAGGTCCCCTTAACCAGATAGATAGGCCGGTACACCTACAATCCTTCTACATCTGCTAGCCCATCATGGAAAGGTTTCCCGCAACTTACTCAACTATGCTAGAGCCCATAATGGCATTGTGGCTGCACACGGAAGTTTCTAGCATGAATAGTTTTATGATCCCTTTGAGCCTGGGTGGCATTCCATAGGAAAAATCACACGGAACCCCAGGATTTCCTAGGACAACACTGGATTCCCCAGGTGCCCTGCAACCAATCCAGCCAGATGTGTATTCAAGTAGCCACCTTAAGTTGAATCCTTAATTAACAACTCACATTTGTCATGGATTTCACTCAAACCCAAACTACGTCAACGAGCATAGCATGATAACCTAAGCATAGCGTAGAAGTAACTCCCAAGGGTTTGAAAATAATGCAGGTAATAGGTTGTAACTCAATCTACTTCCCAGTCCCACAAGTTAAGAGATCCTAGTGATGCAATGTGTTTGAGGATATAACTAATGCAATAAAAACTAGGTACTGGAAAATATTATCAAAGTGTGAACTTGCCTTATACTGACGATGTAGATGATTCGCACTCAGAACTCGTGATAGATCTACTCGTCACACTCCGATCAATCTATCGTAGGCAAACAATAGTAACCACACATAAGCAATCACTCAGCAAATCAGAAAGAACGGATAAACACTTCGAAAAACTTTGAAAACAAAACGAATGACTCTTGAAACATAAAACTATTTCCAACAATACCAAAATTATGTGAATTTGGCCTTATCAGAAAGTTTAGGTCAAGAGCTTCGATTTGCAAAAAGAATCAGCTAAAATGGAGTTACGAAACTCAAGTTATGATCAAAACAAGTTTGAATCTAAAAATAGTTAAATTCAAATTTTAAAACTTTCAAAAACATGTTTAAGTTGTTTTACTGGAAAGAGGGGATTGCAACGAAGACATTGGCGTTGGTTTAGTTGGATTTGGACCAACGAGTAAAAAGTTGTGGCCTTTTGAAGTTCACGGGCTAATCTGTAAAAGAAATAATTACAGACGGGTCCCTGGCCGAAAACTAAAAGAAAAAGAAAAGCTTAACGAACGAACGTTCGTTTTCTAGTCCTAACTGGTGAATGTTCACTAGATAGTTAGATCTAAAAAAAGCGATCTAAAACAAAAACCTAACTAAACAGAAAACCGAGGCGGTTTTTATTACCTAGGCGGTTTGGGCGCGGAAACCAGCGGTTCGGCGGTGGGGAACCGGGGCGGCGGTTTTGGTCGCGGACCGGATCGGATCTCCGGCGAGTTCCCGCGAACTCCGGCGAGGGGAGGGCAGACGGCGGCGGCTCCGGGCGCGACTGCGGACGGGGCGGCACGCAGCGCGGGAGGCGGCAGCAGCTAGCAGCAGCGGCGACGAGTGCGCGGTGGAGCGGGGCGGCGGCGAAGCTGCGGCGGCGGTGGTTGAGTGCGGCGACGGCGCGAGCGTGATGCGGCGCGGCGGCCTAAAGCGAGGGTAGCGGGGCCGGGGCTCGGCCTTTATATAGGCGGAGGGGGCGGCGATTGCGTGGGAAAGGGGCGAGGGGCGGCGAGATGGCCGGAGCAGCCACGGCGGCGCGGGCGTGTGCGCTCGGGACTCTGTCCCGAGCTCGAAGGCGGCGGCGTCCTGGGCCGGCTGGGCCTTCGGGCCAGTTCGGTCCGGAGGGAAAAACCTTTTTTTTAAACACACAGAAAATAAAATAAAAGAAAAGGAAAGCAATATATAATATAGGCATATTACATATCAAAATTTGCAGAAAAAGAAATCCTACAAGATGAACATTTTCTACTGCCAAATAAAATGCTCACAAATTCTAATAAATCAAAGAGTCCTACTGGTGTAATAAAAACCAATAAAAATCATTTTTAAAATACCAAAAATACTTCAAATTTATTTATCTCCAATTTACTGCTGTAGGGAATCATGTTACCCTATTTTCCATGAAATTTATTTTTGGAGAAAAATAATTTGAATAAAAACAAAATAACTCAATATTTGAAATTGAGTTGCAGAAAGTTTCAGAAAAACTTCCAACTCATATTTCCTATAATTTGAAGAAGTCATTTTATCTTCTCTCGGGAAAATCATTGAGTTGCTTAAAGTTTCTGAATTGAGAATATTTCGAGAATGAAATTCAAAATCCTTTCAAAGCCCTTTATCATTTAAAATAAATGGAAGAAGTCATATTATCTTCACTCTAGGGTTTTGTGTTGAAAAGAATTTGAATTCCCTCGGAGATCAAAAAGCAAAGTGAAAGTTTTGGGAAGTCATTTTATTCCCTCTCATTTAACTTTTAGAAGTTTCAAATTTCACTCAATTTCACACAGCACATCAAACAACAATCAAATATATCTATTTATTATGACATTCCAAAATTTAGAATTTTGGGATGTTACACAAGTATTCTGCGTGTGCAGAACTGGCTTACACCCATTGTATGTGAACGTCGAGCTTATCACACTCGATCATCACGTGGTGTCTCGGCACGACGAACTTTCGCAACGATGCATACTTAGGGAGAACACTTATACCTTGAAATTTTGTCAGGGATCATCTTATAATGCTACCGTCGTACTAAGCAAAATAAGAAGCATAATAAGATAAACATCACATGCAATCAAATTATGTGACATGATATGGCCATCATCATCTTGTGCTTTTGATCTCCATCTCCAAGGCACCGTCATGATCACCACCGTTATCGGCGCGACACCTTGATCTCCATCGTAGCATCGTTGTTGTCTCGCCAACTATTGCTTCCACGACTATCACTACCGCTTAGTGATAAGGTAAAGCAATTGCATGGCGACTGTATTTCATTCAATAAAGCGACAACCATATGGCTCCTGCCAGTTGACGTCCTCTACTTTGTTATTGCAAGTTTTACGTAGCTGCTATGGGCTTAGAAAGAACCGTTCTTACCTACGCATACAAACCCACAACGATTTTTCATCAAGTATGTGATGTTTTAACCTTCACAAGAACCGGGCTTAGCCACACTCGATTCAACTAAAGTGAGAGAGACAGACACCTGCTAGTCACCTTTAAGCAAGGAGTGCTCATAATGATGAAACCAATCTTGCGTAAGCGTACGCGTAATATCGGTTCGGGCCGCTTCATCTCACAATACCGCCGAACCAAAGTATGACATGCTGGTAAGCAGTATGACTGTTATCGCCCACAACTCATTGTGTTCTACTCGTGCATATCATCTACACAGACCGGCTCATGATGCCACTGTTGGGGAACGTAGTATTTCAAAATTTTCCTACGATCACGCAAGATCTATCTACTAGAGGCATAGCAACAAGAGGGGAGAGTGTGTCTACGTACCCTCGTAGACTAAAAGCGGAAGCATCTAGTGACGTGGTTGATGTAGTTGAACTTCTTCGTGATCCAATCGATCAAGCACCGAACGTACGGAGCCTATGCGGTTAGCACACGTTCAGCTTGATGACGTCCCACGAGCTCTTGATCAAGTAGAACCTTGTGGGAGAGTTTCGTCAGCACAACAGCATGGTGACAGAGATGATGAAGTTACCATCGCAGGGCTTCGCCTAAGCGCTGCAACAATATGACCGAGGTGTGTTTCTGTGGAGGGGGGCACCGCACATGGTTGGGAGAGATCAACTGATCAACTTGTGTGTCTTTGGGTGCCCTGTCGGTGTACTAAAGTAGGGGTACCTTAGTATCCCGACTTGTGCACGGGCAGTAGCAGCGTCCCGTGGCAGGGCTTGCCACGCGCCTGCCAAGGCCCGCTCTGGATCCTTTAGAGCCATTCAAGAACAAAGTATTCAAGTTAAAGAAACAAGGCCCCGGCAAGAGGAGCTTGCCGGGAAGGCCGTGCCAGGCTCAAGACCATACCTTTAGCACAAGACCCTGGCAAGAGGAGCTTGCCAGGAAGGCCAAAGCATGGCATTTCAGAAGACTCGCTGTGGCGCATCGCGCACCCCGGCAAGGCCCGGAGAGCGACAAGCTTCCGGGCGCGGCAAGGTAGCAACCGCGGCAAGGCACTTGCCGCGGCAAGCTTCCACTGTGTGCCCACGCTCCAGCTCATCTAGCCATGCGTCGCCCTGGGGCCCTTCCAGGGGCACGTGGCAGAAGGTTGTGCAGCCTGGGGGACACGGTGGCAAGCCACGATGACGAGGCTACCGTCGTGGCGAACGGAGACGCCCTAACGGACACTTTTTTGCACTGTTTGGGGGCGACGGCGATGGGCATTAAATGCCCTGGTCCCCCCACCGTCAGGGTTAGGTACAAAACACTGTACATACACTGTTACAACTACCACCATTTTTATGTTTTTACCCTCACCTACGTTGCCACCTGTCGGTGACCCCTTTGACCTATAAAAGGAGGCCCATGCACAACGTAGAGGGGGTTCGGAACTTCGATCACTCTCACGCTCGGTGTAGCTAGCAACCAGTACTGTAGCTCTTCTTGCTCCCGAGCCAAGAACTCAATACAGCCAAGGCAGGAGTAGGGTTTTACGCATCCGTGCGGCCCGAACCTGGGTAAACTGCTCACGTGTGCGCCTTGATCCGCTCTTTGTGCTTCCTCCACTCCTTTGCCGTACCGAAAAGGGGCTCCGGTCCCATAGGTGTTCGTGGGCGATCAGTTTCCCCGACATCTTTGGCGCGCCAGGTAGGGGGCGTCGAGGTTGTGCGAACCTGATCCGGCATTCACGCGGGCGCAACCTTCAGCAACTTCATCAACTTCATTAACTTCATCGACATGCCGCCGAAGAAGAAAGCTTCGGAGGTGGGAGGCCCGTCCGCGTCAATCCTGCCACCACCAGAACCAACGGTTGGTGGGGTAGACGCTGGCGGAAGGACGGACGCCGGCGAGGAAACTCATGGCGCCGCCAAATCCAAGGGCAAGACGGACGACCGAGCGCACTCCAAGACCTCGGTGTCCGTGCACGCACCGCGCCCCTCTCAGGAGGTGCCGGAACGGCAGCGGCGTGGTACGCAGGGTACCATCAGCTTGCTAGGTCAAGGACAAGTTGGCCGGTCGCGGGACGCTCAAGGCCAACGCGCCGGCACGAGCAAGGCGCGGTCGCCAGGGCGAGACCCTGCTCCTTCTAACGCAGTTAGAAGTCCGAGCATATCTCGCTCCTCGCACCGCTCGCCACCGCTCCCCTCCACTCCGGCAGAAGCTCTAGCTAGAGCTCGGCTACTCCTCGACTTCCCTCCAGCGGCAGACAAGGCCGAAGACTGGAGGGCCACCATCCAAAGCCTCATCGCCTTCGCCAACAACGACACACCGCAGCAGCCGGCGACGTTGCGGCCGCGGCAAGTCAGCCAGGCGCGGGCTGATGGAGACAAGACCGCCGGGGGTGCAACAACCGTGCACTCCCCGCCCCGAAGGCCGAAATCGCCGACTCGTCGGATCAACGTCGACGACGACTCCACGGCGTCGTCGGATCCACGAGCTCGCCACGATCAGCGCCAAGTCCTCGACGACAGACGACAAGAAGACGCTCGAACCCGCATCGAGCATCGAAGAGAAGCACGACGACAGTCCGACCAGCGCGTTGGGACCGCTGTCGACATGCACGCGCCCGGAGAACCGGGCGACTTGCCGTACGCGGCAGGTTGCCCTGCATTCACCCGCGAGCTGCGGCAAGTCCAGTGGCCCAGCATGAAGAACTTCAAGCCCGACGTACCCGAGAAGTATGACGGCAAGACCCATCCCTCAGAGTTCCTCAGCATCTACACCATCGCGGTGCAGGCTGCCGGGGGACGCGACGAGAAGATACTAGCGAACTACTTCCCGCTCGTGCTCAAGCCGAATGTCAGATCTTGGCTCATGCACTTGCCGGAGAACTCCATCTCTTCTTGGGCTGACCTGTGCCACCAGTTTGTTGGCGCCTTCACGGGCGGCCAAAAGCCCCATGGCCAGGAGAGCGACCTGCATATACTCGCCCAGAAGGAAGGAGAGTCCTTGCGAAAGTACATCCAGAGGTTCGGCCGCGTCCAGCACAACATCCCAGACGTCCACCCTGCAGCGGTTATTAGCGCGTTCCACCAGAACGTGCGTAACCGCCGCATGAGGGAGGAAATGGCGATGTGCAAGATACGAGACGTCAGTGAGCTTTATGCCCTAGCCGACAAGTGCGCGCGCGCTGAAGAGGGGAGGAGACTCCCCGGAGAGGATGCTGGAGCAGGAGGAACAGACAGTGACGATGCCGCCCCGGCAAGGAAGAACCGGCGGCGGAACAACAGGAAGAAGAAGAACAAGGAAGTACTGGTCGTCGAGCAGTCCGGCAAGGAGGCTGGCGCCAAGAAAGCTCAGGTTGGTGGCTCCGGCAAGGAAGCCACCACTGTAGCGGCCACCGACAAGCAGGACGGCTCCGACAAGCAGTACTGCAAGATCCACCGCACCAAGGGCCACGATCTCCAGAACTGCAAGAGGGTCGAATACCTGGTCGAACAGCAGAAAGCTGAATACGAGCGACGCGACAAGGAGAAGGCCCAGGGAGGCGGAGGAGAGTCCGGCAAGAAGCGGCCATTCAATGGCCGGGGAGGACGCCGCGGCAAGGCCAAGCAGCGCAAGGAGATAGACCTCCCCGCAGCCGCGACAAGGACCAAGACGAAGACGACGACGAGGACATGGACGATGGAGACAACAGCGAGCAGGAGTTCCAGAAGGCCACAGAAGTTCTGTGCGTCGATGGAGGTGCCTCTCTGCATACTTCCCACCGCCAACTCAAGCAATGGGTGCGGGAAGTTAATGCAGCAGAGCCACCCGTCGAGTCGCGCAAACTCCTGAAGTGGTCCAGCACGCCCATCATCTTCGACATTGAGGATCATCCTGACCGCACAACTGCGGTCGGGTGCTTGCCGATGTTGGTTTCGCCAACCATCCGCAACCTCAAGGTCACCAAGATGCTGGTTGACGGCGGGGCCGGCCTGAACCTGATCTCCTCTGCTGTAGTCCGAAAGCTACAGATCCCGGACAGCGAGCTCGAGGAAACCGGAACTTTCCAAGGGATCAACCCTGGAAGGAGCAAGCCGAAAGGGAAGATCACACTGCCAGTAACCTTTGGCGGAAAGCTAAACTTCAGGACTGAGAGGATCACCTTTGACGTTGCCGATATCCCGTTGCCATACAATGGGATACTTGGCCGTCCGGCACTCGCCAAGTTCATGGCAGCCTCTCATTACGCCTACAACATGCTCAAGATGCCGGGCCCGATAAGCATCATCTCTGTTCCCGGCGACAAGAAGGACGCGCTAATCTGCGCCGACAAGATTTACCGGGACGCAGCAGCCGCAACAGACAGAAAAACACTTGCCGCTGAAGCTCCCGGGGGGAAGAACAAGACCAAGTCCGGCAAGAGCTCTGGGGCCCACTCCGGCAAACGCACCTCCTCGGAGTGCTGCGCTGCCGTCGAGGACGCACCATCGAGCTCCACCGGCAAGTGCAAGAAGGGAATGGCAGCTCCACCTGCAACTAAGAAGGTGTCCGCCAAGGAGGACGGCACTGGTGGTACTTTCACCATCAGTGCCACGCTCGATCCTAAATAGGAAAGCGCGCTCGTTGCCTTCCTGTGGGCGAACGTCGACGTGTTTGTGTGGCAACCGTCTGACATCCCCGGTGTTCCCAGACAGGTGATTGAGCACAAGCTTGCCGTTTGTCCTCACGTGCGGCCCGTCAAGCAGAAGGTCAGAAAGCAAGCGGTGGAGCGTCAAGAGTTTATTGCGGAGGAAATCAAGAAGTTGGAAGCAGCAGGCCTTGTTAGAGGTGTACTTCATCCCACGTGGCTGGCCAACCCTGTTGTCGTACGCAAAGCTAATGGGAAGTGGAGGCTTTGTATATACTTCACTGATGTGAATAAAGCTTGTCCCAAGGATCCATTTCCCTTGCCGCGCATTGACCAGATCGTTGACTCCACGGCTGGATGTGAGTTGCTTTCGTTCCTTGATGCATACTCCGGGTACCACCAGATATTCATGGCTGAAGAGGATGAGGAGAAGACCGCGTTCATTACTCCATGTGGCACCTACTGCTTTATACGCATGCCATTTGGATTGAAGAATGCGG
This sequence comes from Secale cereale, assembly GCA_902687465.1. NCBI lineage: Eukaryota > Viridiplantae > Streptophyta > Magnoliopsida > Poales > Poaceae > Secale > Secale cereale. The sequence goes on along the minus strand of LR738710.1, from coordinate 226,073,740 downwards.
GTTCAACATTTGTGAGGGTAGTCCACACTGCTTTTGAGCCACAGATACACAGGAATGTAGAAGCATACATGGATGATATAGTGGTCAAGAGCAAGGACAAAGATACCCTGATTCAAGACTTAGATGAAACTTTTGCGAATCTGCGCAAGATACAACTCAAGCTTAACCCCGAGAAGTGCGTGTTCGGAGTCCCCTCCGGCAAGCTTCTCGGGTTCGTTGTGTCCCAGAGGGGGATTGAAGCCAATCCCGACAAGATCAAAGCCATTGAGCAGATCGAAGCTCCGAAGCGCGTCAAGGATGTACGAAGGCTTGCCGGCTGCGTGGCTGCTCTCAGCAGGTTCATTTCTAAGTCCGCAGAACGCGCCCTGCTGTTTTTCAAAATCTTGAAAAAGGCGGGTCCGATGAGATGGACTCCGGAAGCGGAGGCAGCGCTGCAGGACTTGAAAGGATACCTATCCTCCACTCCAACACTTGTCGCACCTAGGCCACAAGAGAAGTTGCTGTTGTACTTAGCAGCAACCAATCAAGTGGTTAGTGCTGCGTTGGTAGCGGAAAGGGAGGCAGATGAGGAGCCCACAGCCCCGACAAGCACATCCAGCGACAAGCAGGGGGCTTCCCCGACAAGCTCTGGCCCCGACAAGGATGAGTCTGCGCAGATGCAAGGAGAAGTGTGGAAGAAGATGGTACAGCGGCCAGTCTATTTTGTCAGTTCCCTCTTGTAGGGGGCTAGGTCAAGATACTCTGGGGTGCAGAAGTTGCTTTTCGGCCTCCTTATGGCCTCGAGAAAGCTACGCCACTACTTCCAAGCACATGAGATAACAGTGGTCACTCGCTTTCCGCTGAAGAGGATATTGCAAAATCCGGAAGCAACAGGTAGGATTGTTGAGTGGGCACTGGAACTATCAAGCTTTGGTCTCAAGTTTGAAAGTACTTCAACTATCCAGAGCAGAGCATTGGCAGAGTTCATAGCAGAGTGGACACCAACGCCAGACGAAGGGATTCCAGAGACAAACGTCCCCGCCAAAGAAGCAAACAAAGAATGGGTAATGTACTTCGATGGAGCATTCTCGCTGCAAGGCGCCGGTGCTGGTGTGCTGCTCATCGCACCCACCGGGGGACACCTCAAGTACGTCGTCCAAATGCACTTTCCCAAGGAGCAAGCGACAAACAATACTGCGGAGTATGAAGGTTTGCTTGCCGGCCTCAGAATCGCAGCTGAACTTGGGATCAAGAAGCTGATTGTGCGGGGAGAATCGCAGTTGGTTGTCCGACAAGTGAACAAGAGCTACCAGAGCCCATTGATGGAAGCTTACGTCGACGAAGTGAGAAAGCTTGAAGAGCACTTTGAAGGCATACAAATGGAGCACGTTCCAAGAGCTCAAAATGACGTCGCAGACGGCCTATCAAAGTGTGCTGCACTAAAGCTACCTATGGAACCAGGGATCTTCGTGCTCAAGCTAACTCAACCATCCGTTACACCATCAGTTGGGCAAAGAAAGAAGAGAAAGTTGGTCTCCGGTGACTACTTGCCGGCGGATCTCCCTGAAGTCGCCGCCAAGGTCCCCAAGATCAACGCCCAAGTTGCTGAGGAACAGTCTGCTCCTGCGGACCCAAGGGTCCGTACAGTTGAAGCAGGCGTTCCCGACAAGTCTTGTCTCGGCAAGCTTGCCGGGGAACTTCCAGCTCCGGCCGAGCCGCAGGTTCTTGCCGTAGAAGCTGACGTTCCCGCAGCAGCAATGATGCCTTTAGTCCTTGTTGTTGAGCCTCAGGCTCCAGCTTGGGCACAGCAGATCGTCCATTTCCTCCAAACTGGAGAACTTCCCGAAGAGCCAGAAGAAGCGGAAAGAATAACCCGACAGTCAAGTATGTATCAGTTCGTCGGTAATGAACTATACAGAAGAAGACTCAACGGTGTTAGACTGAAGTGCATTCCCCGGGAAGATGGGCAAAGGCTGTTGGCAGAGATACACGGAGGCATATGTGGCCACCACATTGGCGCAAGAGCACTTGCCGCCAAGGCGTTCCGGCAAGGTTTCTTATGGCCAGAAGCCCTCCAAGATGCAACTGCACAAGTAACCAAGTGTGAAGCGTGCCAGTTCCATGCCAAGCAAATACATCAGCCAGCTCAAGCTCTCCAGACGATCCCTTTGTCCTGACCTTTTTCGGTCTGGGGGCTCGATATCCTCGGCCCCTTTCCCCGCGCAGTCGGGGGCTTTGAGTACTTGTACGTCGCCATCGACAAGTTCACAAAGTGGCCGGAAGTGGAACCAGTGAGAAAGGTGACCGCACAGTCAGCAGTCAAGTTCTTCAGGTCAATTGTTTGCCGTTTTGGAATCCCTAACAGGATCATCACCGACAACGGCACACAATTCACAAGTCGCACCTTCATGCAGTACGTCCAAGACCTTGGCGCCAAGGTCAGCTTTGCTTCTGTTGCTCACCCGAGGAGCAATGGTCAAGCAGAGAGGGAAAACGCAGAAGTGCTGCGCGGACTCAAGACAAGAACTTTCGACAGGCTGCACAAGTGCGGAAGAAACTGGATTGAGGAGTTGCCGGCGGCCCTTTGGTCAATCAGGACGACACCAAATCGAGCCACCGGGCAGACACCCTTTGCTCTTGTCTATGGAGCAGAGGCAGTTCTCCCCACGAAACTCGTATACGGGTCGCCTCGAGTGCTCGCTTATGATGAGCTCGAGCAAGAGCAGCTGCGGCAAGATGATGCACTGCTCCTCGAGGAGTACCGTCTTCAGGCTGCTGTACGAGCTGCTCGATACCAGCAAGCTTTGCGCCGCTACCATAGCCGTAAAGTTAAGGCCAGAAGTCTCGAGGAAGGCAACCTTGTTCTTCGGCGCGTTCAGTCCGCCAAGAATTATAACAAGTTGACGCCGAAGTGGGAAGGCCCTTATCGGGTGAGACAAGTTACAAGGCCCGGCGCTGTCCGCCTTGAGACCGAAGAGGGCTTACCGGTGAGCAACTCCTGGAACATTGAGCACCTTCGCAAGTTTCACCCATAAGGCGCGGTTGCCGTGATCCGCTCCGGCAACCAACTTTTGTACAAGTCTTGCCGTTGTTGCATGTAAACCTTTGTACAAAGCCGGGCGCAGATCCCGTGCATCAGTAAAGCTTTTGTGCCTTGCACAACTTGTCGTTTCATGCATTCTCATTTTTTTACTTGCATGTATTATATGACACCTCGTGCAGCACACACCTCCGGTAAGCAATAACGAGCTGCAAGGCTCCATATCTATGTTTCCTCCCTTTCTCTTTTCTCTCAAGCAGAAGAAGGGTTCCTCGCGCACAAGTTTGCCGGGGGGGAAGGAGACAGTGGTGTGGACCAAGTGCCATTCAAGAAAGCCTCGCCTTGCCGGGAAGCAGACCATACACAAAAGCTAAGTTACCAAAGTTTGAGCATTCAAATTTTTAAATTTTTAAAGTTATCCTCCTTGAACGACCACACTTTGTATGGAAAACCTGTGCGCGGAGGAACCTACCCATGGCTAGCCGCGCCCTTACTTTGTTTCGAGCACGCTCAACGGCTTAAGTGTGCTGCAACAAATGTCGCGCCCTTACTTCGTTTTCGAGTTCGCTCAACAACTTAAGTGTGTTGCGACTAGCTGCGGCAAGGTTTCTTGCCGGTAGAGGCGTTGCCAGCAGGCTGCTGAAGTTCCGCACTCAGCGCTCGCGGCAAGGGCCCCTTTGCCGGCAAGTTCCCTAAAAGCGTAGGGTAAAAGCATACAAAGTAAAGGAGTCGAGCAATGGAAATAACACTGCATTAACTACCCAAAATAAAGTTATATTACAAGATGACTTGCCGCTGTTCTAACAAACTACCGTCCATGACGTGATTGGCAGCGACAAGGGAAGCAGAAAGAAAGCAGTCTAGTCCATGCGGTCGCCATCGACCCTCCTGATCTTGCCCACCTTGGCCACGATGGGGGCGACAAGTGCCTTCAGCGCTTCCTGGTCGGCGTCGGGCGGCAAGGTCCTGAGGACGTTCTCAAGATTGATCCCGGGGTTGCGGTAGACTATCTTCGTCAGCACTCTCTCCACAACTCCCGTGCAAAGCCTGCGCGCCTCGTTCGCCAGCTGCGTGGGGATCCTCTCACGGAGCTGCTCGAGAGCCGGCGCCACTCCCCTGAAGAACAAGCTCAGTTTGGCGCTGTGAGGGAGGTTCGCGTCGGGGGAGTACCCGAGGTGCTCTGTCCCCAGCCCCGCCAACTCTCTGTCGATGTCAGCGGCGGCGGTGACAAGCTCCTCGGCCCACTGCTCCACCGTCTGCCTGAAGTTGTTCTGCGTGAGGGTGGCGCTGTCCAGCAGTGCCCTCTCAGCCCGGAGGTCCTCCTTCAGCTTTGTCTCCCGGTTCCTGGCGCTGTCGAGCGATGCAGTGAGGGTGGACAGCTTCAATTCCAAGTCCGCAACGGAGTCCTTGGCGACGGCGAGCTCTTTGCCCTTGTCGGAGAGACGGACCTGCAGCTCCGAGTGGCTGTGGGCGTCTTTCTCCCTCTCCAACTTGAGCGCAGCAACCTTCTCCTCGCTCGTCCTCAAGTTGATCTCCAACTGTGCCACCCTCGCCTCCAAGTCTCTCTTGGCGGTCTCTGCAGCTGCAGCGGCGTCCCTCGCTTTCTGCAGAGCCCCGCCAAGGGACTGCTCGCATGCGGTAAGGTCGTCCTCATGGCCATCGAGGTGGACCTTCCGCTGCCTCAACTCTCCTTCCCGCTGAGACAGATCTTTGGCGGCAAGCCGTTGCTGCTCCTCTGCCTCGGCCTTTTCGAGGACGAACGCCTGGTGCGCCTCGGCGAGCTCCTCCCGCTCCTCCGCCAAGGACCGGAGGGCCGCCTGGTTGGCGGCGCGGAGCTCCTCGGAGCGCTTCTCCAAATCGACGCCTGCCTTGGCAGCCAGAGCCTCTCGGGACTCCAGCTTGGCCTGCCTCGCACGGTACAGGGCCAGAAGCCGGCGCAGAAGCTGCTCCTCCTCGGGCTCGTTCCTACTGTCGGGCGCGTCGACAAACTTCAGCCCCGTGGAGGCGAGGACTTCTCCATCAAAGACCTCCCCCTCCGCGGGCGCCCTTGATGAAGAAGCCCACGGAAGTTGGATGAAGACCCCGTTTCCGGCCTCCAAGTATGCGCCAGTTCCGGCCGCGGCAGCGGCAGGGTCCGCGGTCGGCGCAGCGTCAAACGCTCCTGCGGCCTCGGGGCCGTCAGTGCGACCGCCGGTCCCCTCCTCAGCTGCCGCGTCGGCGTCCCTGGTTGCCTCTTCGGTGGCGGGCTCCTCGGTGCCGATCGCCTCCTCGGTGGCCGCGACGCCACCGGTGTTGCCGCGCGCGGGCTCCTCATTGGCGGCCTCCATCTCCATAGGCTCTGGAGCGGACGAGTCTGAAGACAAGAAGAAGAAAGAAGAATGATCAAGCAAATATCCAAAAAGAAGAAATCAAAAGAAGAAAGCTACAAGGGTTACCTGCGCGGGCCTCTTCTTCGACGAGGTCCCTCGCAGGGGGGTCCTCCCTCGGCGGCGTGCTAGTAGCCCCCGCCGGCGGAGGGCCGCTGGCGCCTTCCCTTGGCGGGGTGCTCACCCTTGGCGGGGTACTCGCCCTTGGCGGGGTACTCGCCCTTTGCGGAGTACCCGTCCTTGGCGGAGTACTCTCCCTCGCCGGGGAGCTCCTCCTTGGCGGAGAGGTTGGGGCGTGCGGCTCGTCGGGAGCGGTTTCTTGGCGCTCCTGAGGCTGCGGCTCCACTTCTGCACAAATCGGCAAACAAACAAGACGATTAACAAGGATGAGAAGCCCATGCGCGCCCGACAAGCGAAGAAGTAAACAGAAGACTTACGCTGGGGGCTGCTCTGCGGGGCAGCCGGCTGGTCCGGCAAGTTCGTCGCTGGCGTATCCCCCGCTGCTGCGACGGGCTCGTCCTCGAGGTCCACCACTGGGATCTTGGCCCTCTTCGCCACCCTTTGGACTAGGGTCCTGGAAGACAGACATCAAACAGAATCAGACAAAGAAGATTCAAAACAAAGAGCAACAAACGAAGGAAACAAGAATTGCAAGTACTTACTCTTCCTCCTCCTCGTCGGAACTGAGAACGGAGAAGTCGAAGTCTGCCTCGCGCGGTCCGGCGCGAGGAGCTGGAGGAGTAGGCGCCCTCGGCCGCTTGCCGGGAGCGGGGTCGGTGGTCTGCGAAGACCCCGCTCTGGTCGTCGCCGAGGCTCGAGGAGCGATGGAGCCCGTGCGGGAAGATCCTCCCCCAGCCGCTGCGGAGGCGCGAGGCGCCCCCTTGACGGCCTTGCTCGTCGTGGTGGCGCGCGTCGAGCGACGCTGCGGCTGTTGGCCCGCCGGCTGCTTTGCCGTGTCCGCAGCCTTGCGGAGATGCTTCTTTGGTTGAGGCGGAGGACTTGGTGGTGGCGGAGAACTCCCCGAGGATGAAGAGGAGTCGTCAAGGCCCAGAGACCCGCCCGAGTCTTCTGAAGAGTCGCCCGATTCGGCGCCTTGCTCGGCGGGCTCGCTCGACTCTGTGCCTTGTCCGGCAGCCTCGCTCGTCTCGGCGGGCTGCCCGGCAGGCCTTATCAGTTTGAGAATCTCTTCCTCCTCGGCCCGACTCACCGCGTCCGCTGCATCTGCCTCGTCCAAGGAGTACCCAAACTCGCCCGCGGCCTCGGCTACGGCTGCCTCCTCCATCATGGTGGCGATATACGCCACCTCCCGGTCGGTGGTGTCGCGGGTGAGACCTTTCTTCTCATCGAGATTGATCGGCAGCTCCACCAAGTTGTCGAAGAAGGTTTGCGCGGCTTCATCAGAAGGCGCCAGCCAAGTAGGGTCAACCCCGTGGGAGTCGCACAACGGCATCGCCGCGCGGATAGCACTAAGCGACGAATTGTTGCATAGTGGAACTACCCCCCGCGGCAAGGCGAACCACTCCGGGTGCTTGGCGTCGTGCTTGAACAGCTCACGGAGCATCCCTTTGAGCTCCAGGACAGTGAAGTTATAGTTAAGGCCGGGGCGCAGCCTCATACAGTCTGCCACGTTGCCGAAATCCCAAGCAGGCCTCTTCCTCTCCTGCAAGGGAGCAATGCGCCGGCGAAGGAAATCTGCCCCGACCTCACCTACAGTAATATTGGCTTGCCGGAGGCGAAGAATCCTAGTGAGGGCTATCTTCAGCTTCTCGTCCTCCGAGGCCAGATCACTCCAGTCCTTGCCGCGCACTATTGCAGCTCGGCGCGGGGAAGTAAACTGCTGGGGTCCATCCTCCATCACCAGTCGGCCCTCCACTCCTCCCACTTGCCGCGGAGCTCTCCAATCAAGTATGCCTCTTTCTTATTGAGCCTAAAGATCCAAGAAATCCCACCGGACAGGGGGGACCCAGATTCTACCCGAGGTGTAAAAAAATGGCGGAAGAGGGCTACATTGGGGTGGACTCCGACAAAGTTTTCGCACAGATGTGCGAAAACGGCCATGGTTAAGACTGCGTTCGGGGTGAAATCCAGAAGATGGAATCCGTATGTGTTCATAACATCGCAGAAGAATTCGGAGTATGGAGGGCAGAGTCCGCAATGGAAGAACAGGGCAAAGTAAGGATAACCTCCCGGGAACATGTCGCAGGCTTCGGCGGGGAGAACCCTGGTGCGCGGGTGAGCTTTCGTTTCCCTCGACCAAAAGAGGTAGAACTTGTCCTTCAGCTCCCTCGCGCCGAGCCTCGGCGGGAAGACCACCATCCTCTTCCGCATTGCTGCAAGCTTCGCCGCCCGTTCGGTCTTCGCGGCTTTCGCCTTGTCGCCCTTCGAAGCCATGGCGGGGACGGCGAGGGGGGCCGGCGGCGCTGGGGAGGCTGGCGGCGACGGAAGAAGGGCGGAGCGCTGCTCTCTTTCAACCTTCGGGGAGGAGGGGAGCGGCGGGGGTTTCTGGAGGTTGAAGACGCAATGAAGCAATGGAGGAAACCGCCCCTGTTTCCTCTGCTTTTAAGGGGGAGAGGGGGACGTTCCGCATTTTCCCATTAAAGAAACAGGCCACGATCTCTCCCACGACGCCGCAATCGACGCGTGCCGTTAGGGAGGGATGCGGCGGATACGGAGTAGGCTGCGGCGCGCCGCGGGCCGCGTGTGCCCGTGCACTGTTTCGGGCCTGGCCCAACAGCGCTCGGCACCGTGTGTGGCCCAGGCCCGGGGGCTTCTGTCGGTGTACTAAAGTAGGGGTACCTTAGTATCCCGACTTGTGCACGGGCAGTAGCAGCGTCCCGTGGCAGGGCTTGCCACGCGCCCGCCAAGGCCCGCTCTGGATCGTTTAGAGCCATTCAAGAACAAAGTATTCAAGTTAAAGAAACAAGGCCCTGGCAAGAGGAGCTTGCCGGGAAGGCCGTGCCAGGCTCAAGACCATACCTTTAGCACAAGACCCTGGCAAGAGGAGCTTGCCAGGAAGGCCAAAGCATGGCATTTCAGAAGACTCGCCGTGGCGCATCGCGTGCCCCGGCAAGGCCCGGAGAGCGACAAGCTTCCGGGCGCGGCAAGGTAGCGACCGCGGCAAGGCACTTGCCCCGGCAAGCTTCCACTGTGTGCCCACGCTCCAGCTCATCTGGCCACGCGTCGCCCTGGGGCCCTTCCAGGGGCACGTGGCACAGCCTGGGGGACACGGTGGCAAGCCACGATGACGAGGCTACCGTCGTGGCGAACGGAGACGCCCTAACGGACACTTTTTTGCACTGTTTGGGGGCGACGGCGACGGGCATTCAATGCCCTTGTCCCCCCACCGTCAGGGTTAGGTACAAAACAGTGTACATACACTGTTACAACTACCACCATTTTTACGTTTTTACCCTCACCTACGTTGCCACCTGTCGGTGACCCCTTTGACCTATAAAAGGAGGCCCATGCACAACGTAGAGGGGGTTCGGAACTTCGATCACTCTCACACTCGGTGTAGCTAGCAACCAGTACTGTAGCTCTTCTTGCTCCTGAGCCAAGAACTCAATACAGCCAAGGCAGGAGTAGGGTTTTATGCATCCGTGCGGCCCGAACCTGGGTAAACTGCTCGCGTGTGCGCCTCGATCCGCTCTTTGTGCTTCCTCCGCTCCTTTGCCGTACCGAAAAGGGGCTCTGGTCCCATAGGTGTTCGTGGGCGATCAGTTTCCTCGACATGCCCCCTGCCCCCGTATATAAAGGAGCAAGGGGGAGGCCGGCCGGCCCCCTATGGCGCGCCCTAGAGAGGCAATCCTACTAGGAATAGGATTCCAATCCTATTCCTAGTAGGAGTCCACCAAGAAGGAGAGAGGGGGAAGGAAGGGGAGGGAAAGGGAGAGGGAAAAAGGGGCTGCGCCCCCCTCCCCTAGCCTAATTCGTACTCCCCTTTGGGAGGGGGTGCGCCACCTCTTGGCTACTGCCCTCTCTCTCCCCTAAAGCCCACAAGGGCCCAATACTTCCCCGGGGGGTTTCCGGTAACCTTCTATAACACTTCCAGTGTCCGAATATAGTCATCCAATATATCGATATTTACACCTCGGACATTCCGAGACTCCTCTTCATGTCTGTGATCTCATCCGGGACTCCGAACTACCTTCGGTACATCAAAACTCATCAACTTATAATACTGATTGTCATCAAACGTTAAGTGTGCGGACCCTACGGGTTCGAGAACTATGTAGACATGACCGAGACTCATCTCTGGTCAATAACCAATAGCGGAACCTGGATGCTCATATTGGCTCCTACATATTCTACGAAGATCTTTATCGGTCAAACTGCATAACAACATAGGTTGTTCCTTTTGTCATCGGTATGTTACTTGCCCGAGATTCGATCGTCGGTATCTCGATACCTTGTTCAATCTCGTTACCGGCAAGTCTCTTTACTCATTACGTAATACATCATCTCGTGACTGACACATTAGTCATTTGCTTGCAAGGCTTATTATGATGTGCTTTACCGAGAGGGCCCAGAGATACCTCTCCGACACTCGGAGTGACAAATCCTATTCTTGATCTATGCCAACACCACGAACACTTTCGGAGACACCTGTAGAGCATATTTATAATCACCTAGTTACGTTGTGACGTTTGATAGCACACAAGGTGTTCCTCCGGTATTCGGGAGTTGCATAATCTCATAGTCATAGGAACATGTATAAGTCATGAAGAAAGCAATAGCAGTAAAACTAAACGATCAAAGTGCTAAGCTAACGGATGGGTCTTGTCCATCACATCATTCTCCTAATTATGTGATCCCATTGATCAAATGACAAATCATGTCTATCGTTAGGAAAACATAACCATTTTTTATCAATGAGCTAGTCTAGTAGAGGCATACTAGGGACATAATGTTTTGTCTATGTATTCACACATGTATTATGTTTCCGGTTAATACAATTCTAGCAGGAATAATAAACATTTATCATGATATAAGGAAATATAAATAACACTTTATTATTGCCTCTGGGGCATATTTCCTTCAAAGTCGCTCAAGATGTTCCTTATGGTCATAGCTTGATCTGGGCAGGCAGGTAGGATGAAGATCGTATCATCAGCGTATTGTATCACTGGATAATCCATTTGTTGTGGATGTGGGAAGGGTAGCTTTATGAGATTTCTGGAAAACGCATCATTAATGGTTGTTTGGAGAAGAACTGCTACCCGAACAGAAATGAGAGGCGAGAGAGGATCCCCCTGTCTTACACCACATTTGCAATGGAATTTTTGTCCCAGGGTTCCATTAAGAAGCACTCATGATTTGCCCGAGCTGAAAATACATTCAATCCAATTAAGCCACTTATCATTAAAGCCATTGTTTCTCATAATTTCGATCATCGATTCATGTTCAATGGTGTCGAAGGCCTTCGCGAAATCCAATTTTAAGAGCACTATCTCTTTTTTGGAGGCTTGGCACTGATGTATGTACTCAAAGGCCCATGCCATGCAATCCTAGATCGGACAACCTTTGATGAAACCGTACTGGTTACGATGAACAATTTTCAGAATTACACATTGGAGTATGTTCGCAAGGATTTTGGTGATCACCTTCAAACAATAGTTCAGCAGAGTTATTGGTCTAAAGTGATTAATCATGGCTGGAGAACTAATCTTTCGGACTAGAGTTACGAAGCCATCATTAATGCTTTCTAAGTTCATATTGCCCTCAAAAAATTGATTGCACGGATTGTAAACATGCTCCTTGACGATTGGCCAGCAAGATTTAGAAAAATCCCTATAAAGCCATCAGGGCCTGGGGCTCTGTCAGTAGGCATACATCTTATGACATTGTCAAATTCCTCTTTTGAAAAGGGCACAGTGAGTTGATCAAGATCCACATATTTTTTAATTATTCTGGCTAGGTCAAATTTCATAGAATGTGTGGAAGAGGATCCCAGGCGTTCTTTATAAGTGTGGAAATGATGGATTCTTTGCCTGCATGATCTTCAACACAAGTCCCATCCTCAGTCATTAAAATGCAATGTTGTTCTTCATGTATCTTTTAGAAGCCATCGCTTGGAAAATTTTAGAGTTTTCATCTCCGAACTTTACCTAACGAATAGTACATCTCGGCTTCCAACACTGTTGTTGGTAAGACAACAACCTGAGTAAATGAGTTTTAAGAATTTGATGAAAGTTTGCCTCAGGAGTAGTTAAGCATCTTTTATTTTCCAGTTCATCAATTTCATTTAAGGCTCTGTTGGAATTATCAATGGCCACAAATAGTTTTGAGATGTTCGTGCTCCATAATTTTAAGATCCCTCCGTATATTTTTGAGTTTTTTAGAAATCACATTCGCAGTATTGTCAGACTTTAACTGATTCGACCAGGATTTTATCACAGTCTCCTGGAACCCTTGATGATGCATCCAAAACGATTTGAACCTGGTGTTTATACATTATATTCAATGACAAAATCAAGCTTTCAAATGATGCTTATGTGGTATTACAAATGAACTCCGACATCCACGTCTGTTGTGAGTAAGCACAAGTATCGATCAGTTTTACAATTGTTGATTTAGATTCCAAGAGGCTATATTTCTTTATTCAACTGCTATAAATAAACTAAATAAGATGAGAGTGAGACTACAAACAGAAAGCTGAATGTGCAAGATCGACGGCATCCCCTAAGTAGTTCTCTTCTCAACTGCTTCCTTCTGGATGTTTTGAATGTTCAATGTAAAACAAAATTCAGAAATGCATGGTTAGATAATTGCGACCTCAGTTTATTTATAGAAAAATGTTATTGAAATAATTGCATCCAACCAAAAACAAACCTTAATCGGAGACATATAGTTTGATGCCTTACCTACAGTTGTAACCTGCTGAGCAAGTATGCCAATCTGCATGTTCGAACAGAATTTTCTATCGGAGAACAAGCAGAGGTTATAGATCAGAATTTTCTATGAGAAGCAAGAAGAGGTTATACAATATATAGAGGATACTAATAGAGAGTACGAACTCTGCATCTCTTGCATGGTCCATACTTCCATTATCGGCATGAAAATGAAGCACGACCACCATTGCTGGCTCCTCAAAATGCTCATCGGTGTAGGCATGTTGGCGAACATACAATACTGCCCGAGTCAAACCGAAGAAGCAAAGAGCGTAGGAAAATAGACAACTGGATACTGAAAGTAAGGACAACATAACCACCATATATGTTATTTTGCATAGTTCATTACATGTGTCAAATTACAATGGTTATCTTTATATCCCAAGGCGATATGATTGTCCCTATTTTACAAAGCATGGCTTTGATGAACATACCAATCAGCTACTCTTAATGTGTCGGATTCGGGGCTCCGTGACCCAAGAAGGTTCGAACACTAGGGTGTGTGCAAAGATCTTGACCTCACCGGCCCCGATCCATCGTCCCGCAACCTAGCTTAGCCAGATTCACGCGAGAGGGGAAGAAGATGAACACGGCGGTTTACCCAAGTTTGGGCCACCTTGCGATGTAAAACCCTACTCCTGCTTTATGGTGGATTAGCCTCGCGTGGGGCGGAACATGAACTTGCTACAGTGGGAGAATGACCGCGAGAGGGCTCGTGTGAGGTATGCCGGCTCTAAGGGTCGATCCCCTTCTATGATGATGCTCGTCCCTTTTTATAGTGGCTTCGATCCTCTTCCCGCATCATTTGGGCGGGAAGGGATTCCACAACAACCAATTTCGAAGGGGGATATGAGGTACACCTTATCCTGGTGAAAGGTGGTCTGCGCCTGCAAAGTCTCTGAACATGACGCAGGGGTGGGCTCGGTGATGACATCTGCCCTGCTGAGCCAACGGTCTTGGCCTTGTTGCACCGGAATGGAAGCCTTTGAGGGATTCCTTGGGAACCCACATCCGTCCTTGTCTGCTTTGCACCAAAGAGGAAACCGCTCCCTCTGCGCACGCTAGCGCCCGCCTGGCGTTGGTCATCACGCCTCACGTCACTGCGCCCTCATGAGGGGGGCGCTTGCATAGGAATCTCTGCCCCTTGGGGAGGCGGCTTGCGGAGCCTCTCCCTAGGAGATCTTGGAGAGCCTCCCCTCGCGAGGGCCGGGGCCCCTCATGAGGGTTCTCCTTGAGCAGTCTGGAACTAGGCCTTGCTTGGCCGTTGTGAGGCCGCGCGTTGGGCCGCAGGTAGGAAAGTCTGGGTACCCTGGTTCCCTGAACGCTGGCATAACATTCCACATCACCCAAGCTAGCACTGATCTCAGAAAACTTTCAATATTATATAGAGGTGCTAGTTCAAACTATGACGAATTAGTTGCATGGCTTATCATCAGCAGTTATGAAGCTACTGCTTTTAATATATTATAATTAGGCTTCATTCAGAAATGTTGCTGTACACTAAGTATGAGAAGGTAACAGTAGGCAAAATATCACTCTCGGCATTGGTGAAGTTTCAGTTGAGAATTCACAAACTATTTAAGATGTATATGTGATGATAGATTTGAACCTGAAACGATATCATCATATGTATACCTTGTAATAACATCGTCCGCCAAAGGGGCAAGTGTCCCTTCTAAAGCCAAAGTACCTACAATCAATGGCCGAATAACATATGTGCGGCTTACACAAATGTTTCATGAATCAGCCACTACTCTCAAGAACATACAAATGAAATTATCTCTAGAGTACTGTTAACCTAACGATCATATAGTGCGATGCATACAACCATTAGATCTATTGTTACTAACCTGAGATTTTTTGTCGTTCCATCTCAAAAAGTAAAAATACAGTCCTAAATCCTTCGGCCACCCACGCATCTATCACAAACCTCATCCTATGCTGCTCCTCGATGGTGCACCTCCACCCACGACGGCACAAGTAGTGGCCCTTGCTCTATGACACCACATCGACCGGTAGGTCCCCCCGGCGGCTTGTTCTGACAGCATGCTCGCCGTCGGCTTCCTGCCAAGAGGCTCACCAAAAGTGTCCCATTTGGTATGGTTCACGGTGGAGGTGGCCCTTGACATCTTGCGCGGCACCCGGACAACAGTATGGTGCCATGAAGGACGATTTCCTTCTCCGCCCCAGCACAGTACCACCGCTGCCCCTACTTCTCCACCACGCCACGACACCCCAACCGCTCCTGTTGAGGAACGTACTATTTCAAACAAATTCCTACGATCACGCAAGATCTATCTAGGAGAATCATAGAAACAAGTGGGGAGAGTGTGTCTCCGTACCCTCGTAGACCGAAAGCGGAAGCGTCTAGTGACGCGGTTGATGTAGTCAAATGTCTTCGCGATCCAACCGATCCAAGCACCGAACGTACGGCACCTCCGCATTTAGCACACATTCAGCTCGATGACGTCCCACGAGCACTTGATCCAGTTGAGCATCACCGGAGAGTTTCGTTAGCATGACAGCGTGGTGACGGTGATGATGAAGCTACCGGCGTAGGGCTTCGCCTAAGCACTGCAACGATATGACCGAGGTGTGTAACTGTGGGGACGGGCACCGCACATGGCTAAAATCAACTTGTGTGTCTATGGGGTGCCTCCTCCCCACGTATATAAAGGAGGGAGGCAAGGATGAGGCGGCCAAGGGGGGGGGACCGTGCCCTAGGGGGGCAATCCTACTCCAAGTAGGACCCCCCCCCTTTCCTAGTCCAAGTAGGAGAGGAGGAAGGAAGGGGAGGAGAAGAAGAAGGAAAGGGGGCCGACCCCCTAGTCCAATTCGGTTTCGGCAAGGGGGCGCGCGCCCCTAGCTGGCCGCACCTCCTCTTCCTCCACTTGGGCCCGTGCAGCCCAATAACCCCTGGGAGGTTCCGATAACCTCCCGGTACTCCGGTATATATTTGATAACCCCCGGAACTCATCCGGTGGCCGAATATAACTTTCCAATATATGAATATTTATTTCTCGGACATTTCGAGACTCCTCGCCATGTCCGTGATCACATCCGGGACTCCAAACTACCTTCGGTACATCAAAACACATAAACTCATAATATCAATCATCATTGAACGTTAAGCATGCGGACCCTACGGGTTCAAGAACTATGTAGACATGACAGAGACTCATCTCCGATAAATAACCAATAGCAGAACCAGGATGCTCATATTCTCTCCTACATATTCTACGAAGATCTTTATCGGTCAAACCACATAGCAGCATACGTTGTTCCCTTTGTCATCGGTATGTTACTTGCCCGAGATTCGATCGTCGGTATCATCATACCTAGTTCAATCTCATTACCGGAAAGTCTCTTTACTCGTTCCGTAATACATCATCTCGTGACCAACTCATTAGTCATTTGCTTGCAAGGCTTATTATGATGTGCATTACCAAGAGGGCCCAGAGATACCTCTCCGACATTCGGAGTGACAAATCATATTCTTGATCTATGGCAACACCACAAACACCTTCGGAGACACCTGTAGAGCATCTTTATAATCACCCAGTTACGTTGTGATGTTTGATAGCACACAAGGTGTTCCTACGGTATTCGGGAGTTGCATAATCTCATAGTCATAGGAACATGTATAAGTCATGAAGAAAGCAATAGCAGTAAAACTAAGCGATCAAGTTGCTAAGCTAACGTATGGGTCTTGTATATCACATCATTCTCCTAATGATGTGATCACGTTGATCAAATGAAAACTCATGTGTATGGTTAGGAAACATAACCATCTTTGATCAGTGAGCTAGTCTAGTAGAGGCATACTAGGGACACTCTGTTTCGTCTATGTATTCACACATGTACTAAGTTTCCGGTTAATACAATTCTAGCATGAATAATAAGAATTTATCATGATATAAGGAAATACAAATAAAAACTTTATTATTGCCTCTAGGGCAAATTTCCTTCAGTCTCCCACTTGAACTAGAGTCAATAATCTAGATTACATAGTAATGATTCATACACCCATGGAGTCTTGGTGTTGATCATGTTTTGCTCGTGGAAGAGGCTTAGTCAACGGGTATGCGACATTCAGATTCGTATGTATCTTGCAAATTTCCGTGTCTCCCTCCTTGACTTCATCGCGGATGGAATTGAAGCGTCTCTTGATGTGCTTGGTTCTCTTGTGAAACCTGGATTCCTTCGCCAAGGCTATTGCTCCAGTGTTGTCACAAAAGATTTTCATTGGACCCGATGCACTAGGTATTACACCTAGATTGGATATGAACTCCTTCATCCAGACTCCTTCATTTGCTGCTTCTGAAGTAGCTATGTACTCCGCTTCACACGTAGATCCCGCCACGACGCTCTACTTGGAACTGCACCAACTGACAGCTCCATCGTTCAATAAAAATACATATCCAGTTTGTGACTTAGAGTCATCCGGATCAGTGTCAAATCTTGAATCGACGTAACCATTTACGTCGAGCTTTTTGTCACCTCCATAAACGACAAACATATCCTTTGTCCTTTTCGGGTACTTTAGGATGTTCTTGACCGCTGTCCAGTGATCCACTCCTGGATTACTTTGGTACCTCTCTGCTAAACTTATAGCAAGGCACACATCAGGTCTGGTACACAGCGTTGCATACATGATAGATCCTATGGCTGAGGCATAGGGAATGACTTTCATTTCCTCTCTATCTTCTGCAGTGGTCGGGCATTGAGTCTAACTCAACTTCACACCTTGTAACACAGGAAAGAACCCTTTCTTTGACTGATCCATTTTGAACTTCCACAAAACTTTATCAAGGTATGTGCTTTGTGAAAGTCCAATTAAGTGTCTTGATCTATCTCTATAGATCTTGATGCCTAATATATAATCAGCTTCACCGAGGTCTTTCATTCAAAAATTCTTATTCAAGTATCCTTTTATGCCATCCAAAAAATTTATATCATTTCCAATCAACAATATGTCATCTACATATAATATCAGAAATGCTACAGAGCTCCCACTCACTTTCTTGTAAATACAGGCTTCTCCAAAGGTCTGTATAAAACCATATGCTTTGATCACCTCACCAAAACGTATATTCCAACTCTGAGATGCTTGCACCAGTCCATAGATGGATCGCTGGAGCTTACACACTTTGTTAGCACCTTTAGGATCGACAAAACCTTCTAGTTGCATCATATACAACTCCTCTTTAAGGTATCCATTAAGGAATGCAGTTTTCACATACATTTGCCAGATTTCATAATCATAAAATGCGGCAATTTCTAACATGATTCGGACAGACTTAAGCATCGCTCTGGGTGAGAAAGTCTCATCGTAGTCAACTCCTTGAACTTGTCAAAAACCTTTCGCAACAAGTCAAGCTTTGTAGGCAGTAACATTACCATCGGCGTCTGTCTTCCTCTTGAAGATCCATTTATTTTCAATGTATTGCCGATCATCGGGCAAGTCAACCAAAGTCCACACTTTGTTCTCATACATGGATCCCATCTCAGTTGTGGAATCTGGGATCATCATCGCTTCCTCATAGTTCATAGGTTCATCATGGTCTAGTAACATGACTTCCAGAACTGGGTTAAAGTACCACTCTGGCACGGAGCTCTGGTTGACCTACGAGGTTCAGTAGTAACTTGATCTGAAGTTTCATGATTATCATCATTAGCTTCCTCGCTGATTGGTGCAGGAATCACTCGAACTAGTTTCTGTGATGTACTACTTTCCAATTCGGGAGAACGTACAATTACCTCATCAAGTTCTACTTTCCTCCCACTCACTTCTTTTGAGAGAAACTCCTTCTCTAGAAAGGATCCATTCTTAGCAACGAATAGCTTGTCTTCGGATCTGTGATAGAAGGTGTACCCAATAGTTTCCTTCGGGTATCCTATGAAGACACATTTCTACGACTTGGGTTCGAGCTTATCAGGTTGAAGTTTTTCACATAAGCATCGCAGCCCCAAACTTTAGGAAACAAAAACTTTGGTTTCTTGCCAAACCATAGTTCATAAGGTGTCGTCTCAATGAATTTAGTTGGTGCCCTATTTAACGTGAATGCAGCTGTCTCTAAAGCATAACCCCAAAACGATAGTGGTAAACCGGTAAGAGACATCATAGGTTGTACCATATCTAATAAAGTACGGTTACAACGTTCGGACACACCATTACGCTGTGGTGCTCCGGGTGGCGTGAGGTGTGAAACTATTCCACATTGTTTTAAATGAAGACCAAACTCGTAACTCAAATATTCGCCTCCGCGATCAGATCGTAGAAAATTTATTTTCGTGTTACGATGATTCTCTACTTCCCTCTAAAATTCTTTGAACTTTTCAAATGTTTCATACTTGTGCTTCATCAAGTAGATATACCCATATCTGCTCAAATCATCAGTGAAGGTCAGAAAATAATGATACCCGCCGCGAGCCTCAACACTCATCGGTCCACATACATTAGTATGTATGATTTCCAACAAATCAGTTACTCACTCCATTGTTCCGGAGAACGGAGTTTTAGTCATCTTGCCCATGGGGCATGGTTCGCAAGCACCAAGTGATTCATAATCAAGTGATTCCAAAAGTCCATCTACATGGAGTTTCTTCATGCACTTTACACCAATATGACCTAAACGGTAGTGCCACAAATAAGTTGCATTATACTAATCAACCTTTCATCTTTTGGCTTCAATATTATGAATATGTGTATCACTACGATCGAGATCTGACAAGAATAGACCACTCTTCAAGGGTGCATGACCATAAAAGATAGTACTCATAAAAATAGAACAACCATTATTCTATGATTTAAATGAATAATCGTCTCGCAACAAACAAGATCCAGATATAATGTTCATGCTTAACGCTGGCACCAAATAACAATTATTCAGGTCTAAAACTAATCCCGAAGGTATATGTAGAGGTAGCGTGACAACGGTGATCACATCGACTTTGGAACCATTTCCCACCCGCATCGTCACCTTGTCCTTAGCTAATTTTTGTTTAATCCGTAGCCCCTGTTTCGAGTTACAAATATTAGCAACCGAACCAGTATCAAATACCTAGGTGCTACTATGAGCATTAGTAAGGTACACATCAATAACATGTATATCAAATATACCTTTGTTCACTTTGCAATCCTTCTTATCCGCCAAATACTTGGGGCAGTTCCGCTTCCAGTGTCCAGTCCTTTTGAAGTAGAAGCACTCAGTTTCAGGCTTGGCTCCAGATTTGGCTTTCTTCGCGGGAGTAGCAACTGTCTTGCTATTCTTCTTGAAGTTCCCCTTCTTTCCATTGCCCTTTTTCTTGAAAGTAGTGGTCTTGTTAACCATCAACACTTGATGCTCCTTTTTGATTTCTACGTCCGTAGCTTTGAGCATAACGAAGAGCTCGGGAATTGTCTTCTGCATACCTTGCATATTATAGTTCATAACAAAGCCTTTATAGCTTGGTGGCAGTGATTGAAGAACTTTATCAATAATACTATCTTCGTCAACTTTGCAACCAAGTTAACTCATATGATTGTAGTACCCAGACATTTTGAGCAAGTGTTCACTGATAGAACTGTTCTCCTCCATCTTGCAGCTATAGAACTTATTGGAGACTTCATATCTCTCAATTCAGGCATTTTCTTGAAATATTAACTTCAACTCTTGGAACATCTCATATGCTCCATGACGTTCAAAACGTCTTTGAAGTCCCCATTCTAAGCCGTAAAGCATGGCACACTGAACTATCGAGTAGTCATAGGAAACGAGATTGCCAGATGTTCATAACGTCCGGAGTTGCTCCTGCAGCAGACATGTCACCTAGCGGTGCTTCTAGGGCATAATTCTTTTGTGCAACAATGAGGATAATCCTCAAGTTACGGACCCAGTCCGTGTAGTTGCTACCATCATCTTTCAACTTAACTTTCTCTAGGAATGCATTAAAATTCAAGGGAGCAGTGGCACGGGCCATTGATCTACAACAACATAGATATGCAAAAAACTATCAGGACTAAGTTCATGATAAATTAAAGTTCAATTGATCATATTACTAAAGAACTCCCACTTAGATAGACATCCCTCTAGTCATCTAAATGATCACTTGATCCAAATCAACTAAACCATGTCCGATCATCACGTGAGATGGGGTAGTTTTCAATGGTGAACATCTTATGTTGATCATATCTACTATATGATTCACGCTCGACCTTTCGGTCTCTAGTGTTCCGAGGCCACGTCTGTACATGCTAGGCTCGTCAAGTTTAACCCTAGTATTCTGGATGTGCAAAACTGTCTTACACCAGTTGTATTTGAACGTAGAGCTTATCGCACCCGATCATCACGTGGTGTCTCAGCACGACGAACTTTCGCAACGGTGCATACTCAGGGAGAACACTTGTACCTTGAAATTTTGTAAGGGGTCATCTTATAATGCTACCGCCGTACTAAGCAAAATAAGAAGCATAATAAGATAAACATCGCATGCAATCAAAATATGTGACATGATATGGCCATCATTATCTTGTGCTTTTGATCTCCATCTCCAAAGCATCTTCATAATCTCCATCGTCACCGGCTAGACACCATGATCTTCATCGTAGCATTGTGGTCGTCTCGCCAACTATTGCTACTACTACTATCGCTAACTCATAGTGATGAAGTAAATCAATTACATGTCCTTCGCAATTCATACAATAAAGAGACAATCATAAGGCTCCTGTCGGTTGCCGATAATTTACAAAACATGATCATCTCACACAATAACGTATAACTCATCACGTCTTGACCATGTCACATCACAACATGCCCTGCAAAAACAAGTTAGACATCCTCTACTTTGTTATTGCAAGTTTTACGTGGCTGCTACGGGCTTAGCAAGAACCGTTCTTACCTAGTCATACAAAAACCACAACGAATTTTTGTCAAGTGTGATGTTTTAACCTTCACAAGGGTCGGGCGTAGCCACACTCGATTCAACTAAAGTGAGAGAGACAGACACCCGTCGGTCACCTTTAAGCAACGAGTGCTTGTAACGGTGAAACCAGTCTCGCGTAAGCGTACGCGTAATGTCGGTCCGGGCCACTTCATCTCACAATACTGCCGAAACAAAGTATGACATGTTGGTAAGCAGTATGACTATTATCGCCCACAACTCATTGTGTTCTACTCGTGCATATCATCTACGCATAAACTTGGCTCTGATACCACTGTTGGGGAACATAGTATTTCAAAAAAACTCCTACGATCACGCAAGATCTATCTAGGAGAAGCATAGCAATGAGTGGGGAGAGTGTGTCTACGTACCCTCGTAGACCAAAAGCGGAAGCGTCTAGTGACGCGGTTGATGTAGGCCAACGTCTTCACGATCCAATTGATCCAAGAACCGAACGTACGGCACCTCCACGCTCAGCACACGATCAGCTCGATGACGTCCCATGAGCTCTTGATCAAGTTGAGCATCACGGGAGAGTTTCGTCAGCACGATGGCGTGGTGATGGTGATGATGAAGCTATAGGCGCAGGGCTTCGCCTAAGCACTGCAACAATATGACCGAGGTGTGTAACTATGGGGAGGGGCACCGCACAAGGCTAAAATCAACTTGTGTGTCTATGGGGTGCCCCCTCCCCACGTATATAAAGGAGGGAGGGGAGGAGGAGGCGCGCCCTAGGGGGGGGGCAATCCTACTCCAAGTAGGATTCCCCCCTTTCCTAGTCCTATTAGGAGAAGGGGAAGGAAGGGGAGGAGAAGAAGAAGGAAAGGGAGGCCGCCCCCTAGTCCAATTCGGTTTGGGCTAGGGGGCGTGCGCCCCTAGATGGCAGTGCCTCCTCTTCCTCCACTTGGGCTCATGTGGCCCAATAACCCCCCGGGAGGTTCTGATAACCTCCCGGTACTCCGGTATTTATCTGATAACCCCCGGAACTCATCCGATGTCCGAATATAGCCTTCCAATGTATGAATCTTTATGTCTCGGTCATTCCGAGACTCCTCGTCATGTCCCTGATCACATCCGGGAGTCCGAACTACCTTCGGTACATCAAAACACATAAACTCATAATACCAATCGTCATCGAACGTTAAGCGTGCGGACCCTACGGGTTTGAGATCTATGGAGACATGACCGAGACTCATCTCCGGTCAATAACCAATAGCGGAACCTGGATGCTCATATTGTCTCCTACATATTCTACGAAGATCTTTATCGGTCAAACCGCATAACAACATACGTTGTTCCCTTTGTCATCGGTATGTTACTTGCCCGAGATTCGTTCGTGGGTATCATCATACCTAGTTCAATCTCGTTATCGGAAAGTCTCTTTACTCATTCCGTAATACATCATCTCGTGACCAACTCATTAGCCATTTGCTTGCAAGGCTTTTTATCATGTGTATTACAGAGAGGGCCCAGAGATACCTCTTCGACACTCGGAGTGACAAATCATATTCTTGATATATGCCAACACAACAAACACCTTCGGAGACACCTGTAAAGCATATTTGTAATCACTCGGTTACGTTGTGATGTTTGATAGCACAAAAGGTGTTCCTACGGTATTCGGGAGTTGCATAATCTCATAGTCATAGGAACATGTATAAGTCATGAAGAAAGCAATAGCAGTAAAACTAAAAGATCAAGTTGCTAAGCTAACGGATGGGTCTTGCCCATCACATCATTCTCCTAATGATGTGATCTTGTTGATCAAATGACAACTCATGTCTATGGTTAGGAAACATAACCATCTTTGATCAATTAGCTAGTCTAGTAGAGGCATGCTTGGGACACTCTGTTTCGTCTATGCATTCACACATGTACTAAGTTTCCAGTTAATATAATTCTAGCATGAATAATAAACATTTATCTTGATATAAGGAAATACAAATAACAACTTTATTATTGCCTCTAGGGCATATTTCCTTCAGCTCCACCCACTCAGCGACGCGCCTGCCACGCTCCGCTCCTAATTGCTGGCAGCACAACTCGGCGACTAGGGTTAGCCGCAGGGGCGCGCGTAGGGGCGTAATGGCAAGGAGGTGCTCGAGGGTGGATGGGGAAGACAGGGGCAGAGGTGCACCGGTGACGGCCGACGCAAGAGGCGGATCTGGTGGAGGAGCTCTTGAGCGGCAGCGGCGTCCCTGAGGATCCTAGAGAAAAGATTGGTAGTGGGAGGAGTGCGGAGTGTTTTTTTTTCTTCGGTCATTATTTGTATAAGGAGATAAAATAGTGCTACGGAAATGGTGGTAGGTGGGAGGAAATAAAATTTAACGAAAATAAAAGCTCCATTAGGAGAGATTGAGCGATTTAAGGTAAGGTTAATTAATTTAGATTTGATGTTTAGAGATTGATCGTGATTGATTCTTTCACATAAATACATCACAAAATAATTTGCGCCAACATAGAAAGTTATGTTTCGTTCAGATTTTTTTCATTGTGTGAGAGGGTTACGCGAAACTAAACTGGTGAAGTGGCAGAGGGAGCAAAAAATGCAGTAAAAAAAACCGGACGAAAGTGGTGGGAAAAAAACGACGCTGTTATACACATGACAATCCTGCGCACGATGCATGGACGATCCTACATGGCAGCGCTACAGCCAGCTCCACGCACGAGGCAGTTGAGGACCTTGTTCACATAAAGTCCAAACCCAAGCCCTACCCAAACTGCCATCGCCCAAACCCAAACTGAATGACATAGTCGAAATAAATCTCGTCTCTTTCCATGTGTATCAGGTGCGGCCGACGCGGTGGCCGACGCAACATCCCGTCCACAGCCGGACCTGCACACTGGACTTCTAGCCCTCCGCCACCCCGAAGAACGTCCCCTTTCTCTCACTATTCTCGTCTTCAGTCGCCGTTGTTTGCTGCAACGATTCTGTGACCGTGTCGTCGTAGTCTTGGTTGCGCTGCCGCGACCACGCTGTCGTCATCTTGGCTTCATCAAAGTTGTCTGATGGTGTGTACCTAATCTAGTGGCAAGAAATTGACTCGTGTATATACAAGGGCTGGTTGTTCTTATTCTGTACCTGGTGCTATTCTGTACTATGTTTGAAACAGATGAGCTGCCTTTGTATCTATAAGCACGTTAAGCTATATGTACTCAGAATGTGTATATATTTGCAAAGAATGGCAGGACAAAAATTATATCTTCCAGATTTGTTTCAACTCTCTATTGTGGCTTCACCAAAACTAGTAATAGTTGAATATGAGATTTCAGAACACTTTCAGAATACAATGTTGTTGTTGAACAAAGAGAATAGAGTTTGCAATAAACAGAGATATGAACAAACGAAGTAAGCTGATCGTAATGACAGTCAGATGGCTCTCAAAATATGTTTGTCTAGAGTTTAGATTGTGACAAGCAACATCTAGCCAAAAAATATGCATATCATACAGAAGATACTTTCTTTCAATCATTTAACAAAAACTAAATCAGCATCATCACAGAGCTCCGGTCATTCTTTACCAGAATTATCCATATAACCTCACTACAATTTCAAGGCTAAAACTGCGGTTACATTCCGAAGTACTCCATACTCCAAAGCATGTCCCTTTCTTCCATTTAGGCTAGCAGCGAGCAAGTCCATGGCATCTTTCTTTCCCTTAGAAGTTTAAAGAACCCAATTAGTCATTGACAAATACTTTATGACAAATAGTTGATGGTGTATATGTGTAACACCTGGAGAATATCAATGTAAGACATGATATGAGTTGGTGTAGCAGGCTCATTTGTTTGTAGGTCCTGAAAAAAGTAGCAACGCTTGAGTGTCTTGTATATATAGTATTGTACAATTCGTAATGTAAGGCAGCTGCTCAAACTAAGTACCTGGAACTCATTTGGAAAGAACAAAAAACTTCCAACCTCATATCCTTCATAGTGAGCAATTCCCTACAGAAAAAACCTTACTCATAAAGGGAAATATGTTGAAAATACTATAATAATAGTTGCTAGATCAAATATTACCTCTCTTTGTTGTGAACTCTGGATATTGGTGTCCTGCCCATTTTTCAATTTACTGATGTGTTTCTGCTACAAGGTAGTACATACACTTAGTTACAATAGGAAGAAAGAAAAAAACTACTCCCTCCATTCCTAAATATTTGTCTTTCTTGATATTTCAACAAGTGACTACATATGAAGCAAAATGAGCGAATCTACACTCTAAAATATGTCTATATACATATGTATGTTGTAGTGCATTTGAAATGTCTAGAAAGACAAATATTTAGGAACGGAGGGAGCATAAATTTGGATAAGTTTCCCTGCTTTTGAGTTGGCACTTTGGTTGTAATTTTCGACACATGCCGCTTCTTTGCTCTCAATTTTTTGATCACTTGATCCACTTTAGACATCTTTCTCTTTGAAGGAGGACGGCCTACACTGCGAACAGGGATTGGATTGAGTATAAGTTTTTCTTTATTCAGCATCGTATCTTATTGCTTTGAAGCTGCTTGAAATTGCTTTTCAAAGTCATAGCGAGTAATGCATGGTGTTTCCTCTTGGAACGACTTTGAATCAGCTTTGTTTTCTTTCTCTACCTTGTCTCTTAATGCATTTTCATATTGCTCCACAAATTTCTTCAGAGTTGTTCTAGCATTGACATAGCCGTCAGAGAAAGAATTCATACTCTCACTCCTTTGCGTTGAAGACATTCCTGCCCAAAATGTATCTTTTACATATGCTGGTACCCATCGATTTTTATTATCATATAATCCAGCAACCATTCATTGTCCTCATGATCATATTTATTGATCATATCTGCCCAAGCTTTGTCAAAATCATGTTTGGTCAGGGAATCATACACCACATTTGACAAAGTATATTTAATGTTTTCATACTTCTCATAACCACTAAGCTTTTCAGGAATCTTATTCATGATATGCCATATACACCATCTATGACGAGTTTGAGAAAAAAACCTCTTCAATAGCATTTTGCATTGCCTTGCATTGGTCAGTGATGACAGCATTTGGTGGTTTGTGTCGGATTTCGGGTTCCGCAAACCCTTGAGAGGTTTGAACTCTGGGGTGCGCACGAAGAACGCTTCCTCCCCAGCGCGCTCACCCTACGATCCCGTGGCCTAGCTCGCCGTGCTCAAAGAACAGGGGACACAGAGAATTATACTGGTTCGGTCCACCTTGTGGTGTAATACCCTACTCCAGTGTATGACGTGGATTGCCTTTGTATGTGTGAGGATGAACTAGTACAAGGGATGAACAGCCTTCGGAGGAGAGGTGTTCTGGGGCTCGGATGAGCTTGTGGTGTGAGTAGGGTGCAATGGATTCGATCCTCCTCTATGGTGGTGGCTAGGTCCTATTTATAGTGGTCTTGGTCCTCTTCCCAAATATCGACAGGAAGGGATCCCACAACGGCCAAATTTTAAGGGAAACAGCTAGTACAAGTTATCCTGGCAAAAGTAGTCTTCGCTTGCCAAAGGCTCTGGTGGTGACGCCACGTCGGGCTCCACAATGACGTCCGTTCAGCAGCCTTGACGGTCCTTGGTATTGTTGCACCAATATGGAAACTTTTGCCTGATCCCTCGGGACTCCGCGCCTGCGCTTGCCCTCTTAGCACCAAAGAGGAAACTAGCACACTGCGTCCGCTGGCGCCCGCCTGGACTTGGTCGTCATGGCTCACGTCACGTGAACCTCGCGAGGTACTCCTTGCATAGATATCTCCGCTCCTCGGGAGCCAGCCTAGAGAGACTGCTCCTGGGGAGATCTTGCCGTCGCCCGCCTCGTGAGGCTTGGCCCCTCGCGATGGTCTTGAGTTGCAGTTGCTGAAGTTGGGCCGCATCACGCCGCTGATGGAGCCACATCACGGGCCGCAGGCAGGCAAGTTTGGGTAACCCCGTTCCCAGGATGCCGACAGTAGCCCCCGGGCCCAAGGCGTGCAAGGACTTGGCTTCGAGGCGAAGCCAAAGGGGGCAAGGGCAAAGCGCCGCGGGCCTCAAACGCCTGCGACCTCGATCGACGTGGGGCGACTTGATTGGACATGGGCGTCCCACTTTCCCATGCCGCCTTGAAATCCGCCCGGCCTGGTGGCCGCCGCCGCTCGCATAGTCCCGCTTCCCTTGCTAGCAGCGTGCTCCCACCATTTATCAGTCTTCTAGAGATTAGCAGCCTCCTCGCCTAGCTTGACCCAGCGCCAATCCTCGCCGCCGCCATGGCGCCGTGCTAGAAGAAGAAGGGGAAGGGGAAAGCCTGCACCTCGACCCATGCGCCTCAAATCGCCGGTCTCGCTCTTGAGAGGACGGTAGTGGTCAACCAGGAGGGGCTGAGCAAGGTCCGCCCTGCTCTCACCTCTAACTTCAACGAATGGGGGGCGACCGTGGCTTGGCCAACTTCTCACTTTGCGGTCGACAGGGCGGCCGCTGAGATTCCTATCCATCTTCACGACCTCTAGGCTGGCCTGATTCCTCCCTTCTCTAACTTCTTCAACGCTGTGCTCTCGCATTACCAGGTTAATGCGCTGCACCTGGATCCCCAATCCATTGTCCTCCTTGTTGTCTTCGCCTTCGTCTGTGAGGCCATGGTAGGCCTTGTTTCGCCACTTCTTCTCGCTGCATCTGACAAACGCTCGCCAATGCTTGGGGTGCGTGACCTTCCACGCCATAGCTGCGACGTCCGGCTTGGGGATCGACTTCGACCTTTCGCCGGCCGCGGATAGATTTCGGAAGCGGTGGGTGTTTGTCGATGCTGGCGTGCACAATCCTCTGCTTCTGCTTCCTCGGTCTCCGACCGTTCCAAGCCCCGGCTGGGGGCACGTGAGGCTTGATGACCCGCGGCTCGCCCATGTCTGGCGCCGGCTGGCCAAGCTGAGGGGCCTCGGGGTGACGGCGCCAACGGTGGTGAAGGAGTTCATAAAGTGTTGCATCGCTCCGCTCCAGCGTCACTCCCACCCATTATGGGCCTTCTACGGCTGCGCTGACACCATCGAGCTCCATGTGTCCGCGCTCCCCCCTGAGGTGCAGAGGATGGTATTCGAGCTCCTGGCGGTCGACCCGGCGCCGGCCAATCTGCTGGAGGAGGGTTGTCTCTTGTACTGCTGCTCCAACACGTCCGAGTTCGTGCGGAGGATGCCTCTTTTCGACGCGCGGGGGCTATGTCCAGCTGGTCTTAGGGAACCCCGTGAGAGTCCTCTCCCCTTGGTCTTCTTTCCTATGGTCTCCTCAGTGCCTACCCCAGAAGAGGGTGCAGGAAGGCAGGCATCGTCGGACGCCGGCGGGGCGGCTGGTGAAGAAGCAGTGCACGCTGCAGCCCCCGAGGCGCCTGCTCATGTGGCTAGGGCGAGCTGTCCCGAGGTCGCGCCTGGTGAGCCGCTACAGGCCGAGGCTCCCGAGGTCGCCTTCTCGGGAGCCCTGGATGCTGCCCCAGACGACGGTGATCACGCCCAAGGCTTCGGCCAGCTACACTTGGACTTCGGATCTCTCCGCAAGAGGAAGGTGCTCCTGAGCTGCGATGATGTCGCCTACCACCTGATGAAACAGAGGAAATACATAGCCAAGGACAGGTAAGTATCTTATCTGCGTGTTTTCTAGGTGTCGTGTTACTTTTTGACCCTGATTCTTCATGTTTCCATCAACTGGTGCGGCGGAATCCCCTAAGAAGCGACCCCCGCTTTCTCAGGGCTCCTTGTTGGCCTTGAGCGCGCCCCTCT
Organism: Secale cereale; assembly: GCA_902687465.1. NCBI lineage: Eukaryota > Viridiplantae > Streptophyta > Magnoliopsida > Poales > Poaceae > Secale > Secale cereale. The sequence continues at coordinate 226,044,827 of LR738710.1, read as the reverse complement.
AGGGCGCCGTTCGGGGCGCGAGGTTCAAGGGAGAGGTGAACACGCCGCCCCGAGGCCTGGACTTTGTGTTCCTATCGTCTCTCCTTCGCGGCGTCACCTGGAGCGTTGGAGGCGTGCCGAGAGCCCCTCCATTGATCGTCCCCCACTGCTGGGCGACCCTGGCATCTGCTGCGTCTTCGAGACGCCTGGCCTTGTCTTACAACGCCCCCGCCAAGGCCCCGAAGGCAGTGGGCAAGGCACCCGCTTCCAGCTCCAGGCTGGAGGGGGGCGGGCCATCCCAAGCTTCTCCGACCATCGACGACGCGGAGGACGGGCCCGTCCATGCGTTTGAATTCATGCGCGGGCGCGGCACCGTCCGCCACGAGCTTCTCCGGGATGCGATGGGCGTGCTGAGCAGGCTTGGGGAGGAGCTCTTTGACGTAGACGCCCGCCAAGAGGCGGAGGAGCTCCGACCGGCGGACGAATAGCGTCAGTTGAAGGTGGCCATCAACTTCGGTCGCCTCGAGTACGAGCGCACCGGTACGAAGGCCGAAGTGTCCCTCGCAGCTTCACGTGAAGCTAGTGCCCAGGCTCTGGAGGAAGCCAGGCAGGTGGAACGATGCTGCAAGGTTGTCGAGGAGCGTTAGCGGAAGCTTAAAGACCTGAACAACTCCCTCGAGCAACAGGTCAAAGTGCACAGGGCAGCCTTGGCGTCGATGAGGTGGGCGCCTTCCAATGAGAGGGAGATCGAGAAGCGCGAGGAGGCAATGATGCTGGAATCCTTGGAGCGTAGCCTCGAGTAGGTGCGGCTGAGGATGAGGGAGCGCCACGTGACCCTGGCCGAGGATGCTGTCTCCACTCGCGAGGCCAAGGTTAAGGAGAAGATCGATCAGACGGTGGCCAAGGCCACCGCAGATCTTGCCAAGGAGTATGGCCTGAAGTTGGAGATCCTGCAAGAAGAAGCTGATGGGAGAACTGCTACCCTCAGGACGAAGTTGGATGAGGCAGAGCAGCGCGAGAGGGCCACCACAACGGCCCAGTATTCTGCTCAGGCCGAGCTGGTCTCTGCACAGGCCGACCTGGCCTTGCTCCAGCGGCAAGTTGATGAAGTCGCGGCTCTTGCGCAGCAGAACAGGGGCGAGGCTTGTCGTCGATAGTTGTTGCAGCACGAGCATGCCCCCATGCTCCTGGCTCTCCGAGTGAAGGCTAACTGGGCGCTGGGGGCCATCTACGAGGAGAGCGTCCCTCACCCCCACGTGGAGGATTACGCTGGCCACCTCAGCTTTTTTACCAAAGTCGTGACGCGCCTGGAGAGCCGGGCCACGAGGGCTCGCGAGATCATCAAGGAGAAGAGTCGGGGCCTTCTTGGGGGCGCGTTTTCGTGTGTTTTCAGCCATCTTCAAAACCTCGACCCCTACTTTGATTTTGACGCCGTCATAGCCCCCGTACCCGTGGCTGTTCGGGAGAATCTGGCGGTCTGGGTGGATGACCACGTAGATGCCTTGGTGAGAGCGTTTGCCAATGAAGACGATAAGGCGATGGTCGTAGTGGATGAAGACGGCGTGGTTGACGACGGTGAAGGCGACGCCAGTGATAGCGCTAGTAGCGCGGACGAGAGTGACTAGGGTGCCGTTGTGAGCTGCACGTCCAGTCGAGCCTGCGTTCGTCCGCTAGAGCCTGTATACAAGGACTTGGACATGGCCCCGCAGGGTGTAAGAGTATTTTGGAGGGGAGGGTGCCACCCCTCCCCTTTTTTGCATATGTAAATTAATATTCTTCCCTTAAGCTAGATCTAGAAACTTACCTTCTGGGCCCATGAGTTCATGAGTTGGGTTGCGGCCGAGACTCGTCTTGATCCCAGCAGGCTTGAGTGCGTCCTGAGGTGGCCGCTGCACCTTCCTCCCGAGGGGGGCCTCTTTGTGGCCCGTGGACCCTTGGATCTCCTGAGGAGCCCGTTGGTTCGCCTGAGGGAGCCTCGCGAGGAGCGAATGCCAGGTCAAGGCAAGGTGCGCGTCTGGCAACGTCGTGGGAATGGTACTCCTGACCCTAGGAAGATTGCCACCGGCGGGCTCGCTGTGCATGGATGTCTTGCCTGCACCACACCCAGTTCCGCTTGTGAGGTGCTCGCCAAGGGAAGGGTAATGGACACCGGCCTTGAAAAGAAGTAAACCATGTAACCAAAACGCAAGAAACCAACACGAACACGAGAAGATCCCCCCAAAGTTTGGCCGAAAAGAGATTCCAAGTTCAACTAAAAAAGGCGCGGTGGATCGAGTTACATGAAAGGGGCAAAGCCAATGGCCGTGTCCGACACCTAGCTAGTCTTCTTGTCTTCCACCAGCGCAGAGCTAAGTGCATTCACTGGTTGTGAGCATAGTCATTGGGGGACAGTGTCGACGGCTAGCGCGGAGCATGGTGCTTCCACTAGCATGTGGGCGGGAGCCCCCGAGACCCGAGGGCGGCTCTCCGGAGACTCCGGGGCGTGTACAACCCCACTCATTATTACATGAGAGTGTCACGGGCGGAGACCTTCACAGGCGCGAGCCTTGCTTCACATCGCCAGGCGAGGGCCCGCCCTGCGCCACTCCCAACCACCGTTGGGGCGTCCGGAAACCAGGACGCAACCAAGGGGCAAGGAGGACGCTAGCAGCGCCCTCGGCGACCACGGGCCCTCTGCCAGGGGGTAGGGCCCTCTGGCGCCATCCTCGGTAGAGGACCTACCTTCGTATTGTGCCTTGCTCCATGGGGCGCGAGGAAGGCTCTCGCTCCTGGCTGTCCCCGCGCAGCCCCCGCTATGCCACTCTTGTCGGGGACAGAGTTGCCGCTCCGGGGCCCCCGGCTGCCGCCGCAGGCTGGTTCTCCTGCAGCCCATGGTTAGTATACGCCTGCCCCCTCAGTTACTGGTTGTACCCTACCGTCGTCGTCGCTGAAGGGATCGATGAAGCCTTCAGGCCACTCGCGGGGCGCCTCCGCCTCTCGCGTCTCGCCGTCCCACCTTGGCCTGGGAGACGCCCCGGGGTCTTCATCTAACGCGTACCCCAGGTTCACCATGCGAGGTACGTAGGCCTCTATGGTCGCTACGCCTAAGCCTTCACCTGTGCGCCTTGCGCCTTGAGCCACCAGTCGTGGCATATGGCTCTGGTGGCAGCTGGGTGACATTTCTGTGAGTCCCCATGGCGGACCACTTGCTGTTGCCGCTCCTAGTGATGGCATCGCCTAGGCCGGGCCGGCCGCGCCAGGGTCCATGTTGGCGCCTTCTGACCCCCCGAGAGCTCTGGGGAACGTGCATGCCTGTCGGGCCCTTGCGCGTGCCTCCGCCACAACTTGAGGCGTGAGCATGGAACAGAAAGTCGGATCACCCCTGCAGGCCGCTTCCAGTAGCTCGGCGACGCGCTCCAGCAGCACATCGCGTCCACCTTCATCCAACCTGCACCGTAGAAGTTCCCAGGGGTTGAGGTCCTCCTGGGCAGTCGGGGCTGCCTGGACGGGTCAGGCAACCCAGCGGTTGGCTTGAGCCCTCGCATCGTCGGCCATCGGGGCCGCTGTGTGGCGGTGAGCTAAGATGGGAGAGAGGCTTGTGCGCACCCCTACCTGGCACGCCAAATGTCGCATTTCGGGTTCCGCAAACCCTTGAAAGGTTTGAACTCTGGGGTGTGCACGAAGAACGCTCCCTCCCCTGCGCGCTCACCCTACGATTCTGCGGCCTTGCTCGTCGTGCTCAAAGAACAGGGGACACAGAGAATTATACTGGTTCGGGCCACCTTGTGGTGTAATACCCTACTCTAGTGTGTGTGGTGGATTGCCTTTGTATGGCCGAGGATGAAGTAGTACAAGGGATATGAACAACCTCCGGAGGAGAGGTGTTCTGGGGCTCGGATGAGCTTGTGGTGTGAGTAGGGTAGAATGGATCCGATCCTCCTCTACAGTGTTGGCTAGGTCCTATTTATAGTGGCCTTGGTCCTCTTCCCAAATATCGGCGAGAAGGGATCCCACAACGACCAAATTTGAATGGAACAGCTAGTACAAGTTATCCTGACAAAAGTAGTCTTCATCTGCCAAAGGATCTGGTGGTGACGCCGCGTCGGGCTCCATGATGACCTCCGTTCTGCAGCCTTGACGGTCCTTGGTCTTGTTGCACTGATATGGAAACCTTTGCCTGATCCCTCGGGACTCCGCGCATGCGCTTGCCCTCTTAGCACCAAAAAGGAAACTGGCACACTGCGTCCGCTGGTGCCCGCCTGGCCTTGGTCGTCATGGCTCACGTCACGTGAACCTCCCGAGGTACTCCTTGCATAGATATCTTCGCTCCTCGGGAGCCAGCCTAGAGAGACTGCTCCTGGGGAGGTCTTGCTGTCGCCCGCCTCGCGAGGCTTGGCCCCTCACGATGGTCTTCAGTTGCAGTTGCTGAAGTTGGGCCGCACCTTATAGTTAAAAAAAGTAGGGCCGCACCAGGCCGCTAATGGAGCCACGCCACGGGCCGCAGGTAGGCAAGTCTGGGTACATCCGTTCCCAGGACGCCGACAATTTGTATGACATACAACAGAGCCAAGATTTTAAATAACTAAACAAAAGTTTCGGTGTCTTCATTGTATAGAAGACCGCAACCTAATAGAACAGATTCTCCATGATGATTTACGCCAACGAAAGGAGCAAAAGGCATTTTATACTTGTTTGTTAAGTATGTAGTGTCAAATGTGATGGCATCCCAATAAGACTCATATGCAGCCCTGCTTCTTGCATCTGCCTAAAAAACATTTCTCAGGCGTCCATCCTCGGCCACATCCATAACATGGAAAAAGTCTGGATCTTTTGATTGCATACGAAGAGAATATTGATAAATAACATGTGCATCTGCAGCACCAAGTTGCAGCCTTCTTTTCTCTTGCAAATCGTTCCTACATTCCTTTTCACCAAACTCAAGATTTGCATATCCGCCAGCTTCCATAACAAGAGAACCAAAATTCTTGTTCATACGAATTCCTGCTTGACCATTCAATTCTAGCCTTCTCTTTGAATGCAAGTCCAACTTCTTGTGGCATCTCAAAAATCTGGATTTGCTTGGACTTATAGGATGATTGTGGTCAAGTGCAAGAGACGTAATACAAAACTTCTCCTCACGGCGGGAGAAATTACTCTTAGCTGGGCATTGCATCCTTGTCGACGGATTAGGCATAAATGAGTTCTTTGTTGAGCATTGAGTCTTTCCTTGTCTGCTACAAGCGAGAGTAGAATAAGTAACCATGTTATCTTCCCCGTATCTAGTCGTCCTTCTCATCACACCAAAGCCCTTCTATTTGGCATAACCTTTGTAGAACCAGACAACATCATCCTCACTATCAAATACCATCCCCTTCCTGGGTTCTAGTGTCATGATTGGCTCTACTTGTCGTTCATCCGAAGAATCCCCAATCTCCTCGACGATGAAAGCATCTTCATCATCTTCGTCAAGTACTGGTCTATTCTGTTCTGCTACTTCATCCAAATTTAAACCTGGCTCGATTGAGTACCTAAAATTGCCAACAAAAAGATCAGAGATGTTATATAGATTGGATTAATCAATGCAATCACATGTTGTACTGGGAGGATAATATTAATTCTGAAACATGTATAGTTTGGATCCAATCAATGCAATCAGAGATGTTGTAGTGGGAGAACAATATTATGCATGGAACATATATAGATTGGATCCAATCAATGCAAAAAATAAGCCAAAAATTGTACAGACCTCATGTTGTTTGCCCTTCTTATCAACCTTGTGCGTAGTGGCTGCAGATTATGTGAGCAAGATTGATCTATAAATCAGCAAGAGAGGATCCAGATTTGGGGGAAGGAGGAGGCGTCAAGGTTTTGGAGGGAAGAGGAGAAGACGCCATGGTCTTGGAGGGAAGGGAACAAGGCGTGAAAGGGTTAAGGAGGGGGTCAGATCGGGTCTGGGTTTTTGCTGGGTCAGGCTTGACGGTAGCTCTGCCTTTTCTTTTCTTGAGCTGACGCTAGCGCGGGAGGGAGGTATCATTGTGCGAAGATGTCGTGCGTGAAGCAATTTCGAAAAAAAAACCTGGACACAATTCTTTTAGCTGCTCCATTAAGAATAGAAATCTTTAACGAAAAGATTGATTAGGTTCTCCAGCCCTTGCATGCGCGATTTAACTCCCTCTTCCATTGGTCCATGCGCTTATCGATGGACAGTAAATGTTGCCTCTATCCTAGTGTTTTGGGCGGGGGGCTTTGCTTTTTAAATACGGACGGAGGTAATAATCCACTGTCCACTCTAGAGTAGTCCCCCCGTCCAGGTGCATTGGGCATCTTAGCGATTTTAGAATTTCCAAATAAATAAGACGCGAAGGAATTAAATCAGCCTCGTATCACTCCCATGCATCGTTCGCTTCACCCTCATGCACAAGTTTTCAATCTTATGGGCAATAACTCTGATTGCATGCGTTTCGTGCTGCATATTGATTGGTAAGGCAAAGGTATTGCAATCAATTAACTCAACTTACAAGATTTTTAATGCTAATTATATCTAATATTACGGCCAATCCCATCACACCTAGATCATGGTGCAGCTCCTTAGGTGCCCAATACACCTGGACCGGAGGGAGTACCAAGAAACAAGAATCATCGCCCCAACTAAAAGTTTACCACAAACCGAGAAACGGAGACCAAGATGCAGAGATTTCGATGATGAAAGGAAAGTCAAAAGCACGCAACACTGTGTCAGTCTGTATGAGTAACGACGAAAGTACTATGAACTTGAAAACCAAATGTACGTCCTGACAGTACATTACTCCAACAAGATCATACTTTATGCTGAAAATACATTACAAACGCATTCATTTGTTTTCTTCCTGCAAAAATTTGCAACTTCTCCTCACAGATACAGATCTATCAAAACCCATAAACCTATCGCAAACCCTGGGCCAACAAATAAGGAACAGATCGAGTCTGAATGACATTTCAGACATTCAGTATCCGGATCATGCCATGCCGTACCCATCCATCCATGGACTTGCCATTCCTGCCTCTACAACGCCATCCACCGCAATAGCATCAACTGAGATAAGCCACGGATCCGGGGAAGAGACGAGCGGCTTCATTTGCTGGAGTTGGGTCCGTAGCATGCGCCGAGGACGGGGTTCCAGAGCCACTGCACCAGGAACCGCCGGCCGTTGACGCCGTTCACGTTGTAGGAGCTGCCGTCGGCTGCGTGGGAAACATTCCCGACGAACCCACCTGCTCCCCCGCCGTCGCCGTAGACCCCGAGACAGATGTCGGCGATCTCCGTGGGCGCCGTTGGCGTGTCACCCGCGTACCACGCGTTCACCAGCGGATTGGTGGCCAGCTCCGCAAGCTCGTGCCCCAGCACGATCACCATCCCGTCCACCCCGGGGTCGCCGTTCGGCGGCCGCAGCACCCCCTGCCCGCTGGCGCCGTACTCCGGCGCGGCGAACGGATACGCACACCTCCCTGGGCACTGCGAGCCGCTGTTCCCGACCCACGCGTACGGGACAGTGACCCCGACCACGGACGCGAAGGTGAAGTAGTGGAAGCCGCACATGGCGCGGCAGAACTCCTCCACCTGCACGTCCGGTGAGGAGAGCACCAGGTACACGCCGTTGTACGGGTCGAGCGGCAGAGGGTCCGGGTACGCCACCACGGCGGTGCGGATGATGGACTGCATGTCGATCCGCTTCAGGGAGGCACCGTGGGAGTACCCGGCGTCGGAGTGCTCCCCGGCGACGGCGAATGTGGCGGTGACATTGGCGCCGGATTGGTCCGTGTAGAGCCGCGGCGTGCGGGCCCACCAGTCGGATACGGCGGGGAACGGCGCCGGAACGGAGAGGGAGGCGAGGAAGTCGCGGAGCACAGCCTGCGCCGGGGCGTCCCACCGCCCGTACCAGATGAGGAACAGGTTCGTCGGCGCGCCTGACACGACGGGGCCCATGTGGTACTGCATGTCTACCAGCTGGTTCCCGTCCACCAGGTACTCCGGCCTGTACACCGGCGCGCAAAGCACACCGGCTATGGCGGCGGCGAAGAGGAGGGGGAGGAGGGTAAGGGTAGGGTGACACAGGAGCAGCGTCCCCATTTTGGGGATTGAGTGGAGTGAAGTGGTAGTGGAACGGAGGGTGAGAAGGGGAAGATGGGTTTTTGGTGGTTTTCGAGTTTCAATCACACTTCAAAGTTCAGAGTAACAGCATCTCCAGCAGATCGTGTAAACGACCGACGAATTTCGCTTTTCAGGCCGATTTATGGGATTGCTCAAAAATCTGGCCCGAACATATACTATAAAACGGCCCGGCCGGTAAAAGATTACGGAAGACTCGTAAACTGTCCTCGCATCCCGGCCGATTGGCGTTTTCTCCCCTCACAACCAATCTTCAGAATGTAATGGACGGCTCAAGATCTGCCGCTACATGGTGGAACCGCGCAACTTTCCTTTTCGGGCTAGGTACTTGTATACCGAACGAAGGCATAAATGAGAAAGATCAGAACCAACTCCCCTCACACGCTTTCCTCACCTACTCTCTTCTCTCTTTCTCCCCCAAATTCTAGATCAAGATCCCAGGGCATTACGCTGATGCATTGACTTGTTGAACTGGATACGTCCTCAAGTAAAACCATCGACACGGCGTATGAGGAGGCGCAACCCGAACTCCGGCTCGATGATGAGCCGGAACGCCGGGGAGTGCCTGTAGTCCGGCGAGAGAGCAAGGGCAAAACGCGCGAGGGTGACGGCGACGAGCGTCTTGGCCTCAACGATCGCGAGGTTCTGGCCTAGGCAGGTACGCGCTCCGAGGCCGAATGGCATGAACGCCGCCTGCGGGTGCTTGCACGCCATTGCCACCCCGTTCTGGAACCGGTCGGGGTTGAACCGGCGCACTGTCGGGCCCCAGGCGGCGGGGTCGTGGTGCATGGTGGAGACCGGCACGAAGAAGCAGGTGCCCTTGGGAGCGAGCAGCTGGCCCAGCCGAACATCACGGAGCGTCTCGCGCACCACGAACGAGGACGGCGGGAACAGCCGCAGCGTCTCCTGCACCACCATGTTCACCGTCTTCATCCTAGATACCATGTCGAAGTCCGGTGCCGCGGCGCCAGCGGCGCCACCGCAGACATCGAGCACCTCGGCGCGCGCCCGATCCTGCCACTCAGGGTGGGCGGCGAGCAGCATGAAGCACCAGGTAGCGGTGACCGCAGTCGTCTCCTGGCCTGCGAAGTAGATGTTCTTGCAGTTGTCCACCACGAAGTCGTCCGGCCGCGGCTGGTCGCCGCTGTTGTCGATGATGGACCGCAGGAAGTCAGGGCCCGGAGAAATCCCCGTCGCTGCCCGGCGCCCTCTCGCGATCTCCAGAATCAGCGACCGGATCTCCCGTGTGAGCCTCCAGATCATCCGGTTCTTCTCCGTCGGAAGAAACCTCAGCGACGGGGTGGTGAATATGACGCTGGGATCGGACATGAGCCCGGACAGCGCCCTGAGCCGGAGGAAGATCTCCTTCCCCGTGGAGTGGTCGTTCCCGAAGCAGGCACGGGAGATGACGTCGAAGGAGAAGCTGCGGATGTCGGCGTCGACGTCTACTGCCGCGATGCCGCCCTTGGCGCCGTCGACGGCGGCTTCCCACGAGCGCAGAAGCGGCTGCGCCGCACCGACCATGAGCCCCACCATGCCCCTGACTTTGGCCATGTAGAACTCGGGCGCGATGACCTTGCGCTGGCGCGCCCAGCAGGCGCCGTTGGCCTTGAGGACGCCGGCGCCGAATAAGGGCTCCTGCCCCTTCTGCTGGAACGTCGGCTTGCCCATGTCTAACGAGTCGCACCGGCCGATTTCCCGGATCAGCTCCGGGTCCGTAACGTACAGCGCCGGCCGCTGCCCGAGCCAGTACAGATACGTCTCACCTGCACGACACACGACAGGGGGGAAACTGTCTGAATTCTGAAGTGCTCTTGGGGCTATTTTGTATGCAACTTATCAACTTCTAGCTAGCTGAATTTTTAAACTCTGCAGGCTGCAGCAGCAAGTCAACTTGCTAGAGTAGCAGTGCAGTTTCATGCATCCATAACTTCGACGACGGATAGAACCCACGCATGCTCGACTTGTACTACAAGGACAGAACCACAGGATGAAAACTATACTACGAGCAAGCGTGTGTGTCAACGCAAATCAGAACTACAGTAGCTAGCTAGCTCAACTGTCGTGAAGCAGGCGCGATTAATTCAAAGTAGAGGAAGAGATGGACGGGCATAGTATGCAGACCGTAGGCTTTCCTGCACTTGTCGAAGAAGGGGAAGATCATCTTGCAGTAGTCGTCGAAGCCGTCCTTGTGGAGGTCCCACGGGCCAGCGCCGCCGTCCTCCGCCGCAACGGCCTGCGGCGCCCTCGCCTGCACCTCCGAGAGATTACCCCTCAGGAACGACGATGGCGGAGGGCCGTCGATCCCCTGCTGACGGAAGACCTCCCTGACGCGGCGTCGCCTCGCGGCCACGCAGAGGCAGACCACCGCCGCCGCTGACCCCACGGCCACCAGGTATAACGATAAACTCTCCATGGTCACTAGCCGACTGCCTCCCACACACGCACACAGTAGTAGACTCACTAGTAGGTGTGAGCCAGGCCTTAAATCTTATTCTTCCTGTATGCTCTACGGGGGTCACGAATAGGATTATGTTAATTACTCAGTACTATATGGACTCCACTACCAAGGGATTCAGAGATCACAGCTCGATTACGGCTCAGAGGTAGGCGGAGTACCTTGCTGATTTATAGTGACTGTTCCTTCTACCTTCTGGGCCGGGCCGGGCCGAGCCGGATAAGGGCGGCCCGTAGTAAAGTCGCCGACAGATTGCACGGCAGGCCACACTAGACTATTGGCTCCCGTAGTTAAACAATTAAATTGTCTCAAAAAAGAAGATAAATAAATTAGGGATTGGGATGCTATCATTTTTGTGCTTGAAGATATAAGTTAATTGGGGTGATGGGTTTTCTTCAAAATGAATGATGACTCGGGCCTCTGCATCTGAGCGATGCATGTATTTATTTTATTACTTATTCACAAATATCTTATCTTATTAAGTAATACATCAATATGTCTGAAGTCATCATCTTAACAACATATATCGCTCCTCCTATCCGCTTGATGAAGGGGTGTTGACGGTCCAAGCCGAATACAGATCGACCTCGCACAGGCGGGCAATTAGTCAGTAGCTTATTTGGGCTATAAAGGTGTTAATTATTAATTACTAGTGTGTCTATGTTTCAAAGGTCGATGGTTACATTTGATAATTCAGGCAATTAGTCAGTAGCTTGTTTGGGCTATAAAGACGTTAATTATTACTAGCGTGTCTATGTTTGAAAGGTATAATTCAAGCCGTATGGATCGACGACCAGCTGGCTAGCTAGGGATCTATCGAAACGACCGGGTTTCCATTTTTCCTGGTGAATCAACATCAGGAAGGCATCTTAGCAGTTAGGTAAGAGTACGTTGCTAACTTGTTTTGCTCCTCGCGTGGTACACTTGCTAGGTTGATGGCTTGATGCGTGCCTATACATAGATCGAGCGAAAATTTTGCCAGCTCGTGAAGGTACCTTACACGGTTTTAGAAAAATATGAAGATTCGAACAACAGATCGGTGTGACTCACATCTCAAAAAATGCGCACCACTCACATCTCAAAAAGAAAAGAAAAAACCTCACCATTAAACATAGTTGGGCATGACAGGTTCCGTGTAGCCGCCGCCTCCCTACAAAACCTAGGGTCTCTTTGCCCCCCGTCGGCGCCTCCGGTGATCCGCCTTGTATCCAGTGATCATAGGTTCATGAGAGAGGAGTGGATTCCGTCTCTTATCGGTGGGAGGATTCTGTTTTTTTATCTTTCTTCGAATTTTGTTAGGGTTTTTGTTCAGGAAAACGAGATGATGTTGGTGGTATTTTTTAGCATCCTTAGTGGGTTGTGGAGATGTGTTTCAGCAAATATGTGTTCGGTAGATTTGCTTAGATCTGATCGTTCATCTATGTTTTTGTGTCTTCATGTTAGATTCTTCTAATCTACGCTACTCTTCATCGGCGGCGGTGTTATTCCGTTGCGCTGGTCCTATGCGATCTTACCATGAAAATTTCCTGACTGTATACTATAACAAGTTTTGCCCGGCTCCGGCGATGGAGGGACGATAATAGCGACGTGCCTTCGGCTTGCTTTGCTACTTGTAGTCGTCGCTAGATGGTTTATGGATCTGAATATAAATTTTTTATTTTTTCTAGTGTTCGTTGTACTACCATGATTAAAGATAAATAGAACAAAAGTTTTTTCAAAAAAGAAATTGTTAGGCATGAAGAAAACAATTCGTGCTAGTGCTCAGATGCGAACCCCACTCTACTCTCTGTGCTTAGAGCTTATATAGAAGTAGTATAAGACGTACGTGATCGGTGATCCTGCCAGGTCCGAACCTTCCGTATCCATGCAGGCATACTAGTTGTCCTGTCCAACGTTGAAAAACTGATCCATCATTTACTCTTGATATGATATGCAAGATATGATATGCACGGAACACTTGCACAGCTGTTTCTTCCATCCTTTTCGTTTTCGATAAAAAATTTATGATCAGATTAGATGTGAGATAATACCTCATATCTAAGTTGTCTTCATCATCTGTTTGTGGTCCCTTCCACTTGTTTTCTTTGTATTTTTTTAAAAGTATATACACAACAAAGCTACCACGATGCACGTACAGCTACGCCTACGCGCTCCAAAATGTTTGCCCATGGGCGCTCAAACAAAAAAGCTACGCAGGCATGCTACAGTAGATCAGTGAAGGTGCTTGCTTGTGTGCTTGGTTTGATGATAGCTTTGCACATACGAGCGAACGGCGGGGAACTTTGAATACTTTTCTGAAAAAGGGAACAAAATTTAATTTCAAAATTTGTTTGGAAATTGTGAACATTTTTTGAAGAATGAACAAATGCTGAATTTTTTGAACATATTTTGAATTATGAACAAAAAAATTATAACAAGTTTCTTTGAAAAACACGAAAAAATTCACATTTTTTTCTTTTTGGAAGTTTTAATTCTGACCATTATTTAGAAAATGTGAACAATTATTGAAATCCCAATTTTTTTAATGAACAATTTGTTAAAATGTTTTTTAAGACATGAAACATTTTTCAAAATTTGTGACCTTCTGAAAATAAAATAATCAAATGGACTAATTGCATGTTAATGGTGGATTTGCAACTAGGGCAATAAAGTGTCAGCACAGTTGTGAGCTGGTTGTTGATTTGCAACTCAGGTAAAAAAAAAAGATCAAGCCGTGTAGTTAGTCGATGGTGGACTTGTAATCGTGTCAAAAAAATCTTGGCCAGCTGCGAGTCAAGGATGAACTTGCAACTCGGGGAAAAACATAATCAAGGGCCCCGTTGCATGTCAATGGGGAACGTGCAACTGATTAAAAATGGTCAGGCCTAGTTGTGAGTCGTTGGTTGACTTGCAACGATGACAAAGAAAATCAAAGATCACAGTTGTGTGTCGATGATGGACTTGGAATCGATAAAAAAATGTTAAGCCACTAGTACATCGAGCTGCTATACAAACAGTTTTTAAACCCTTTCCACGATGGAGTTTTAAACCGCCGCCTTGCCTGTGTGCGATAGAAGGGTCCTTCCTTCCCACACGACTCAGAAACCGTCGGGATAGGGAGTAGAAATGCATATGTTTTCAGAACTAAGCATATGTGATGCCCACATCTATCCCAAACGCGATTCGTCACACAACTGTTAGTGATATATCAAATATCTCAAACGCTCCATCCTTGCTACTCATATGTGCTGGCATTACCATTGCACACGTTATTCTATGGTGCAACGTTCACGAAGTGCACCCCATCACAAACAGTTCATGGCTGTAAAATGTGTATGATAAGGAGATTATCATACACATTCACTCCTCCCTCATCGTATGCGATATATAAAGAAGATTAGCTAATCATCGTACGGGTGTCGGATAGGATTATGAAACACCGACCCGTCGTACTAGTGTCCTACAGGATAACTATCGCACACGCTATTCTGTGGTGCAACGTTTACGACGCGTATGGCATCAGAAACAATTCATGATTGTAAAGCATGCACGATAAGGCGACTATCACAAACATTTAATTTGCTCACACCGTCGGTGATATTGTCTGACATCACACACGCTTCGCAAACGACAACTGTGTGCATGGTCGCACACGTTTCCTCCCTGCGAATCATGACGGATTATGATGTACACACACGTTTGTGCTTTACATACCGTGTGTGCCGTAACGACATGCAGAGCGTACTTTCACCCTAATTTAATCACTGCTATTTAAAATTGAACCAAATTAGAATTTGAAAGTAGACTATAACTTTATTCATATCCATCATGTTCAACAACCAATGCATTATTCGATTCACACGCACATATGTTCAAGAATTACAGAAGCACCAAATAAAGAATGCCCATAAATAAAGAGGCAAAAGACATTCTGGTTGCTGAACAAGGTGAAGCGGAATGCCTGTGTTGTGCTCTCTGTTGGAGAACGTAGTATTTCAAAAAAAGAATCCTACGATCACGCAAGATCTATCTACCAGATGCATAGCAACGAGAGGAAGAGTGTGTCTACGTACCCTCGTAGACCGAAAGCGGAAGCGTTAGCACAACGCGGTTGATGTAGTCGTACGTCTTCACGATCCGACCAATGAAGTACCGAACGAACGGCACCTCCGAGTTCAGCACACGTTCAGCCCGATGACGTCCCTCGAACTCTGATCCAGCCGAGTGTTGAGGGAGAATTTCGTCAGCACGATGGTGTGGTGACGATGATGATGTTCTACTGACGCAGGGCTTCGCCTAAGCACCGCTACAGTATTATCGAGGTGGACTATGGTGGAGAGGGGCACCGCACGCGGTTGGGAGAGATCAACTGATCAACTTGTCTGTCTATGTGGTGCCTCTACCCCCGTATATAAAGGAGTGGAGGAGGGGAAGGGCCGGCCCTCTCTATGGCGCGCCCTAGGGGAGTCCTACTCCCACCGGGAGTAGGATTCCCCCTTTCCTAGTAGAACTAGGAGCCCTTCCAAGTAGTAGGAGTAGGAGAGAAGGAAAGGGAAAAGAGAAGAGAAGGAAGGAAGGGGCGCAGCCCCTCCCCCTAGTCCAATTCGGACTAAGCCTTGGGGGGGGGGGTGGCAGCCTCCTCTCTCTCTTTCCCCTAAAGCCCAATAAGGCCCATATACTCCCCGGCAAATTCTCGTAACTCTGTGGTACTCCAAAAATACCCGAATCACTGGGAACCTTTCCGATGTCCAAATATAGTCGTCCAATATATCGATCTTTACGTCTCGACCATTTCGAGACTCCTCTTCATGTCCCTAATCTCATCCGGGACTCCGAACTACCTTCGGTACATCAAAACACATAAACTCATAATACCGATCATCATCAAACGTTAAGTGTGCGGACCCTACGGGTTCGAGAACTATGTAGACATGACTGAGACTCATCTCCGGTCAATAACCAATAGCGGAACCTGGATGCTCATATTGGCTCGTACATATTCTACGAAGATCTTTATCGGTCAAACCGCATAACAGCATACGTTGTTCCCTTTGTCATCGGTATGTTACTTACCCGAGATTCGATCGTTGGTATCTCAATACCTAGTTCAATGTCGTTACCGGCAAGTCTCTTTACTCGTTCCGTAATACATCATCTCGTGACTAACTCATTAGTCATTTGCTTGCAAGGCTTATTATGATGTGTATTACCGAGAGGGCCCAGAGATACCTCTTCGACATTCGGAGTGACAAATCCTATTCTTGATCTATGCCAACACCACGAACACTTTCGCAGACACCTGTAGAGCATCTTTATAATCACCCAGTTACGTTGTGACGTTTGATAGCACACAAGGTGTTCCTCCGGTATTCGGGAGTTGCATAATCTCATAGTCATGGGAACATGTATAATTCATGAAGAAAGCAATAGGAGTAAAACTAAACGATCATAGTGCTAAGCTAACGGATGGGTCTTGTCCATCACATCATTCTCCTAATGATGTGATCCCGTTGATCAAATGACAACTCATGTCTATGGCTAGGAAACATAACCATCTTTGATCAATGAGCTAGTCTAGTAGAGGCATACTAGGGACACTCTGTTTTGTCTATGTATTCACACATGTACTAAATTTCCGTTTAATACAATTCTAGCATGAATAATAAACATTTATCATGATATAAGGAAATAAATAATAACTTTATTATTGCCTCTAGGGCATATTTCCTTCAGTCTCCCACTTGCACTAGAGTCAATAATCTAGTTCACATCTCCATGTGATTTAATACCGATAGTTCACATCGTTATGTGAATAACACCCATAGTTCACATCGACATGTGACCAACACCCAAAGGGTTTACTAGAGTCAATAATTTAGTTCACATCGCTATGTGATTAACACCCAAGAGTAATAAGGTGTGATCATGTTTTGCTTGTGAGAGAAGTTTAGTCAATGGGTATGACACATTCAGATCCATATGTATTTCGCAAATTTCTATGTCTACAATGCTCTGCATGGAGCTACTATAGCTAATTGCTCCCACTTCCAATATGCATCCAGATCGAGACTCAGAGTCATCCAGATCGGTGTTAAAGCTTGCATCGACGTAACTCTTTACGATGAACTCTTTATCACCTCCATAACCAAGAAATATTTCCTTAGTCATCCAGTAACTAAGGATAATTTTGACCGTTGTCCAGTGATCTACACCTAGATCAAAATTGCACTTGTTGGAAATATGCCCTAGAGGCAATAATAAAAGGATTATTATTATATTTCCTTGTTCATGATAATTGTCTGTTATTCATGCTTGAATTGTATTGTACGGAAACAGTGATACATGTGTGAATACATAGACCACAACGTGTCCCTGGTAAGCCTCTAGTTACTAGCTCGTTGATCAACAGATGGTCACGGTTTCCTGACCATGGACATAGGATGTCATTGATAACGGGATCACATCACTAGGAGAATGATGTGATGGACAAGACCCAATCCTGAGCCTAGCACGAGATCGTATAGTTCGTAATGCATAAGCTTTTCTAGTGTCAAGTATTTATTCCTTAGACCATGAGGTTGTGCAACTCCCGGATACCGTAGGAATACTTTGGGTGTGCCAAACGTCACAACGTAACTGGGTGGCTATAAAGGTATGCAACGGGTATCTCCGAAAGTGTCTGTTGAGTTGGTACGAATCGAGACTGGGATATTGTCACTCCGTATGACGGAGAGGTACCTCTGGGCCCTCTCGGTAAGACATCATCATAATGAGCTCAAAGTGACTAAGGAGTTAGTCACGGGATGATGGATTACGGAACGAGTAAAGAGACTTGCCATGACGAGATTGAACAAGGTATCGGGCATACCGACGATCGAATCTCGGGCAAGTACCGTACCGATAGACAAAGGGAATAACATACGGGATTGAGTGAATCCTTGACACAGTGGTTCATCCGATGAGATCATCGAGGAACACGTGGGAACCAACATGGGTATCCAGATCCCGTTGTTGGTTATTGACCGGAGAGTCGTCTCGGTCATGTCTGCGTGTCTCCCGAACCCGTAGGGTCTACACACTTAAGGTTCGGTGACGCTAGGGTTGTAGAGATACATGCACATGGAAACCCGAATGTTGTTCGGAGTCCCAGATGAGATCCCGGACGTCACGAGGAGTTATGGAATGGTCCAGAGGTAAAGAATAATATATAGGAAGTCCAATTTCGGCCATCGGGTGAATTCCGGGGGTCACCGGGAGTGTTCCGGGACCACCAGAGGGGTCCCGGGGGTCCACCGGGTGGGGCCACCCATCCCGGAGGGGCCCGTAGGCTGCAAGGGGGAAGGGGCCAGCCCCTGGTGGGCTGGCGCACCACATGGCCCCCCCTCCATGCGCCTAGGGTTGAAACCCTAGGGGGAGGGGGTGCCCCCTATGCCTTGGGGGGCAAGTCTTCCCCCTGGCCGCCGCCCCCTAGGAGATCTGATCTCCCTAGGGCCAGCGCCCCCCTGGCCCCTATATATAGTGGGGGGGAGAGGGCAGCCGCACCCCAAGCCTCTGGCGCCTCTCCTCCCCCCCCTCCCGTCACACTTCCATCTCCTCTCGCAGGGCGCCGGCGAAGCCCTGCAGGTTTTCCTGTTGCATCCACCACCACGCCGTCGTGCTGCTGGATCTCCGTCAACCTCTCCTCCCCCTTGCTGGATCAATAAGGAGGAGACGTCGCTGTACCGTACATGTGTTGAACGCGGAGGTGCCGTCCGTTCGGCGCTGGGATCATCGGTGACGAGGATCACGAAGAGTACGACTACTTCATCCACGTTCCTTCGAACGCTTCCGCACGCGATCTACAAAAGGGTATGTAGATGCACTCCATTATGCTCGTTGCTAGATGACTCCTTAGATTGATGTTAGTGAAGCGTAGGAATTTTTTTGAATTCTGCTACATTACCCAACAGTGGCATCTGAGCTAGGTCTTTGCGTAGCATCTTGCACGAGTACAACACAAACAAGTTGTGGGCGTTGAGTTTGCTCAATTTTCTTGTCGTTACTAGTCCAATCTTGATTCGGCGGCATCGTGGGATGAAGCGGCCCAGACCGACCTTACACGTACGCTTACGTGAGACTGGTTCCACGGACAGACATGCACTAGTTGCATAAGGTGGCTGGCGGGTGTCTGTCTCTCCCACTTTAGTTGGATCGGATTCGATGAATAGGGTCCTTATGAAGGGTAAATAGAAATTGACAAATCACGTTGTGGTTTTGGCATAGGTAAGAAACGTTCTTGCTAGAAAACCTATAGAAGCCACGTAAAAACTTGCAACAACAATTAGAGGTCGTCTAACTTGTTCTTGCAGCATGTGCTATGTGATATGGTATGGCCAAGAAGATGTGATGAATGATATATGTGATGTATGAGATTGATCATGTTCTTGTAATAAGGAAATCACGACTTGCACGTCGATGAAAATGACAACCGGCAGGAGCCATAGGAGTTGTCTTAATTATTGTATGACATGCGTGTCACTGAATAACGCCATGTAATTACTTTACTTTATTGCTAAACGTTAGCCATAGTAGTAGAAGTAATAGTTGGCGTGACGACTTCATGAAGACACGATGATGGAGATCATGATGATGGAGATCATGGTGTCGAGCCGGTGACAAAAATGATCATGGTGCCCCGAAGATGGAGATCGAAGGAGCAAGATGATATTGGCCATATCATGTCACTTTATTTGATTGCATGTGATGTTTATCATGTTCATGCATCTTGTTTACTTAGAACGACGGTAGTAAATAAGATGATCTCTCACTAAAAATTTCAAGAATTGTGTTCCCCCTAACTGTGCACCGTTGCTAAGGATCGTTGTTCCAAAGCACCACGTGATGATCGGGTGTGATAGGCTCTAATGTTCGCATACGACGGGTGTAAGCCAGATTTACACACGCAATACACTTAGGGTTCACTTGACGAGCCTAGCATGTACAGACATGGCCTCGGAACACGGAAGACCGAAAGGTCGAATATGAGTCGTATAGAAGATACGATCAACATGAAGATGTTCACCGTTGATGACTAGTCCGTCTCACGTGATGATCAGACACGGGCTAGTCGATTCGGATCATGTATCACTTAGATGACTAGAGAGATGTCAATCTGAGTGGGAGTTCATTAAAATTTGATTAGATGAACTTAATTATCATGAACTTAGTCTAAATTCTTTACAATATGTCTTGTAGATCAAATGGCCCACGCTCATGTCACCCTCAACTTCAACGCGTTCCTAGAGAAATCCAAGCTGAAAGACGATGGCAGCAACTATACGGACTGGGTCCGTAACCTGAGGATCATCCTCATAGCTGCCAAGAAAACTTATGTCCTAGAAGCACCGCTAGGTGACGCTCCCGCCTCGGCAAACCAAGATGTTATGAACGCTTGGCAGTCGCGTTGTGATGATTACTCCCTGGTTCAGTGCGGCATGCTCTACAGCTTAGAATCGGGGCTCCAAAAGCGTTTTGAGCACCACGGGGCATATGAGATGTTCCAGGAGCTAAAAATGGTTTTCCGGGCTCATGCCCGAGTTGAGAGATATGATGTCTCCAACGCATTCTACAGCTGTAAGATGGAGGAAAACAGTTCTGTCAGTGAGCACATACTCAAGATTTCTGGGTTGCACAACCGCTTGTCTCAGTTGGGAATGAATCTCCCAGACGAAGCGGTCGTTGACAGAATCCTCCAGTCGCTCCTACCTAGCTACAAGAGCTTCGTGTTGAACTTCAATATGCAGGGGATGGAGAAGTCCATTCCCGAGGTGTATTCAATGCTGAAATCAGCGGAGGTGGAGATCAAGAAAGAGCATCAAGTGTTGATGGTCAATAAAACCACTAAGTTCAAGAAGGGCAAG
The DNA here is from genome assembly GCA_902687465.1 of Secale cereale. Taxonomy (NCBI): domain Eukaryota; kingdom Viridiplantae; phylum Streptophyta; class Magnoliopsida; order Poales; family Poaceae; genus Secale; species Secale cereale. Next base: position 226,024,387 of record LR738710.1, on the reverse strand, counting down.
GGTAAGAAGAACTTCAAGAAGGACGGCAAGGGAGTTGCCGCGCCCGGTAAGCCAGTTGCCGGGAAGAAGCCAAAGTATGGACCCAAGCCTGAGACTGAGTGCTTTTATTGCAAGGGAACTGCCCCAAATACTTAGCGGACAAGAAGGCCGGCAACGTCAAAGGTATATGTGATATACATGTTATTGATGTGTACCTTACCAGCGTTCGTAGTAGCTCCTGGGTATTTGATACCGGTGCAGTTGCTCATATTTGTAACTCAAAGCAGGAGCTGCGGAATAAACGGAGACTGGCGAAGGACGAGGTGACGATGCGCGTCGGGAATGGTTCCAAGGTCGATGTGATCGCCATCGGCACGCTGCCTCTACATCTACCCTCGGGATTAGTTTTAAACCTTAATAATTGTTATTTAGTACCAGCTTTGAGCATGAACATTGTATCTGGATCTCGTTTGATGCGAGATGGCTACTCATTTAAATCCGAGAATAATGGTTGTTCTATTTATTTGAGAGATATGTTTTATGGTCATGCCCCGCTGGTCAATGGTTTATTTTTGATGAATCTCGATCGTGATGATACACATATTCATAATGTGAATGCCACAAGATGTAAAGTTGACAATGATAGTCCCACTAGGGATGACAATGGGTCGGGTTTGGGGCGGGCGGAGCTGGTCCAAATCCAACCCATGACCCATCTTCCTATCTTCTATCCACCCACCAAAGTATCCATGGGCACAACTTGTGCCCATGCCCAAACCCATTGGATATCCAGATACCCATGGAGCTCCATGGGCATAGAAAAATCAGCATGAAGCCTTCCCAAATATCAAGTTAAGTCATCATCGTTCATTCACAAATGACAACACAAGGTATAAGCATAAGTAGGCAGAAAGTACACTGGTCAAACATTGTCCACACACATAATAACAACTCAAATAGTCGATAGTAAAAAAACTTGTCTTTAATCATATCTTATTTCATATAAAAACAGTAGACCACACAATGACAAGTTGACAACTCAAATAGTCTCATAGTAGAATTCTTGTCTTAAATCTTATTACATCACAACCAAAGTTGTCAGAACATATTACATCACACCGAAGTTGCATAAATAAAGTACGTAACATAGTAGACTCGGGGTGATTGGGGATTTGGGGTTGACTAGATTAGGTTTAATATAATTAGGTTAGTGGGCTTGTGGGGGATCTAGGAACATGGGCCGGGGATCTGGGCTTTGACCTTCTGGGACCACGACCACTTGGGGTTGGATGTCTGGTTAGTCTAGTGTGACTGACATATGGCCCCACCTGTCATACGGGTATCCATTGGATATCCATGGAGTAGTAATTATATCCATGCCCAACTCGGCTGTTTGTGGGTATCCAAATCCATGGTTCCATGGGCAGAAATGCACTCCATACCCTTGCCCAACCGGGTCGGATATCCGTGGATATCCGGATCCATGGATAAAATTGCCATCCCTAAGTCCCACATACTTGTGGCATTGCCGCCTTGGTCATATTGGTGTCAAACGTATGAAGAAGCTTCATGCAGATGGACTTCTAGAGTCTCTTGATTATGAATCATATGACACGTGCGAACCATACCTGTTGGGCAAGATGACCAAGACTCCGTTCTCTGGAACAATGGAGCGAGCAACCAACTTATTGGAAATCATACATACCGATGTGTGCGGTCCAATGAGTGTTGAGGCTCGCGGAGGCTATCGTTATGTTCTCACCCTCACAGATGACTTGAGTAGATATGGGTATATCTACTTGATGAAGCACAAGTCTGAGACCTTTGAAAAGTTCAAGGAATTTCAGAATGAGGTTGAGAATCAACGTAACAGAAAAATAAAGTTCTTGCGATCGGATCGTGGGGGTGAATATTTAAGTCATGAATTTGGCATGCACCTTAGGAACTGTGGAATTGTTTCACAATTGACACCGCCTGGAACACCTCAGCGTAACGGTGTGTCCGAACGTCGAAATCGTACCCTGTTGGACATGGTGCGATCTATGATGTCTCTCGCCGACTTACCGCTATCTTTTTGGGGTTATGCTTTAGAGACTGCCGCATTCACTTTAAATAGGGCTCCGTCGAAATCCGTTGAGACGACACCATATGAACTTTGGTTTGGCAAGAAACCTAAGCTGTCGTTTCTAAAAGTTTGGGGTTGCGATGCTTATGTCAAGAAACTTCAACCTGAGAAGCTCGAACCCAAATCGGAAAAATGCGTCTTCATAGGATACCCAAAGGAAACGATTGGGTACACCTTCTACCACAGATCCGAAGGCAAAGTCTTTGTTGCCAAGAATGGATACTTTCTGGAGAAAGAGTTTCTCTCGAAAGAAGTGAGTGGGAGGAAGGTAGAACTTGATGAGGTGACAGTCACCCCTCCCGAACCGGAAAGTAGCGCAGCGCAGGAAATTGTTCCTGAGGTGCCTGCACCGACAAGGGAGGAAGTTAATGATGATGATCATGAAGATACAGATCAAGTTACTACTGAACTTAGAACGTCCACAAGGACACGTTCCGCACCAGAGTGGTACGGCAACCCTGTCATGGAAATCATGTTGTTAGACAACGGTGAACCTTCGAACTATGAAGAAGCGATGGCGGGCCCGGATTCCAATAAATGGCTTGGAGCCATGAAATCCGAGATAGAATCCATGTATGAAAACAAAGTATGGACCTTGGTGGACTTGCCCGATGATAGGCACGCCATAGAAAATAAATGGATATTTAAGAAGAAGACAGACGCGGATGGTAATGTGACCATCTATAAGGCTCGGCTTGTCGCTAAAGGTTATCGACAAGTTCAAGGGATTGACTACGACGAGACTTTCTCTCCCGTAGCGATGCTGAAGTCAGTCTGAATCATGTTAGCAATTGCCGCATTCTATGATTATGAGATATGGCAAATGGACGTCAAAACGGCATTCCTTAATGGTTTCCTCAAGGAAGAGCTGTATATGATGCATCCGGAAGGTTTTGTCGATCCAGAGAATACTAACAAGGTATGCAAGCTCCAGCGCTCGATTTACGGGCTGGTGCAAGCATCTCGGAGTTGGAATATCCGCTTTAATGATGTGATCAAAGCGTTTGGCTTTATACAGACTTGGGGAGAAGCCTGTATTTACAAGAAAGTGAGTGGGAGCTCTGTAGCATTTCTCATATTATATGTGGATGACATATTGCTGATGGGAAATGATATAGAATTCTTGGAGAGCATAAAGGCCTACTTGAATAAGAGTTTTTCAATGAAGGACCTTGGAGAAGCTGCTTACATATTAGGCATCAAAATCTATAGAGATAGATCAAGACGCCTCATTGGTCTTTCACAAAGCACATACCTTGACAAGATATTGAAGAAGTTCAATATGGATCAGTCCAAGAAAGGGTTCTTGCCTGTTTTGCAAGGTATGAGATTGAGCAAGGCTCTATCCCCGACCACCGCAGAAGATAGAGAAAAGATGAGTGTCATTCCCTATGCCTCAGCCATAGGTTCTATCATGTATGCCATGCTGTGTACCAGACCTGATGTGAACCTTGCCTTAAGTTTGGTAGGAAGGTACCAAAGTGATCCCGGTATGGAACACTGGACAGCGGTCAAGAACATCCTAAAGTACCTGAAGAGGACTAAGGATATGTTTCTCATCTACGGAGGTGACAAAGAGCTCGTCGTAAAAGGTTATGTCGATGCTAGCTTCGACACAGATCTGGATGACTCAAAGTCACAAACCGGATATGTGTATATTTTGAATGGTGGAGCAGTCAGCTGGTGTAGTTGCAAGCAGAGCGTCGTGGCGCATTCTACATGTGAAGCGGAGTACAAAGCTGCTTGCGAAGCAGCACAAGAAGGAGTCTGGATGAAGGAGTTCATCACCGACCTAGGAGTCATTCCAAGTGCGTCAAGCCCAATGACTCTCTTCTGTGACAACACTGGAGCTATTTCCATTACCAAAGAGCCAAGGTTTCACAAGAAGACCAAGCACATCAAGCGCCGTTTCAACTCCATCCGGAATTACGTTCAAGATGGAGACATAGATATTTGTAAAGTGCATACATATCTGAATGTTGTAGACCCGTTGACTAAACCTCTTCCACGGGCAAAACATGATCAACACCAGAACTCTATGGGTGTTCGATTCATCACAATGTAACTAGATTATTGACTCTAGTGCAAGTGGGAGACTGTTGGAAATATGCCCTAGAGGCAATAATAAAAGGATTATTATTATATTTCCTTGTTCATGATAATTGTCTGTTATTCATGCTTGAATTGTATTGTACGGAAACAACGATACATGTGTGAATACATAGACCACAACGTGTCCCTGGTAAGCCTCTAGTTACTAGCTCGTTGATCAACAGATGGTCACAGTTTCCTGACCATGGACATAGGATGTCATTGATAACGGGATCACATCATTAGGAGAATGATGTGACGGACAAGACCCAATCCTGAGCCTAGCACGAGATCGTATAGTTCTTAATGCATAAGCTTTTCTAGTGTCAAGTATTTATTCCTTAGACCATGAGGTTGTGCAACTCCCGGATACCGTAGGAATGCTTTGGGTGTGCCAAACGTCACAGCGTAACTGGGTGGCTATAAAGGTATGCAACGGGTATCTCCGAAAGTGTCTGTTGAGTTGGTACGAACCGAGACTGGGATATTGTCACTCCGTATGACGGAGAGGTACCTCTGGGCCCTCTTGGTAAGACATCATAATAATGAGCTCAAAGTGACTAAGGAGTTAGTCACGGGATGATGGATTACGGAACGAGTAAAGAGACTTGCCATGAAGAGATTGAACAAGGTATCGGGCATACCGACGATCGAATCTCGGGCAAGTACCGTACCGATAGACAAAGGGAATAACATACGGGATTGAGTGAATCCTTGACACAGTGGTTCATCTGATGAGATCATCGAGGAACACGTGGGAACCAACATGGGTATCCAGATCCCGCTGTTGGTTATTGACCGGAGAGTCGTCTTGGTCATGTCTGCGTGTCTCCCGAACCCGTAGGGTCTACACACTTAAGGTTCGGTGACGCTAGGGTTGTAGAGATACATGCACATGGAAACCCGAATGTTGTTCGGAGTCCCGGATGAGATCCCGGACGTCACGAGGAGTTCCGGAATGGTCCGGAGGTAAAGAATAATATATAAGAAGTCCAGTTTCGGCCATCGGGTGAATTCCGGGGGTCACCGGGAGTGTCCCGGGACCACCGGAGGGGTCCCGGGGGTCCACCGGGTGGGGCCACCCATCCCGGAGGGCCCCGTAGGCCGCAAGGGGGAAGGGGGCCAGCCCCTGGTGGGCTAGCACACCACATGGGCCCCTCCTCCATGCGCCTAGGGTTGAAACCCTAGGTGGAGGGGGAGCCCCCTATGCCTTGGGGGGCAAGTCTTCCCCCCTGGCCGCCGCCCGCTAGGAGATCTGATCTCCCTAGGGCCGGCGCCCCCCTGGCCCCTATATATAGTGGGGGGAGGGCAGCCGCACCCCAAGCCTCTGGCGTCTCTCCCCCCCTCCCGTCACACTTCCATCTCCTCTCGCAGGGCGCCGACGAAGCCCTGCAGGTTTTCGTGTTGCATCCACCACCACGCCGTCGTGCTACTGGATCTCCGTCAACCTCTCCTCCCCCCTTGCTGGATCAAGAAGGAGGAGACGTCGTTGTACCATTCGTGTGTTGAACGCGGAGGTGCCGTCCGTTCGGCGCTGGGATCATCGGTGACGAGGATCACGAAGAGTACGACTACTTCATCCACGTTCCTTCGAACGCTTCCGCACGTGATCTACAAAAGGGTATGTAGATGCACTCCATTATGCTCATTGCTAGATGACTCCTTAGATTGATCTTGGTGAAGCGTAGGAATATTTTTGAATTCTGCTATGTTACCCAAGAGCACTCCCTTGCCAAACTCAGGACAGGGCATACAATAGGTCTGGTATACAGCATGGCATACTTCATTGAACCTATGGCTGAGGCATAAGGAATGAGTTTCATTCTCTCTCTATCTTCTGTAATGGTCGGGCATTGAGTCTTACTCAACTTCATACCTTGCAACACATGCAAGAACTCTTTCTTTGACAGTTCCATTTTGAACTACTTCAAAATCTTGTCAAGGTATGTACTCATTGAAAAAACTTATCAAGCGTCTTGATCTATCTCTATAGATCTTGATGCTCAATATGTAAGCAGCTTTACCAAGGTTTTTCTGTGAATAAACTCCTTTCAAACACTCCTTTATGCTTTCTAGAAAATTCTACATCATTTCCGATCGACAATATGTCATTCACATATACTTATCAGAAAGGATGTAGTGCTCCCACTCACTTTCTTGTAAATACAAGCTTCACCACAAGTCTGTATAAAACCATATGCTTTGATCACCTCATCAAAGCATATATTCCAACTCCGAGATGCTTGCACCAGTCCATAGATGGATCGCTGGAGCTTACACACTTTGTTAGCACCTTTAGGATCGACAAAACCTTCTGGTTGCATCATATACAACTCTTTGAAATATCCATTCAAAAATGCAGTTTTGACATCCATTTACCAGATTTCATAATCATAAAATGCGGCAATTGCTAACATGACTCAGACAGACTTAAGTATCGCTACGGGTGAGAAAGTCTCATCGTAGTCAACTCCTTGAACTTGTCGAAAACCTTTCGCAACAAGTCGATCTTTGTAGACATTAACATTACCGTCGGCGTCGGTCTTCCTCTTGAAGATCCATTCATTTTTTATGGCTTGCCGATCATTGGGCAAGTCAACCAAAGTCCACACTTTGTTCTCATACATGGATCCCATCTCAGATTTCATGGCCTCAATCCATTATGCGCAATCTGGGCTCATCATCGCTTCCTCATAATTCGTAGGTTCATCATGGTCTAGTAACATGACTTCAAGAACTGGGTTGCCGTACCACTCTGGCGCAGAACGTACTCTGGTTGATCTACGAAGTTCAGCAGTAACTTGATCCGAAGTTTCATGATCATCATCATTAGCTTCCTCACTAATTGGTGTAAGAATCACTGGAACCAATTTCTGTGATGTACTACTTTCCAATTTGGGATTAGGTACAATTACCTCATCAAGTTCCACTTTCCTTCCACTCACTTCTTTCGAGAGAAACTCCTTCTCTAGAAAGGATCCATTCTTAGCAACGAATATCTTGCCTTCGGATCTGTGGTAGAAGGTGTACCCAACAGTCTCCTTTGGGTATCCTATGAAGACACATTTCTCCGACTTGGGTTCGAGCTTATCAGGTTGAAGCTTTTTCACATAAGCATCGCAGCCCCAAACTTTCAGAAATGACAACTTTGGTTTCTTGCCAAACCATAGTTCATAAGGTGTCGTCTCAACGGATTTAGATGTTGCCGTATTTAACGTGAATGCAGCTGTCTCTGATGCATAACCCAAAACGATAGTGGTAAATCGGTAAGAGACATCATAGACCACATCATATCTAATAAAGTATGGTTACGACGTTCGGACACACCATTACGCTGTGGTGTTCTGGGTGGCATGAGTTGTGAAACTATTCCATATTGTTTCAAATGAAGACCAAACTCGTAACTCAAATATTTACCTCCACGATCAGATTGTAGAAACTTTATTTTCTTGTTACGATGATTCTCTACTTCACTCTGAAATTCTTCGAACTTTTCAAATGTTCCGGACTTGTGCTTCATCAAGTAGATATACCCATATCTGCTCAAATCATCAGTGAAGGTCAGAAAATAACGGTACCCACCGCGAGTTTCAACACTCATTGGTCCACATACATCAGTATGTATGATTTCCAACAAATCTGTTGCTCGCTCCATTGTTCCGGAGAACAGAGTTTTAGTCATCTTGCCCATGAGGCATGGTTCGCAAGCACCAAGTGATTCATAATCAAGTGATTCCAAAAGTCCATCACTATGGAGTAATTCATGCGCTTTACACCAATATGACCTAAACGGCAGTGCCACAAATAAGTTGCACGATCATTATTAACCTTGCATCTTTTGGCTTCAATATTATGAATATGTGTATCACTATGATCGAGATCCAACAAACTATTTTCATTGGGTGTATGACCATCGAAGTCTTTATTCATGTAAACAGAATAGCAATTATTCTATGACTTTAAATGAATAACCGTATTGCAACAAACATGACCTAATCATATTCATGCTCAACACAAACTCCAAATAACATTTATTTAGGTTCTACACTAATCCCGAAAGTATAGGGAGTGTGCAATGATGATCATATCAATCTTGGAACCACTTCCAACACACATCATCACTTCACCTTTAACTAGTCTTTATTCATTCTGCAACTCTCGTTTCGAGTTACTAATTTTAGCAATTGAACTGGTATCAAATACCCAGGGGTTGCTATGAACACTAGTAAAATACACATCAATAATCTGTATATCAAATATACCTTTGTTCACTTTGCCATCCTTCTTATCCGCCAAGTATCTAGGGCAGTTCCACTTCCAGTGACCATTTCCTTTGTAGTAGAAGCACTTAGTTTCAGGCTTGAGTTTAGCTTTGGGTTTCTTCACGGGAGTGACAACTTGCTTGTCATTCTTCTTGAAGTACCCCTTCTATCCCTTTGCCCTTTACTTGAAACAAGTGGTCTCATTAACCACCAACACTTGATGCTCTTTCTTGATTTCTACCTTCGCCGATATCAGCATTGCGAAGAGCTTGGGAATTACTTTCGTCATCCCTTGCATATTATAGTTCATCACCAAGTTCTACTAACTTGGTGATAGTGACTAGAGAACTTTGTCAATTACTATCTTATCTGGAAGATTAACTCCCACTTGATTCAAGCAATTGTAGTACCCAGACAATCTGAGCACATGCTCACTAGTTGAGCTATTCTCCTCCATCTTGTAGGCAATGTACTGTCAGAGGTCTTATACCTCTTGACACGGGCATGAGTATGAAATACTAATTTCAACTCTTGGAACATCTCATATGCTCCGTGGCGTTCAAAACCTTTTTGAAGTCCCGGTTCTAAGCCGTAAAGCATGGTGCACTAAACTATTAAGGAGACATCATATTGAGCTTTGCCAAACGTTCATAACATTTGCATCTGCTCCTGCAATAGATCTGTCACCTAGCGGTGCATCAAGGACATAATACTTCTGTGCAGCAACGAGGATAATTCTAAGATCACGGACCTAGTCCGCATCATTGCTACTAACATCTTTCAACTTAGTTTTTCTCTAGGAACATATCAAAAACATAGGGGAGCTATAAATCTACAACATAATTTGCAAATACTATCAGGACTAAGTTCATGATAAATTAAAGTTCAATTAATCAAATTACTTAAGAACTCCCACTTAGATAGACATCTCTCGAATCATCTAAGTGATCACGTGATCCATATCAACTAAACCATGTCCGATCATCACGTGAGATGGAGTAGTTTTCAATGGTGAACATCTTATGTTGATCATATCTACTATATGATTCACGCTTGACCTTTCGGTCTCCCGTGTTCCGAGGCCATATCTGCATATGCTAGGTTCGTCAAGTTTAACCCGAGTATTCTGGGTGTGTAAAACTGGCACACATCCGTTGTATGTGAACGTAGAGCTTATCACACCCGATCATCATGTGGTGTCTCGGCACGACGAACTTTCGCAACGGTGCATACTCAGGGAGAACACTTATACCTTGAAATTTTGTAAGGGATCATCTTATAATGCTACCGCCGTACTAAGCAAAATAAGAAGCATAATAAGATAAACATCACATGCAATCAATATAAGTGATATGATATGGCCATCATCATGTTGTGCCTTTGATCTCCATCTCCAAGACACCGTCATGATCACCATCATCACCGGCGCGACATCTTGATCTCCATTGTAGCATCGTTGTCGTCTCGCCAACTATTGCTTCTACGACTATCGCTACTGCTTAGTGATAAAGTAAAGCAATTACATGGCAATTGCATTTCATACAATAAAGCGACAACCATATGGCTCCTGCCAGTTGCCGATAACTTTACAAAACATGATCATCTCATACAATAACGTATAACTCATCACGTCTTGACCATATCACATCACAACATGCCCTGCAAAAACAAGTTAGACGTCCTCTACTTTGTTGTTGCAAGTTTGACGTGGCTGTTACGGGCATAGCAAGAACTGTTCTTACCTACGCATACAAAACCACAACGATTTTTCGTCAAGTATGTGTTGTTTTAACCTTCACAAGGACCGGGCGTAGCCACACTCGATTCAACTAAAGTTGGAGAAACTGACACCCTGATGGGCCTCGAACCCCTCGTTGGTTACCCCAAGTGGAAGGTGTAAGATGCAGTAAGTAGAAGTGTTTTCCCCTAGCAAAGATGCCAAGGATCGAATCCCCAGAGACTCCTAGGTTCAACAAGTAGGTGTCAATTGCTAACGGCGCAATTAGCAATCAACGTGGACCTGCACACAGATACAAATAACTTTGCTCCCAACGAGTACAGAGAGGTTGTCAATCTCTCCGGCCTTGTAGTTCACAAAGGGTTAAAAGCAATATGATAGTAGTGATAAATAGTGTTTTTGCAATAGTAAGTAAATAGCGAAAAGTAAATAGTGAATGTGATCAATGATGGTAATATGGACCGGAGTCTCATGATGTTCACTAGTGATGTCTCTCTCCCAAAAGACGATAAAACAACTATGTGAGGTAAACAAATTACAGCTGGGCAATTGACAGGACCCACGAGCGCATACAAATGCTGATTACATTGCAAGAAAGGTTGAGGTTCAAAGCATGGGCGGTACGCCAAAGTAAGTAGACCGAAATCCATCAATATCTACTACTAATCATCCACCTTGAGATATCTATCTAGAACATCTCGCTGGTATTAAGTTGCGAGTCCCACCCATAGTGTAAACTCAATGCAACAGACAACTGCATTAAAAGAACTTTGCATAAAGTAAACAATCCTTGCACCCGCGGGCACAAGCACCGTTGTTTTCCCCCTTGTGGCAACAACACATCCCCTAGACTCATGTTTCTGTCACTCAAGCTAGTCATCGAGGGGCATGAACCCACAATCGAGCATAACGTTCCCTCTTGGAGTCACTACCTATTACTCGGCCAAAGCAATAAATAACAACGGAGAACATGCAAGAATTACTTATGAACTAAAATATAAAAGAGGTGAATCAAATATATTACTCAAGATCAATCTGAACATAATCTCATAATCCATCGGATCCCAGCAAACTCAACATAGCAACAACATAAGGATTACATAGGTGCCTCGATCATGTAGGGCAGCTCACGAGGACTAATTAGTGAAGCACAAGAACAGGAGGAGAACATCACATAGCTACTGGTCATGGACTCATGGTCCAAGGGAGACTACTCACGAGTCATCCGGGAGGCGTCCATGGTGGTGGAGAAGCTCTCGGTGGTGATCCTCCCCTCCGGCAGGGTGCCGGGAAGAGTTCTCCAGGTGCTCCCGATCTTGGAAGCGGCGGCGGCAGCGGAACAGAGATGGGATCGCGAAAAGAAGTCCTGTCTCGAGGGTTTCGGAGAGTCCTTTAAATATATGCCAAAGTAGGGCACCGGGGGGCTCTTGGGGGGCCGAGGCGCCCCCCCGGCGCGGCCCAGGGGGGCGCGCCCACAGGGCGCCTGGAGCCCCCTGTGGCCCCCCCAGGTTGCCCTTCGGACGCAGTGTTGTCTCCGGTTCGCTGATTTTTTATATAATTTTTCTGGATTTTTCTGGGCAGTTCTCGAAACGTGAAAACCTGAAATACAAAAAGAGCCGAAAACAGAAACTGGCACTGGGGTGCACTGGATTAGTAAGTTAGTCCAAATATGATCAAAAGTGTATGGAAGTGTATGAATATCATAGCAATATCACCCAAAAGTGGCATGGAGCAAGCAGAAATTATAGATACGTTTTGGACGTATCAACATCCCCAAGCTTAATTCCTGCTCGTCCTCGAGTAGGTAAATGATAACAAGAATAATTTCTATGGTGACATGCTATTAACCATATAAGACTTTCTCATAGTCATATGACAAAAGCTTACTGAGACAATGATTCTAAAGTAATTAAGTTGTCTCAAGAGAAAATCACAAATGACTGAAAGTTTTACAACATGAAACTGAAACATCAAAAAGATTTGCAATGAACATGATGTGCAAATATGATCAAGTGATATCTAGCTTGCCCCTTTTAGTGATGCAAAACATAAATGCAAGGGCACCTTCAAGGTTTAAGTGATGACTAGATACAATCATTTCAGAATAAACGATATCACAATCATGCAAAAGACAATGCTACTTTGGGACAATGCACATTACACTCAGAATGACAATCATGCTCTCAGTAGTTGGTGCTTGAAGTGCTAGAGCTTTTTATTATGAAACATGGAAGCAATTGTGTCAACGGTAGTAGTACTTCATATGTGTCATGTATAAAACATCTTATAAGTTGCAAGCCTCATGCATCGAATACCAATAGTGCTCGCTCCTTGTCCTAATTAGCTCGGATCCCCATGGGTTATCATTGCATTGCATATGTTTTAACCAAGTGTCACAAAGGGGTACCTCTATGCCACCTGTACAAAGGTCCAAGGAGATAGATCGCATTTGATTTCTCGTTTTTGATAAATCTCAACTTGAGGACATCCATACCGGGACAACATAGAAAATAGATGATGGACTCCTCTTTAATGCATAAGCATATTCTCATGAGAGATTGAGGATTAAGGTCCAAGCTAAAACTTCCACCATGATGCATGGCTTTGGTTGGCGGCCCAATGTTCTTCTCTAACAATATGCATATTAATTCAACCCACGGTAAATCACCCTTACTTCAGACAAGACGAACATGCATAGCAACTCACATGATATTCAACAAAAGTGTGACAGTTGATGGCGTCCCCAGAAACATGGTTACCGCTCAGCAAGCAACTCATAAGAAATAAGATACATAGGCAACGTATTCTTTACCACAATAGTTTTTAGGCTACTTTCCCATGAGCTATGTATTGCATGGTTAATTTGCTTAGTGCAGGTAGAGGTTAGCAAAAGACTGGGAGCGACCAACTAAGAGAGCAATGACGGTCATAATCATGCAGAGCGACAAAGCAATATTGAATCAGGCATGGTAGTTATATCGCTACTTAGAAACAAAAGATCATCAAGGCTTGACAGACTTTCTTTACAGTCTTGAATATGCGTGAGCATACGCCAAGTCAATCAAAATAAATTCTCGAAGGAAGATATTACTAAACCATACCACATCATAGGCAAACAAACCAAGTTGGTACTCCAATAACACATTGGGAACCCCCCAGCTATTTGAGATTAACCAAAAGAAAACCTGAACTACTAAGCACCATCATGAAAGTAGCATCTTTATCATAGACACATTAACCCATGCAACGGAAGCAAACTCTCTTAATAAGGTGAACATGGTAATTAAAAAGAATTCAAGCAACCAACTAAATAAAAGCTCTTGAAAAGATAAGCATGAATACTAAGAGCAGAGCATGATAGTAGCTATTAAAAGACAAAGAACACACACAGCATAGATAGACATGAAAATTCTATGTAATGTTCTAGGTAGAAGTGGAGCGTGTTTCTCTCCCACATAAAGGAATGCTGAGTTCCGACTCGTTATGAAAAACTAAAAAGGAAAACTAAAAGCAAGACGCTCCAAGCATAGCACATAACATATGAAGTGATAAAAATATAGCGAAACGAAAGACGAACTGATAATGTTGATGGAGAAGGGGATGCACGGGGGCATGGCATCCCCAAGCTTAGACGCTTGAGTCTCCTTGGATATTTCTTGGGGGTGCACGGGGGCATCCCCAAGCTTGAGCGCTTGACACTCCTGAATCTTTTTATCATCTTCCCTCGCACACTTGAAAACTCCCTTCATACACAACTCATCATAATATGATTAGCGAGGTTAGTACCCTTAATAAAATAATTATACATTGCTGGAAATAAGGATATTCTTGAAGTTCTACTGTTTCTCAAGATTGCCAAAAGGTTTTTGCAAAGAAAAAGCAAGTTCTTAATTTGCAAAGTGAAGGTAAGGCAAAACAGGACAGAATCTGTGAAAAACAGAACAGCAGGCAGTAATTGACCTGTTCGGGATACTTCTGCAACTCAAATAAAAAAACTCAGAACTGACGCACGAAAGAAAATTATATAGAGAACGCTGTCGAAAAAATTCAGACCAAAAAGATGATATGGTGATTTTATACGAATTTTTCTATCTAAGGACAGAATCTGTTTCCTGGACAGCACCTCACAACTTTTGAACTTTCTAGCAATCAGAGGCTATACTTGGCACAAATATGAAAAGCAAAGATACAATGATGATGCTACAGCAGTAAACAACATCAAGACACAACAAAAGAAAAAAAATTATTCATGTGGGCTGCCTCCCAGAAGCGCTTTCTTTTATGCCTTTAAGCTAGGCATAATGCATAGATCAAGTTTTATCAAGAGTAAAAGAATAGCTAGCCCGTACAACGGACTCAAAAGGTAACTTGACCTTCTTACGAGGGAAGTGTTCCATCCCTTTCTTGAGAGGAAACTGAAATTTTATATTACCCTCTTTCATGTCAATGACAGCACCAACGGTGCGCAAAAAGGGACGTCCGAAAATAATTGGACATGAAGGATCACATTCAATATCCATAATAGTGAAATCAACGGGCACATAATTATCATTGACAACAATAAGAACATCGTCGATCCTCCCCAAAGGTTTCTTTATGGAAGAATCAACGAGACGAACACCAAAAGAACAAGAATAATAAGGTTTCAATTTAAGCATATCATATATCCTTTTGGGCATAACAGAGGTACTAGCACCAACATCACATAATGCATAACAAGAGAAGTCATTCAAATAAATTTTTATCATAGGATCCCAACCATCTTCTAGCTTTCTAGGTATGGAGGCTTCTACTCTAAGTTTCTCCTCCCTAGCTTTGATGAGAGCATTAGTGATATGCTCTGTGAAGGCAAGGTTAAGCATGCTAGTGCGGGGATCTCTAGACATCTTGTGAAGGAAATCAATAACTTCTGTAAGAGTGCAATTATCAAAATCAAGGTCACGAGCATCAAGTAAAGTGGTAGTGGTGTCCTTAAGGCTCACCTGTTTGGTAGTTTCTATAGCATCACCATTAATAGGTCCATTGGGACCCGGAGTACATTGGGTGCTAAGAGTGTGAACATCCTCAATAACTTGGATAGTAGCAACAGTGTGGTGGGTAGGAAGGCTCTTAATTCTTCCCTCTTCCTCCCTTTCTCTAGCCCATCTTTATTTAAGCTTAGCCATCATCCTAATATTTTCATTGATTTGCACTTGAGTAGCATTAATAGGGATGACTTCCCTCTCCTTAAGAGGAGAAGTTTCAATTTTTAGCAATTTTACCTCATTGGCTAAGTGGTCTACCTTGAAAGAAAGATCATCTAGTTTATGTAGTTTCTCTTCTACATTCTTATTAAAGGCTTTTTGGGTAGTGATGAAATCTCTAAGCATGGTCTCTAGTTCAGTATTGGAGTTCTTGGTACTAGGATAAGCATTGTTGTTCCCATAAGAGTTAGAGGGGAACGGTCTAGAATTGTTACCAAAGTTACTCCTATAAGCATTGTTGTTGAAATTGTTTCTAGAGATAAAGTTAACATCTACTTGTTCTTGAGCAATCAAAGAATTTAAAGGAACATCACGAGGATCAATAGTAGATTTCTTCGAAAGTAGAGACATGATCAAGTCAACTTTTTCATTAAGGGAGGAAATCTCCTCGACAGAGTTTACCTTCCTACCTGTTGGAGCGCGTTCGGTGTGCCATTGGGAATAGTTGGTCATCATCTCATCGAGAAGCTTTGTGGCAGCACCAAGGGTAGTTGACATAAAAGTTCCTCCCGCGGCCGAATCTAACAAGTTCCGCGAGGTAAAGTTCAAGCCTGCATAAAAAGTTTGGATAACCATCCAAGTAGTCAAACCGTGAGTAGGGCAGTTCTTGATAAGAGATTTCATACGTTCCCAAGCTTGGGCAACGTGTTCATTATCCAATTGTTTAAAATTCATGATGTTACTTCTAAGTTGGATAATTTTAGCAGGTGGATAGTATTTTCCAATAAAAGCATCTTTGCACTTGTCCCATGAATCTATGCTATTTCTAGGCAAAGACTGAAACCAAATTTTAGCTCCTCTTCTCAAGGAGAAAGGAAAAAGCTTAAGCTTAACAATATTACCATCTATTTCTTGGTACTTTTGCATATCACAAAGTTCTACAAAGTTGTTCAAGTGTAAAGCAGCATCATCTCCAGCACCGGAGAATTGTTCTCTCATGACTAAGTTCAGTAAAGCAGGTTTAATTTCATATGAAGGTGCTGAAGTGGCAGGTGTAGTGATAAGTGTGCTGATAAAGTCATCGTTGTTGTGGCTAGTGAAGTCACACAACTTGGTGTTCTCGGTGGAACCCATAGTAGCAAGCAAGCAAGATAACTATTTTTGTGATTTTCGATAAAAGGAACTAAAGCAAAAATAAAAGGTAAACTAACAAGACTAAAAAGCAAAGGTAAAAGATAGCATGCAACTCCCCTATCCTGAAGAGTGGAGTCCGCAGCAACGGCACCAGAAAATACTCCTTGATGGGCCTCGAACCCCTCGTTGGTTACCCCAAGTGGAAGGTGTAAGATGCAGTAAGTAGAAGTGTTTTCCCCTAGCAAAGATGCCAAGGATCGAATCCCCAGAGACTCCTAGGTTCAACAAGTAGGTGTCAATTGCTAACGGCGCAATTAGCAATCAACGTGGACCTGGACACAGATACAAATAACTTTGCTCCCAACGAGTACAGAGAGGTTGTCAATCTCTCCGGCCTTGTAGTTCACAAAGGGTTAAAAGCAATATGATAGTAGTGATAAATAGTGTTTTTGCAATAGTAAGTAAATAGCGAAAAGTAAATAGTGAATGTGATCAATGATGGTAATATGGACCGGAGTCTCATGATGTTCACTAGTGATGTCTCTCTCCCAAAATACGATAAAACAACTATGTGAGGTAAACAAATTACAGCTGGGCAATTGACAGGACCCACGAGCGCATACAAATGCTGATTACATTGCAAGAAAGGTTGAGGTTCAAAGCATGGGCGGTACGCCAAAGTAAGTAGACCGAAATCCATCAATATCTACTACTAATCATCCACCTTGAGATATCTATCCAGAACATCTCGCGGGTATTAAGTTGCGAGTCCCACCCATAGTGTAAACTCAATGCAACAGACAACTGCATTAAAAGAACTTTGCGTAAAGTAAACAATCCTTGCACCCGCGGGCACAAGCACCGTTGTTTTCCCCCTTGTGGCAACAGCACATCCCCTAGACTCATGTTTCTGTCACTCAAGCTAGTCATCGAGGGGCATGAACCCACAATCGAGCATAATGTTCCCTCTTGGAGTCACTACCTATTACTCGGCCAAAGCAATAAATAACAACGGAGAACATGCAAGAATTACTTATGAACTAAAATATAAAAGAGGTGAATCAAATATATTACTCAAGATCAATCTGAACATAATCTCATAATCCATCGGATCCCAGCAAACTCAACATAGCAACAGCATAAGGATTACATAGGTGCCTCGATCATGTAGGGCAGCTCACGAGGACTAATTAGTGAAGCACAAGAACGGGAGGAGAACATCACATAGCTACTAGTCATGGACTCATGGTCCAAGGGAGACTACCCATGAGTCATCCGAAAGGCGTCCATGGTGGTGGAGAAGCTCCCGGTGGTGATCCTCCCCTCCGGCAGGGTGCCGGGAAGAGTTCTCCCGGTGCTCCCGATCTTGGAAGCGGCGGCGGTGGCGGAACAGAGATGGGATCGCGAAAAGAAGTCCTGTCTCGAGGGTTTCGGAGAGTCCTTTAAATATATGCCAAAGTAGGGCACCGGGGGGCTCTCGGGGGGCCGAGGCGCCCCCCCGGCGCGGCCCAGGGGGGCGCGCCCACAGGGCGCCTGGAGCCCCTGTGCCCCCCCTAGGTTGCCCTTCGGACGCAGTGTTGTTTCCGGTTCGCTGATTTTTTATATAATTTTTCTGGATTTTTCTGGGCAGTTCTCGAAACGTGAAAACCTGAAATACAAAAATAGCCGAAAACAAAAACTGGCACTGGGGTGCACTGGATTAGTAAGTTAGTCCAAATATGATCAAAAGTGTATGGAAGTGTATGAATATCATAGCAATATCACCCAAAAGTGGCATGGAGCAAGCAGAAATTATAGATACGTTTTGGACGTATCACACCCGCCAGCCACCTGTGTGCGAAGCATGTCGATAGAACCAGTCTCGCGTAAGCGTATGCGTAATGTCGGTCCGGGCCACTTCATCCAACAATACCGCCGAATCAAAGTATGACATGCGGGTAAGCAGTATCACTAGTATCGTGCACAACTCACTTGTGTTCTACTCGTGCATATCATCTACGCATAGACCTGGCTCATGATGCCACTGTTGGGGAACGTAGTATTTCAAAAACTAAATCCTACGATCACGCAAGATCTATCTACCAGGTGCATAGCAACGAGAGGGAAGAGTGTGTCTACGTACCCTCGTAGACCGAAAGCGGAAGCATTAGCACAACACGGTTGATGTAGTCGTACATCTTCAGGATTCGACCAATGAAGTGCCGAATGCACGGCACCTCCGAGTTCAGCAGACGTTCAGCCCGATGACGTCCCTCGAACTCCGATCCAGCCGAGTTTTGAGGGAGAGTTTCGTCAGCATGACGGCGTGGTGACGATGTTGATGTTCTTCTGACAAAGGGCTTCGCCTAAGCACGGCTACAGTATTATCGAGTTGGACTATGGTGGAGAGGGGCACCGCACACAGTTAGGAGAGCTCAACTGATCAACTTGTGTGTCTATGGGGTGCCTCTACCCCCGTATATAAAGGAGTGGAGGAGGGGGAGGGCCGGACCTCTCTATGGCGCGCCCTAGGGGAGTCCTACTCCCACCGGGAGTAGGATTCCCCCTTTCATAGTAGAACTAGGGGCCCTTCCAAGTAGTAGGAGTAGGAGAGAAGGAAAGGGAAAAGAGAAGAGAAGGAAGGAGGGGGCGCATCCCCTCCTCCTAGTCCAATTCGGACTATGCCTTGGGGGGGAGCCTCCTCTCTCTCTTTCCCCTAAAGCCCAATAAGGCCCATATACTCCCCGGCGAATTCCCGTAACCCTCTGGTACTCCAAAAATACCCGAATCACTCGGAACATTTTCGATGTCCAAATATAGTCGTCCAATATATCGATCTTTACGTCTCGACCATTTCGAGACTCCTCGTCATGTCCCCGATCTCATCCAGGACTTCGAACTACCTTCGGTACATCAAAACACATAAACTCATAATATCGATCGTCATAAAACGTTAAGCGTGCGGACCCTATGGGTTCGAGAACTATGTAGACATGACTGAGACTCATCTCCGATCAATAACCAATAGTGGAACCTGGATGCTCATATTGGCTCCTACATATTCTACGAAGATCTTTATCGGTCAAACCGCATAACAACATACGTTGTTCCCTTTGTCATCTGTATGTTACTTGCCCGAGATTCGATCGTCGGTATCTCAATACCTAGTTCAATCTCGTTACCGGCAAGTCTCTTTATTTGTTCTGTAATACATCATCTCGTGACTAACTCATTAGTCATTTGCTTGCAAGGCTTATTTGTTGGAAATATGCCCTAGAGGCAATAATAAAATGGTTATTATTATATTTCCTTATTCATGATAATTGTCTGTTATTCATGCTTTAATTGTATTATCCGGAAACAATGATACATGTGTGAATACATAGACCACAACGTGTCCCGAGTAAGCCTCTAGTTGACTAGCTCGTTGTTCAACAAATGGTTACGGTTTCCGGACCATGGACATTGGATGTCATTGATAACGGGATCACATCATTAGGAGAATGATGTGATGGACAAGACCCAATCCTAAGCCTAGCACAAGATCGTGTAGTTCGTATGCTAAAGCTTTTCCAATGTCAAGTATCCTTTCCTTAGACCATGAGGTTGTGCAACTCCCGGATACCGTAGGAATACTTTGGGTGTGCCAAACGTCACAACGTAACTGGGTGGCTACAAAGGTACACTACAGGTATCTCCGAAAGCATCTGTTGGGTTGGCACGAACCGAGACTGGGATTTGTCACTCTGTATGACGAAGAGGTATCTCTGGGCCCACTCGGTAAGACATCATCATAATGAGCTCAAAGTGACTAAGGGGTTGGTCACGGGATGATGTGTTACGGAGCGAGTAAAGAGACTTGCCATGACGAGATTGAACAAGGTATTGGTATACCGACGATCGAATCTCGGCCAAGTGCTATACCGATAGACAAAGGGAATAGTATACGGGATTGATTGAATCCTTGACATCGTGGTTCATCCAATGAGATCATCGAGGAGCATGTGGGAGCCAACATGGGTATCCAGATCCCGCTGTTGGTTATTGGCCGGAGAGTCGTCTCGGTCATGTCTATGTGTCTCCCGAACCCGTAGGGTCTACACACTTAAGGTTCGGTGACGCTAGGGTTGTAGAGATATAAGTATGCGGTAACTCAAAAGTTTTTCGGAATCCCAGATGAGATCTCGGATGTCACGAGGAGTTCCGGAATGGTCCGGATGTAAAGATTCATATATAGGAAGTCCATTTTCGGCCACCGGGAAAGTTTCGGGGGTCACCGGTATTGTACTGGGACCACCGGAAGGGTCCCGGGGGTCCATTGGGTGGGGCCACCTATCCCGGAGGGCCCCATGGGCTGAAAGGGGAAGGGAACCATCCCCTGGTGGGCTGGTGCGCCCCCCCCATGGGCCTCCCCTGCGCCTAGGGTTGGAAACCCTAGGGGTGGGGGGGCGCCCCACCAGACTTGGGGGGCAAGTCCCCCCCTTGGCCGCCGCCCCCTTTGGAGATTGTATCTCCTAGGGCCGGCGCCCCCCCTAGGGCCCTATATATAGTGGGGGAGGGAGGGCAGCTGCACCCTAAGCCCTGGCGCCTCCCTCTCCCTCCCGTGACACCTCTTCCTACTCCAGTATTGCTTGGCAAAGCCCTACTGGAATCCCGCTGCTTCCACCACCACGCTGTCGTGCTGCTGGATCTCCATCAACCTCTCCTCCCCCCCCCTTGCTGGATCAACAAGGAGGAGACGTCCCCACTCCGTACGTGTGTTGAACGCGGAGGTGCCGTCCGTTCGGCGCTAGGATCATCGGTGATTTGGATCACGACGAGTACGACTCCATCATCCCCGTTCTCTTGAACGCTTCCGCTCGCGATCTACAAGGGTATGGAGATGCACTCCCCTCTCCCTCGTTGCTAGATGACTCCATAGATTGATCTTGGTGATGCGTAGAATTTTTTTGATTTCTGCTACATTCCCCAACAGTGGCATCATGAGCCAGGTCTATGCGTAGTATCTTGCACGAGTAGAACACAAAGTAGTTGTGGGCGTAGATTTGTTCAATTCTCTTGCCGTTACTAGTCTTATCTTGGTTCGGTGGCATTGTGGGATGAAGCGTCCCGGACCGACCTTACACGTATGCTTACATGAGACAGGTTCCACCGACTGACATGCACTAGTTGCGTAAGGTGGCTAGCGGGTGACAGTCTCTCCTACTTTAGTCGGATCGGATTCGATGAAAAGGGTCCTTATGAAGGGTAAATAGAAATTGGCATATCACGTTGTGGTTTTGGCGTAGGTAAGAAATGTTCTTGCTAGAAACCTATAGCAGCCACGTAAAAACATGCAACAACAATTAGAGGACGTCTAACTTGTTCTTGCAGCATGTGTCGTGTGATGTGATATGGCCAAAAGGATGTGATGAATGATATATATGTGATGTATGAGATTGATCATGTTCTTGTAATAGGAATCACGACTTGCATGTCGATGAGTATGACAACCGGCAGGAGCCATAGGAGTTGTCTTATTTTATTGTATGACCTACGTGTCACTGAAAACGCCATGTAATTACTTTACTTTATTGCTAAATGTTAGCCATAGTAGTAGAAGTAATGTTTGGCGAGACGACTTCATGAAGACACATCATGGTGTCATGCCGGTGACGATGATGATCATGGAGCCCCGAAGATGAAAATCAAAAGGAGCAAAATGATATTGGCCATATAATGTCACTATTTGATTGCATGTGATGTTTATCATGTTTATACATCTTATTTGCAAAGAACGACGGTAGTAAATAAGATGATCTCTCACTAAAAAAAATCAAGAATTGTGTTCCCCCTAACTGTGAACCGTTGCTAAGGTTCGTTGTTCCGAAGCACCACGTGATGATCGGGTGTGATAGGCTCTAACGTTCGCATACAACGGGTGTAAGCCAGATTTACACACGCAATACACTTAGGGTTCACTTGACGAGCCTAGCATGTACAGACATGGCCTCGGAACACAGAAGACCGAAAGGTCGAACATGAGTCTATAGAAGATACGATCAACATAAAGATGTTCACCGTTGATGACTAGTTCGTCTCACGTGATGATCAGAAACGGCCTAGTCGATTCGGATCATGTATCACTTGGATGACTAGAGAGATGTCTATCTGAGTGGGAGTTCATTAAATTTGTTTAGATGAACTTAATTGTCATGAACATAGTCTAAAATCTTTACAATATGTCTTGTAGATCCAATGGCCCACGCTAATGTTGTCCTCAACTTCAACGCGTTCCTAGAGAAAACCAAGCTGAAAGACGATGGTAGCAACTATACGGATTGGGTCAGTAACTTGAGGATCATCCTCATAGCTGCCAACAAAACATATCTCCTTGAAGCACCGCTAGGTGACGCTCCCGCCCCTGCGAACCAAGACGTTATGAATTACTGGCAGTCGTGTTGTGATGATTACTCCCTGGTTCGGTGCAGCATGCTTTACAACTTAGAATCGGGGCTCCAAAAATGTTTTGAGCACCACGGAGCATATGAGATGTTCCAAGAGCTGAAAATGGTTTTCCAAGCTCATGGCCGAGTCGAGAGATATGACGTCTCCGACGCATTCTATAGTTGTAAGATGGAGGAGAATAGTTCTGTCAGCGAGCATATACTCAAATTGTCTGGGTAGCACAATCGCTTGTCTCAGTTGGCAATTAATCTCCCAAATGAAGCAGTCGTTGACAGAATCCTTCAGTCGCTCCCACCTAGCTACAAGAGCTTCGTGATGAACTTCAATATGCAAAGGATGGAGAAGTCCATTCTCGAGGTGTATTCAATGCTGAAATCAGCGGAGGTGGAGATCAAGAAAGAACATCAAGTGTTGATGGTGAATAAAACCACTAAGTTAAAGAAAGGCAAGGGTAAGAAGAACTTCAAGAAGAACAACAAAGGAGTTGCCGCGCCCGGTAAGCCAGTTGCCGGGAAGAAGCCAAAGAATGGACCCAAGCCTGAGACTGAGTGCTTTTATTGCAAGGGAACGGGTCACTGGAAGCGGAACTGCCCCAAATACTTAGCAGATAAGAAGGCCGGCAACGTCCAAGGTATATGTGATATACATGTTATTGATGTGTACCTTACCAGCGCTCGTAGTAGCTCCTGGGTATTTGATACCGGTGCAGTTGCTCACATTTGTAACTCAAAGCAGGAGCTGCGGAATAAGCGGAGACTGGCGAAGGACGAGGTGACGATGCGCATCGGGAATGGTTCCAAGGTCGATGTGATCGCCGTCGGCACGCTACCTCTGCATCTACCTTTGGGATTAGTTTTAAACCTCAATAATTGTTATTTAGTACCAGCTTTGAGCATGAACATTGTATCTGGATCTCGTTTAATGCGAGATGGCTACTCATTTAAATCCGAGAATAATGGTTGTTCTATTTATATGAGATAAATGTTTTATGGTCATGCCCCGCTGGTCAATGGTTTATTCTTAATGAATCTCGAACGTGATGTTACACATATTCATAGTGTGAATGCCAAAAGATGTAAGGTTGATAATGATAGTCCCACATACTTGTGGCACTGCCGCCTTGGTCATATTGGTGTCAAACGTATGAAGAAGCTCATGTTGATGGACTTTTGGAGTCTCTTGATTATCAATCATTTGACACGTGCGAACCATGCCTCTTGGGTAAGATAACCAAGACTCTGTTCTCCGGAACAATGGAGCGAGCAACCAACTTGTTGGAAATCATACATACCGATGTGTGCGGTCCAATGAGTGTTGAAGCTCGCGGTGGCTATCATTATGTTCTCACCCTCACAGATGACTTAAGTAGATATGGGTATGTCTACTTGATGAAACACAAGTCTGAGACCTTTGAAAAGTTCAAGGAATTTCATAATGAGGTTGAGAATCAACGTGACAGAAAAATAAAGTTCTTGCGATCGGATCGTGGAGGAGAATATTTAAGTCACGAATTTGGCACGCACCTAAGGAACTATGGAATTGTTTCACAATTGACTCCGCCTGGAACACCTCAGCGTAATGGTGTGTACGAACGTCGTAATCGTACTCTGTTGGACATGGTGCGATCTATGATGTCTCTTACCGACTTACCGCTATCATTTTGGGATTATGCTTTAGAGATTGCGGCATTCACTTTAAATAGGACACCGTCTAAATCTGTTGCGACGACACCATATGAACTTTGGTTTGGCAAGAAACCTAAGTTGTCATTTCTAAAAGTTTGGGGATGCGATGCTTATGTCAAGAAACTTCAACCTGAAAAGCTCGAACCCAAATCGGAAAAATGCGTCTTCATAGGATACCCTAAGGAAACTATTGGGTACACCTTCTACCTCAGATCCGAAGGCACGGTTTTCGTTGCCAAGAATGGATCCTTTCTGGAGAAAGAGTTTCTCTCGAAAGAAGTAAGTGGGAGGAAAGTGGAACTTGATGAGGTGATTGTCACCCCTGTCGAACCGGAAAGTAGCGCAGCGCAGGAAGATGTTCCTGTGGTTCCTGAACCGACTAGGGAGGAAGTTAATGATAATGATCATGAAGCTTCATATCAAGTTACTGCTGAACTTCGTAGGTCCACAAGGACGCGTTCCGCACCAAAGTGGTGCGGCAACCCTGTCCTGGAAATCATGTTGTTAGACAACGGTGAACCTTCGAACTATGAAGAAGAGATGGCGGGCCCAAATTCCAACAAATGGCTTGAAGCCATGAAATCCGAGATAGGATCCATGTATGATAACAAAGTATGGACTTTGGTGGACTTGCTCGATGATCGGCACGCCATAGAAAATAAATGGATCTTTAAGAAGAAGACTGACGCGGATGGTAATGTGACCATCTATAAGGCTCGGCTTGTCGCTAAAGGTTATCGACAAGTTCAAGGAATTGACTACGACGAGACTTTCTCTCCCGTAGCGATGCTAAAGTCCGTCCGAATCATGTTAGCAATTGCCGCATTCTACGATTATGAGATATGGCAAATGGACGTCAAAACGGCATTCCTTAATGGCTTCCTCAAGGAAGAACTGTATATGATGCAGCCGGAAGGTTTTGTCGATCCTGAGAATGCTAACAAGGTATGCAAGATCTAGCGCTCGATCTATGGGCTGGTGCAAGCATCTCGGAGTTGGAACATTCGCTTTGATGAGGTGATCAAAGCGTTTGGGTTCATACAGAATTATGGAGAAGCATGTATTTACAAGAAAGTGAGTGGGAGCTCTGTAGCATTTCTCATATTATATGTGGATGATATATTGCTGATGGGAAATGATGTAGAACTCTTGGAAAGCATAAAGGCCTACTTGAATAAGTGTTTTTCAATGAAGGACCTTGGAGAAGCTGCTTACATATTAGGCATCAAGATCTATAGAGATAGATCGAGACGCCTCATTGGTCTTTCACAAAGCACATACCTTGACAAGATATTGAAGAAGTTCAAAATGGATTTGTCCAATAAAGGGTTCTTGCCTGTATTGCAAGGTATGAGATTGAGCACGGCCCAATGCCCGACCACAACAGAAGATAGAGAAAATATGAGTGTCATCCCCTATGCCTCAGCCATAGGTTGTATTATGTATGCCATGCTGTGTACCAGACCTGATGTGAACCTTGCCATAAGTTTGGTGGGGAGGTACCAAAGGGATCCCGGTATGGAACATTGGACAGCGGTCAAGAACATCCTGAAGTACCTGAAAAGGACTAAGGATATGTTTCTCGTTTATGGAGGTGACGAAGAGCTCGTCGTAAAGGGTTACGTCGATGCTAGCTTCGACACAGATCTGGCTGACTCCAAGTCAAAAACCAGATACGTGTATATTTTGAATGGTGGGGCAGTCAGCCAGTGCAGTTGCAAGCAAAGCGTCGTGGCGCATTCTACATGTGAAGCAGAATACATAGCTGCTTGCGAAGCAGCGCAAGAAGGAGTGTGGATGAAGGAGTTCATCACCGACCTAGGAGTTATTCCAAGCGCGTCGGGCCCGATGACTCTCTTCTGTGACAACACTGGAGCTATTGCCATTGCCAAGGAGCCCAGGTTTCACAAGAAGACCAAGCACATCAAGCGCTGTTTCAACTCCATCCGGAATTATATTCAAGATGGAGACATAGATATTTGTAAAGTGCATACGGATCTGAATGTCGCAGATCCGTTGACTAAACCTCTTCCACGAGCAAAACATGATCAACACCAGAACTCTATGGGTGTTCGATTCATCACAATGTAACTAGATTATTGACTCTAGTGCAAGTGGGAGACTATTGGAAATATGCCCTGGAGGCAATAATAAAATGGTTATTATTATATTTCCTTGTTCATGATAATTGTCTGTTATTCATGCTTTAATTGTATTATCCGGAAACAGTGATACATGTGTGAATACATAGACCACTACGTGTCCCTAGTAAGCCTCTAGTTGACTAGCTCGTTGATTAACAGATGGTTACGGTTTCCTGACCATGGACATTGGATGTCATTGATAACGGGATCACATCATTAGGAAAATGATGTGATGGACAAGACCCAATCCTAAGCCGAGCACAAGATCGTGTAGTTCATATGCTAAAGCTTTTCCAATGTCAAGTATCCTTTCCTTAGACCATGAGGTTGTGCAACTTCCGGATACCGTAGGAATACTTTGGGTGTGCCAAACGTCACAACGTAACTGGGTGGCTATAAAGGTACACTACAGGTATCTCCGAAAGCATCTGTTGGGTTGGCATGAACCGAGACTGGGATTTGTCACTCCGTATGACGGAGAGGTATCTCTGGGCCCACTCGGTAAGACATCATCATAATGAGCTCAAAGTGACTAAGGGGTTGGTCACGGGATGATGTGTTACGGAACGAGTAAAGAGACTTGCCATGACGAGATTGAACAAGGTATCGGTATACCGACGATCGAATCTCGGCCAAGTGCTATACCGATAGACAAAGGGAATAGTATATGGGATTGATTGAATCCTTGACATCGTGGTTCATACAATGAGATCATCGAGGAGCATGTGGGAGCCAACATGGGTATCCACATCTCGATGTTGGTTATTGGCCGGAGAGTCGTCTCGGTCATGTCTACGTGTCTCCCGAACCCGTAGGGTCTGCACACTTAAGGTTCGGTGACGCTAGGGTTGAAGAGATATAAGTATGCGGTAACCCGAAAGTTGTTCGGAGTCCCGGATGAGATCTCGGATGTCACGAGGAGTTCCAGAATGGTCCGGAGGTAAAGATTTATATATAGGAAGTCCAGTTTCGGCCACCGGGAAAGTTTCGGGGGTCATCGGTATTGAACCGGGACCACCAGAAGGGTCCCGGGGGTCCACCGGGTGGGGCCACCTATCTCGGAGGGCCCCATGGGCTGAAAGGGGAAGGGAACCAGCCCCTGGTGGTCTGGTGCGCCCCCCCATGGGCCTCCCCTGCGCCTAGGGTTGGAAACCCTAGGGGTGGGGGCGCCCCACCTGACTTGGGGGGCAAGTCCCCCCCTTGGCCTCTGCCCCCCTTTGGTGATTGGACCTCCTAGGGCCGGCGCCCCCCTAGGGGCCCTATATATAGTGGGGGGAGGGAGGGCAGCCGCACCCTAAGCCCTGTCGCCTCCCTCTCCCTCCCGTGACACCTCTTCCTTCTCCAGTATTGCTTGGCGAAGCCCTGCTGGAATCCCGCTGCTTCCACCACCACGCCGTCGTGCTGCTGGATCTCCATCAACCTCTCCTCCCCCCTTGCTGGATCAAGAAGGAGGAGACGTCCCCGCTCCGTACGTGTGTTGAACGCGGAGGTGCCGTCCGTTCAGGGCTAGGATCATCGGTGATTTTGATCACGACGAGTACGACTCCATCATCCCCGTTCTCTTGAACGCTCCCGCTCACGATCTACAAGGGTATGGAGATGCACTCCCCTATCCCTCGTTGCTAGATGACTCCATAGATTGATCTTGGTGATGCGTAGAAATTTTTTGATTTCTGCTACGTTCCCCAACATTATTATGATGTGTATTACCGAGAGGGCCCAGAGATACCTCTCCGACATTCGGAGTGACAAATCCTATTCTTGATCTATGCCAACACCACGAACACTTTCGGAGACACCTGTAGAGCATCTTTATAATCACCCAGTTACGTTGTGACGTTTGATAGCACACAAGGTGTTCCTCCGGTATTCGGGAGTTGCATAATCTCATAGTCATAGGAACATGTATAAGTCATGAAGAAAGCAATAGGAGTAAAACTAAACGATCATAGTGCTAAGCTAACGGATGGGTCTTGTCCATCACATCATTCTCCTAATGATGTGATCCCATTGATCAAATGACAACTCATGTCTATGGCTAGGAAACATAACCATCTTTGATCAATGAGCTAGTCTATTCGAGGCATACTAGGGACACTCTGTTTTGTCTATGTATTCACACATGTACTAAATTTCCGTTTAATACAATTCTAGCATGAATAATAAACATTTATCATGATATAAGGAAATAAATAATAACTTTATTATTGCCTCTAGGGCATATTTCCTTCACTCTCCTCCATGCATAAGGCACGCACGACGCTACTCCAATCCCTTGTGATTGCCAACCGTCCATCATTCATTATCTTCATGAGGACATCTAGCTAGTCATTGTGTTCTGGTAGAAACACTTTAACCTTTGCATGCTCACCGATTATGTAGTTTGAGAGGTAATCTTGAGTAAACTTCTTCGGAAACCGCTGCAAAGGAAAAAAGATTCAGACATTGTCATCTAAGACTACCCACAGTGGGAGTAACTTCAGCAATAACATAAGGTCCAACTCAGCAAATTTACTTATGTGGCTATTATTTAATGAGAAGAGAGATGAATTGAGTAACATAGCTAGTTACTCATACTAATAAATGAAGTGTTGCATGTCACCACACATATGTTACTCCCCACTATGGAGTTAGTAACATAGTCTAGTGACATATGAATGTTAGTAATCGAAGTTACTCTCCACTGTAAGTAGTCAACACAACTCATTATGGGCAGTAAAAAGAAGGATGCAGAGTTCTAACTTATCATCCTGCAGTTCACTATTGTCTTGGATAAAGTGTAAACAAATGGTTTAATTTCCATCTTTTGACCCATTTTTCTAACAATCTTTATCAATTTTTCTCATTTGATGTTGGTTCATCAATATCTCATTGCCCCATACGCAGAAAGGGTCGAAGCATAGATCTTTACCAATGACACATGTACCTAAAAGCACCAAGAAACTAAAGAATAATTGCACAATGTTGTAGTACAACACTCACTGGTATGCGTCGATGCTATACAAATGGTTTTTAACCCCTTTCCGTGACGATATTTCGAACCATCGCCACGTGAGTGTGGGCGATAGGGGAGTCCTTCCCACACGACCCAGAAACCTTCGGGGATATGCCCTCCTGGAACACACGCTCGGCAAAATAAGGTCATGTGCGACCGGCGAGCACTCAAATACGCTAATGCGTACAATAGAGCTAAAAAATACAATTATACCAGCGGAATTGTTTTCGAGTGCAAGTACAT
The DNA here is from genome assembly GCA_902687465.1 of Secale cereale. Taxonomy (NCBI): domain Eukaryota; kingdom Viridiplantae; phylum Streptophyta; class Magnoliopsida; order Poales; family Poaceae; genus Secale; species Secale cereale. The sequence continues at coordinate 225,994,382 of LR738710.1, read as the reverse complement.
CCAACACAGTCAATCAAGTAGTTCACTATTGTCTTGGATAAAGTGTAAACAAATGGTTTAATTGCCATCTTTTGACCCATTTTACTAACAATCTTTATCAATTTTCTCATTTGATGTTGGTTCATCAATATCTCATTGCCCCATACGCACAAAGGGTCGAAGCACGGATCTTTACCAATGACACGTGTACCTAAAAGTACCAAGAAGCTAAAGAATAATTGCACAATGATGTAGTACAACACTCACTGATACGCGTCGATGCTATACAAACGGCTTTTAACCCCTTTCCACAATGGCATTTTGAACCATCGCCAAGTGAGTGTGGGCGATAGGGGAGTCCTTCCCACACGACCCAGAAACCTTCGGGGATATGCCCTCCTGGCACACACGCTCGGCAAAATAAGGTCGTGTGCGACCAGCGAGCGCTCAAATACGGTAATACGTACAGTAGAGCTAAAAAATACAATTATACCGGCGGAATTATTTCCGAGCGCAAGTACTTCTCACACAGTCAATCCCCACTAAACGTTTCCGTTCGTATGTACATCACACACAGTCGCTCCAACGAAAACGTTTCCGTTCACACGTACATCACACACAATTTTGTCCATTAAATCGTTTGTGATAGCGTCGCTATTGCACACGATATTAACAGATTTATCGTTTGCGTTATTGAATGCATCACACACGGTGCGTAGAAGAAAATGTGTGGCAAAGACTGTCCATCACACATAGTTTTTCGTGGTAAACATTTGCGCAAGGTGGCCTAACGCAAAAAGTTTTCAAGAGGATGTCGTGTGTGATTGTTCATTGATCCAACACGGTTTATTCCTAGAAAATGTGTGCGTTGCATGAGGTCATCGCCCATGGTGTTTTCTCAATAACCGTTTGCAATAGCAAAACCCAATTAGCAGGCTAATTGCAGTATTATTAATAATCCATTTATTAATCTAATTGACATTCATATTAAGCACATAATATATTTCATTTTCATATTAAGAAAGCAGGATTTCAAAATTGGAATACATCAAAGTACAACATGATATAGCTTCAGCACTCAGCTACCCCATTATACAACTACACCAGCACCAAGTTTCATATGCAACATGTAGAACCTTTCGAAATTAGCATCATAGATGGTACATAGACATATGCATCTCATCTGGAAAACTGCTGAAGCGGAAGGCGAATATTGAGCCTTCATTCATGTTGAAGGTCTTTGCAACTTTAGGCCAGTGCCTGTGGATGATTGACCGTCCATTCTTCATCCTCTTCAGGAACACTTCAATATTGAACCGTGGGTGTTGTATGAAAACCTTCCTCGTCTCCTGACCATAGAGTTAGTTTGAGAGGTAATCATCAATGAACTGCTTTGGAAAGGCATGAAAACAAGGATGTGCATAAATATCTTCTCTATATTGGAAATGGGGCAAAGGAATAAAAAAGGCAAGGTATAATAGTTAGTACCATATTGTAGTTAACTGATGTCTTATTCATTGTGCAGACAAAGATCTTGTTGTTTTTGTCGCTAATTTCTTTATCCTAACAATCTTTCTGAGTTTCTTGACTTGATTGATATTCATGGACAACTCATTTCCCCATATGCAAAAGGGTCGAACAGTGGGTCAAAACCTCTGACAGCAGGACCTACATATGCAAGACCAAATTGTTAAAAACCTAAATATTACAATGGTTCCTGCATTTGCATAATAATGTGCTATTAGACAATAGACCATGCACGTGCTAACCTCGATTGTAAACCTCGGTGCTTCCCACTGTTTCCCTGCAACACATATAAGGTAGTTAGTCATTAGGTTAAGTAAGAGTTCGCATGCTATCAGTAATGTTGATGAAAAATAAGCACATTGCAGATTCATCAGATTAATTCAAGCCACATGGAAATTTATCCAAACCAAGCATGATTAAGAACTAGGAAATATAGCACTTGTATATGTTTATCATCTATTAAGTGCAGCCAAATTCGATTTATTCCTCACATGCACAACAATACAAAATTCTACCCATGACAATTGGTCATCACATTGCAGAACTGAACCAAGCAGTTAACTAAACACCACAACAAATGAACCAAACATTAACTGATCACCACATTGCATAATATAACATACTCCTAATAGAAGATCAGACAGTTAACCAAACCAAGCATGCTTAACAACTTGGAAATATAGCATTTTTTTTGTTTCTCATGTATTTACTACAACCAAATTCAATTTATTCCTCACATGGTATACAATAACAGAATACACCCACAACAATTAAACATCGCATTGCAGAATTGAACCAAACAGTTAACTAAACACCACAACAAATGAACCAAATGTTATCTGAGCACCACATTGCACAATATAACATACTCCTAATAGAAGATCAGATAGTTAACCAAACCAAGCATGCTTAACAACTTGGAAATATAGCAAGTGTATTTTTTTCTCATGTATTTAGTACAGCCAAATTCGATTTACTTCTCTCATGGTATAAAATAACAGAATGCACCCACAACTATTGAACATCGCATTGCAGAATTGACTGAACAGTTAACTAAACACCATAACACAAATGAACCAAATGTTAACTGAGCACCACATTGAAAATGTATAACCAAACCAAGCATGCTTGACAACATGGAAATATAGCAATTGTATTCGTTTGTCATGTATTTTGTAAAGATAAATTCGATTTATTTTTCACATGGAAGACAATACAAAATTGCAGCCTCATGAATTGAACATCACATTTGTAGAATTGAACCAAACAGTTAACTGAAGACGACAACTAATTAACCAAACAGTTAATAAGTGAGCACCACGATGCACGACATATAGAACATATACACTAGAGCAACATATTGCATGGTAAAATTAGATAGCACAATTCACTAGAATTTGTTAAGGAAAGGCAGGAGCAGCGCACAAAACGGGTAAATCAAGCATGCTTAACTGGCGTTGCTAGCAAATGGCAAGGTGCTCCTCCAAGATTTGGGGGTCGGAACGAATGGCAGCCATCGCCACCTCATGCGCGCATGCGGCCGTGATTTGCTTCTCCGCTGCCAAATGCTCCTTGAGATCCTGGCTATACTGCGTGCACCATGGCTTTGGGCGGCGCTTATTTGGTGGAGGGGTCGGTGATTTGGGTGGAAGGTGTCACGCCGGTAATCGGGGCATGTCAGATATGGAAGTAGGAGGAGGAGGATGGGGGTCGGGTGTGGATTACCTGCCTGGATAGACGAGGCCGAGCAGCGTTAAGGAGGGTCGCCGGCGAGGAGGCGACGCTGCAAGCAAGGAGTGAAGGTTTCAACTTGGAAAGGAAGGCGAAAACAGGGGAAATGTGGCTTTTGGTAAGGGGGGGGAGGTAGATATTTCCGCGGAAGCCAAAAATTTGGAATCACTTCAATGAAAAAACTGACGCGCGAAGTGTCATCAGACACGGTCCCTTATTCAGAACTGTGTACGATATGTGAACATCACAAACGATTCAGAAAGCTTAACACATGTGTGATGAGTTTGAACGTAAAAAATTTTGGTCCGGATTTCCCTGGTTACAGTGGTCATCCCCGTCATTGCATAATTTGGGTACACCCACACTTCTTAATCGAGCAAGTTCAGCAATTAAACAGAGCTAGTTGGCCTAAGCATTACTCTAACAAATTAAAGACCGGCACTCTTAATTAAACAAAACAAAGAGTACTACTACGGCTGGTGCTCGTCGATCTCTGCCACATCCTCCATGTCTAGCTTGCGCCCGACGGTCTCCTGGGGAAGGGGCTCCATGGCATCCACCGCACCATACTCGGCAAGCATCTCTCCATCCGCGTCGGCCATCCCTTCGGAAAAGACCGCCACGTGTTGGAATTGGGTGGGCACGATCTAGGCTTGGACGGGCTCTGTCGTCGCAAGGTATGCGGCGTAGGAACGGACGGCTGCTCGAACGCTCTCGGTGATTGCCAACTCTTCGGCCGTGGGTTGCCGACCGTTGTCAGAGAAGCTTCTTCGATTTGTGCGGTGACCGCCACGAGATGGGTGTGGGCGGCCTCTACATGGTCGTGGGCGGCCTCCATTAGGGCTAAGGCCGCCGCTGCGGAACGGACAGCTGATGTGCCGCTCTCGCCAGTTGCTATCCGCCACCTGAGAACCAACAGTGGTCGTTTGGGCTGCCTTGGCCGCCCGGTCGCAGATTGCGGCCGCGCTCATGCACCTTGTTAGCACGCGCATGGCGGCTGCAGTCGCGCTCTCGTCGGAGTGGGCCACCGAAGTTGCCCTCACGACGCGGGTCCACATCCCCATCTTTCACCAGCGATGATTGAACAGTGAAATGATATTCGGGGAGTGAGCTAGTGTGCTTGACATGCTGGCTGTGGACTGTAGCCGATGCACCTTCTCGTGTAAGCCATAGGCATACTGTCATGCCCAAGATGCGATTCTATCTTGATCACATGGTACACTCGTGATTGGGGCACAACCGCATTTCGGGCGCTTAGCAAGATGGATATCATTACATCGTACCATTACATAAATGCATGGGGACACATACAAGTCACATGAATACAACATCATCATATATAAGACATCCGACTACGACTGCAAACAAGAAAAGCACAACGACATCCATCCTGCTATCCCAGGCTGCCGACCAGGAACCTATCCCAAGATTGACGGAGAAGAAGAAGAAAGAACTCCAACACAAGTAAAGATCGCTCTCACGTCAAGTCATCGGAAAACCTGTACCTGCAACTGGTGTTGTAGTATCTGTGAGCCACGAGGACTCAGCAATCCCATAACCATGGGTATCAAGACTAGCAAAGCTTAATGGGTAGGAAGAGGGTTAAGTGGTGAGGTTGCAGCAGCGGCTAAGCATTGTATGGTGACTAACTTACGAGTACAAGAATAAGATGAGCATCTACACAAATGGTCGCAAACTAGTAATGATCGCTAAGAGATCCTGAACTACCTATGAGTCAAACATAACCCCACCGTGTTCTCTTCTCAAGTTGAAAAGAGACGGCCACGGTTACTCACACGGTTGGTGTGTTTTACTTCGGATCCTATGTCAAGTTTTCTACAACCGGACATTAACAAATTCCAATCTGCCACATAACCGCGAGCATGGCTTGCGAAAGATCATAACCCTGCAGGGGTGTCCCAACTTAGCCCATCACAAGCTCTCACGATCAGCAGAGCTAAAAAACCCCATATCTTAGGGACAACCCGATCAGACTCGGAATCCCGGTGCACAAGACATTTCGACAATGGTAAAACTAGTCCAGCAAGACCTCCCGGCATGCCGACACCCTGATAGTAGCCGCGTGTATCTCGTTTCAGGCCACGACCGGATGAGCAGTACGTACAGCAACCGAAGACCCCATATAACTGGGTGGCACCGCAAGTGGCTCTAGTTTGGGACCAACACCATCGGCACTGGCCCCCTGTATGTGGAAAAGAATACTCGGGGATGCGACCCCCTATGAAAATTTATTAATTAAGTTTTTATTATGTTGCAAATTAAAACCAATGTTGGGCCTTGCTGGAGGAGTTTTATTCAAAGCGAACTGTCAAGGGGTCCCCATATACCCAACCGCGTTAGGAACGCAAAATCAAGGAACATAACACCGGTTTATCGGTTCTTAAGGCGGCATGAGTGGAACAAAACACCAAGCAAAAGGCCAAGCCTTCCACCATTGCCAAGTATATAGGTGTGTTAATTATAGTCATAGATATTGTGATATTCCCAAAGACAAGTTCCGACATGGAGCAATCTTCATCTTCACCTGCAACTAACAACGCTATAAGAGGGGCTGAGCATGCAGTAACATAGCCAAACAACGGTTTGCTGGGTTAGTATCAAAGGTCAGAGGTTTCATGGCAACATGGAGAGGCTGACAACAAATAGATAGGTAGCGCGACATATAGCGATGCCATCGAGACAACTAGCATGGCAATGATAGTAATGAGATCCAAGGTGACGGTCATCTTGTCTGAGATCCCACAAGGAATAAGAACGAGTCCATGAAGAAGACGTAGAAGAAGCCACGAAGGCGAACCAAGTGTAGTCGAATGATTCCTCACGATCGCAACGAAACAAGCACTAACGAGAAGAAGCAAGCAACACGGTAAACACATAACACATAAACAAGACAAGATGCTCAACCAAGTATGATGCATGACAAGGCTACATGATGCAAATCATGGTAAGATATGAAGCATACAAGAACACACAACAAAGCAAGTTTAAATGAGGCCGGAAACAACATATAACAATTCCGGTAAGTCCTCATATGCACATTTCGAAATTGGTCCAGATCTGAACAAACCTTAAGTTAAAGTTGTTAAACAGCAAGTTAACATGCACCATGATGATCTACTCGAAATTCTAGTCAAGTTACATATAAAGTTCTTTTAATTCAAAGCTACGGCCTAGAAGTTATGAGCAAAACAGGTCAAGCATGTCATTGATGCAAAAACGCATCCAAACATCAAGCAAACACACTCCAAATAGGTATACAATATGTTATTATGCATCTACATGCAAAAACACACAAGTTTCATATAGGACACGCTCAAAACGGAGCAACGGTTCAACACATACACACGAAGCAAGTTTGAAACACAATCAGCCCAAAACAACAAGTAGGCATAAAGTTGACATCAAAACAACATGATACAATAACATTTCATGGCATCAAAGGGCATGGCAAGCATGTACATGTCAAGCACTACAAGCATGATCACGGAGCCACTACCAAACTCCACTAGAACATGCTCAAAACATCATGTCATGATTGCAAAAGATAACAGATTCACAGTCTTAGTGAAATAAATTGAACATGGCAGCAACAATGACAAGTAGGCATGTTTGCAAGCTTGTGCAACTCATCTCAAAGCATATCATGGCATGTGAATATAACCAACAGCAAGAAGACATGTTTATGAAGCTACTCATGGCAAGAACAAGGTCATATGATCCATAGAACACGAGCTATTCATATGGCAAAACTGAACTTTTTGTTAACAGGCTGACAGAAACATTTTATAGCAATTTGAGAGCAAGGAATAAACAAGCTACATCAACCTATAATTGCAATCAAGGACATGAATGGATAGAGCATAACATGGACTTCAAGACATGGTCATTGTACATCCCAAAACATTCATGCATTTGAGTGGGGCATCAAGCAAACATGGCATCAGGATATAATAGTCTCAGACTTAGCAGTTTTCAAAAAGTCACAGAAATCAGCCACAGCGAGTAGGCCGCTTTGCAAGCTTGTTGCACTCACCACAAGGCATATCATGAAAAGTGGATTGCACCACACCATAGAGGGCATGATTATGCTTCTAAAACATGTTGACATGATGCTCAAACAAAATTCACACATAAAGATACAAAAATGACAAATCAACATCTAATAATAGTTTTCAGCACTTAATAGCCACATACACTTTTGCAACAGGGATAATCATGGCATAATGCACTCTAAAATGTATGCAAATGCAACCATCATGAAGAGCATCACTAGATGAACATTTTGACATATCATACACTCCATTTGGACCAACATGCACAAAGATACAACCTCATAAACATGCTAACATATTGTTGACAGCGAACAAGGACTTGACACTAACATCACATAGCAGTTTTGTAACGAAGATTAAGACATCATGATGAACAGTAATATGCACACAAATGCAACTAACATGAAGAGCACTTCGATACGGACATTTTGATATATTATATGCTCAATTTGGATAAGTATGCACAAAGATACAAGCAGTCAAAGTATGCAACATATTATGATTTCCTAGGGACTTAGTGAAATACTACCTCGTGGGGGGGGGGCTCCAGAAAATCCGTAATGGGATCGTCCTGAGCAGGCGGGGCGTCCTGAGCAGGTGGGGACCTAAGCATAATGAGCTGGTTATTTGAGTATCAAAGTTGTCGAGTGTTCCATTCTTTCGGGGTCGGGTGGACACATCCGGATCCGGGCAGACATATCAGTCGGTGGCGCGTGCGGGCCCACCTGGCAGTGACACGGGTAGAGGAGGTCAGACATGTCCGTGCACGAGACGGACACGTCCGGGCGGCTGGGAGCTCGGGCCCACGGGTCAGAGAGAGGGGCGAGGGCATCGGCGGCGCCAGTTGGCCGGCGGCGATGGGGTCACCACTCCGGCGAGCCGGAGTACCCGAGGCGAGGCGGGGCGAGCTGAGGAGGCCGAGGCGGGGCGGCTCCGGGCCGGATCTCGCCGGATCCGGCTGGACTCGGGGCGGAGGTGAGGCAGGGCCTCTGATGGCGGCGGCAACTCGACCCGACGGCGGCGAGCCTGGCGGCGGAGGCGATGGGCGGAGCGCGAAGGCCAGCGGCGAGCTGCCAGGCGCGGCGGCGACGGCGGGTGGCGCAGGCGGAGCGGCTGGGCTGGTGGAGCTCGAGGCGGCGGGGTCGGCGAGGCGAACGGTGGCGGGGTCGGCGAGGCGAACGACGGCGGGGTCGGCGAGCGGGCGACGGCGAAGGTTCGTGGACGGGAGCGGCGGCGCGCGCGGGCTCGTCCGGGCCCAAATGGGCTCAGGCGGGCCCGGATCTGGGCCACGAGGGCCGACGCGAAGCGGGAGGAGGGAGGCAGGGCGCTGGGGCGAAGTGACATCCTGTCGTTGGCCCGGGGTGGTAGATGGCTGGCAGCTGGCCAACCAGGGCACGCCAAGTGGCGGTGCTGCGTTGGCTGGCGCCGAAAACTGAGGGGGAAGGCGGCTGGAGGCTGGTGGTAGCACAGAAAACGAGGCAGGGGAGGCTAGAGGTTAGGGAAGGGGTCTAGGGGAGTCCAAATTAGGAAGGAGGGGTGTTTAAATAGGGTAGGAGCTAGGGTTTGGGGAGTTTCACTCGTTCGGAGCGCTCCGATCGCGATCCGATGGCTCCGGACGTGAGGAGGGTTTAAGTTGGGCCTAGTGGGGTTAGTGGGCTGTGTAGAAGAGACCTCGGGCTGAGACGAGAGAAGAGGGAGAGAGGCCCGCGGGGGTTTTCGGAGACCGAAAACGTCTGACGAATAAACCGGCAACGGTGCCGCTACGAATAACGGTTGGGCTATCAAACGAGCTCCGAATGAGACGAAATTTGGCTGGCGGTCTGTCTACACTATAATATGACCGCACGCCAAGTTTCAACCCGTTCCGAGAACATTTTTCGACCACCTATAAAATAAGTATTTGGATGTGTCATGGGTGCGTGCGAGTGTGTCTGGGCTCAGAACGGACAACGGAAAGGACGAGGGGGCTCGGCTCGATGCAAGTTTTGAAAACGATGCAGATGCAATGCACATGATGACATGGCAAAGTGCAACATGCAAGCAAATGACATGGCAACGGCAACGAATAACTGGCTAACACCTGGCGCATCGGTCTCGGGGTGTCACACATACTATACACCGACGGTGCTCCAGGATATTTTGTATTGCATCTAACATGGTTGGTGATAATAAACTGTGTGGGATCTACTTGATTTTTCATCTTGATTTGAATTACATAATGGGGTCACAGCGGCAATGGACGGTGTTTGAATTGCTAGACCTTTTATGTGCAGTGAACATGCAACTATATGTGTGTCGTAAAAGAATTGTAATTATTCAGGGTTCGTTTGGACATTTTATACATAAAATTGGTTTTCTAGCCATTTCAGGTGCACAATTCAAAATTAAACTACATACACATGCTCCGGTGCACCAACATGGGTTGTAAAATCATATATGTGTCCATGTGTTTATGCTTATGTCCCATGCAAGAAATGGGGATGAATTTCAAACACCACGACACCGTGGCTCTCCGGCAAACATGACGTTCTTGATTTTGGAATTCTAGTAAATCCAAAAGTCGTCTGAATCATGAAACTTGGCATGCTATCATGGAGCGGCATCAACACGTCGTGGTAAAAAAATTGTCCCATTTGGGGCAGGTTTGGGTATAAGCTTCTCACAAACCAGAGCTTCTCGCAACAAGTGTGATGGTTTCGGTAGGGAGCGTTTCACCTTTCTCGACGAAACGATACCCGTTGCCTCTTCTTGATTTCAAACTTTTTTCCTAGTGTCAACATAGAACAACAGGAGTGTTGTGTCAATTTTTGGGATTTTTCAGGGTTCGCTTGGACATTTTTATACACTAACTGAATTTTCTATGCATTCATGTGCATAATTAAAATTTGAACTATAGGCACATGCTCTAATGCATATAAATTGGTTGAAAATTCAAATCACTTGCTACCTCTTAAGCTCGCGTTGTTTTTCCCTTGAAGAGGAAAGGGTGATGCATCATAGTAGCGTAAGTATTTCCCTCAGTTTTTGAGAACCAAGGTACCAATCAAGTAGGAGACTACACGCGAGTCCCTCGTACCTACATAAACAAATAAGAACCTTGCAACCAACGCGATAATGGGGTTGTCAATCCCTTCTTGGCCACTTGCAAAAGTGAGATCTGATAGAGATAATAAGATAATATTTTTGGTATTTTTGTTGTATTGATTGAAAGTAAAGATGGCAAAATAAAAGTAAAGTAAAGATAAATAGTTGATGGAAGATAGACCCGGGGGTGCTACCTCTTGAGCATGCGTTGGTTTTCCCTTGAAGAAGAAAGGGTGATGCAGCACAGTAGCATAAGTATTTCCCTCGGTTTTTGAGAACCAAGGTATCAATCCAGTAGGAGACTACACACGAGTCCCTCGATCCTACACAAACAAATAAGAACCTTGCAACCAACGCGATAAAGGGATTGTCAATCCCTTCTCCGCCACTTGCAAAAGTGAGATCTGATAAAGATAGTAAGATAATATTTCTGGTATTTTGTTTCATAGATTGAAAGTAAAGATTGCAAAGTAAAAGTAAAGTAAAGATAAATAGTTGATGGAACATTGATATGATAGAAGATAGACCCGGGGGCCATAGGTTTAGCTAGTGGCTTCTCTCATGGTAGCAGATTTCTTTGGTGGGTGAACAAATTAATATCAAGCAATTGATAGAAAAGCGCATAGTTATGAGAATATCTAGGCATGATCATTGTATAAAGGCATCATGTCCATGACAAGTAGACCGAAACGATTATGCATCTACTACTATTACTCCACACATCGACCGCTATCCAGCATGCATCTAGAGTATTAAGTTCATGAGAACAAAGTAACGCCTTAAGCAAGATGACATGATGTAGAGGGATAAACTCATGAAATATGATGTAAACTCCATTTTTTATCCTCGGTGGCAACAATACAATACGTGCCTTGCTGCCCCTGCTGTCATTGGTAAAGGACACCCCAAGATTGAACCCAAAGCTAAGCACTTCTCCCATTGCAAGAACTACCAATCCAGTAGGCCAAACCAAACTGATAATTCAAAGAGACTTGCAAAGATATTTAAATCATGCATAAAAGATTTCAGAGAAGAATCAAATATTTTTCATAGATTATCTTGATCATAAACCCACAATTCATCGGATCTCGACAAAGACACCGCAAAAAGAATTACATCAAATAGATCTCCAAGAAGATCGAGGAGAACTTTGTATTGAGATCCAAAGAGAGAGAAGAAGCCATCTAGCTAATAATTATGGACCCGGTGGTCTGTGGTAAACTTCTCAGAACTCATCGGAGAGGCTATGGTGTTGATGTAGAAGCCCTCTGTGATCGATTCCCCCACCGATGGAGCTCCGGAACTGGCCCCAAGATGGGATCTCATGGGTACAGAAGGTTGCGGAGGTGGAATTAGGGTTTCGTGGTGCTCTCGGATATTTTCAGGGTACGTGGATATATATAGGAGGAAGAGGGACGTCAGGGGAGCAACAGGGGGCCCACGAGGGTGGGGGCGCGCCTACCCCTCTGGGCGCGCTCCGTGCCCTCGTGGCGGCCTCGTTCCTTCCCTGGCGTGTACTCCAAGTCTTTCTGTGTTGTATTTGTTCCAAAAATGACTCTCCCGAAGGTTTCATTCTGTTTAGACTCCTTTTGATATTCCATTTCTGTGAAACACTGAAATAGGCAAAAAAAAACAGCTATTTGCACTGGGCCTTGGGTTAGTAGGTTAGTCCCAAAAATAATATAAATAAAAGTGTATAATAAAGCCCATTAAACATCCAAATAGATAATATAATTGCATGGAACAATAAAAAATTATAGATACGTTGGAGAAGTATCAAGCATCCCCAAGCTCAATTCCTGCTTGTCCTCGAGTCGGTAAATGATAAAAACAGAATTTTTTATTTGGAATGCTACCCAACGTAATTCTCAATGTAATTTTCTTTATTGTGGCATGAATGTTCAAATCCGAAAGATTCAATACAAAACTTTAATGTTGACATAAGAATAGTAATACTTCAAGCATACTAACAAAGCAATCATGTCTTCTCAAAATAACATGGCCAAAGAAAGTTATGCCGACAAAATCATATAGACTGGCTACGCTCTATCTTCATCACACAAAATATTTAAATCATGCCCAACCCCGGTTTCAGCCAAACAATTGTTTCACACTTCGATCTTTTCAAACTTTTCAACTTTCACGCAATACATGAGCGTGAGCCATGGATATAGCACTATAGGTGGAATGGAGTGGTGGTTGTGGAGAAGACAAAAGAGGAACATAGTCTCACATCAACTAGGCGTATCAATGGGCTACGGAGATGCCCATCAATAGATATCAATTTGAGTGAGTAGGGATTGCCATGCAACAGATGCACTAGAGCTATAAGTGTATGAAAGCTCAACAATGGAAACTAAGTGGGTGTGCATCCAACTCGCTTGCTCATAAAGAACTAGGGAATTTTGAGGAAGCCCATCATTGGAATATACAAGCCAAGTTCTATAATGAAAATTCCCACTAGTATATGAAAGTGACAAAACAAGAGACTCTCTATCATGAAGATCATGGTGCTACTTTGAAGCACACGTGTGGAAAAAGGATAGTAGCATTGCCCCTTCTCTCTTTTTCTCTCATTTTTTTCTTTTGTTATTTCTCTTTTTTGTATTTGGGCCTTTTCTCTTTTTTTAGGCCCCTTTTTTTTTCTTTTTTCTCGTCCGGAGTCTCATCCCGACTTGTGGGGGAATCATAGTCTCCATCATCCTTTCCTCACTGGGACAATGCTCTAGTAATGAAGATCATCACACTTTTATTTACTTACAACTCAAAGATTACAACTCGAAGCTAGAACAAAATATGACTCTATGTGAATGCCTCCGGCAGAGTACCGGGATGTGCAATGAAGATAAAGAGTGACATGTATGAAAAATTATGCATGGTGGCCTTGCCACAAATACGATGTCAACTACATGATCATGCAATGGCAATATGACAATGATGAAGCGTGTCATAGTAAATGGAATGGTGGAAAGTTGCATGGAAATATATCTCGGAATGGCTATGGAAATGCCATGATAGGTAAGTATGGTGGCTGTTTTGAGCAAGGTATATGGTGGGTGTATGGTACCGGCGAAAGTTGCGCGGTACTAGAGAGGCTACAATGGTGGAAGGGTGAGAGTGCGTATAATCCATGGACTCATTAGTCATAAAGAACTCATATACTTATTGCAAAAATCTACGAGTTATCAAAACAAAGTATTCAACGCAGGCTCCTAGGGGAAGGGTTGGTAGGAATTAACCATCGCGCGATCCCGACCTCCACACAAAGGATGACAATGAATAAATAAATCATGCTCCAACTTCATCACATAACACCATACGTGCATGCTACGGGAATCACAAACTTTAACACAAGTGTTTCTCAAATTCACAATTACTCCACTAGCATGACTCTAATATCACCATCCTCATATATCAAAACAATCATCAAGTATCAAACTTCTCATAATATTCAATGCACTATTATGAAAGTTTTTATTATACCCATCTTGGATGCCTATCATATTAGGACTAAATTTATAACCAAAGCAAATTACCATGCTGTTCTAAAAGACTCTCAAAATAATATAAGTGAAGCATGAGAGATCAATGATTTCTATAAAATAAAACCACCGCCGTGCTCTTAAAGATATAAGTGAAGCACTAGAGCAAAACTATCTCGCTCAAAAGATATAAGTGAAGCACATAGAGTATTCTAATAAATTCCGATTCATGTGTGTCTCTCTATAAAGGTGTGTACGGCAAGGAAGATTGTGGTAAACTGAAAAGAAAAGACTCAAATCATACATGACGCTCCAACCAAAACACATATCATGTGAATAAAAATATAGTCTCAAGTAAAGTTACCGATAGATGAAGACAAAAGAGGGGATGCCTTCCCGGGGCATCCCCAAGCTTAGGCTTTTGGTTGTCCTTTAATTTTACCTTGGGGTGCTTTGGGAATCCCCAAGCTTAGGCTCTTCCCACTCTTTGTTCCATAGTCCATCAAATCCTTACCCAAAACTTGAAAATTTCACAACACAAAACTTAGCACAAATCTCGTGAGCTCCGTTAGTATAAGAAAACAAACCACCACTTTAAGGTACTGTAATGAAGTCATTATTTATTTATATTGGTGTTAAACCTACTGTATTCCAACTTATCTATGATTCATACCCCCGATACTACTCATAGATTCATCAAAATAAGAGAATCTGTCAAAAACAGAACAGTCTGTAGCAATCTGTAACTTTCGAATACTTCTGTAACTCTAAAAAATTTGAAATAAATTGGTGGACGTAAAGAATTTGTCTATTAATCATCTGCAAAAGAATCAACTAAAAATAACTCTCCAATAAAAATGGTAGCTAATCTCGTGAGTGCAAAAGTTTCTGTTTTTTACAGCATGATCGCAGAGACTTCACCCAAGTCTTCCCAAAGGTTCTACATGGCACAAACACTAATTAAAACACAAAACCACATCTAAACAGAAGCAACATGCATTATTTATTACTAAACAGAAGCAAAAGCAAAGAAAAGAAAATTAGGTTGCCTCCCAACAAGCGCTATCGTTTAACGCCCCTAGCTAGGCATGATACAAGAATAGATCTAGGTATTGCCATCTTTTGTAGGCAATTCTTCAATTGAACACTTGTAATTCTTAGGAGTTTCTTCCTTCCTATTAATAATCAAACTTCTAGGCAAGAAATCAAGAAATTCATTTGTAGCAAAAGGCTCCCTAATGATAGTGAGAAAGTTAGACCCGGGGGTGCTACCTCTTGAGCATGCGTTGGTTTTCCCTTGAAGAGGAAAGGGTGATGCAGCACAGTAGCATAAGTATTTCCCTCGGTTTTGAGAACCAATGTATCAATCCAGTAGGAGACTACATGCGGGTCCCTCGTACCTACACAAACAAATAAGAATCTTGCAACCAACGCGATAAAGGGGTTGTCAATTCCTTCTCGGCCACTTGCAAAAGTGCGATCTCATAAAGATAATAACATAATATTTTTGGTATTTTGTTTTATAGATTGAAAGTAAAGATTGCAAAGTAAAAGTAAATTAAAGATAAATAGTTGATGGAAGATTGATATGAAAGAAGATAGACCTGGGGGGCATAGGTTTCACAAGTGGCTTCTCTCATGGTAGAAGATTTGTACGATGGGTGAATAAATTACTGTCGAGCATTTGATAGAAATGCGCATAGTTATAAGAATATCTAGGCATGATCATTGTATATAGGCATCACGTCCGTGACAAGTAGACCGAAACGGTTATGCATCTACTACTATTACTCCACACATCGACCGCTATCCAGCATGCATGTAGAGTATTAAGTTCATGAGAACAGAGTAACGGATTAAGCAAGATGACATGATGTAGAGGGATATACTCATCCAATATGATGTAAACCCTATCTTTTTATCCTCGATGGAAACAATATAATATGTGCCTTTTTGCCCCTACTGTCATGGGGAAAGGACACCGCAAGATTGAACCCAAAGCTAAGCACTCCTTCCACTGCAAGAACTACCAATCTAGTAGGCCAAGCCAAACTGATAATTCGAAGAGACTTGCAAAGATATTTAAATCATGCATAAAAGATTTTAAAGAAGAATCAAATATTGTTCTTAGATAATCTTGATCATAAACCCACAATTCATCGGATCTCGACAAACACACTGCAAAATAAAGTTGTTATTTGTTACATGGGATCTCTGGGGTACGGAAGGTTGCGGCGGTGGAATTAGGGTTTCGTGGTGCTCTCGGATGTTTTCAGGGTACATGGATATATATGAAGGAAATATGCCCTAGAGGCAATAATAAAGTTGTTATTTGTATTTCCTTATATCATGATAAATGTTTATTCATGCTAGAATTGTATTAACCGGAAACTTAGTACATGTGTGAATACATAGACAAAAACAGAGTGTCCCTAGTATGCCTCTACTAAACTAGCTCATTGGTCGAAGATGGTTATGTTTCCTAGCCATAGACATGAGCTGTCATTTGATCAACGGGATCACATCATTAGGAGAATGATGTGATGGACAAGACCCATCTGTTAGCTTAGCAACTTGATCATTTAGTTTCACTAGTATTGCTTTCTTCATGACTTTTACATGTTCCTATGACTATGAGATTATGCAACTCCCAAATACTGGAGGAACACCTTGAGTGCTATCAAACATCACAACGTAACTGGGTGATTATAAAGATGTTCTACAGGTGTCTCCGAAGGTGTTTGTGGTGCTGGCATAGATCGAGAATAGGATTTGTCACTCCAAGTGTCGGAGAGGTATCGCTGGGCCCTCTCGGTAATACACATCATAATAATCCTTGCAAGCAAACGACTAATGAGTTAGTCACGAGATGATGTATTACAGAACAAGTAAAGAGACTTCCCGGTAACGAGATTGAACCAGGTATGATGATACCGATGATCGAATCTCGAGCAAGTAACATACCGATGACAAAGGGAGCAACGTATGTTGTTATGCGGTTTGACCGATAAAGATCTTCGTAGAATATGTGGGAACCAATATGAGCATCCAGGTTCCGCTATTGGTTATTGACTGGAGATGAGTCTCGGTCATGTCTACATAGTTCTCGAACCCGTAGGGTCCACACGCTTAACGTTCGATGACGATCGGTATTATGAGTTTATGAGTTTTGATGTTCCGAAGGTAGTTCAGAGTCTCGAATGTGATCATTGACATGACGAGGAGTCTCGGAATGTCCGAGACATAAATATTAATATATTGGATGACCATATTCGGACACCGGATGAGTTCCGGGGATCACCGGATATTTATCGGAGTGTCGGGGGGTTATCGGAACCCCCAGGGGGACTATTGGGCCTACATGGGCCATAGGGAAAACGGGAGGCAGCCCACAAGGGGCAGCCGCTACCCCTCCCTATAGGGAGTCCGAATTGGACTAGGGAGAGGGGGTGCGCCCCCCCCCCTTTCCTTCTCCTCTTCCCTCTCCTTCCTTCCCCCTTCCTCCTCCTAGTTGGACTAGGAAAGGAGGAGTCCTACTCCTACTAGGAGGAGGACTCCTCCCTCTCCTTGGCATGCCCAAGGGCCGACCGGCCTGCCCCATTGCTCCTTTATATACAGGGGCAGGTGGGCACCCTAGGACACACAAGCAACATTGTTTTAGCCGTGTGCGGTGCCCCCCTCCACAGAAACACACCTCGGTCATATATCGTTGCAGTTGAAAGTGCAATCTTGCCTTTAATTATATTTTGATAAATGATGACAACATGCATATGTGGGACTAATCATGTTTATCAAGTATATCTCAGGATTATGTCTCAATGCGTATGTGGATCATGAATACAGACAAATCTACATCGCTCAAGAACGGATATAAAAGATGATAGCTTCTAGCTTGATTTTCAGGTTGATTCTGAGTATAGGGATCCCGCACTATTAAGAGGGGATCAATGGATATTGTGAAAGACTTGCTCAAAACATACAAAGTATCCTCCCACATTGTCTCTACTCTATCCATACCAATTATAATATTATGTGCACCTAGAAGTATGAGTAACTAAACCTATGTGTCCAGTTATCACCGGACGTCCGGCACTCTACGGACGTCCGGACCTTCACAGCCTACCGGACGACCGGTATCTTCCGGACATCCGGTCACTCAGCGCCTAACGGACGTCTGACCTCTTCCGGATGTCCGGTATTCCTCAACAGAAACTATACAGCGGTTTTCCGGTCTCCTCCGGACGACCGGTCCTTCAGCGCCTAATGGACGTCCGGCACACTCCGGACGTCCGACACTTCTTCACAGAAAGAAAATAGCGGATGCCCGGAATCTTCCGGACGTCCGGTCACCTGTACACACAGCATGATACGTGGCCCCGTCTAGTGAACTGTCAGGCTCCGGACGTCCGGCCTCCGTCGGACGTCCGGTGCTACCTATGCCACCGGACGTCCGGTAATGACCGGATGTCCGACACTTGTTGTACGTTTTTCTGTACAACGGTCACCTCTCTCCTCTCTGACTATATATAGTCCTCTTCTTCCACAAGAGAGGTTGACCATTCACTTTGAGATTACTCAAGAACACATTCACACTCTCTCTCACCTTGATACACCAAATCTTAGATCCCAAAAGGATTTGAAGACATTTGTGAGAAGTTGTCCAATCAAGTGATAGATCCACTCCCTCCTCTTCTTTGCGCCAAAGGAATTTGTGATTTGAGCAAGTCTTGAGCTTTTCTTCATTGTTCTTGTTACTCTTGGAGGTTGGAGACTCCTAGGCGGTAGGAGTCTTTCGGAGAGGAATCAAACTCTGTGATTACCCCCGGAAAAGTTTGTAAGGGTTTGGAGGCCACCTAAAGGCTTACCACTAGTGGTTGGGAATTGCCTTCGTGGTGATATCTCAAAGAGAGAATAGGGTGAGCCTTCGTGGCGTTGGTGTGCCTTCGTGGTAGCACCCACCTCTCTAAACGGTGACGTAGCTTCCCTCCAAGGAAGTGAACATCGGCATACATCCTCGTCACTCGAAGTTTCGGTTATTCCTAACCTAAACTTTCTACTTGTGGTTACTTGTTCTTTAAGTTATTACTTATATCTCATTGTGTTACGTTACCTACCTACCCGTGTTGCTTGCTTAACTTGTTAAGTATCTTACGTGCAATTGTTAGGCTAACTTTCATATTTAGTACCATTGCCTAAAAATTGCTAAGTAACAATTAAAATTTATAATTGTACCTATTCACCCCCCCCTCTAGGTCCATCTCGATCCTTTCAATTGGTATCAGAGCCTCGTGCTCTATTCTTGTGGCTTAACCGCCCTAGAGCGAGATGAACCCCGATGGGACTCCCCTTGTTGTAGATCCAAAAGACCAGGTCTCGACTTCTTCGGGAGTCAAGACCTTCACCTCTGAGGATCTAGAACGGGCCCTTGCTAGGCAAAAGGAGGAGCATGATGCTTCTCTTGAGGCCTTGGTCAAAATAAGGTTAGCCGCACTAACCACAGATTCCACGATACCCCCTAGTCCGGGTGGTGTGGGTTCGAGGCAAACTGCGCCTATTCCTTCTCTTGATCAACAACCTCCTAATAGTGGTCACTCTAATGTTCCATGGCTATATGCACAACCTAAAGATGAAAAACCAAATTATAGGCATGGGGGTGAACCTCCCGTGCTTGATAAAAAGGCTGACTTTTCTATGTGGAGAGTTGCTATGCAGGATCATCTTAGGTACGCGAACGATGAGATGTTGGACATCTTGGAGGATGGGTACAACCCTGTTGATCCAAAGAACCTCACTCCAAGAGAAATATATGACAGGCATCTCAACGACACTGCAATCATGTTGCTAAGGAAAGGGATGAGTGAAAAGCAAAGGAGACCTTTCATACACATCACCAGTGCCAAGGATTTGTGGGATTGCATTGTGAGATCAAAAACCGGAACCTCCTCCCTCCGGCTTGCACAATATGAGATTGCCAAAGGTCAATTGCAAAACTTCTGTATGGAGAAAGGTGAAACCCCCAACCAGCTCAACGAGCGTCTGATGATGCTTACCTCTGACATAGAGTCATGTGACTGTGACAAGACACAAGATGGATTTAACTTGACAAAGCGGTTTCTTGTGGACAAGTTGCTACATGCTCTTGCCCCTTATCACCATCAAATGGTGTGGGACATAAAGCAACACCATGGATTCAAAGAAATGACTCCAGATGACATCACATCCACCTTTCAACTATTTGAAGAATCCAAGGCAAATGCTACAAGACATCTTGCCATGCATGGAAATTCATCTTCCGTGACCAACTTAGCCTTGAAGGCTAAACAAGTGTGTGAAGAAGAAGAAAGTGAGGATGAAGATGATGAAGAAAGTGATGAAAGTGACTCTGAAGAGGTACCCTCATATGAAGACATTGCTCTCTTTGTGAAGAAGTTCAGCGCAGGAAAATTCAAAGGGAGATTTCAAAATAAGAAAATCCGAAGTTGCTACAACTGTGATGAGACGGATCACTTCTCCAATGAGTGCCCATATGAGAAGAGAGAAGATAAGCCCAGATTCCCCAAGAACTTTGTAAAGAAGAAATTGCCAAACCCTGTGAACTCCAAGCTTAAGAAGAGAGATGGAAGGGCCATGATTGCCCAAGAAGAGTCCGATCCCGATGATGTTGGAGGTGTTGCCGGTGTTGCTCAAGATTCTCAAAACACCTTGGGACTAGTCAACAAAAGTGGTGAGGTTGTCACCTACAACTACATGAAAGACTACAAGGGCAACGCACACAAGTGTTTGATGGCCAACGCCATTGTTGAGGACCATGAGCAACAAACATCTTCAGACAAAGTGAAGGTAACCTCCCGTTCGGAACCTCCTCTTTTCTCTCCACCTACTCTTAATGATGCGGAGGATAATGATGAGAATGATCCTATGTATGCTAAACTAGAAAAATTCATGTGTTCCCTCAAAGGAAAGAAACTCACTATGTTTCGTATGCTTATGGAGATGGTGGGTAAGCACACCGTCACCATTAAGGAACTCGAAACCCTCGTCGCCGAGGAAAAGGAAAAATATGAAATCCTTGAGCGGAAAGTCCTATATGAGGAAGCAAAAAATGATGAACTGTGCATAAAAATTGGTACAAACCTTGATGAACATGTCAAGAAACTTGTTTCCTTGGAAAAGGTTGAAAGCTCTTTCAAGGAGTTGACGAATGATAAGAGCAAACTTGTGAGGTCTCATGCTACTCTCTCTAAGGAGTGTGAGCTTCTATCTGTGTCTCTTAAGACTAAGGAAGAAGAGCTCACCCTTCTTACAAAGAGCTTTGAGACACTCAAAGCTACTTATCTTGAAACTCTAGCCAAGGCTTACTCCTCTCATGTTATAAATGTTGATGCCTGTACTACTAACGCAAGTTATGATCTAGCATCTATTTGTGAGGAAAATCGATTTCTAAAAGCACAGCTCGAGAAAGGACTCATGACTTGTGCTCAAGGACAAAAGAACCTTAATGAAGTATTGAGCCGTCACAATGAAGTTTTCGCAGAGGAAGGACTTGGGTACGACCCAAGCACAAGCAAGACAAAAATCTCCACTCAAAAGTGCACCACTCCTCTCAAAGAGACGTTTGTACGTGAAGGGCAGATGAAGAAAGGGGAGAGTCAAGTCAACAAGGTTATGAGTGGAAAGGCCACTAGGGACCAACCCACTCCCATCAAACCTAAGGGTTTCATGCCTCCATCCTATGTGTTTCGTAAAACAAAGGATGGAGAGGTTTATGCAAAATTTGTTGGCCATCATAATGCATTTTGTTTC
Organism: Secale cereale; assembly: GCA_902687465.1. NCBI lineage: Eukaryota > Viridiplantae > Streptophyta > Magnoliopsida > Poales > Poaceae > Secale > Secale cereale. The sequence continues at coordinate 225,972,703 of LR738710.1, read as the reverse complement.
TATGCTATTTGGGTTCCTAAGACCCTTGTGACTAATGTGAGAGGTCCCATTGCAAAATGGGTGCCTCTAACCAAGTAATGAATTGTGTGTAGGTTGCCTTCTCCGGTGGAGTCAAATGGGTGATCGATAGTGGATGCACAAACCATATGACCGGAGATGGAAAATTGCTCTACGATTTTATGGAAGCCATTCAACCATTTATGAGCATCGTGTTCGGTGGAGGAACAAAAGGACAGGTACTTGGATTGGGTAAGGTGGCTATCACAAATGACATGTCACTTGCAAATGTCATGCTTGTCCAATCTCTAAAATATCATTTACTTTTCGTTCGTCAATTGGCTTCTGTTGGTTATGATACACTGTTTGGACTAACGGATGTGAAAGTCTTTAAGAGAGATACTCTTGAAGTTGCCTTTGTTGGAAAGTTGGATGACAACCTTTACACGGTTGATTTCTCGAAAGAGAGTACCTTCCATGCAACTTGTCTAATGGCCAAAGCCGACAAGGGATGGCTATGGCATCGCCGGCTAGCCCATGTCGGCATGAGAAATCTTCAAGACCTCTTAAAGGGGAATCACATCCTTGGATTAACTAATATTTCTTTTGAGAAAGATCGTGTGTGTAGTGCATGCATAGCCGGGAAGAAACACCAATCAAAACACCCACCCAAGAATATTGTATCTACATCAAGGCCTTTGGAGCTCCTTCATGTGGATCTCTTTGGGCCTCCTTCATGGGATAGTCTTGGTGGAAAAAAGTATGGTCTTGTCATTGTTGATGATTACTCAAGATACACATGGGTGTTCTTCCTCAAATCCAAAGACGAGACGAAGTTCACCTTCATTGATTTTGCCAAACAAGCTCAACGCAAATTTGACAAAGAAATCTTGGCAATAAGAAGTGACAATGGCTTCGAGTTCAAGAATTACACCTTGGAAGATTTTCTCAGTGACGAGGGGATTGAGCATCAATACTCCGCCCCCTACACTCCTCAACAAAATGGTGTGGCTGAAAGAAAGAACCGTACCCTTGTGGAGATGGCAAGGTCTATGTTGGATGAGTACAAGTCACCACATAGCTTTTGGGCTGAGGCCGTCAACACTGCATGTCATGCCTCAAACCGTCTTTTCCTCCGCACAATCTTGGAAAAGACCCCATATGAGCTCCTAACCAGAAACAAACCAAATGTCAAGTACTTCCGTGTGTTCGGATGTAAGTGCTTCTTACTCAACAAGAAAGAACGGTTAGGAAAATTTCAATCCAAAACTATTGAGGGTTTATTGTTGGTTATGGATCAAACTCCCACGCCTATAGGGTCTACAACAAATCCAATGAATGTGTTGTAGAAACTTGTGACGTGGTGTTTGATGAATTTAATGGCTCTCATGGAGAGCAAGTTGATCTAAGTGATGCAGGTGATGAAGATTCCTCTCAAGATATCTTGAACATGGGTGTTGGTGCTCTTCTTCCAATGGAACAAGAACCTCATGATGATATGGAAAACGACGCACGACTTCCTATATACCCAACCATTACAACACCCACACCACCACAAGATCAAAATCCTCAACCAATGCCCACAACTCAAGCACCTGATGATGATCAAGTCCTTCACCATGATCATCCTCAACAAGACCAAGAGCAAGAAAGTGCAATCAGGGATGATGAACCTCAACAAATGCAACATGAAGAAGAAGATCTTCCACCTCACATCAATGATCCATATGTTGAGGACGTGGATGATAGACATGAAGTTGAACCTCGTGAAACTCTCACCTCCATCATGCCTCGTGTGGCCGGTCGTGTTGATGTTGACAAGATTCTCACTGGCATATCCGAAGGTAGGGTCACTCGTAAACAATTGACAAACTTTTGTGCTCACTTCTCGTTTGTGTCTAGTATTGAGCCAGTCAAGGTACAAGACGCATTAATGGACAACGATTGGCTCGTGGCAATGAAAGAAGAGTTAAATAGTTTTGAACGCAACCAAGTATGGTCTCTGGTGGAGAGACCAACTACAGAACACAATGTCATTGGAACAAAATGGATTTTCAAGAACAAGCAAGATGAGAATGGTGTCATCATCCGAAACAAGGCAAGGTTAGTGGCACAAGGGTACTCACAAGTTGAAGGTTTGGACTTTGGTGAGACCTTTGCTCCCGTTGCCCGTCTCGAATCTATTCGCATCTTACTTGCTTATGCTGCTTTCAATGGATTTACATTACATCAAATGGATGTGAAGAGTGCTTTCCTTAACGGTCCTCTACAAGAAGAAGTATATGTATCACAACCACCTGGGTTCGTTGATCCCGATCACAAAAACTATGTGTACAAACTTCATAAGGCCTTGTATGGCCTCAAACAAGCACCTCGTGCTTGGTATGATCATCTTAAGAAGTTTCTACTCGATGATGGTTTTGTGAGAGGGGTGATCGATCTCACTCTTTTTACTAAGAGACACAAGGGTGATTTGATATTATGCCAAATCTATGTAGACGATATAATCTTTGGTTCTCCTAACATTCATTTATGCAAGAAGTTTGCGGCTTCAATGACCAAGAATTTTGAAATGTCGCTCAATGCGGATTTGAAATTCTTCCTCGGATTTCAAATTCAACAATTTCAAGAAGGAATCTTCTTGTCTCAAGCAAAATACCTCAAGGACATCCTAGCAAAGTTTGGCATGTCTGATGCTAGTCCATGTAAGACACCCATGCCAACCACAATTGCCCTCACTGAAGACACAAATGGTATTCCTTTCGACCCATCTATTTATCGCTCTATGATTGGTTCATTGCTTTATCTTTGTGCATCTAGACCAGACATCATGTTTAGCGTATGCATGTGTGCTAGATTTCAAGCTTCCCCTAGGGAAAGCCATCATAAAGTGGTTAAGCATATTCTTAGATACCTTGTTCACACCCCAAAGTTGTGTCTATGGTACCCCAAGGATGCTAAGTTTGATCTCATTGGGTACACGGATGCTGATTGGGCTGGTGACAAAGTGGACCACAAGTCTACCTCCGATGCATGTCAATTTCTTGGACGCTCATTGGTAAGTTGGTCCTCCAAGAAACAAAATTGTATCGCCCTCTCCAGCTGTGAAGCAGAATACATTGCAGCTGCCAGTTGTGGAACTCAATTACTATGGATGAGGCAGACTTTGAAGGATTACGGGATCACCTATCGACATGTGCCTCTTCTATGTGATAATGAAAGTGCCATCAACATTGCTGAAAATCCCAAAGATCATCTTCACACCAAGCACATTGACATTAGGTATCATTTCTTGAGAGATCATGTGGAAAAGGGTGACATTGATGTTGCCCACATTGGTACAGAAATGCAACTTGCAGACATCTTCACGAAGCCATTGGATGAAGCTAGGTTTTGTCGACTTAGGCGTGAACTTGGTATCTTGGAGCTTGACAATATTATGTGAAATCTAGTACCCATTCATGCATAAACTTAATATCTCGTCTTGATGTAGGCATATATTTAGGGGGAGACACTCAACTCATGAGTACTCTACTTCCTATACAATGCATAAAAAGAACAAACACTCTCAAAGCTTACCATGTCATGTGATGCTTTAATATGATGGAGTAGTGACTATGCACCCAAGTCAACATTCTTGAGGTCTCATATCACATATGCTCAAACATGGTGACATCAACCACCGCTCGTAGAGTAACCATAGTAACCAAGCAAGTTATTTTATCGACTCAGAGATTCATGCAAGCGTCATCCATCATCTCCCTACAAAATGCCCCAAGCCAAAAATTCTCTGATCCTCCGGTCGTCCGGTACTTTCCGGACGTCCGGTGTTTCGAGTGCGTCCGGATGTCCGGTACCCTCCGGACGTCCGTCAAAACCCTTCTGTCAATCCTATGCCGGACGTCCGGTACTGTCGGATATCCGCTAATTATACTAGGACCGGACGTCCGGAAACCGCCGGTCGTCCGATATATCCCTGGCCCATATATAAGGCGGGCCGCGTGGGGAGGGGCAGTTTTACCCTAAAAATCTTCATCCCCCGTCCCTATCTCCTGGCCGCCGCCGCTGGAACCCATCGTCTGGCCGCCGTCGCCGCTGGAACCCACTTTCTGGCCACCGCCGGGAGGGGGCCCTCGTCTGTCCATAAGCCGGGCTGCTCGCCTGGTTCCCCCGCCGGCCTCTCTCCGTCTCGTTTCTTCACTCCAAGGTTTCCCCCTCTTCTTCTTCCCCTCCTCTCATCCCTCGGGTTTACCCTCGATCTATGAGAGTAGTGTGGTGATTGTGGGTCCTTCTTCTTATTCTAGGTCGGAATGCCAAAGGTTAAACACTTTGCACGCAAGGAGGCCACCGGTGGGATTGCTCGCCCATCTCACCGTGGAGGCTCCGATGACTCCCAAGAACATGCTCGCGCTAAGAAGCTCGTCGCTCCGCCTCGCAGCCCCACAAGCGACTCCTCACCGGAGGAATTAGATTTTGAGGATGAACTCGCAGCTATGGAGAGGGAGGAATTTGGCTCTTCCCACACTGCTGCACCCAAGCCCGGGACTCGGCGACCCACGTTTAAGCCACCTCCTCCACCAGTTCAGCCTCAAGGTGATGCTCGTCACATCTCCCTTGAGCCTCCTCTCTCTCACAGTCGAAAGGTTAAGCGGTTCAGTACCATTCCCATCGCATCATATCTTGCTCTTCGCCGTGATGTAGACCAATTTACGGTTGCGAGCGACTCCACGGATGATCGTTTTCGCACCAATGTCCAGGCAGACATTTTCACCACTGTCATTTTACCTAAAGGTCTGCCTTTACATTTGTGCATTGATCTTGAGCACATTCGTTCTCATCCGGCGAAGTATCCGGGAGCCATTGAACTCATTGAGACTTCGGGTCTTGCTGCTCCTTTTTCCTTTCAGCATGATTTTAATAATGCTGCCATCCATCAATCTTATGCCACATGTCATTTTTACCCCAACAACACTGTCACTTGGATGACCTCCAACACAGTGCTTACAACCTCATACTCTCAATTTGTGGCTGCTCTGGGCTTTCCTGATAGTGGGTTCAAAATACACAAAGATGATCCCTGTCATAAGCCCAAAGGCATAAATGTGTGCATGGATCTCTTCAAACCCATCGCTGAAATGACTAAGGAGGAGAAAGAAAAAGATCTAAACCAAGTGTCAATCTGGCGCTCCCCCTTTTACATCATTTTTCAGTGTGTCATTCGCACCGTCTATCCTAAAATGGGAGACAAAGGGTCGTGTAATAGCTATTGCATTGACCTAATGCATCGTCTCTACACGGCACCTAAAGGAAAGATAAATGTTCCTCATTTTCTGTGGCATGAGATCTGTCTCGCTTCTTTTCAATTCAAGCGAGCCTTTCCTCATGCCCCCTATCTTCAGGCCTTTATTGAGAGGGTGGCCCCCTTTCCCATTGTCCGCACTCATTTACATGAGCAGTGGGTCATTCCATCCCACATGGCGGATGACTGGGTGAAGCCCTCTTCCTCCACTCATCCTCGTCGAACTGCTGCTCATTTTCCTCCCACTACTCATTCCGGTTCTTCATCTCTTGGACGCAATGCTCGCTTTCTTGGGAAAGCTCACTCTGCCATGATGAAGGCCATCACCTTTCAGTGTTTCCAGAACCACGATGTAGTCACTCGCATGGTTACTTCCAAGAATGCTCTGAAGGCTCGTCTGAGAGACTCCGGAGTATTCGATGTGAGTGATGATGAACATCTTCCGGATGTTCCGCCTTTTGACTTTGGCTTCCCCTCGTGTCCTGAGTGGTCTGAATTCCTTGACGAGGCTGGTGGCAGTGGTACTCACGATGATGATGATGATGCTTTCTGATGGTCTGACACCTTTTGGGTAGTAGCTGCCAAAGGGGGAGTAGGCACTTCACTAAGAACTTATCTATTTATGTAATGATGTGAGATTTGTATTGAACCTATGATGTGAACCTGTTATGATGAACTATGTGTTGAAACCTTATCTATTATGTGATGCACCTATATATCTATGGAACTATTGTGTTATATCATGGGTATGAGATTTGTGTATGATATCTTGTGTATAAGTTTCCTATGAAATCTGGTGAAAGAGATTGTCATGATATCATATTGAGGGGGAGCTCCTCTCTTCTTGTTTATTATTTTTCATGCACCTATTTAGGGGGGGCTCCATAACATCATTTCAATATTTGAAAATCTTTAATACAGTTCTTTGAGAAATGCATGCATGTTGTCATCAACTACCAAAAAGGGGGAGATTGAGAGTGCAATCTTACCTTTAATTATATTTTGATAAATGATGACAACATGCATATATGGGACTAATCATGTTTATCAAGTATATCTTAGGATTATGTCTCAATGCGTATGTGGATCATGAATAGAGACAAATCTACATCGCTCAAGAACGGATATAAAAGATGATAGCTTCTAGCTTGATTTTCAGGTTGATTCTGAGTATAGGGATCCCGCACTATTAAGAGGGGATCAATGGATATTGTGAAAGACTTGCTCAAAACATACAAAGTATCCTCCCACATTGTCTCTACTCTATCCATACCAATTATAATATTCTGTGCACCTAGAAGTATGAGTAACTAAACCTATGTGTCCAGTTATCACCGGACGTCCGGCACTCTACGGACGTCCGGACCTTCACAGTCTACCGGACGACCGGTATCTTCCGGAAGTCCGGTCACTCAGCGCCTAACGGACGTCCGACCTCTTCCGGATGTCCGGTATTCCTCAACAGAAACTATACAGTGGTTTTCCGGTCTCCTCCGGACGACCGGTCCTTCAGCGCCTAACGGACGTCCGGCACACTCCGGACGTCCGGCACTTATTCACAGAAAGAAAATAGCGGACGTCCGGAATCTTCCGGACATCCGGTCACCTGTACACACAGCATGATACGTGGCCCCGTCTGGTGAACTGTCAGGCTCCGAACGTCCGGCCTCCGTCAGACGTCCGGTGCTACCTGTGCCACCGGACGTCCGGTAATGACCGGATGTCCGACACTTGTTGTACGTTTTTCTGTACAACGGTCACCTCTCTCCTCTATGACTATATATAGTCCTCTTCTTCCACAAGAGAGGTTGACCTTTCACTTTGAGCTTACTCAAGAACACATTCACACTCTCTCTCACCTTGATACACCAAATCTTAGATCCCAAAAGGATTTGAAGACATTTGTGAGAAGTTGTCCAATCAAGTGATAGATCCACTCCCTCCTCTTCTTTGCACCAAAGGAATTTGTGATTTGAGCAAGTCTTGAGCTTTTCTTCATTGTTCTTGTTACTCTTGGAGGTTGGAGACTCCTAGGCGGTAGGAGTCTTTCGGAGAGGAATCAAACTCTGTGATTACCCCCGGAAAAGTTTGTCAGGGTTTGGAGGCCACCTAAAGGCTTACCACTAGTGGTTGGGAATCGCCTTCGTGGTGATATCTCAAAGAGAGAATAGGGTGAGCCTTCGTGGCGTTGGTGTGCCTTCGTGGTAGCACCCACCTCTCTAAACGGTGACGTAGCTTCCCTCCAAGGAAGTGAACATCGGCATACATCCTCATCTCTCGAAGTTTCGGTTATTCCTAACCTAAACTTTCTACTTGTGATTACTTGTTCTTTAAGTTATTACTTATATCTCATTGTGTTATGTTACCTACCTACCCGTGTTGCTTGCTTAACTTGTTAAGTATCTTACGTGAAATTGTTAGGCTCACTTTCATATTTAGTACCATTGCCTAAAAATTGCTAAGTAACAATTAAAATTTATAATTGTACCTATTCACCCCCCCGTCTAGGTCCATCTCGATCCTTTCAGCAGTGCTAAGGCGAAGCCCTGCCGCGGTAGCTTCATCATCTCCGTCACCACGCCGTCGTGCTGACGAAACTCTCCCGTGAAGCTCAACAAGATCAAGAGCTTGTGAGACATCATTGAGCTGAACGTGTGCTGAACGCGGAGGTGCCATACATTCGGTGCTTGGATCGGTTGGACCGCGAAGACATTCGACTACATCAACCGCGTCACTAGACGCTTCCGCTTTCGGTCTACGAGGGTGCGTAGACACACTCTCCCCGCTCGTTGCTATGCTTCTCCTAGATAGATCTTGTGTGATCGTAGGAAATGTTTTGAAATACTACGTTCCCCAAAAGTGGCATCATGAGCCAGGTCTATGCGTAGATGATATGCACGAGTAGAACACAATGAGTTGTGGGCGATAATAGTCATACTGCTTACCAGCATGTCATACTTTGATTTGGCAGTATTGTTGGATGAAGCGGCCCGGACCGACATTACGCGTACGTTTACGCGAGACTGGTTTCACCGTTACGACCACTCGTTGCTTAAAGGTGACTGGCGGGTGTCAGTTTCTCCAAATTTAGTTGAATCAAGTGTGGCTACGCCCGGTCCTTGTGAAGGTTAAAACATCACATACTTGACGAAAAATCGTTGTGGTTTTTGTATGCGTAGGTAAGAACGGTTCTTGCTAAGCCCGTAGCAGTGATACGTCTCCAACGTATCTATAATTTTTGATTGTTCCATGCTATTATTTATGATGTTTTGGATGTTTAATGGGCTTTGTTATACACTTTTATATTATTTTGGGGACTAACCTACTAACCCAAAGGCCTAGTCCAGATTGTTGTTTTTTGTCTGTTTTAGGGTTGTACAGAAAATGAATATCAAACGGAGTCCAAACGGAATGAAACCTTCGGGAGAGATATTTTTGGAGCAAAATACGCACGGGAGACTTGAGAACCACGGAGTAGGGCTGACGTGGCATCCACGGGGGTGCCCCCCCCCCCATAGGGCGCGCCCCTGCCTCGTGGGCACCCCGTTTGGCCCCCGATGCCCTCCTTCTTCCTATATATACCTACGTACCCCAAAACCATCAGAACAACAGAGAAAACCCTAGTTCCACCGCCACAACCTTCTGTTCCCGTGAGATCCCATCTTGGGGCCTGTTCTGGAGCTCCGCCGGAGGGGGGGTCTTCCACGGAGTGCTTCTACATCATCATCATCGCCTCACCATGAGTTGTGAGTAGTTTACCACAGACCTTCGGATCCATAGTTAGTACCTAGATAGCTTCTTCTCTCTCTTTGGATCTCAATACCAAGTTCTCCTCAGTATTCGAGGAGATCTATTCGATGTAATCTCTTTTTGCGGTGTGTTTGTCGAGATCCGATGAATTGTGGGTTTATGATCAAGATTATCTAAGAGAAATATTTGGTTCTTTTCTGAACTCTTTATGTATGATTATAATATCCTTGCAAGTCTCTTCGAATTATTGGTTTGGTTTGGCCTACTAGATCTATAGTTCTTGCAATGGGAGAAGTGCTTGGCTTTGGGTTCAATCTTGCGGTGTCCTTTCCCAGTGACAGCAGGGGCAGCAAGGCAAGTATTGTATTGTTGCCATCGAGGATTAAAAAGATGGGGTTCATATCATATTGTTTGAGTTTATCCCTCTACAGCATGTCATCTTGCTTAAAGAATTACTCTGTTCTTATGAACTTAATACTCTAGATGCATGCTGGATAGCGGTCGATGTGTGGAGTAATAGTAGTAGATGCAGAATCCTTTCGGTGTACTTGTCACGGACGTGATGCCTATATATAATGATCATGCTCATGATATTCTCATAATTATTCACTTTTCTATCAATTGCTCGACATTAATTTGTTCACCCACCGTAGAATTCTGCTATCATGAGAGAAGCCACTAGTGAAACCTATGGCCCCCGGGTCTGTTCTCAACATATCAATCTACAATCTACTTTACTTTGCTGTTTTTACTTTCTGTTCTTTTATCCAAAAATACCAAAAAATATCAAACTATCATATCTATTAGATCTAACTTTTGTAAGTGGTCGTAATGGGATGGACAACCCCTTATCGCGTTGGCTGCGAAGTTCTTATTTGTTTGTGCAGGTGCGAGGGACTCACGCGTGGTCTCCTACTGGATTGATACCTTGGTTCTCAAAAACTGAGGGAAATACTTACGCTACTGTGCTGCATCACCCTTTCCTCTTCGAGGGAACACAACGCAAGCTCGAGAAGTAGCAAGAAGAATTTCTGGCGCCGTTGCCGGGGAGGCTTACGCAAAAGTCATATACCAAGTACCTATCACAAACCCTTATCCTTCGCATTACATTTATTTGCCTCTCGTTTTCCTCTCCCCCACTTCACCCTTGCCATTTTATTTGCGCAAAAGTCATATACCAAGTACCCATCACAAAACCTTATCCTTCGCATTACATTTATTTGCCTCTCGTTTTCCTCTCCCCCACTTCACCCTTGCCGTTTTATTTGCCCTTCCTTTTTGACGTGTGTTTTCCGTCCGCTTGCCTCTTGTTTGCTTGTGTTGCTATGTGCCCTCTATTAGCTTGCATCTTCGCTTGCTAAATTATGGATCCTCATCCACTTGCTAAACTTTTTAATAGATCCAATTACGTTGAACCAGTTGCTAGTGAGTTGCGTGTACTAGATTATCTTTATGGGGTTTTGCTTGAAATTCATGAATCTGAAAATTGTGAAGAATTGTTAAAAGAAAAAGTGATTCATGATAGCTCCTTAAATAAAAAGCATGATTGCAATGATATTATTATAAATCCTATTAATGTCAATTGTGTTAATTATATGCAAAACCCTAAGCTTGGGGATGCTTATTTTGCTATGCCCACTACTTGTTGCAGTGATCATAATTGGGGTGATGCTTCTTACGATCTTGAAAATTTATTTCAACCCCATGATGAATGTGACATTGATAATAATGTTTGCAATAATATTGAAAGTGGGTTTGGAAGAGTGTCAACTTTAGATCCCACATATTTGGAGTATGATCAACCTTATGATTTTTTTGATAAAAGTGGATTTGGAGAGGTCATGACTTTAGTTAATGTTGATCCCACTATTTTGGAAGAGTGTCAACTTCGTATGCATGTGGATCGTGTTGAGAATATGTTTTGTGATTGCTATATTGTTGAATTTGCTTATGATCCTACATGCAATTATTATGAGAGAGGAAAATATGGTTGTAGAAATCTTCATGTTACTAAATGACCTCTCTTCATGTTGAGATTGATCTTGTTTCTTTCTTCTTCCTTGCATATGCTAGATCTTGCTTGTCTTGCTAATTTGTTTTCTTATAGAATGCTTATGCATAGGAAGAATGTTAGACTTAGATGTATTTGTCACATATTTTGTGATGCTCTCTTTGTCCTTCAATTCTTATCTTTCATGTGAGTATCATTGAACTATCTGTGCCTAGCTAGGGCGTAAAATGATAGCGCTTGTTGGGAGGCAACCCAATTTTATATTTTTTGTTTTTGCTTCTGTTTAGGAATAAATATTGCATCTAGCTTCTGTTTAGATGTGGTTTTGTGTTTTAATTAGTGTTTGTGCCAAGTAGAACCTTTGGGAAGACTTGTGTGAAGTTTATATGGTCTTGCTGTGAAAAACAGAATCGTTAGCGCTCGCTAGAATGGTCACCAGATTTTACTGGAGTGTGCTATTTAGTTGATTCTTTTTGCAGATGATTAATAGACAAATTCCTCACGTTTCCCAATTTATTTCAATTTTTTTAGAGTTACAGAAGTATACGAAAGTTACAGATTACTACAGACTATTCTGTTTTGACAGATTCTGTTTTTCGTGTGTTGTTTGCTTATTTTTTATGAATCTATGAGTAGTATTGGGAAGTATGAATCATAGAGAAGTTGGAATACAGTAGGTTTAAAAACAATATAAACAAAGCATGAATTCATTGCAGTACCTTTGAGTAGTGGTTGTTTTCTTATACTAATGGAGCTTGCGAGATTTTTGTCTAAGTTTTGTGTTGTGAAGTTTTCAAGTGTTGAGTATTGCTTTGATGGACTATGGAACAAAGAGTGGCAAGAGCCTAAGCTTGGGGATGCGCAAGGCACCCCAAGGTAAAATTCAAGGACAACCAAAAGCCTAAGCTTGGGGATGCCCCGGGAAGGCATCCCCTCTTTCGTCTTCATCCATCGGTAACTACACTCGGAGCTATATTTTTATTCACCACATGATATGTGTTTTACTTGGAGCGTCATGTATAATTTGAGTCTTTGCTTGTTAGTTTGCCATAATTATCCTTGCTGGACACACCTTTTAGAGAGAGTTAAATATGGCCTAGGAATTGATAGAACACTCTATGTGCTTCACTTATATCTTTTGAGTGGAATAGTTTTTGCTCTAGTGCTTCACTTATATCTTTTAGAGCACGGTGGTTATTATATTTTGTAGAAATTGTTGATCTCTCATGCTTCACTTATATCCTTTTGAGAGTCTATTAAAACAGCATGGTAATGTTCTTTGGCTATGAAACTATCCTTCACATGATATACATCCAATATCAATGTAGTAAAAACTTTCACACTAAGTGCATTGAATATGATGAGAAGTTGGATGATTGATAATTGTTTTGAGATATGAGGATAGTCATATTAGAATCATGCTAGTGGAGTTATTATGAAATTGAGAAATGCTTGTGTTAAAGTTAGTGATTCCCGTAGCATGCACGTATGGTGAACCGCTATGTGACGAAGTTAGAGCATGAGGTATTTGTAGAGTGACAACCTTTGTGTGGAGGTCGGGGGCGCGCGATGGTTAACTCCTACCAACCTCCCCCCTAGGAGCATGCGTTGATTGCTTTGTTTTGATGACTCGTAAATTTTTGCAATAAGTATATAAGTTCTTATGACTAATGTTGAGTCCATGGATATTACGCACTCTCACCCTTCCACCATTGCTAGCCTCTCTTGTACCGCACAACTTTCGCCGGTACCATACACCCACTATATATCCTTCCTCAAAACGGCCACCATATATCATCCTCAAAACATCCACCATACCTACCTACCATGGCATTTCCATAGCCATTCCGAGATATATTGCCATGCAACTTTCCACCGTTCCGTTCATATGGCATGCTTCATATTGTCATATTGCCATGCATGATCATGTAGTTGACATCGTATTTGTGGCAAAGCCACCATGTATAATTTTTCATACATGTCACTCTTGATTCATTGCACATCCCGGTACACCGCCGGAGGCATTCATATAGGTCATACTTTGTTCTAGTATCGAGTTGTAATTCAATGAAAGTGTGATGATCATCATTATTAGAGAATTGTCCCATGTGAGGAAAGGCTAAATCAAGAAAGCCCCTCCAAAAAAAGAGAAAGGCCAAAGAAAAAAAGGAAGGCCCAAAAAAGGGAAGAAAAGAAAAATGGACAATTGCTACTATCTTTTTTTCCACACTTGTGCTTCAAAGTAGCACCATGTTCTTCATGATAGAGAGTCTCATGTTTAGTCACTTTCATATACTAGTGGGAATTTTCATTATAGAACTTGGCTTGTATATGCCAACGATGGGCTTCCTCAAATGCCCTAGGTCTTTGTGAGCAAGCAAGTTGGATGCACACCCACTTAGTTTCTTTTGTTGAGCTTTCATACATTTTTAGCTCTAGTGTATCGGTTGCATGGCAATCCCTACTCACTCACATTGAAATCTATTGATGGGCATCTCCATAGCCCATTGATACGCCTAGTAGATGTTAGACTATCTCCCTCCTTTTTGTCTTCTCCACAACCACCTCTCTATTCCACATAGTGCTATGTCCATGGCTCACGCTCATCTATTGCGTGAAAGTTGAAAGGTTTGAAAGAATAGAGTATGAAAACAAGTGCTTGGCTGAAACCATGGTTGTGCATGATATGAATATTTTGTGTGATGAAGAGGGAGCATAGCCAGACTATATGATTTTGTAGGGATAACTTTCTTTAGCCATAGTATTTTGAGAAGACATGATTGCTTTGTTAGTATGCTTGAAGTATTATTATTTCTTATGTCAATATAGACTTTTGTCTTGAATCTTTCAGATCTGAACATTCATGCCACAATTAAGAGAATTCAATTGAAAACTATGATAGTTAGCATTCCACATCAAAAATTATGTTTTTATCATTTGCCTACTCGAGGACGAGCAGGAATTAAGCTTGGGGATGCTTGATACGTCTCCAACGTATCTATAATTTTTTATTGTTCCATGCTATTATTTATGATGTTTTGGATGTTTAATGGGCTTTGTTGTACACTTTTATATTATTTTTAGGACTAACCTACTAACCCAAAGGCCCAGTCCAGATTGCTGTTTTTTGCCTGTTTTAGGGTTTTACAGAAAATGAATATCAAACGGCGTCCAAACGGAATGAAACCTTTGGGAGAGATATTTTTGGAGCAAAATACGCACGGGAGACTTGAGAACCACGGAGTAGGGCTGACGTGGCGTCCACGAGGGTGGGGGCACGCCCCCTACCTCGTGGGCACCTGTGTTGGAAATATGCCCTAGAGGCAATAATAAAAGAGTTATTATTATATTTCCTTGTTCATGATAATCGTTTATTATCCATGCTATAATTGTATTGATTGGAAACTTAAATACATGTGTGGATAAATAGACAAACTTTGTGTCCCTAGTAAGCCTCTTCAGGACTGGCTCGTTGATCAAAGATGACCGCGGTTTCCAGGTCATAGACATGAGTTGTCATTTGATAACGGGATCACATCATTAGGAGAATGATGTGATGGACGAGACCCAAACGTTAAACATAGCTTTTGATCGTATCAGTTATCGCTATAGTTTTCTGCATGTCAAGTATAAGTTCCTATGACCATGAGATCATGTAACTCACTGACACCGTAGGAGTGCCTTGTGTGTGCCAAACGTCGCAACGTAATTGGGTGACTATAAAGGTACTCTACAGGTATCTCCGAAGGTGTCTGTTGAGTTGACATGGATCGAGACTGGGATTTGTCACTCCGTGTGACGGAGAGGTATCTCCGGGCCCACTCGGTAATACGTCATCTCAATGAGCTCAAAGTGACTAAATAGTTAGTCACGGGATTATGTATTACGGAACGAGTAAAGAGACTTGCCGGTAACGAGATTGAACTAGGTATGGAGATACCGACGATCGAATCTCGGGCAAGTAACATACCGACGAGACAGAGGGAACTGTATACGGGATTGCCTGAATCCTTGACATCGTGGTTCATCCGATGAGATCATCGAGGAACGTGTGGGAACCAATATGGGTATCCAGATCCCGCTATTGGTTATTGACCTGGGAGTGTCTCGGTCATGACTGCATAGTTTCCGAACCCGCAGGGTCTGCACACTTAAGGTTCGGTGACGCTAGGGTTGTTAGTGAGAACAGTGCATGGTAACCGAAGGTTGTTCGGAGTCCCGGATGAGATCCCGGACGTGACGAGGGTCTCCGGAATGGTCCGGGGACGAAGATTGATATATAGGATGAGAGTGATCGGAGTCCAGAAGTGTTCCGGGGAGCACCGGGGAGTCGTCGGATGACAGAAAGGGGTTTCGGGGGGTCCCGGCAAGTGTTGCGGGCCCTATGGGCCATAAGTGGGAGACGCAACAGCCCTCATGGGGCTATGCGCCCCCCCTTGGGCCCTCTCCACCTGCGCATGGGGCTGGCCCCCCCTTAGGGAGCCGCACCCCAGAGTCCTTGGGGGGCAGGGCACCCTGGGGGGGCAAACCCTAGCCCTGGGGGCGCCGCCCCCTCCCATCTCCCCTTGGCCGCCGCCCCTAGGGGGAAACCCTAGGGCGCCCCCTCCCCTCTCTCCCCCCTATATAAAGAGAGGCAGAGGGAGGGCAGCCACACACGTTCGTGCCTCGGCGCTGCCCTCCCTCTCCCACGAATATCTTCATCCAGTTTGCAGTGCTTGGCGAAGCCCTGCTGGAATTCCTCCACCACGCCGTCGTGCTGCTGGGCTTCTCCGTCAAATTCTCCTTCCCCCTTGCTGGATCAAGAAGGAGGAGACGTCCCCAAGCTGTACGTGTGAAGAACGCGGAGGCACCGTCCGTTCGGTGCTAGGATCTTCGGCGATCTGAATCGCGGCGAGTACGACTCCATCAACCGCGTTCTTGAACGCTTCCGCTTAGCGATCTACAAGGGTATGTGGATCCAACTCTCCCCTCGTAGATGCATCTCCTAGATTGATCTTGGTGAGCGTAGGAAAATTTTTGTTTCCCATGCAACGTTCCCCAACAGTGGCATCATGAGCTAGGTTCTTGCGTAGATGCTTTCACGAGTAGAACACAAAGGGGTTTTGTGGGCGTTGATGTTTAGATTGCTTCCCTCCTTGGTCTTTCTTGATTCAGCGGTATTATGGGATGAAGCGGCCCGGACCAACTTTACATGTCCACGTACATGAGACCGGTTCCATCGACAGACATGCGACTTTTGTTGCATAAGATGGCTGGCGGGTGTCTGTCTCTCCTATCTTAGTTGAATCGGAATAGATAAAGGCGGTCCTTGTAGAAGGTTAAATAGCAACTTAAATATCACCGTTGTGGCTTTGCGTAGGTAAGAAGCGTTCTTGCTAGATACCCATAGCAGCCACGTAAAACATGCAACAACAAATTAGAGGACGTCTAACTTGTTTTTGCAGGGTATGTATGTGATATGATATGGCCAATGACATGATGAGATATATTTGATGTATGAGATGATCATGTTGTAATAGTTAGTATCGACTTGCATGTCGATGTATACGGCAACCGGCAGGAGCCATAGGGTTGTCTTTAATTTTTGTATGACCTGCGTGTCAATCATTAAGCGCTATGTAATGCTTTACTTTATCGCTAAACGGTAGCAATAGTAGTAAGAGCATGGTGGGCGCGCGACAACCCCGATGGCGACACGATGATGGAGATCATGATGATGGGGATCATGGTGTTATGCCGGTGACGATGGAGATCAAAAGCACGAGTTGATGGCCATATCATGTCACTTATGATTTGCATGTGATGTTAATCCTTTTATGCATCTTATTTTGCTTAGGACGACGGTAGCATTATAAGATGATCCCTCACTAAAATTTCAAGATAAAATTGTGTTCCCCCCGAGTGTGCGCCGTTGCGAAGGTTCGTCGTTTCGAAGCACCACGTGATGATCGGGTGTGATAGACTCTACGTTCGCATACAACGGGTGCAAGCCAGTTTTGCACATGCAGAACACTCGGGTTAGACTTGACGAGCCTAGCATGTACAGACATGGCCTCGGAACACGGAAGACCGAAAGGTCGAGCATGAGTCATATAGTAGATATGATCAACATGAAGATGTTCACCATTGACACCACCTCATCTCACGTGATGATCGGACTTGGGTTGGTGGATTTGGATCATGTCACGCTCGGATGACCAGAGGGATGTCAATTTGAGTGGGAGTTATAAGTAATTTGATTAGTTAAAAACTCACTTATCATGAACAATAGTCTAAGATGTCTTTGCAAATCTTTTGTTGTAGATGGCTCGCGCAGTAGCTCCCCTGAATTTTAATGCGTTCCTAGAGAAAACTAAGCTGAAAGATGATGGGAGCAACTTTGTGGACTGGCTCCGCAATCTGAGGATCATCCTCACAGCTGCCCAAAAGGTTTATGTCCTAAATGCACTGCTAGGTGAACCCCCCGCTCCGGCCTCTGTGGACGTTATGAACGCCTGGCAGTCGTGTTCGGATGACTACTCAGTAGTGCAGTGTGCCATGTTGTATAGCTTGGAAGGAGGACTTCAAAGGCGTTTTGAACGTCATGGAGCATATGAGATGTTCCAGGAGTTGAAGTTCATCTTTGAAAAGAATGCCAAGATCGAGAGGTATGAGACCACCGATAAATTCTTTGCTTGCAAGATGGAGGAGAATTCGTCTGTCAGTGAGCACTTACTGAAGATGTCTGGGTACTATACCCGCATAGCTGATCTGGGACTTGTGTTCCCGGAGGAGGCTATCATTGACAGAATTCTCCAGTCACTCCCACCTAGCTACAAGAGCTTCGTGCAGCAGTATAACATGCAAGGGATGAACAAATCCATCGCCGAGCTGTTTTCAATGCTGAAAGTCGCTGAGGCAGACATCCAGAAGGAGTATCAAGTGTTGATGGTCAATAAAACTACCAGTTTCAAGAAAAATGGCAAGGGCAAGAAGGGTAACTCTAAGAAGGGTGGCAAGGCAGTTGCTCATCCAGTGAAGAAACCCAAGGCTGGGCCCAAGCCAGAGACTGAGTGTTTCTATTGTAAGGGGAACGACCACTGGAAGCGGAACTGCCCTAAGTATCTGGCAGACAAGAAGGGGGCAAACAACAACAACAAGCAAGGTATATGTGATATACATGTTATTGATGTGTACCTTACCAACTCTCGTTGTAGTGCCTGGGTATTTGATACCGGTTCGGTTGCTCACATTTGCAACTCTAAACAGGAACTACGGAATAAACGGAGGCTGGCGAAGGACGAAGTGACGATGCGCGTGGGAAATGGTTCCAAGGTTGATGTGATCGCCGTCGGCACGCTCGCTCTTCGATTACCATCGGGATTAGTTATGAACCTGAATAATTGTTATTTAGTGCTTGCGTTGAGCATGAACATTATATCTGGATCTTGTTTAATGCGAGACGGTTACTCATTTAAATCAGAGAATAAAGGTTGTTCTATTTATATGGGTAATATCTTTTATGGTCATGCACCCGAAGTAGGGGGTTTATTCTTATTGAATCTCGATAGTGATGATACACATGTTCATAACATTGATGCCAAAAGATGTAGAGTTGATAACAATAGTACCACTTTCTTGTGGCACTGCCGTCTGGGTCATATCGGCGTGAAACGCATGAGGAAGCTCCATGCTGATGGACTTTTGGAGTCTCTTGATTTTGAATCACTTGACACATGCGAGCCGTGCCTCATGGGCAAGATGACTAAGACCCCGTTTTCAGGAACAATGGAACGGGCAAGTGACTTATTGGAAATCATACATACTGATGTGTGTGGCCCGATGAGTGTCACGGCGCGCGGTGGATATCGTTATTTTCTCACCTTCACTGACGACTTAAGTAGATATGGGTATATTTACTTAATGAAGCATAAGTCTGAAACGTTTGAAAAGTTCAAGCAATTTCAGAGTGAAGTTGAGAATCATCGTAACAAGAAGGTCAAGTTCCTACGATATGATCGAGGGGGAGAGTATCTGAGTTATGAGTTTGGCAATCACTTAAGAAAATGTGGAATTGTTTCACAGTTGACGCCACCTGGAACACCACAGCGTAATGGTGTGTCCGAACGTCGTAATCGAACCCTATTAGATATGGTGCGTTCTATGATGTCTCTTGCCGATTTGCCACTATCGTTTTGGGGATATGCGTTAGAGACAGCTGCATTCACTTTAAATAGGGCTCCATCTAAGTCCGTTGAGACAACACCGTATGAACTATGGTTTGGTAAGAAACCTAAGTTGTCTTTTCTCAAAGTTTGGGGTTGCGATGCTTATGTCAAAAGGCTTCAGCCAGAAAAGCTCGAACCCAAAGCGGACAAATGTGTCTTCATAGGATACCCAAAAGAGACGGTTGGGTACACCTTCTATCTCAGATCCGAGGGCAAAGTGTTTGTCGCTAAGAACGGGTCCTTTCCCGAGAAAGAGTTTCTCTCGAAAGAATTGAGTGGGAGGAAGGTAGAACTTGATGAGGTTATTGAACCTCTGCTTCAACCAGAGAGTAGCGCAGCATAGAAAGATGTTTTTGTGGAGCCTGCAACGGTTGAAGAGGAAGCCAATGATGATGATCAAGAAGCTTCTGATCAAGTTACTACCGAACCTCGTAGGTCGACAAGGGTACGCACTGCACCTGAGTGGTTTGGTAACCCTGTCTTGGAGGTCATGTTGTTGGACAACAGTGAACCTACGAGCTATGGAGAAGCGATGGTGGGCCCGGATTCCGACAAATGGTTAGAGGCCATGAAATCCGAGATGGGATCCATGTATGAAAACAAAGTATGGACTTTGGAAGTATTACCTGAAGGGCGGAAGGCCATTCAGAATAAATGGATTTTTAAGAGGAAGACGGACGCTGACGGCAATGTCACCGTGTATAAAGCTCGACTTGTGGCAAAGGGTTTTTCACAAGTTCAAGGAATTGACTACGATGAGACTTTCTCACCCGTAGCGATGCTTAAATCCGTCCGAATCATGTTAGCAATAGCTGCATATTTCGATTATGAAATTTGGCAGATGGATGTCAAAACAGCGTTCCTTAACGGTTTTCTTAAGGAAGAGTTGTATATGATACAACCGGAAGGTTTTGTCGATCCAGAAAATGCTGACAAAGTTTGCAAACTCCAGCGTTCCATTTATGGGCTGGTGCAAGCGTCTCGGAGTTGGAATCTTCGCTTTGATGAGGTGATCAAAGCGTTTGGGTTTGTACAAGTTTACGGAGAAGCTTGTATTTACAAGAAAGTGAGTGGGAGCTCTATAGCGTTTCTGATATTATATGTGGATGACATATTGCTGATTGGAAACAATATAGAATTTTTGGATAGCGTGAAGGGGTATTTGAACAAGAGTTTTTCGATGAAGGACCTCGGTGAAGCTGCTTTCATATTGGGCATCAAGATCTATAGAGATAGATCAAGACGCTTGATAGGACTTTCACAAAGTACATACCTTGATAAAGTTTTGAAGAAGTTCAAAATGGATCAATCCAAGAAGGGGTTCTTGCCGGTATTGCAAGGTACAAAGTTGAGTAAGACTCAATGCCCAGTGACTGCGGAAGATAGAGAAAAGATGAGTGTCGTCCCCTATGCTTCAGCCATAGGCTCTATCATGTATGCAATGCTGTGCACAAGACCAGATGTCAGCCTTGCCATAAGTATGGCCGGAAGGTTTCAAAGTAATCCTGGTATGGATCACTGGACAGCGGTCAAGAATATCCTAAAATACCTGAAAAGGACTAAGGAAATGTTTCTCGTTTATGGAGGTGATCAAGAGCTCGTCGTAAAGGGTTACGTCGATGCAAGCTTTGACACTGATCCGGATGACTCTAAGTCTCAAACCGGATACGTATATATTCTCAACGGGGGAGCGGTAAGCTGGTGCAGTTCCAAGCAAAGCGTGGTAGCCGATTCTACATGCGAAGCGGAGTACATAGCTGCCTCGGAGGCGGCAAAGGAAGGTGTCTGGATGAAGTAGTTCATGACAGATCTTGGAGTTGTGCCTAGTGCATTGAACCCAATGACTCTGTTTTGTGACAACACTGGTGCCATTGCTCTAGCCAAGGAACCAAGGTTTCACAAGAGGACCAGACACATAAAGCGACGCTTCAATTCCATCCGCGATTCAGTCAAGGAGGAGGACATAAGCATTTGCAAAGTACACACGGATTTGAATGTTGCAGATCCGTTGACTAAGCCTCTTCCACGGACTAAGCATGATCAACACCAAGACTCTATGGGTGTTAGATTCATTACCTTGTAATGCTAGATTATTGACTCTAGTGCAAGTGGGAGACTGTTGGAAATATGCCCTAGAGGCAATAATAAAAGAGTTATTATTATATTTCCTTGTTCATGATAATCGTTTATTATCCATGCTATAATTGTATTGATTGGAAACTTAAATACATGTGTGGATAAATAGACAAACTTTGTGTCCCTAGTAAGCCTCTTCAGGACTGGCTCGTTGATCAAAGATGACCGCGGTTTCCAGGTCATAGACATGAGTTGTCATTTGATAACGGGATCACATCATTAGGAGAATGATGTGATGGACGAGACCCAAACGTTAAACATAGCTTTTGATCGTATCAGTTATCGCTATAGTTTTCTGCATGTCAAGTATAAGTTCCTATGACCATGAGATCATGTAACTCACTGACACTGTAGGAGTGCCTTGTGTGTGCCAAACGTCGCAAAGTAACTGGGTGACTATAAAGGTACTCTACAGGTATCTCCGAAGGTGTCTGTTGAGTTGACATGGATCGAGACTGGGATTTGTCACTCCGTGTGACGGAGAGGTATCTCCGGGCCCATTCGGTAATACGTCATCTCAATGAGCTCAAAGTGACTAAGTAGTTAGTCACGGGATTATGTATTATGGAACGAGTAAAGAGACTTGCCGGTAACGAGATTGAACTAGGTATGGAGATACCGACGATCGAATCTCGGGCAAGTAACATACCGACGAGACAGAGGGAACTGTATACGGGATTGCCTGAATCCTTGACATCGTGGTTCATCCGATGAGATCATCGAGGAACGTGTGGGAACCAATATGGGTATCTAGATCCCGCTATTGGTTATTGACCTGGGAGTGTCTCGGTCATGACTGCATAGTTTCCGAACCCGCAGGGTCTGCACACTTAAGGTTCGGTGACGCTAGGGTTGTTAGTGAGAACAGTGCATGGTAACCGAAGGTTGTTCGGAGTCCCGGATGAGATCCCGGACGTGACGAGGGTCTCCGGAATGGTCCGGGGACGAAGATTGATATATAGGATGAGAGTGATCGGAGTCCGGAAGTGTTCCGGGGAGCACCGGGGAGTCGTCGGATGACCGAAAGGGGTTTCGGGGGGTCCCGGCAAGTGTTGCGGGCCCTATGGGCCATAAGTGGGAGACGCAACAGCCCTCATGGGGCTGTGCGCCCCCCCTTGGGCCCTCTCCACCTGCGCATGGGGCTGGCCCCCCCCTTAGGGAGCCGCACCCCAGAGTCCTTGGGGGGCAAGGCACCCTGGGGGGGGCAAACCCTAGCCCTGGGGGCGCCGCCCCCTCCCATCTCCCCTTGGCCGCCGCCCCTAGGGGGAAACCCTAGGGCGCCCCCTCCCCTCTCTCCCCCCTATATAAAGAGAGGCAGAGGGAGGGCAGCCACACACGTTCGTGCCTCGGCGCTGCCCTCCCTCTCCCACGAATATCTTCATCCAGTTTGCAGTGCTTGGCGAAGCCCTGCTGGAATTCCTCCACCACCATCTCCACCACGCCGTCGTGCTGCTGGGCTTCTCCGTCAACTTCTCCTTCCCCCTTGCTGGATCAAGAAGGAGGAGACGTCCCCGAGCTGTACGTGTGAAGAACGCAGAGGCACCGTCCGTTCGGTGCTAGGATCTTCGGCGATCTGAATCGCGGCGAGTACGACTCCATCAACCGCGTTCTTGAACGCTTCCGCTTAGCGATCTACAAGGGTATGTGGATCCAACTCTCCCCTCGTAGATGCATCTCCTAGATTGATCTTGGTGAGCGTAGGAAAATTTTTGTTTCCCATGCAACGTTCCCCAACAACCTGATACGTCCAAAACGTATCTATAATTTCTGCTTGCTCCATGCTTCTTTTGTGTGATATTGCTATGATATTTATGCACTTCCATACACTTTTGATCATATTTGGACTAACCTATTAACTTAGTGCACCACAGTGCCAGTTCCTGTTTTCTGCTGTTTTTCTATTTCAGGTTTCCCCCATATTAAAAGTGCTCTAAAAATTCCGGGAAAAATACAGGAAAAATCAGCGTACAGGAAGCTTCACGAAGAACCAAAGCGGGGCCAGAGGGGAGCCAGGGGTGGCCCAGGCGGCCACCAAGCGCAGCCCCACCCCTGGCCGCGCCAGGGGGCGCCTGGGGGCCCGGCTCCGCCTCTGGTGACCCCCCTTCGCATATATATTCCTCTCGTCCCGAAACCCTCGAGGACGGAACCCTTTTTCGCGATCTCGCCTCTGTTCTGCTGCCGCAGCGCTTCCAAGATCGGGAGAATCAGGAGAACTCTTCCCGGCACCCTGCCGGAGGGGAGAATCACCACCGGGAGCTTCTCCACCACCATGGACGCTTCTCGGATGAGTCGTGAGTAGTCCCCCTTGGACCATGGGTCCATGATCAGTAGCTATGTGATGTTCTCCTCCCCTCTTTGCTCTTCATGGTTTAGACCTCGTGAGCTGCCCTACATGATCGAGGCACATATGTAATCTTTCTGCTGTTGCTTAGTTGAGTTTGTTGGGATCTGATGGATTATGAGATTATGTTCAGATTGTGTTTGAGTAATATATTTGATTCACCTCTTTTATATTTATGTTCTTGAGTAATTCTTGCATGTTCTCCGTTGCTGTTTATTGCTTTGGCCAAGTAGTAGGTAGTAACTCCAAGAGGGAGCGTTATGCTTGATTGTGGGTTCATGCCCCCTGATGACTAGCTTGAGTGACAGAAACATGAGTCTAGGGGATGTGTTGTTGCCACAAGGGGGAAAACAACGGTGCTTGTACTTGCGGGTGCAAGGATTGTTTACTTTACGCAAAGTTCTTTTAATGCAGTTGTCTGTTGCTTTGATTCTACACTTTGGGTGGGATTTGCAACTTAATACCAGCGAGATGTTCTGGATAGATATCTCAAGGTGGATGATTAGTAGTAGATGCAGATGGATTTCGGTCTACTTGCCTTGGCGTACCGCCCATGCTTTTGAGCCTCTACCTTTCTTTGCAGCATAGTTAGCATTGGTTTGCGCACATAATCCTGTCAATTGCCCAGCTGTAATTTGTTTACCTCGCTTTGCTGTTTCATCGTCTTTTGGGAGAGAGACATCACTAGTGAACATCATGGGACCCCGGTCCATATTACCACCACTGATCACACCTTCTATTTACTTACTGTTTTTATTCCCTAGTTGCAGTCATAGCTATCATTATTATCTCTCGTGTTTGATCCTTTGTAAACGACAAGGCCGGAGGGATTGACAACCTCTCTGTACTCGTTGGGAGCAAAGTTCTCTGTATCTGTGTGCAGGTCCTTCAACCGCTAAGTTTCTGGCGCCGTTGACACCTACTTGTCGACCCTCGGAGTCTCACGGGATTCAATCCTTGGTATCTTTGCCAAGGGAAATTTGCCGCTACGCTACATCTCAACCTTCCACTTGGGGTAACCAACGAGGGGCGAGAAGCCATCAAGCAAAGTTTCTGGCGCCGTTGCCGGGGACTCCACTCTTCAAGATAGGGGAGTTGCACGCTATCTTTTATCTTTGCTTTTTAGTCTTGTTAGTTTACCTTTCAGTTTTTGCTTTAGTGTCCCTTACCAAAAATCACAAAAATAGTTATCTTGCTTGCTGCTGCTATGGGTTCCACCGAGAACACCAAGTTGTGTGACTTCACTAGTCATAACAACAATGACTTTATCTGCACGCCTATTACTACACCTGCCACTTCAGCACCCTCTTATGAGATTAAACCTGCTTTACTGAACCTAGTTATGAAAGATCAATTCTCCGGTGCTGGAGATGATGCTGCTTTGCACTTAAATAATTTTGTTGAGCTCTGTGATATGCAAAAGTACCAAGAAATAGATGGTGATATTGTTAAGCTTAAGCTTTTTCCTTTCTCCTTGAGAGGAGGAGCTAAAATCTGGTTTCAATCCTTGCCTAGGAATAGTATAGATTCTTGGGACAGGTGCAAGGATGCCTTTATTGGGAAGTACTATCCCCCTGCTAAAATTATCCAATTAAGGAGTAACATAATGAATTTTAAACAATTGGATAATGAACACGTTGCCCAAGCTTGGGAACGCATGAAATCTCTTGTCAAGAACTGCCCTACTCATGGTTTGACTACTTGGATGGTTATCCAAACTTTTTATGCAGGCTTGAACTTTACCTCGTGGAACTTGTTAGATTCGGCCGCGGGAGGAACCTTTATGTCAACTACACTTGGTGCTGCCACGAAGCTTCTCGATGAGATGATGACCAATTATTCCCAACGGCACACCGAACGCGCTCCAACGGGTAGGAGGGTAAACTCTGTCGAGGAGATTTCCTCCCTAAATGAAAAAGTTGACTTGATCATGTCTCTACTTTCCAAGCAATCTTCTATTGATCCTCATGATGTTCCTTTAAATTCTTTGATTGCTGAAGATCAAGTAGATGTGAACTTTATCTCTAGAAACAATTTCAATAACAATGCTTATAGGAGTAATTTTGGTAGCAACCCTAGACCGTTCCCCTCTAATTCCTATGGGAACAACAATGCTTATCCTAGCACCAAGAACTCCACTTCTGAACTAGAGATTATGCTTAAAGACTTCATCACTACCCAAAAGGCCTTCAATAAGAGTGTCGAAAAAAAACTAGACAAACTATATAATCTCTCTTCGAAGGTAGACAATTTAGCCCATGAGGTAGAGTTTCTTAAAATTAGAACTTCTCCTCTTGAGGAGAGGAAGACCACTCCTATGAATGCTATTCAAGTGCAAATTAATGAAAACATTAGGATGATGGCTAAACTTAAAGAGAGATGGGCTAGAGAAAAGGAGGAAGAAGATAGGATTAAGAGCCTTCCTACCCACCACACTGTTGCTACTATCCAAGTTGTTGAGGATATCCAAACTCTTATCACCCAATGCACTCCTAGTCCCATTGGACCTATTAATGGTGATGTTATGACCTCAACCGTAGAAGAAGAAACTCCTATAACCATAGAAGCTACCAAACAAGTGAGCCTAAAGGACACCACTAACACTTTACTTGATAGTAGTGACCTTGATTTTGATAATTGCACCCTTTCTGAAGTTATTGGTTTTCTTCACAAGATGTCTAAAGACCCCCACACTAGCACACTTAATCTTGCCTTCACGGAGCATATCACTAATGCTCTTATCAAAGCTAGGGAGGAGAAGCTTAGGTAGAAGCCCCCATACCTAGAAAGCTAGAAGATGGTTGGGATCCTATGATTAAAATTAAGTTGAATAACTTCTCTTGCTATGCTTTATGTGATGTTGGAGCTAGTACCTCCGTTATGCCCAAAAGAATGTATGATATGCTTGAATTGAAACCTTTTGATCCTTGTTCTTTTGGTGTTCGTCTTGTTGATTCTTCCGTAAAGAAACCTTTGGGGAAGATCGACGATGTTCTTATCATTGTCAATGACAATTATGTTCCCGTTGATTTTACTATTATGGATATTGAATGTGAACCTTCTTGTCCAATTATTTTGGGACGTCCTTTCCTTCGCACCGTTGGTGCTATCATTGACATGAAAGAGGGGAATATAAGATTCCAATTCCCTCTCAAGAAAGGGATGGAACACTTCCCTAGAAAGAAGATTAAGTTGCCTTTTGAGTCCGTTATACGGGCTAGCTATTCTCTTACTCTTGATAAAACTTGATCTTCTCTTTTTGCATCATGCCTAGCTTAAAGGCATAAAAGAAAGCGCTTTTGGGAGGCAGCCCACAACGAATAAGGTTTTATTTTTGCTTTTGTTGTGTCTTGATGTTTGTTATTACAGTATCATCATCATTGTATCTTTTCTTTTCAGCTTTGTGCCAAGTTTAGCCTCCGATTGCAAAAAAGTTCAAAAGTTGTGACGTGCTGTCCAGGAAACAGATTCTGTCCTTGGACAGAAAAATTCGAATAAAATCACCAAATCATCTTTTTGATCTGAATTGTTTTGACAGCGTGCTCTATACAATTGGCTTTCGAGCGTCTGTTCTGAGTTTTTTGATTTGAGTTGCAGAAGTGCCCCGAAAAATTATTTACTACCTGCTGGTCTGTTTTTCACAAATTCTGTCCTGTTTTGCCTTTTCTTCGTTTTGCAAACCTTGAGCTTGCTTTTTCTTTGCAAAAACCCTTTGGCAATCTTTAGAAACAGTAGCTCTTCAAGATTATCTTTATTTCCAGTAGGGAAAAGTTATTTTATTGTGGGTACTAACCTTGCTAATCAGATTATGATGAGTTATATGTGAAGGGAATTTTCAAGTGTGCGAGGGAAGATGATAAAAAAAGATTCAGGAGGGTCAAACGCTCAAGCTTGGGGATGCCCCCGTGCACCCCCAAGAAATATTCAAGAAGACTCAAGCGTCTAAGCTTGGGGATGCCCCCATGCATCCCCTTCTCCATCAACAATTATCAGTTCGTCTTTCGTTCCACTATATTTTTATCACTTCATGCGCTATGTGCTATGCTTGGAGCGTCTCGCTCTTAGTTTCCTTTTTAGTTTTCTTTAGCTTTGCTTGCTATTCATAACAAGTTAGAACCCAGCTTTCTTTGTGTGGGAGAGAAACACGCTCCACTTCAACCTAGAACACAACATAGGATTTTCATGCTTATCTTTGTTGTGTGTGTTCTTTGTCTTTCCATAGCTGCTGTCATGTTTAGCTCTTAGTTTTCATGCTTTTCTTTTTAAAGAGCTTTTGTTTAGTTGGTTGCTGAACTCTCTTGAGTTTTCATGTTTATCTTGTTAAGAGAGTTTGCCTGTTGCACTGAGTTGTGTGTCTTAACTTAAAGTAGGTAATTGAGGTTGCTATTTAATTTTAGTAGTAACCTGCAATAGTTTTGAGGTATTGCCATGAGTAATGTCTGAAGTTTTGGTGTCAAGAGCTTTAGCCTATTAGTGATAGATGTCGTATTTTGGGCAATCCGTGTTTATTTTCGAAAACCTACAAAATAGTTGAGAACTTTAGCTACTAAATGGATCACTAATCTTTGGAGGGATCGAATATTAGAGTACACTCACGTACCATGAGCCGAGGATGCGCAAGGATAACCAAACCCTCATACTCTCCTCCTCGGGGTACTTTTCTCTTTGTGAACCTCCTAATTAGATTGAGAGTTACCGATAATAAGTGCATGAGTTCTTCGGACTAATGTGAGTATTCGAAAGTTGACACTTCCACCTAGCCATATTTTTCTAGCCTCTTCGGTACCGTGCATTGCCCTTTCTCACCTCGAGAGTTGGCGCATACTTCGCCGGTGCATCCAAACCCTTGGCACGATACGCTCTGTCATCATAAGCCTCATTATATCCTTCCTCAAAACAGCCACCATACCTACCTATCAAGGCATTTCCATAGCCTTTCCGTGATACATTGCCATGCAACATCCATCTTCTCATGACTTGATCTTCATGTCATACATGTTTTTTGCTTGATCGATGAGCCGCATGCTAGTTGGGCCTTGCCCTAATCATTGCTACATGACGCGCTAGTATCATTGCATATCCTGCTACACTGGCAGAGGCATACATTTGCATACATCATGATATTTTCATTTTCTTTATGTTGAGTACTTTTGAAAAGTGTGAAAGATCTTCTATACTTCTTGTAATACATAGAGTGTTGCCCCTAAAGTGAGGAAAAGATCCCAAATATGACAAAATCAAAAGATCCCAAAGAGGACAAATGAGATTTAAAAAGAAAGAGCCATTGAGGCCACAAAAAAATAAAAAAAAAGAAAAAAAAAAGAAAAAAGAAATAAAAAGAGAGAAGGGGGCACACTACTATTCCTTTTGAGAGATCCACACTCGTACTCCATCTTATACCTTGTACTCCATAGAGATTATCATTCATGCATATAGCTATGTGGGGACCTTCACACTATAGAACTTGGCTTGTATATTCCAATGATGAGCCTCCTCAAAAGAGCTCTAGGTCTTCTTGAGCGAGCAAGTTGGATGCACCCCCACTAGTTCCATTGGAGAGCTTACCTTAGCTCATATGTGCATCCGTTGCATGGCAATCCCTACTCCTCACATCATATCTATCATTTGGCTTTCTCTCGCCTATGATTGTCCTCATTTATGTGAGCCTTTCACACCTTTTTTGTCTTCCCCCTTCATCATTTTTCTCTCTTTGCCATCCTATGTAATGCCCAGGATGGGACTATACCTCCTACGTGTCGAGGCACGACTTAAAGGTATAAGCCCATCCTAGAATGATCTCAAGTTTGGTATCTTTGCACGACTCATGTAAAAGAGGGATTAAAATGCAAAAGGAGATAGTTGGCTTACACTCGCCACTTCACACAATACATTACATAAGCATAACATCATTCAAAACATCACAACCCGACTACGGGTGAAGAACCAAAAGAAAGAAACCAAAACAACATAAAGCCACAGGTCAGGATCGAATCCTAGTAGAAACCACTACTGATCGTCGAAGCGTCTCAAACAAACAGTCAAACTCTTCATCGAGCTCCCGATGAAGAACTGAACCAGCTCCTGCTTCGAGCTCGGCTGAACCTGCATCTGGTGTGGTGAAGTAACTGTGAGCCACAGAGGACTCAGCAATCCCGTTCCCGGGTAACATGACTATTTAAGCCTTGGGTGAGGACAAGGCTGAAGAAAGAACGAGAGGTGAAGGAACAAACAAGAGTCTGCAGCAGCAACTAGCACTAACTTACGTAATAGAGAGCGAGAAGAGAAGTGCATCGGTCGAAAGATGATCACGAAGTGATCCTAGCTAAAGCCGGTCAAACATAACCCCACCGTGTTCAACTCCCGAATCCCTATTCGGAAATTGACAGTCACGGTACACACGCTGGTAGTGTATTGAAACATTGTGTCAAGTTATCTACAACCGGAATTAACAAGCTCCCATCTGCCACATAACCGCGGGCACGGCTTTCGAAAGTTCAAACCCTGCAGGGGTGTTCCAACTTGGCCCATCACAAGCCCACGATCCGCGGAGTCGCAACTCCATAGGTGGGAAGACCCGAGTATTCTCGGAATCCCGTGCTCAAGTTAAACCGAACTAAGGTAAGGCTAATCCAGCAAATCCTCCCGGCGTGTCGACACCCTGATAGTAGCCGCGCGTATCTAAGTCTCAGGACACGACCGGATGGGTGATGCTACAGGTTATACCAGATACCTCGGGTTGCCCCAAGGCGGCCCTGCAGGACCCCCGTTTGGGACCAACACCATCAGCGCTGGCCCCCCCTGCTATGTAGAATTAAGAATCCTCGGGGACGCGACCCCCTATGCAATTTTAATTAATTAATTAAGTTGTTATTATGAGGCAAATAGTACCAATGTTGGGATTTGCTGGAAAAGACTTAGCACTTAGCGGTTTATCAAGGGGGTCCCATACACCCCAACCGTGTTAGGAACGCATAATCAAGGAACATAACACCGGTTTATACGGTTCCTAACGGCAAGAGTGGAACAAAACACCAAGCAAAAGGCTTAGCCTTCCACCCTGCCAGTATATAGATGATTTCATTTTTAAGCATTTATATAGTGTGATATAACCCAACCACTTCAACATGAAGCAAGCATCTTCAATCTTCACCTGCAACTAACAATGCTATAACAGGGGCTGAGCGAAGCGTACTTAGCCAAGCAACGGTTTGCATAGGTAGGTTGGTTAAACATGGCAATGGTTACAAGTAGGAGGCTGACAAGAAGACATGGGCATCGAGGCAAAACTAAAGAACGATACTCTAGCAATAGGCAAAGATAGTAATGGTATCCGGGTTCGGTCATCTTGCCTGGAATTCCACAAGGGAGAAGAACGGATCCAAGAAGAAGACGGAGCAACAGTCGAGCGGATCCTCACAACTCCGGAACGAAACCGAAGCTATCAAGAGAAGCAAACCGGAAAGAAACAAACAACACGGTAAACACACAAGCAACAACATGGCATACGACGCGCAAGCAAGTATGATGCATGTCCGGTTTAAATATGCATGGCATGGCAAAGTGCACAAACAAATACTACAAGTTAAGTGGAGATCAATATGCAACGAGTTGCATATTGACGAAACACCACATTTAATTATTTAGTTGACTCTCGTTATTTACAACACAAGGTTAAATGTTTTTAGCATGGCAAGAGGTGAAGCATAAATAAACTACACTATTAAGACATTTTAAATGAGGCCGGAAAAATAACAACAACATATCCGGAAAATCCCCATGAGCATGTTTAATAATTATAAGCAAACAACAATTAACATTCAAAGGTTGTTAACATGATGCGGATGACATGATCAAGTTTATGCAAGTTTTGTTAAAGGTTGACAATTAACAAGATATGAAGCATCGTCACCGTGGTGGAAGAAAAAGGATGCCACGGCAACAACTCGGTTCCGGTAACTCGTTGAGAGTCCGATGCAAAAGGAAAGATGGCGTGGGTGAGTCAAACGAGATGAAGGTGGGGCGATCCCGTTGCCGGGTTCCCACGAGTCGGTGACGAGGCAACCGAGGAACATGACAAGAGGCACAACGGCCACGAAGCACACACGGGAGACGTTTCATACAACACAAGCAAGCATTCACGGGTCACGTCTCGGGGTTATACCTTCGAAGCGTTCTCTCTCGAAGCGGTTCGAGATCGTAGTGGAAGGAGTCGTTCACGCGATTCGTAGAGGAAGTAGATGTTCACGTCATCGTGTCGTGGTACTTGGCGAATTCCTCGTTTCCGGGCGACGGTAGTGGTACATGCCGTAGAGGTACTTGAGGGTGCCGACGGATCCGGGCGTCGGTAGGGGTACTTGTCGCGGTCGTCGTCGACGTAGGGGTACACGTCCGTAGTGGGAAGTAGTTGTTCCGTTCGTCTTGGCGGTTCCACGACGGCGGTAGTTGTTCACGGTCATCGGTAGTCGTTCGAGTCGTCGTGGACGTAGTGGAACTTGGTCTCGGCGCATCGAAGGGGTACTTGTCGCATCGTCTTGTGTCGGCGTTCTCGTATCGTAGAGGTACACGCGTTCTTCGGCGACGGTAGATGTACTAGTCGTTTCGCCATGTAGAGGTACTTATCGAAGAGGTAGTTGGTCGGGTCGCCGTAAACTCGTTCGGGTCATCTGTCAAAAGTTACAGCACAGGCAACAAAACGAACAAAAACGGCAGCAACACAAGGGCTGCACGAGGCCACGGCAGCAGCACGGGTCATCCACGGAGGCAAGGGCAGCAGCGGCGCGGCGGCACAGGACGAGGGAGCCGAGGCGCATCTTGGCGCTGGAGAAGAGGAGCTCGGCTCCTGGCTCCAAGGCGGGGCGCTTGGGGATGCACGGAGGAGGGAGCCGCGGCCTGGCCGGAGGGGACTTCCGCGGCGAGCTGGTGAGGGAGGCCTCGGGCCTTACTGGCAGGAAGGAGGGAGCGGGCGTGCTCGGGGCCCTGGCGCGGCCGGAGCGTGAACGACGAGGCCCGGGGCGCACAGGAACGGAGGAGGGGCGCGGGACCTGGCCGCGGCGCTTGACGGCGGCACTCCTGGCCGGCCGGAGGGCATGGCCTCTGTTGGGCGCGCTCGGGCGCTGCTGCGCCTGCTGGACGAGAGGAGGGCCCGGGGAACGGGGCGAGGGAGCGAGAGGATAGGGGACGGTCGGGCGCTCGGGAGGAGGGAGTAGAGAGAGAGTGGCGGCGGGGTGCGGGAGTAGCGAGAGGAGCGATGGGGAGATGCGGGGTCGAGGGGAAAGGTGCGGGGAGAGGAAAAGAGTGCGGCGGCGAACAGGGAGAGGGAGGAGCGAAGGCTGGGAGGGAGCGATCGCTCCACTAGGGTTAGGACTGGAACGGGCCTAGCAGGACGGTTGGGGAGAGAGGAAAGGAGATGGGCCAGCAAGGATGGGCCGCTGCGGCCTAAGAGGGAAGGATGCAGCTGGGCTGCTCTTCTGTTTTTAAAAATTGCTGTTGTTTTTCCAAATAAAACAGAAAAACAAAAGAGGAAAATAGAAGAAAAGAGGAGTTAGGAAAGTACTTAGGGCAAGGGGTAAAATCCCTGGACTCACAAAAATGTCAGGGATTTAAATAAAATAGGAGGAGGGTTTTTGGAAGAACCTCGAAACAACGGAAAGAATTATAGGGAGGGTTCGACGGTGAAACTTGAAGGGAAAGACATGGGGAAATTATGCAAGTGTGTTATGGTGATTCCGAAGCAATGGAAATAATTATTAATATAGCTCCATAATTATTAGGAGGCTTTTATATGTTATAAAGAGAAGTCACCATCCCTCGATTTAAATGGACCGAAGGTCCACACGGATTATTAAGGTTGGGATGCAAAATAAATGACATGATGCAATGCAAAAAATAAATAACACAAGCACAAACAAACACACGGGCAACCCGGAACATCTGGAATCTTCTGGAAGCTTCTGGGACGTCGGTCTCGGGTGTCACAACTCTCCCACACTAACAGAGGATCTCGACCCGAGATCCTAGAGATATCACCGGGTAAAAACAGAAGAGGAAGAGGTAAACAAAGTTGCTTCTTTGACAGACGATTGGAACCAAAGAACCTTGAGAGGTTGAACAATCTTGAAAGAAAGAATACAACGGAGATGAACGAAGATGAAAACACTCCGTTAGAAAAGAGGAACAAGGAGCATTATGAGAACCTTGAAGGTTGAAAGACAAGAAACAAGAGCTTACGAACCAAAAGAATATGAAACCACAATGGTATAGCCAAGGAATAAAAATGACAGAATTTGGACAGCACTCCGTCTGAAAATGGAAGGAATTAACAAGAACTTGAGAAGATGGGATGATACAAGATGAAAACAACACACACAGCCTCCGAAACAATTAAAAGAATGGCACAAAGGTAAGAAAGACTCAGACAGCACTCCGGTTGAAAAGAGAGGCAAACTTGATAAGATGAGAGGATTAGAATGAAGAATACAACACTCCGGTTAAATGATAAGCAAGGGAAAATATGATCTTGATAAAAACGAGATGATGGTTTGGAGAGAGCAACATTACAAGGCCTCCGGAATGAAAGAATAGCATATAGATCAACGAAAGAAAAGAATGGAGAAGAAAAAACAACTTCTCCGACAAATGAATTGAAAAAGCATCCTTACGAAGAAGGGTTGAGCGGAGTTGTTGGAAAAAATCAACAACGAAAAGAATAAGCTTGATGTGGGCTTATGGAAAACATCTCAAAATTAAGAGGTGACAACCAGCCACTAACAGAAACAAATGCTTGGATTGAGAACAACAAGGAGACGATAAACTTATTTCACCGGAAGGATAAATGAAGAACTTGGGTCATTTATAAGCACCATAATTAGCAACAATCCTTAGGGAAAGCTTTTAGGTGAAATACAACCCAAGATAACTCCAATGAATAAATTGAAGGGTTGAAAAGATCTCTTGAACAAAGAAAATGATGGTTTTAAATATCTCATTCCTGACAACTTGTGAATCATGAAACATGAAGGAAAATTATCAAGAATGACATAACACCATCTGCAAAGATAAGGTAGAAAGGATTGCAATTGGAATGCATGATGAAAATGCTTGAGCTCCAACAAGAATCTTGATGAAGACTTCAAGGATGAATTAAAACATGATGAAACATGAAGAACTCCGGTAATGAAAACACGAGAAGTGAAAGATGAAAAGAATAAGACTCAAGGCCTGCGATGAATTAGATGAAGTTGAAATGATATAATTGAAATAGCTTGAAGCTCCGGAAAACAAGATGAACAACTTAGAACCGAGAATATGATATGATGAACAAGCTCCGGAACAAGAGATTAAATGACCTTGAAGGAATAAGAATAAGAATTATGTCATGCTTCTCCTTCACCAATTAAAATTGATGACAACCAAAGGATTTGGCATACTACTTATTCTCGTTGGAAAGAATTAAATAGAAATCTAGCACAAGCTTGGATAAATCTTCAACAAACCACCGGTAGGATTATGACAGAACAAATGAATTACTACGATAAGAAGGGAGAGTAAACTTGAAAGAACCACCGTAAGAATAGGGAGACGAACGAAGAGGCATCAATGAAGAATATTTGGAGGATGAAGTTGAAAACTGAGAACGAAGAAAATCTTCTGAAATGATGGCCTTCGGAGGAACACAAAGAAAGAATTCATGAATGCTTCGGATGGGTATGAAAAGAATTCCTCACAATCAAACGATAATGAGGGTGGCATGAAGCTAGAACCACGAATCTTGAGAGAACGGGCCAAGATTTAAGAGAAACACTTCTCCGGTCTTCAAATGTTGAGAATGAAGACGAGAAATGCCATAAGAATTGTTGAGGCACTCCGGAATGAAGAATTAAAAGGTTGAACCAATGATGAACAAGAATTTGAAAGCGATCTTGGAGAAGGCATGTGACTGATGGGATTCATTCTTACGTCACACTTTGAAAAGAATTCTCCGGAAAAAGAAGAGTCAGGTAAGATCCAGGGAAAAGACCTGTGGGTTAAGGCCCACTAAAGAAATCACCGTTGGAAAAGATTGCTTAAGAAATATTGCACCGGTTGAATTAAATGGCTTGAATAAGATAACAACCTCAAAAATAGCTTGAACGGATTAAGAATGGAATTATGAATCTTCAGCACTCCGGATATGAATAGCAAGAGGAGAATGATTAATTGGTGCACCGGAATAAGAAAGCATTGTGAAATGAGGAAAAGGATAAGATGAACACCAAAATCTTGAATTACATCCACCGGAAGAATTCGAGAACAAAAGAATGATGAACTTGAAGATCTCGAGCATCTTCACGATAAATCACCGGATAATGAAGTTGAACGAAAAGAATGAAGAAACATCACATTAATAAAATGGATATTTCATTTGAGAATTTCTTGCTCCAAGAAAAGAAAAAAGGGTGGGAGGGTGGGGAAAACAAAGACAACTTGGGATGAACAAAAAGGGCACCGGTTGAAAAAAAAATTAACATGAAGATCTCGATGGTTAAGAAGGACTAGCACTCCCATAGAAATATGAGAACACCGATTAGGAAAGGTATGGAATCAACATTTGACATCGAAGCAACTCGAATACCAGAATCAAAACGAAACAAAGGAGTAGATATGTTTATGAAGAAGATTATGTTGCAACATATCTAACCGAACAGAGAATTGAACAACTGAATTCCGTAGGTACATCAGCTTGACGAGAAGCCACTTGGAGAACAAAAGGCAAATAAAAAGGAACAAGGATCAGATAGAACAAATACAAGATAGAAGCTTCGTTCGACATCTTCGTGCTGAAAGCTCATGGAACGTGTTACAAAAGGGTTTTGTCATCCCCGGATCAGCATAGCCAAGGATCCTTTAAGATGCAACTCCCGATCAGAACAAGTCCATAAAACCACTTCACTCAATGTAGAACCCCAAACTTCATATCGAGCATCCGTTGGAAGAATGCCTAGAACTACTAGATGAACCCACCTATAGATTTCCGAAAGATTCCAGTTATGCAATCAGGTGTTGGGGATACACGGGAAGCACCGCGCAATCAACTCTAAACCTACATCCAGGTGTATCCATCCTTCAACACATAACCAGTCTTTCTCGGAAACTGTTTACCTCGGACCTTCGAAAACGCATCCACTATAACAAGCTATGGCAATACTCTCGAGCTACCTCCCCAGTACTGGGTGATGTCGGGGTTATCTTGCCACTGGCCGTATAGGAGAGATTTTCGATGTCGGCCGTCTTAAGTATTTAGTACTGCCGCGATATGCTTGTGTCAATGATACCTCGAAGCTCAACTCCTCGATAACAGGAGGCATCGAGAACAATATCCTTGTCACAAGAACATCGAAACAATCCCAGAATACTCGCGGGATCCTAAAAAAAAATTTGGTGCAATTTTTTGAAAGTAGAAGAGGTAAGAGTAGACGTCAGGAGTCCTCACCAGAGAGAAAGAGAAGAGGAGCAAAAGAAATCCTACTCTCCGATATAAATATAGGACTCAAAACATTTTCAGTGTGTGCCTAGACTGAACCGTCAACGATTTGATCAATCAGTGGGGCTTCTAGGTCGGAGAAGGCTCTGAATACCAACTTGTAATGCCCAGGATGGGACTATACCTCCTACGTGTCGAGGCACGACTTAAAGGTATAAGCCCATCCTAGAATGATCTCAAGTTTGGTATCTTTGCACGACTCATGTAAAAGAGGGATTAAAATGCAAAAGGAGATAGTTGGCTTACACTCGCCACTTCACACAATACATTACATAAGCATAACATCATTCAAAACATCACAACCCGACTACGGGTGAAGAACCAAAAGAAAGAAACCAAAACAACATAAAGCCACAGGTCAGGATCGAATCCTAGTAGAAACCACTACTGATCGTCGAAGCGTCTCAAACAAACAGTCAAACTCTTCATCGAGCTCCCGATGAAGAACTGAACCAGCTCCTGCTTCGAGCTCGGCTGAACCTGCATCTGGTGTGGTGAAGTAACTGTGAGCCACAGAGGACTCAGCAATCCCGTTCCCGGGTAACATGACTATTTAAGCCTTGGGTGAGGACAAGGCTGAAGAAAGAACGAGAGGTGAAGGAACAAACAAGAGTCTGCAGCAGCAACTAGCACTAACTTACGTAATAGAGAGCGAGAAGAGAAGTGCATCGGTCGAAAGATGATCACGAAGTGATCCTAGCTAAAGCCGGTCAAACATAACCCCACCGTGTTCAACTCCCGAATCCCTATTCGGAAATTGACAGTCACGGTACACACGCTGGTAGTGTATTGAAACATTGTGTCAAGTTATCTACAACCGGAATTAACAAGCTCCCATCTGCCACATAACCGCGGGCACGGCTTTCGAAAGTTCAAACCCTGCAGGGGTGTTCCAACTTGGCCCATCACAAGCCCACGATCCGCGGAGTCGCAACTCCATAGGTGGGAAGACCCGAGTATTCTTGGAATCCCGTGCTCAAGTTAAACCGAACTAAGCTAAGGCTAATCCAGCAAATCCTCCCGGCGTGTCGACACCCTGATAGTAGCCGCGCGTATCTAAGTCTCAGGACACGACCGGATGGGTGATGCTACAGGTTATACCAGATACCTCGGGTTGCCCCAAGGCGGCCCTGCAGGACCCCCGTTTGGGACCAACACCATCAGCGCTGGCCCCCCCTGCTATGTAGAATTAAGAATCCTCGGGGACGCGACCCCCTATGCAATCTTAATTAATTAATTAAGTTGTTATTATGAGGCAAATAGTACCAATGTTGGGATTTGCTGGAAAAGACTTAGCACTTAGCGGTTTATCAAGGGGGTCCCATACACCCCAACCGTGTTAGGAACGCATAATCAAGGAACATAACACCGGTTTATACGGTTCCTAACGGCAAGAGTGGAACAAAACACCAAGCAAAAGGCTTAGCCTTCCACCCTGCCAGTATATAGATGATTTCATTTTTAAGCATTTATATAGTGTGATATAACCCAACCACTTCAACATGAAGCAAGCATCTTCAATCTTCACCTGCAACTAACAATGCTATAACAGGGGCTGAGCGAAGCGTACTTAGCTAAGCAACGGTTTGCATAGGTAGGTTGGTTAAACATGGCAATGGTTACAAGTAGGAGGCTGACAAGAAGACATGGGCATCGAGGCAAAACTAAAGAACGATACTCTAGCAATAGGCAAAGATAGTAATGGTATCCGGGTTCGGTCATCTTGCCTGGAATTCCACAAGGGAGAAGAACGGATCCAAGAAGAAGACGGAGCAACAGTCGAGCGGATCCTCACAACTCCGGAACGAAACCGAAGCTATCAAGAGAAGCAAACCGGAAAGAAACAAACAACACGGTAAACACACAAGCAACAACATGGCATACGATGCGCAAGCAAGTATGATGCATGTCCGGTTTAAATATGCATGGCATGGCAAAGTGCACAAACAAATACTACAAGTTAAGTGGAGATCAATATGCAACGAGTTGCATATTGACGAAACACCACATTTAATTATTTAGTTGACTCTCGTTATTTACAACACAAGGTTAAATGTTTTTAGCATGGCAAGAGGTGAAGCATAAATAAACTACACTATTAAGACATTTTAAATGAGGCCGGAAAAATAACAACAACATATCCGGAAAATCCCCATGAGCATGTTTAATAATTATAAGCAAACAACAATTAACATTCAAAGGTTGTTAACATGATGCGGATGACATGATCAAGTTTATGCAAGTTTTGTTAAAGGTTGACAATTAACAAGATATGAAGCATCGTCACCGTGGTGGAAGAAAAAGGATGCCACGGCAACAACTCGGTTCCGGTAACTCGTTGAGAGTCCGATGCAAAAGGAAAGATGGCGTGGGTGAGTCAAACGAGATGAAGGTGGGGCGATCCCGTTGCCGGGTTCCCACGAGTCGGTGACGAGGCAACCGAGGAACATGACAAGAGGCACAACGGCCACGAAGCACACACGGGAGACGTTTCATACAACACAAGCAAGCATTCATGGGTCACGTCTCGGGGTTATACCTTCGAAGCGTTCTCTCTCGAAGCGGTTCGAGATCGTAGTGGAAGGAGTCGTTCATGCGATTCGTAGAGGAAGTAGATGTTCACGTCATCGTGTCGTGGTACTTGGCGAATTCCTCGTTTCCGGGCGACGGTAGTGGTACATGCCGTAGAGGTACTTGAGGGTGCCGACGGATCCGGGCGTCGGTAGGGGTACTTGTCGCGGTCGTCGTCGACGTAGGGGTACACGTCCGTAGTGGGAAGTAGTTGTTCCGTTTGTCTTGGCGGTTCCACGACGGCGGTAGTTGTTCACGGTCATCGGTAGTCGTTCGAGTCGTCGTGGACGTAGTGGAACTTGGTCTCGGCGCATCGAAGGGGTACTTGTCGCATCGTCTTGTGTCGGCTTTCTCGTATCGTAGAGGTACACGCGGTCTTCGGCGACGGTAGATGTACTAGTCGTTTTGCCGTGTAGA
Source organism: Secale cereale (assembly GCA_902687465.1). Lineage (NCBI taxonomy): Eukaryota > Viridiplantae > Streptophyta > Magnoliopsida > Poales > Poaceae > Secale > Secale cereale. Next base: position 225,932,455 of record LR738710.1, on the reverse strand, counting down.
GGTACTTATCGAAGAGGTACTTGGTCGGGTCGCCGTAAACTCGTTCGGGTCATCTGTCAAAAGTTACAGCACAGGCAACAAAACAAACAAAAACGGCAGCAACACAAGGGCTGCACGAGGCCACGGCAGCAGCACGGGTCATCCACGGAGGCAAGGGCAGCAGCGGCGCGGCGGCACAGGACGAGGGAGCCGAGGCGCATCTTGGCGCTGGAGAAGAGGAGCTCGGCTCCTGGCTCCAAGGCGGGGCGCTTGGGGATGCACGGAGGAGGGAGCCGCGGCCTGGCCGGAGGGGACTTCCGCGGCGAGCTGGTGAGGGAGGCCTCGGGCCTTACTGGCAGGAAGGAGGGAGCGGGCGTGCTCGGGGCCCTGGCGCGGCCGGAGCGTGAAGGACGAGGCCCGGGGCGCGCAGGAACGGAGGAGGGGCGCGGGACCTGGCCGCGGCGCTTGACGGCGGCACTCCTGGCTGGCCGGAGGGCATGGCCTCTGTTGGGCGCGCTCGGGCGCTGCTGCGCCTGCTGGACGAGAGGAGGGCCCGGGGAACGGGGCGAGGGAGCGAGAGGATAGGGGATGGTCGGGCGCTCGGGAGGAGGGAGTAGAGAGAGAGTGGCGGCGGGGTGCGGGAGTAGCGAGAGGAGCGATGGGGAGATGCGGGGTCGAGGGGAAAGGTGCGGGGAGAGGAAAAGAGTGCGGCGGCGAACAGGGAGAGGGAGGAGCGAAGGCTGGGAGGGAGCGATCGCTCCACTAGGGTTAGGACTGGAACGGGCCTAGCAGGCCGGTTGGGGAGAGATGAAAGGAGATGGGCCAGCAAGGATGGGCCGCTGCGGCCTAAGAGGGAAGGATGCAGCTGGGCTGCTCTTCTGTTTTTAAAAATTGCTGTTGTTTTTCCAAATAAAACAGAAAAACAAAAGAGGAAAATAGAAGAAAAGAGGAGTTAGGAAAGGACTTAGGGCAAGGGGTAAAATCCCTGGACTCACAAAAATGTCAGGGATTTAAATAAAATAGGAGGAGGGTTTTTGGAAGAACCTCGAAACAACGGAAAGAATTATAGGGAGGGTTCGACGGTGAAACTTGAAGGGAAAGACATGGGGAAATTATGCAAGTGTGTTATGGTGATTCCGAAGCAATGGAAATAATTATTAATATAGCTCCATAATTATTAGGAGGCTTTTATATGTTATAAAGAGAAGTCACCATCCCTCGATTTAAATGGACCGAAGGTCCACACGGATTATTAAGGTTGGGATGCAAATTAAATGACATGATGCAATGCAAAAAATAAATAACACAAGCACAAACAAACACACGGGCAACCCGGAACATCTGGAATCTTCTGGAAGCTTCTGGGACGTCGGTCTCGGGCGTCACATCCTAAGTGTCGACTTTCTTGCTTACGCTCATCCACTGCATGAGTGCTCAAAATATCGAAAGGGAGTGGATCATTTTGACTTGTACCTGGCTGCTGGTCTGGGGATGAGTCAAGATAAGATTCTAAAGAAGACCAAGTGTGAAACTTTAGTAGATTAAGTTCTCAACAATACAAAAACTATGTTTTACTCTCTCATATATCCCTATCCCCTTTCTTGCACGCAAACACCATTTGGAGACATTCTAGTCACGGACAGCGAGAGCTCTTGCACCTTTATGTTCTTATGTTGCTTGTTACAATGCAAATATAGACTCTTGCTTGTTATGACTTGAATTGAATTACATGCCTTGATTGCTTTACGTAAAAAGTTCTTATATGGTTGATAGCATGTCACCACAGAAATTATGCTTGTTATCATTTACCTACTCGAGGACGAGCAGGAATTAAGCTTGGGGATGTTGATACGTCCAAAACGTATCTATAATTTCTGCTTGCTCCATGCTTCTTTTGTGTGATATTGCTATGATATTTATGCACTTCCATACACTTTTGATCATATTTGGACTAACCTATTAACTTAGTGCACCACAGTGCCAGTTCCTGTTTTCTGCTGTTTTTCTATTTCAGGTTTCCCCCATATTAAAAGTGCTCTAAAAATTCCGGGAAAAATACAGGAAAAATCAGCGTACAGGAAGCTTCACGAAGAACCAAAGCGGGGCCAGAGGGGAGCCAGGGGTGGCCCAGGCGGCCACCTGGCGCGGCCCCACCCCTGGCCGCGCCAGGGGGGCGCCTGGGCCCTGGCTCCGCCTCTGGTGACCCCCTTCGCATATATATTCCTCTCGTCCCGAAACCCTCGAGGACGGAACCCTTTTCCACGATCTCGCCTCTGTTCCGCCGCCGCAGCGCTTCCAAGATTGGGAGCATCAGGAGAACTCTTCCCGGCACCCTGCCGGAGGGGAGAATCACCACCGGGAGCTTCTCCACCACCATGGACGCTTCCCGGATGAGTCATGAGTAGTCCCCCTTGGACCATGGGTCCATGATCAGTAGCTATGTGATGTTCTCCTCCCCTCTTTGCTCTTCATGGTTTAGACCTCGTGAGCTGCCCTACATGATCGAGGCACATATGTAATCTTTCTGCTGTTGCTTAGTTGAGTTTGCGGGGATCTGATGGATTATGAGATTATGTTCAAATTGTGTTTGAGTAATATATTTGATTCACCTCTTTTATATTTATGTTCTTGAGTAATTCTTGCATGTTCTCCGTTGCTGTTTATTGCTTTGGCCAAGTAGTAGGTAGTAACTCCAAGAGGGAGCGTTATGCTTGATTGTGGGTTCATGCCCCCTGATGACTAGCTTGAGTGACAGAAACATGAGTCTAGGGGATGTGTTGTTGCCACAAGGGGGAAAACAACGGTGCTTGTACTTGCGAGTGCAAGGATTGTTTACTTTACGCAAAGTTCTTTTAATGCAGTTGTCTGTTGCTTTGAGTCTACACTTTGGGTGGGATTCGCAACTTAATACCAGCGAGATGTTCTGGATAGATATCTCAAGGTGGATGATTAGTAGTAGATGCAGATGGATTTCGGTCAACTTGCCTTGGCGTACCGCCCATGCTTTTGAGCCTCTACCTTTCTTTGCAGCATAGTTAGCATTGGTTTGCGCACATAATCCTGTCAATTGCCCAGCTGTAATTTGTTTACCTCGCTTTGCTGTTTCATCGTCTTTTGGGAGAGAGACATCACTAGTGAACATCATGGGACCCCGGTCCATATTACCACCACTGATCGCACCTTCTATTTACTTCCTGTTTTTATTCCCTAGTTGCAGTCATAGCTATCATTATTATCTCTCGTGTTTGATCCTTTGTAAACGACAAGGCCGGAGGGATTGACAACCTCTCTGTACTCGTTGGGAGCAAAGTTCTCTGTATCTGTGTGCAGGTCCTGTCAACCGCTAAGTTTCTGGCGCCGTTGACACCTACTTGTCGACCCTCGGAGTTGAAGGAAATATGCACTAGAGGCAATAATAAAGTTGTTATTTATATTTCCTTATATCATGATAAATGTTTATTATTCATGCTAGAATTGTACTAACCGGAAACTTAGTACATGTGTGAATACATAGACAAAACAGAGTGTCCCTAGTATGCCTCTACTAGACTAGCTCATTGATCAAAGATGGTTATGTTTCCTAACCATAGACATGAGTTGTCATTTGATCAACGGGATCACATCATTAGGAGAATGATGTGATGGACAAGACCCATCCGTTAGCTTAGCACTATGATCGTTTAGTTTTACTGCTATTGCTTTCTTCATGACTTATACATGTTCCTATGACTATGAGATTATGCAACTCCTGAATACCGTAGGAACACCTTGTGTGCTATCAAACGTCACAACGTAACTGGGTGATCATAAAGATGCTCTACAGGTGTCTCCGAAAGTATTCGTGGTGCTGGCATAGATCAAGATTAGGATTTGTCACTCCGAGTGTCGGAGAGGTATCTCTGGGCCCTCTCGGTAACACACATCACAATAAGCCTTGCAAGCAAAAGACTAATGAGTTAGTCACGAGATGATGTGTTACAGAACGAGTAAAGAGACTTGCCAGTAACGATATTGAACTAGGTATGGAGATACCGACGATCGAATCTCGGGCAAGTAACATACTGATGACAAAAGGAACAACATATGTTGTTATGTGGTTTGACCGATAAAGATCTTCGTAGAATATGTAGGAGCCAATATGAGCATCCAGGTTCCGCTATTGGTTATTGACCAGAGATGAGTCTCGGTCATGTCTACATAGTTCTCGAACCCGTAGGGTCCGCACGCTTAACGTTTGATGACGATCGGTATTATAAGTTTATGAGTTTTGATGTACCGAAGGTAGTTCGGAGTTCCGGATGAGATCACGGACATGACGAGGAGTCTCGAAATGTCCGAGACATAAAGATTGATATATTGGACGACTATATTCGGACACCGGAAGTGTTCCGGAAAAGTTTCGGATTTAACTGGATTGCCGGAGGGGGTTACCGGAACCCCCTACGAGGGGGGATGGTCCATAGTGGGCCTTGAGGAAAGGAGAGAGGCAGCCCATAGAGGCTGGCCGGCGCCCCACCTAGGGGTCCTAGTTGGACTAGGATTGGGGGGGCGCCACCTCTCCCTTTTTTCCTTTCCCTCTCTTCCTTCTTGGTGGACTCCTACTAGGAATAGGATTGCAATCCTATTCCTAGTAGGATTGCCCTAGCCGCACCATAGGAGGCCGGCCGGCCCTCCTCCCTTGCTCCTTTATATACGGGGGCAGGGGGGCACCCAAAGACACACACGTTGAATTGTTCCAGCCGTGTGCGGTGCCCCCCTCCACAGAAACACACCTCGGTCATACCGTCGCAGTGCTTAGGCGAAGCCCTGCGCCAGTAGATACATCATATCCGTCACCACGCCGTCGTGCTGACGAAACTCTCCCGTGAAGCTCAACTGGATCAAGAGCTCATGGGATGTCATCAAGCTGAACGTGTGCTGAACGCGGAGGTGCCGTACGTTGGGTGCTTGATCGGTTGAATCGCGAAGAAGTTCGACTACATCAACCGCGTCACTTGACGCTTCCGCTTCCGGTCTACGAGGGTACGTAGACACACTCTTCCCTCTCGTTGCTATGCATCTGGTAGATAGATCTTGCGTGATCGTAGGAAAATTTTAAAATACTACGTTCCCCAACAGTGGCATCATGAGCCAGGTCTATGCGTAGATGATATGCACGAGTAGAACACAATGAGCTGTGGGCGATACTAGTCATACTGCTTACCAGCATGTCATACTTTGCTTCGGCGGTATTGTGAGATGAAGCGGCCCGGGCCGACATTACGCGTACGCTTACGCGAGACTGGTCTCACCGTTACGAGCACTCGTTGCTTAAAGGTGACTGGCGGGTGTCTGTCTCTCTCACTTTAGCTGAATCAAGTGTGGCTACGCCCGGTCCTTGTGAAGGTTAAAACAGCACATACTTGACGAAACATCGTTGTGGTTTTGTATGCGTAGGTAAGAACGGTTCTTGCTAAGCCCGTAGCAGCCACGTAAAACTTGCAACAACAAAGTAGAGGACGTCTAACTTGTTTTTGCAGGGCATGTTGTGATGTGATATGGTCAAGACATGATGAGTTATACGGTTTTGTATGAGATGATCATGTTTTGTAATGTTATCGGCAACTGGCAAGAGCCATATGGTTGTCGCTTTATTGTATGAAATGCAATCGCCATGTAATTGTTTTACTTTATCACTAAGCGGTAGCGATAGTCGTAGAAGCAATAGTTGGCGAGACGACAACGATGCTACGATGGAGATCAAGGTGTCGCGCCGGTGACGAAGGTGATCATGAAGGTGCTTTGGAGATGGAGATCAAAAGCACAAGATGATGATGGGCATATCATGTCACATATTTTGATTGCATGTGATGTTTATCTTATTATGCTTCTTATTTTGCTTGGAACGACGGTAGCATTATAAGATGATCCCTTACTAAATTTCAAGGTATAAGTGTTCTCCCTGAGTATGCACCGTTGCGAAAGTTCGTCGTGCCGAGACACCACATGATGATCGGGTGTGATAAGCTCTACGTTCAAATACAACGGGTGTAAGCCAGTTTTGCACACGCAGAATACTCGGGTTAAACTTGACGAGCCTAGCATATGCAGATATGGCCTCGGAACACTGGAGACGAAAGGTCGAGCGTGAATCATATAGTAGATATGATCAACATAAGATGTTCACCATTGAAACTACTCCATCTCACGTGATGATCGGACATGGTTTAGTTGATTTGGATCACGTGATCATTTAGATGACCACAGGGATGTCTATCTAAGTGGGAGTTCTTAAGTAATATGATTAAATTGAACTTTAATTTATCATGAACTTAGTCCAGGTAGTATTAGCATATCTATGTTGTAGATGAATAGCTCGCGATGTTCCTCCCGTTTATTGTTTATATGTTCCTAGAGAAAAACTAAGTTGAAAGATGTTAGTAGCAATGATGCGGACTAGGTCCGTGATCTGAGGATTATCCTCATTGCTGCACAGAGAATTATGTCCTTGATGCACCACTAGGTGACAGACCTATTGCAGGAGCAGATGTAGACGTTATGAACGTTTTGACAAAAGCTTGGTAAGATGACTACTTGATAGTTTAAGTGCGCCATGCTTTACGGCTTAGAACCGGGACTTCAAAAACGTTTTGAACGCCACGGAGCATATAAGATGTTCCAAGAGTTGAAATTAGTATTTCATACTCATGCCCCTGCCGAGAGGTATAAGACTTCTAACAGTACTTTGCCTACAAGATGGAGGAGAATAGCTCAACCAGTGAGCATGTGCTCAGATTGTCTGGGTACTACAATTACTTGAATCAAGTGGGAGTTAATCTTCCAGATAAGATAGTAATTGACAAAGTTCTTTAGTCACTATCACCAAGTTAGTAGAACTTCGTGATGAACTATAATATGCAAGGGATGACAAAAGTAATTCCCGAGCTCTTCGCGATGCTGAAGTCGGCAAAGGTAGAAATCATGAAAAAGCATCAAGTGTTGATGGTTAACAAGACCACTTGTTTCAAGTAAAGGGCAAAGGGATAGAAGGGGAACTTCAAGAAGAATGACAAGAAAGTTGTCACTCCCGTGAAGAAACCCAAAGCTAAACTCAAGCCTGAAACTAAGTGCTTCTACTGCAAAGGAAATGGTCAGTGGAAGTGGAACTGCCCTAGATACTTCGCGAATAAGAAGGATGGCAAAGTGAACAAAGGTATATTTTGATATACAGATTATTGATGTGTATTTTACTAGTGTTCATAGCAACCCTTGGGTATTTGATACCGGTTCAGTTGCTAAAATTAGTAACTCGAAACGAGAATTGCATAATGAACAGAGACTAGTTAAAGGTGAAGTGACGATGTGTGTTGGAAGTGGTTCCAAGATTGTTATGATCATCATCGCACACTCCCTATACTTTAGGGATTAGTGTAAAACCTAAATAAATGTTATTTGGCATTTGCGTTGAGCATGAATATGATTTGATCATATTTGTTGCAATACGGTTATTCATTTAAAGTCATAGAATAATTGTTATTCTGTTTACATGAATAAAACCTTCGATGGTCATACACCTAATGAAAATAGTTTGTTGGATCTCGATCGTGGTGATACACATATTCATAATATTGAAGCCAAAAGATGCAAGGTTAATAATGATAGTGCAACTTATGTGTGGCACTGCCGTTTAGGTCATAATGGTGTAAAGCGCATGAAGAAACTCCATAGTGATGGACTTTTGGAATCACTTGATTATGAATCACTTGGTGCTTGCGAACCATGCCTCATGGGCAAGATGACTAAAACTCCATTCTCCGGAACAATGGAGCGAGCAACATATTTGTTGGAGATCATACATACAGATGTATGTGGACCGATGAGTGTTGAAGCTCGCGGCGGGTATCGTTATTTTCTGACCTTCACTGATGATTTGAGCAGATATGGGTATATCTACTTAATGAAGCACAAGTCTGAAACATTTGAAAAGTTCAAAGAATTTCAGAGTGAAGTGGAGAATCATCGTAACAAGAAAATAAGAGTTTCTACGATATGATCGTAGAGGTAAAATATTTGAGTTAGCGAGTTTGGCCTTCAGTAAAAACAATGTGAAATAGTTTCACTACTCACGCCACCTGGAACACCACAGTGTAATGGTGTGTCCGAACGTCATAACCGTACTTTATTAGATATGGTGCGATCGATGATGTCTCTTACCGATCTACCACTATCGCTTTTGGGGTTATGCATTAGAGACAACTACATTCACGTTAAATAGGGCACCATCTAAATCTGTGGAGATGACACCGTATGAACTGTGGTTTAACAAGAAACCAAAGCTGTCATTTCTTTAAGTTTGGGACTGCGATGCTTATGTGAAAAAGTTTCAACATGATAAGCTCGAACCCAAATCGGAGAAGTAAATCTTCATAGGATACCCAAAAGAAACTGTTGGGTACACCTTCTATCACAGATCCGAAGGCAAGGTCTTTGTTGCTAAGAGTGGATCCTTTCTAGAGAAGGAGTTTCTCTCGAAAGAAGTGAGTGGGAGGAAAGTAGAACTTGATGAGGTAATTGTACCTTCTCCTGAATTGGAAAGTAGTACATCACAGAAAATTGTTCCAGTGATTCCTACACCAATCAGTGAGGAAGTTAATGATGATGATCATGAAACTTCAGATCAAGTTTCTGCTGAACGTCGTAGATCAACCAGAGTACGTTCCGCACCAGAGTGGTACGGCAACCCAGTTCTGGAAATCATGTTACTAGACCATGATGAACCTACGAACTATGAAGAAGTGATGATGAGCCCAGATTCCGCAAAATGGCTTGAGGCCATGAAATCTGAGATGGGATCCATGTATGAGAACAAAGTATGGACTTTGGTTGACTTGCCCGATGATCGGCAGGCCATCGAAAATAAATGGATCTTCAAGAGGAAGACCGACGCAGACGGTAATGTTACTGTTTACAAAGCTCGACTTGTTGCGAAAGGGTTTCGACAAGTTCAAGGAGTTGACTACTATGAGACTTTCTCACCCGTAGCGATGCTTAAGTCTGTCCGAATCATGTTAGCAATTGCCGCATTTTATGAAATCTGGCAAATGGATAACAAAACTGCATTCTTTAATGGATTTATTAAAGAAAAATTGTATATGATGCAACCCGAAGGTTTTGTCAATCCTAAAGGTGCTAACAAAATGTGCAAGCTCCAGCGATCCATCTATGGACTGGTGCAAGCATCTCGGAGTTGGAATATACGCTTTGATAAGTTGATCAAAGCATATAGATTTATACAGACTTACAGTGAAGCCTGTATTTACAAGAAGTGAGTGGGAGCACTACAACCTTTCTGATAAGTATATGTGAATGACATATTGTCAATCGAAAATGATGTAGAATTTTCTGGAAAGCATAAAGGAGTGTTTGAAAGGAGTTTTTCAAAGAAAGACCTTGGTGAAGCTGCTTACATATTGGGCATCAAGATCTATAGAGATAGATCAAGACGCTTGATAAGACTTTCGATAAGTACATACCTTGATAAGATTTTGAAGTAGTTCAAAATGGATCAGTCAAAGAAGGAGTTCTTGCCTGACTTGTAAGGTGTGAAGTTGAGTAAGACTCAAAGCCAGACCACGGCAGAAAAATATAGAGAGAATGAAAGTCATTCCCTATGCCTCAGCCATAGGTTCTATAAAGTATGCCATGCTGTGTACCAAACATGTTGTGTACCTTGCCATGAGTTTGTCAAGGGGGTACAATAGTGATCCAGGAGTAGATCACTGTACAGCGGTCAAAATTATCCTTAGTAAGTAGATGACTAAGGAAATGTTTCTCGATTATGGAGGTGATAAAGAGTTCGTCGTAAAGGGTTACGCCGATGCAAGCTTTGACACTAAATCCAGATGACTCTAAGTATCAATCTGGATGCGTATTGAAAGTGGGAGCAATTAGCTAGAGTAGCTCTATGCAGAGCATTGTAGACATAGAAATTTGCAAAATACATACGGATCTGAATGTGACAGACCCGTTGACTAAACTTCTCTCACAAGCAAAACATGATCACACCTTATTACTCTTGGGTATTAATCACATAGCGATGTGAACTAGATTATTGACTCTAGTAAACCCTTTGGGTGTTGGTCACATGGCGATGTGAACTATGGGTGTTATTCACATAACGATGTGAACTATCGGTATTAAATCACATGGTGATGTGAGCTAGATTATTGACTCTAGTGCAAGTGGGAGACTGAAGGAAATATGCACTAGAGGCAATAATAAAGTTTTTATTTATATTTCCTTATATCATGATAAATGTTTATTATTCATGCTAGAATTGTACTAACCGGAAACTTAGTACATGTGTGAATACATAGACAAAACAGAGTGTCCCTAGTATGCCTCTACTAGACTAGCTCATTGATCAAAGATGGTTATGTTTCCTAACCATAGACATGAGTTGTCATTTGATAAACGGGATCACATCATTAGGAGAATGATGTGATGGACAAGACCCATCCGTTAGCTTAGCACTATGATCGTTTAGTTTTACTGCTATTGCTTTCTTCATGACTTATACATGTTCCTATGACTATGAGATTATGCAACTCCCGAATACCTTAGGAACACCTTGTGTGCTATCAAACGTCACAACGTAACTGGGTGATCATAAAGATGCTCTACAGGTGTCTCCGAAAGTATTCGTGGTGCTGGCATAGATCAAGATTAGGATTTGTCACTCCGAGTGTCGGAGAGGTATCTCTGGGCCCTCTCGGTAACAAACATCACAATAAGCCTTGCAAGCAAAAGACTAATGAGTTAGTCACGAGATGATGTGTTACGGAACGAGTAAAGAGACTTGCCAGTAACGAGATTGAACTAGGTATGGAGATACCGACGATCGAATCTCGGGCAAGTAACATACCGATGACAAAAGGAACAACGTATGTTGTTATGCGGTTTGACCGATAAAGATCTTCGTAGAATATGTAGGAGCCAATATGAGCATCCAGGTTCCGCTATTGGTTATTGACCAGAGATGAGTCTCGGTCATGTCTACATAGTTCTCGAACCCGTAGGGTCCGCACGCTTAACGTTTGATGACGATCGATATTATGAGTTTATGAGCTTTGATGTACCGAAGGTAGTTCGGAGTTCCGGATGAGATCACGGACATGACGAGGAGTCTCGGAATGTCCGAGACATAAAGATTGATATATTGGACGACTATATTCGGACACCGGAAGTGTTCCGGAAAAGTTTCGGATTTAACTGGATTGCCGGAGGGGGTTACCGGAACCCCCTACGAGGGGGGATGGTCCATAGTGGGCCTTGAGGAAAGGAGAGAGGCAGCCCATAGAGGCTGGCCGGCGCCCCACCTAGGGGTCCTAGTTGGACTAGGATTGGGGGGGCGCCACCTCTCCCTTTTTTCCTTTCCCTCTCTTCCTTCTTGGTGGACTCCTACTAGGAATAGGATTGCAATCCTATTCCTAGTAGGATTGCCCTAGCCGCACCATAGGAGGCCGGCCGGCCCTCCTCCCTTGCTCCTTTATATACGGGGGCAGGGGGGCACCCAAAGACACACACGTTGAATTGTTCCAGCCGTGTGCGGTGCCCCCCTCCACAGAAACACACCTCGGTCATACCGTCGCAGTGCTTAGGCGAAGCCCTGCGCCGGTAGATACATCATATCCGTCACCACGCCGTCGTGCTGACGAAACTCTCCCGTGAATCTCAACTGGATCAAGAGCTCGTGGGATGTCATCAAGCTGAACGTGTGCTGAACGCGGAGGTGCCGTACGTTCGGTGCTTGATCGGTTGAATCGCGAAGAAGTTCGACTACATCAACCGCGTCACTTGACGCTTCCGCTTCCGGTCTACGAGGGTACGTAGACACACTCTTCCCTCTCGTTGCTATGCATCTGGTAGATAGATCTTGCGTGATCGTAGGAAAATTTTAAAATACTACGTTCCCCAACAGGAGTCTCACGGGATTCGATCCTTGGTATCTTTGCCAAGGGAAATTTGCCGCTACGCTACATCTCAACCTTCCACTTGGGGTAACCAACGAGGGGCGAGAAGCCATCAGCACCCCGTCTGGCCCCCGGTGCCCTCCTTCCTCCTATATATACCTATGTACCCCAAAACCATCAGAACAACAGAGAAAACCCTAGTTCCACCGCCGCAACCTTCTGTTCCCGTGAGATCCCATCTTGGGGCCTGTTTCGGAGCTCCCCCGGACGGGGGATCTTCCATGAAGTGCTTCTATATCATCATCATCGCCTCACCATGAGTTGTGAGTAGTTTACCACAGACCTTCGGGTCCATAGCTAGTATCTAGATGGCTTCTTCTCTCTCTTTGGATCTCAATACCAAGTTCTCCTCGGTCTTCGAGGAGATCTATTCGATGTAATCTCTTTTTGCGGTGTGTTTGTCGAGATCCGATGAATTGTGCGTTTATAATCAAGATTATCTATGAGAAATATTTGGTTCTTTTCTGAACTCTTTATGTATGATTATAATATCCTTGCAAGTCTCTTCGAATTATTGGTTTGGTTTGGATTACTAGATCTATAGTTCTTGCAATGGGAGAAGTGCTTGGCTTTGCGGTGTCCTTTCCCAGTGATAGTAGGGGCAGCAAGGCACGTATTGTATTGTTGCCATCAAGGATAAAAAGATGGGGTTTATAGCACTATGTTTGAGTTTATCCCTCTACATCATGTCATCTTGCTTAAGGCATTACTCTGTTCTTATGAACTTAATACTCTAGATGCATGCTGGATAGCGGTCGATGTGTGGAGTAATAGTAGTAGATGCAGAATCATTTTGGTCTACTTGTCTCAGACGTGATGCATATATATAATGATCATGCCTAGATAGTCTCATTATTATTTGCTTTTCTATCAATTGCTCGACAATAATTTGTTTACCCGCCGTAGAATATTGCTATCATGAGAGAACCACTAGAGAACACTATGGCCCCCGGGTCAATTCTCAACATATCAATCTACAATCTAATTTACTTTCCCGCTTTTACTTTCTGTTCTTATATCCAAAAATACCAAAAATATCAAACTATCATCTCTATCAGATCTCACTTTTGTAAGTGGCCGTAAAGGGATTGACAACCCCTTATCGCATTGGCTGCGAAGTTCTTATTTGTTTGTGCAGGTGTGAGGGACTCGCGTGTGGTCTCCTACTGGATTGATACCTTGGTTCTCAAAAACTGAGGGAAATACTTACGCTAATGTGCTGCATCACCCTTTCCTCTTCGAGGGAATACAATGCAAGCTCGAGAAGTAGCAAGCAGCCACGTAAAACTTGCAACAACAAAGTAGAGGACGTCTAACTTGTTTTTGTAGGGCATGTTGTGATATGATATGGTCAAGACGTGATGAGTTATACGTTATTGTATGAGATAATCATGTTTTGTAAAGTTATCGGCAACCAGCGGGAGCCTTATGGTTGTCTCTTTATTGTATGAATTGCAAAGGCCATGTAATTGCTTTACTTCATCACTATGAGTTAGCGATAGTAGTAGTAGCAATAGTTGGCGAGACAACAACGACTCTACGACGAAGATCATGGTGTCTAGCCGGTGACGATGGAGATCATGACTATGCTTTGGAGATGAAGATCAAAAGCACAAGATGATGATGGCCATATCATGTCACATATTTTGATTGCATGTGATGGTTATCTTATTATGCTTTTTATTTTTCTTAGTACGACGGTAGCATTATAAGATGATCCCTTACAAAATTTCAAGGTACAAGTGTTCTCCCTGAGTATGCACCGTTGCGAAAGTTCGTCGTGCCGAGACACCACGTGATGACCGGGTGTGATAAGCTCTACGTTCAAATACAACGGGTGTAAGACAGTTTTGCACATGCAGAATACTCGGGTTAAACTTGACGAGCCTAGCATGTACATACATTGCCTCGGAACACTGGAGACTGAAAGGTCGAGCGTGAATCATATAGTAGATATGATCGACAAAAGATGCTCACCATTGGAAACTACTCCATCTCACGTGATGATCAGACATGGTTTAGTTGTTTTGGATCACGTGATCATTTAGATAACTAGAGGGATGTCTATCTAAGTGGGAGTTCTTTAGTAATATGATTAATTGAACTTTAATTTATCATGAACTTAGTCCTAATAGTTTTTGCATATCTATGTTATTGTAGATCAATGGCCCGTGCTACTATTCCCTTGAATTTTAATGCGTTCCTAGAGAAAGCTAAGTTGAAAGATGATGGTAGCAACTACACGGACTGGGTCCATAACTTCAGGATTATCCTCATTGCTCCACAGAAGAAGTATGTCCTAGAAGCACCGCTAGGTGACAGGCCTGCTGCAGGAGCAACTCCGGATGTTATGAACGTCTGGCAAGCTTGTTCTGATGACTACTCGATGGTTCACTGTGCCATGCTTTGCGACTTAGAATCGGGACTTCAACGACGTTTTGAACGTCATGGAGCATATGAGATGTTCCAAGAGTTGAAGTTAATATTTCAAGCAAATGCCCGAATTGAGAGATACGAAGTCTCCAATAAGTACTATAGCTGCAAGATGGAGGAGAACAGTTCTATCAGTGAACACTTGCTCAGAATGTCTGGGTACTACAATCATATGACTCAACTTGGTAGCAAAGTTGATGAAGATAGTGTTATTGATAGAGTTCTTCAATCACTGCCACCAAGTGCTACTTCTCGAGCTTGCCTTATATTCCCTTGAAGAGGAAAGGGTGATGTAGCACAGTAGCGTAAGTATTTCCCTCAGTTTTTGAGAACCAAGGTATCAATCTAGTAGGAGACCACGCGCGAGTCCCTCGCACCTGCACAAACAAATAAGAACTTCGCAGCCAAAGCGATAAGGGGTTGTCAATCCCTTTATGGTCACTTACGAAAGTGAGATCTAATAGATAGGATAGTTTGATATTTTTGGTATTTTTGGATATAAGAACAGAAAGTAAAAACAGCAAAGTAAAGTAAATTGTAGATTGATATGTTGAGAATAGACCTGGGGGCCATAGGTTTCACTAGTGGCTTCTCTCATGATAGCAGAATTCTACGGTGGGTGAACAAATTATTGTCGAGCTATTGATAGAAAAGCGAATAATTATGAGAATATCTAGGCATGATCATTATATATAGGCATCACGTCTGTGACAAGTAGACCGAAACGATTCTGCATCTACTACTATTACTCCACACATCGACCGTTATCCAGTATGCATCTAGAGTATTAAGTTCATAAGAACAGAGTAATGCTTTAAGCAAGATGACATGATGTAGAGGGATAAACTCAAACAATATGATATAAACCCCATCTTTTTATCCTCGATGGCAACAATACAATACGTGCCTTGCTGCCCCTGCTGTCACTGGGAAAGGACACCGCAAGATTGAATCCAAAGCCAAGCACTTCTCCCATTGCAAGAACTATAGATCTAGTAGGCCAAACCAAACCGATAATCTGAAAAGACTTGCAAGTATATTATAATCATACATAAAATAATTCAGAAAAGAACCAAATATTTCTCATAGATAATCTTGATCATCAACCCACAATTCATCGGATTTCGACAAACACACTGCAAAAAGATTACATCGAATAGATCTCCTCGAAGACCGAGGAGAACTTGGTATTGAGATCCAAAAAGAGAGAAGAAGCCATCTAGGTACTAACTATGGACCCGAAGGTTTGTGGTAAACTACTCACAACTCATGGTGAGTCAATGGTGTTGATGTAGAAGCACTCCGTGGACGATCCCCCCCCCCTCCGGCGGAGCTCCGGAACAGGCCCCAAGATGGGATCTCACGGAAACAGAAGGTTGCGGTGGTGGAATTAGGGTTTTCTCTGTTGCTTCGTTGTTTTCACGGTACATGGGCATATATAGGAGGAAGGAGGGCATCGGGGGAGCCAGAGGGGGCCCGCGAGGGTGGGGGGCGCACCCTGGACCCTCGTGGCCGCCTCCTTCGTTCCCTCGCGTGTACTCCAAGTCTTCTGTGTTGATATCGTTCCAAAAATAACTCTCGCGAAGGTTTCATTCCATTTGGACTCCGTTTGATATTCCTTTTCTGTGAAACCCTGAAATAGGCAAAAACAGCAATCTGCACTGGGCCTTTGGGTTAATAGGTTAGTCCCAAAAATAATATAAAAGTGTATGATAAAGCCCATTAAACATCCAAAACATCATATATAATAGCATAGAACAATCAAAAATTATGGATACATTGGAGACGTATCAAGCATCCCCAAGCTTAATTCCTGCTCGTCCTCGAGTAGGTAAATGATAAAAAAACAGAATTTCTGATGTGGAATGCTAACCAACATAATTTTCAATATAATTTCTTTATTGTGGCATGAATGTTCAGATCTGAAAGATTCAAGACAAAAGTCTATATTGACATAAGAAATAATAATACTTCAAGCATACTAACAAAGCAATCATGCCTTCTCAAAATAACATGGCCAAAGAAAGTTATCCCTACAAAATCATATAGTCTGGCTATGCTCCCTCTTCATCACACAAAATATTCATATCATGCACAACCCCGGTTTCAGCCAAGCACTTGT
Source organism: Secale cereale (assembly GCA_902687465.1). NCBI lineage: Eukaryota > Viridiplantae > Streptophyta > Magnoliopsida > Poales > Poaceae > Secale > Secale cereale. Next base: position 225,915,910 of record LR738710.1, on the reverse strand, counting down.
TTTCATACTTAATTTTTTCAAACCTTTCAACTTTTACGCAATACATGAGCGTGATTCATGGATATAGCACTATAGGTGGAATAGAGTGGTGGTTGTGGAGAAGACAAAAAGGAGGAAGATAGTCTCACATCAACTAGGTGTGTCAATGGGCTATGGAGATGCCCATCAATAGATATCAATGTGAGTGAGTAAGGATTGCCATGCAACCGATCCACTAGAGCTATAAGTGTATGAAAGCTCAACGAAAAGAAACTAAGTGGGTGTGCATCCAACTTGCTTGCTGATACGTCCCAAACGAATCTATAATTTCTGCTTGCTCCATGCATGTTTTGGGTGATATTGCTATGCTTTTGATACACTTTCATAACCTTTTGATCATATTTGGACTAACCTATTAACTCAGTGCACCCCAGTGCCAGTTTCTGTTTTCTACTGTTTTTGTATTTCAGGTTTTCCCATTACTTAAATTGCCAGAAAAAATCCGGGAAAATATATAAAAAATCAGCGCTCCAGAAGCTTCCATGTGCCAGAAGTGGGGCCAGAGGGGGGCCAGAGGGGCCCCAGGCGCCCTGATGGCGCGGCCCCACCCCTGGCCGCGCCGGGGGGCCGCCTGGGGGGCTCCCACCTCCTCTGGTGCCCTACTTGGCCTCCTATTTATTCTCCCGTCGCGAAAACCCGGATTCCAGAACCCTTTTCTCCAGAAGCAATTCCGATCTCCGCCGCCATCGCCACCAAGTTTCGGGGGACCAGAATTCCTGTGTCGGCATCCTGTCGGGACGGGGAAGTGCCCCTGGATTCATCTCCATCGACGTTGCTTCCTCCCTCCATGATGCGGGAGTAGTTCCTCCTCGGGGCTGAGGTTTCTACCAGTAGCTATGTGGTCAATTCTCTCTCCCATGATGTGATCTTCGTTGTGATCATAGGCTATGTTAATCTAGGGTGATTCCATGATAGTTTCCCCTTCCTCTATGTATTGAATTGATGTACTCACTTGTCTTTATCTAGTATAATCCCCGAGACCAAGGTGACAGCGGTCTATTGGACATGGATTAGAAGAATATTTCCATGAGTGATTTCCTATTTTGTGTGTTGATTGAAGATTGAGAGTCTCTTGGTGCTTGTCTTTGACTATCCTGGAGATATGTTGTGGTGATTGTGGTACTCTCTTTGGATGGCCGCGGTGACATTGGGAAATCCATAGATTGAGAACTACGAACTTTGAGGTGTGCTTTTGTAGCCCTACATAATTCTCGTCCTCTCTTGACCACAAAGGAATGACCTCCGAGTGCGTCTCCATTGCATGTTTTATGGGAAATATCATGTGATTAGACTATGTTAATGTTGTTGGGAGTTGCCACTAGTGAAAGTATGAAGCCTAGGCCTTGTTTCCACCATTGCAATACCATTTGTGCTCACGTTTACCACTTGTTTGCTTGCTGCACTTTTTATTACAGATTTATATTACTTTGCTTTGCCACTCCTATCATCCATATTTTACCATCTCTTCGCCGAACTAGTGCACCTATACAACTCCTAGTTGTATTAGGTGTGTTGGGGACACAAGAGACTTCTTGTATCTTAGTTCCAGGGTTGCTTGAGAGAGACCATCTTCAACCTCTACTTCCCTGAGTTCGATAAACCTTAGGTCATCCACTTGAGGGAAATTGCTGCTGTCCTACAAACCTCTGCGCTTGGAGGCCCAACATAGTCTACAAGAATAGAAGCGTGTGTAGACATCAAGCTATTTCTGGCGCCGTTGCTGGGGAAGTAAGTGTTTGAAGGTATATCTTTAGATCTTGCAATTAAATCTTTTCGTTTCTTGTTTTTAGTTTCACTAGTTATGTTTATGGAAAACCGCACTCTTAGTTCGCTGCTTGGGGAAGGCCGCTTTACCACACCCGTGGTAGAGAAGTCTCCTCCACCTACTGAATGTATTCCGTTCCAAATACCACTTGGTATAATTGAAATAATTAGGAACGATTGTTATGATGGGACAGTCAATCCTAGTATTCATTTGTTGAAACTTACAGAACTTTGTGAGTTGTTTAAGATTTCAGGTTTGACAAGAGATGGAGTCATGAGGAAATTATTTGCCTTGTCACTGAAAGGAAAAGCATTGGAATGGTATAGGCTACTAGATGACTCTCACCTGCTGGATTGGGAAGAGATCCAGTCTCTCTTTTACTCCAAGTTTTATCCTCTTCATGAAGTCCATGAGAATAGGAATTATGTTTATAATTTATATCCTCATGACGGAGAGAGCATAGCTCAAGCTTGGGGGAGACTGAAAACGTTAATGCTAAAATGTCCTAACCATGGGCTCCCCAAAGATATGATTATTACTAATTTCTATGCGAGGCTCTCTCGACGGGATAAAGATTTGCTCGATGCTTCCTCTATGGGTTCTTTCACAAACGAAAAGATTGATGCTAAATGGGAACTCCTTGAAAGAAGTCAACGCAACACTGAAGATTGGGAGATCGACAAAGGTAAAGAGTGAGGTATAATTTATGAGTATGATTGCATTAAGTCCTTTGTTGAAACTATAAGTTTTAATAAGTTTAGTGCTAAGTTTGGGCTTGATTCTCAACTCCTTATTGATTTCCTCAAATCTTTTGCTTCACATCTTAATATGCCTAAGGAGGATTAGATCAAGCATCATGAACCTTTTAAAGAGATTTGCAAAGAAAATGAAATTGTTCATGATGATTGCAACATGCATGATCCAATTCCTAAAAATGAAGTTTTATATAAGCATGTTATTTTTTGTGGAGTGGATAGACCTTGTGAAAGTCCTATGATTGAAGAAGGGAAGTATTGTAAGCAACATAAGCATGAAAGAACAATCACTTGGGTCAAAGATTTAAATGAAATTGCTTGAGAATTGTGTGACCTTTATCCTTTTACTTGTGAACTTTGCTGTATAGAGGGTCACTTTAATTTTCAATGCATGCACTTTCAAAACATAACTGTTAACCAGTTGTGTGATAACATGATCACCCCTGATCTTTATGATGAGCTTATGTTATTTTTGATGTGTGAAGAGTTATCAGAAAAGACTTCTTGGCTAGATGTTAATGCCATAGGAATAAAAAACACTTTGCAAAATTGGCAGCTCTATTGTGTTGTTAATTACCATAAAAATGATTACATAAGTAAGATTAGAAAGGAGGGAACTTTACCAAAGTATAAAAATGTCTCTTATATTTCTGCTAATAAAAAGGAGAGTTTCTCCCAAGTTTCCCCTATTGTTTCTAATGATAAACCAGGATATGTGGAGAAGCTTCATCTCCAACCACTCCCTCCTAAGGTGAAGAAGAAGAAAAAGAAGAGGAGGAGGAAGAGGAGCAAGAAGGAAGAAGAATGGGTATCAACCTGGCCTGAGCATATTCCTCCCACCAACTTTTATCCTAACGGTTGTAAGTTTAAAGAAGAAGGTGAAGTTTATTGCCTTAATTATCATCTTGATGATACGTCCGTAGGTACTATTGAAGATGATTTTGATTATGATATGCATGTTAATTATTATGATTGGGAAAATGATGATAATGCTACTTATGATCTTGAAAATCTTTTTGGTACCAACTCTGAAAGTGATGATATGGAAAGCTCTAAGCTTGGGGATGATGGGATTGCAAATCCTTTACCCACTAGTGATGTGATAATTGATAATTCTTTTGCTAGTAAGAATAAAGACAACATGTTTACAAATATAGTTGCTAGCAATGATAATGCTCTTCTCTACTATGATGATGTTATAACTCCAATCTATAGTGATTATAAAGGTACCTATGACATAAGGAGAAATTATCCTTATGAAACTTGTCATAATCATGGAGGGAATTACTCCCTTATTGAACACCATCTTCCTAATACACAATTAATCTATAGTGTTCAAGTTGTTTATGATAGTCCTACTCCCACTATTACCAATGAGAAAGATTATGCTCATGTGGAGAGTAAGAGTACCTTTTTGCATGTGGATCATGGTAACAATGCTTTATGTGATGCTTATATTGTTGAGTTTATTCGTGATCCCACTGAAAATTATTATGAGAAGGGAACATATGCTTATAGATATTTCAATAATATCAAGATCCCTCTCTTTATGTTGAAGGTTTTGAAGCTGCACTTGTTTTGTCTTCCTATGCTTATTGCTTTGTGCTTCAATGAATTATTCTATCGCAATATTCCTATGCATAGGAAGCATGTTAGGCTTAAATGTGTTTGGTATTTGCTTCTTGATGCTCTCTTTTGTTCTTCAACTCTTATTCCTATGAGAGCATCATTAAAGTCTTAAGCCTATCTTTATGGCTGTAAAGAAAGAGCTCTAGGGAGACAACCCTTGTTATCTTTGCTTTCAGTTTGTTCTTTCAGTTTTTAGTGGTCTTGATGTTTGTTACTACTGTAGCAACATCATTGTATCTTTATTTTTCAGCTTTGTGCCAATTTTAGCCTCTGATTGCAAGAAAGTTCAAAAGTTGTGACATGCTGTCCAGAAAACAGATTCTGTCCTTGGAAAGAAAAATTCGAATAAAATCACCAGATCATATTTTTGATTTTTTTTTTGACAGCATGCTCTATACAATTGGCTTTCGAGCGTCTGTTCTGAGTTTTTTGATTTGAGTTGCAGAAGTGCCCCGAAAAAATTATTTACTACCTGTTGGTCTGTTTTTCACAGATTCTGTCCTGTTTTGCCTTTTCTTCGTTTTGCAAACCTTGAGCTTGCTTTTTATTTGCAAAAACCTTTTGGCAATCTTGAGAAACAGTAGCTCTTCAAGATTATCTTTATTTCCAGTAGGGAAAAATTATTTTATTGTGGGTACTAACCTCGCTAATCAGATTATGATGAGTTATGTATGAAGGGATTTTTCAAGTGTGCGAGGGAAGATGATGAAAGAAGATTCAGGCGGGTCAAACGCTCAAGCTTGGGGATGCCCCCATGCACCCCCAAGAAATATTCAAGAAGACTCAAGCGTCTAAGCTTGGGGATGCCCCCATGCATCCCCTTCTCCATCAACAATTATCAGTTCGTCTTTCGTTCCACTATAATTATCACTTCATGTGTTATGTGCTATGCTTGGAACGTCTTGCTCTTAGTTTCCTTTTTAGCTTTCTTTAGCTTTGCTTGCTGTTCATAACAAGTTAGAACCCAGCTTTCTTTGTGTGGGAGAGAAACACGCTCTACTTCAACCTAGAACACAACATAGGATTTTCATGCTTATCTTTGTTGTGTGTGTTCTTTGTCTTTCCATAGCTGCTGTCATGTTTAGCTCTTAGTTTTCATGCTTTTCTTTTTAAAGAGCTTTTGTTTAGTTGGTTGCTGAACTCTCTTGAGTTTTCATGTTTATCTTGTTAAGAGAGTTTGCCTGTTGCACTGAGTTGTGTGTCTTAACTTAAAGTAGGTCATTGAGGTTGCTACTTAATTTTAGTAGTAACTTGCAATAGTTTTGAGGTATTGCCATGAGTAATGTCTGAACTTTTGGTGTCAAGAGCTTTAGCCTATTAGTGATACATGTCGTATTTTGGGCAATCCGTGTTTATTTTCGAAAACCTACAAAATAGTTGAGAACTTTAGCTACTAGATGGATCACTAATCTTTGGAGGGATCGAATATTAGAGTACACTCACGTACCATGAGTCGAGGATGCGCAAGGATAACCAAACCCCCATACACTCCTCCTCGGGGTACTTGTCTCTTTGTGAACCTCCTAATTAGATTGAGAGTTACCGATAATAAGTGCATGAGTTCTTCGGACTAATGTGAGTATTCGAAAGTTGACACTTCCACCTAGCCATATTTTTCTAGCCTCTTCGGTACCGTGCATTGCCCTTTCTCACCTCGAGAGTTGGCGCATACTTCGCCGGTGCATCCAAATCCTTGGCACGATACACTCTGTCATCATAAGCCTCATTATATCCTTCCTCAAAACAGCCACCATACCTACCTATCAAGGCATTTTCATAGCCTTTCCGAGATACATTGCCATGCAACATCCATCTTCTCAGGACTTGATCTTCATGTCATACATGCTTTTTGCTTGATCGATGAGCCGCATGCTAGTTGGGCCTTGCCCTAATCATTGCTACATGACGCGCTAGTATCATCATAGCATATCCTGCTACACTGGCAGAGGCATACATTTGCATACATCATGATAGTTTCATTTTCTTTATGTTGAGTACTTTTGTAAAGTGTGAAAGATCTTCTATACTTCTTGTAATACATAGAGTGTTGCCCCTAAAGTGAGGAAAAGATCCCAAAGAGGACAAAATCAAAAGATCCCAAAGAGGACAAAATCAAAAGATCCCAAAGAGGACAAAATCAAAAGATCCCAAAGAGGACAAATGAGAGTTAAATAGAAAGAGCCATTGAGGCCACAAAAAAATAAGAAAGAGAGAAAAAAAGAGAAAAAGAAATAAAAAGAGAGAAGGGGGCACACTACTATTCCTTTTGAGAGATCCACACTCGTACTCCATCTTATACCTTGTACTCCATAGAGATTATCATTCATGCATATAGCTATGTGGGGACCTTCACACTATAGAACTTGGCTTGTATATTCCAATGATGAGCCTCCTCAAAAGAGCTCTAGGTCTTCTTGAGCAAGCAAGTTGGATGCACCCCCACTAGCTCCATTGGAGAGCTTACATTAACTCATATGTGCATCCGTTGCATGGCAATCCCTACTCCTCACATCATATCTATCATTTGGCTTTCTCTCGCCTATGATTGTCCTCGTTGATGTGAGCCTTTCACACCTTTTTTGTCTTCCCCCTTCATCATTTTTCTCTCTTTGCCATCCTAAGTGTCAACTTCCTTGCTTACGCTCATCCATTGCATGAGTGCTCAAAATATCGAAAGGGAGTGGATCATTTTGACTTGTACCTAACTGGTGGTCTGGGGATGAGTCAAGATAAGATTCCAAAGAAGACCAAGTGTGAAACTTTAGTAGATTAAGTTCTCAACAATATAAAAACTATGTTTTACTCTCTCGTATATCCCTATCCCCTTTCTTGCACGCAAACACCATTTGGAGACATTCGAGTCACGGACAGCGAGAGCTCTTGCACCTTTATGTTCTTATGTTGCTTATTACAATGCTAATATAGAATCTTGCTTGTTATGACTTGAATTGAATTACATGCCTTGATCGCTTTACTTAAAAAGTTCTTATATGGTTGATAGCATGTCACCACAGAAATTATGCTTGTTATCATTTACCTACTCGAGGACGAGCAGGAATTAAGCTTGGGGATGTTGATACGTCCCAAACGTATCTATAATTTCTGCTTGCTCCATGCATGTTTTGGGTGATATTGCTATGCTTTTGATACACTTTCATACACTTTTGATCATATTTGGACTAACCTATTAACTCAGTGCACCCCAGTGCCAGTTTCTGTTTTCTGCTGTTTTTGTATTTCAGGTTTTCCCATTACTTAAATTGCCAGAAAAATTCCGGGGAAAATATATAAAAAATCAGCGCTCCAGAAGCTTCCATGCGCCAGAAGTCGGGCCAGAGGGGCCCCAGGCGCCCTGATGGCGCGGCCCCACCCCTGGCCACGTCGGGGGGGCGCCTGGGGGGCTCCCACCTCCTCTGGTTCCCTACTTGGCCTCCTATTTATTCTCCCGTCGCGAAAACCCGGATTCCAGAACCCTTTTCTCCAGAAGCAATTCCGATCTCCGCCGCCATCGCCACCAAGTTTCGGGGGACCAGAATTCCTGTGACGGCATCCTGCCGGGACGGGGAAGTGCCCCTGGATTCATCTCCATCGACGTTGCTTCCTCCCTCCATGATGCGGGAGTAGTTCCTCCTCGGGGCTGAGGTTTCTACCAGTAGCTATGTGGTCAATTCTCTCTCCCATGATGTGATCTTCGTTGTGATCATAGGCTATGTTAATCTAGGGTGATTCCATGATAATTTCCCCTTCTTCTATGTATTGAATTGATGTACTCACTTGTCTTTATCTATAATCCCCGAGACCAAGGTGACAGCGGTCTATTGGACATGGATTAGAAGAATATTTTCATGAGTGATTTCCTCTTTTGTGTGTTGATTGAAGATTGAGAGTCTCTTGGTGCTTGTCTTTGACTATCCTGGAGATATGTTGTGGTGATTGTGGTACTCTCTTTGGATGGCCGCGGTGACATTGGGAAATCCATAGATTGAGAACTACGAACTTTGAGGTGTGCTTTTGTAGCCCTACATAATTCTCGTCCTCTCTTGACCACAAAGGAATGACCTCCGAGTGCGTCTCCATTGCATGTTTTATGGGAAATATCATGTGATTAGACTATGTTAATGTTGTTGGGAGTTGCCACTAGTGAAAGTATGAAGCCTAGGCCTTGTTCCCACCATTGCAATACCATTGGTGCTCACCTTTACCACTTGTTTTGCTTGCTGCACTTTTTATTATAGATTTATATTACTTTGCTTTGCCACTCCTATCATCCATATTTTACCATCTCTTCGCCGAACTAGTGCACCTATACAACTCCTAGTTGTATTAGGTGTGTTGGGGACACAAGAGACTTCTTGTATCTTAGTTGCAGGGTTGCTTGAGAGAGACCATCTTCAACCTCTACTTCCCTGAGTTCGATAAACCTTAGGTCATCCACTTGAGGGAAATTGCTGCTGTCCTACAAACTGAAGGAAATATGCCCTAGAGGCAATAATAAAGTTATTATTTATTTCCTTATATCATGATAAATGTTTATTATTCATGCTAGAATTGTATTAAACGGAAACTTAATACATGTGTGAATACATAGACAAAACAGTATGTCCCTAGTATGCCTCTACTAGACTAGCTCATTGATCAAAGATGGTTATGTTTCCTATCCATAGGCATGAGTTGTCATTTGATCAACGGGATCACATCATTAGGAGAATGATGTGATGGACAAGACCCATCCGTTAGCATAGCACTATGATCGTTTAGTTTAACTGCTATTGCTTTCTTCATGACTTATACATGTTCCTATGACTATGAGATTATGCAACTCCCGAATACCGTAGGAACACCTTGTGTGCTATCAAACGTCACAACGTAACTGGGTGATCATAAAGATGCTCTACAGGTGTCTCCGAAAGTATTCGTGGTGTTGGCATAGATCAAGATTAGGATTTGTCACTCCGAGTGTCGGAGAGGTATCTCTGGGCCCTCTCGGTAACACACATCACAATAAGCCTTGCAAGCAAAAAGACTAATGAGTTAGTCACGAGATGATGTGTTACGGAACGAGTAAAGAGACTTGCCGATAATGAGATTGAACTAGGTATAGAGATACCGACGATCGAATCTCGGGCAAGTAACATACCGTTTGACAAAAGGAACAACGTATGTTGTTATGCGGTTCTGACCGATAAAAGATCTTCGTAGAATATGTAGGAGCCAATATGAACATCCAGGTTCCGCTATTGGTTATTGACCGGAGATGAGTCTCGGTCATGTCTACATAGTTCTCGAACCCGTAGGGTCCGCACGCTTAACGTTTGATGACGATCGGTATTATGAGTTTTTGAGTATTGATGTACCGAAGGTAGTTTGGAGTCCCGGATGAGATCACGGACATGACGAGGAGTCTCGGAATGTCCGAGACATAAAGATTGATATATTGGACGGCTATATTCGGACACCGGAAGTATACCGGAAAAGTTTCGGATTTATCGGGAATGCCGGAGGGGGTTACCGGAACCCCCTACGAGAGGGGATGGTCCATAGTGGGCCTAAAGGGTGAGAGAGAGGCAGCCCATAGGGCTGGCCGGCGCCCCACCTAGGAATCCTAGTTGGACTAGGATTGGGGGGGGGCGCCACCTCTCCTATTTCCTTTCCCCCTTCTTCCTTTCGGTGAATCCTACTAGGAATAGGATTGCAATCCTATTCCTAGTAGGAGTCCCTTCCTAGCCGCACCAGGAGAGGTTGGCCGGCCCTCCTCCCTTGCTCCTTTATATACGGGGGCAGGGGGGCACCCAAAGACACACAAGTTGAATTGTTTTAGCCGTGTGCGGTGCCCCCCTCCACAGAATCACACCTCGGTCGTACCGTCGCGGAGCTTAGGCGAAGCCCTGCGTCGGTGAACACATCATATCCGTCACCACGCCGTCGTGCTGACGAAACTCTCCCGTGAAGCTCAACTGGATCAAGAGCTCGTGGGACGTCATCAAGCTGAACGTGTGCTGAACGCGGAGGTGCCGTACGTTCGGTGCTTGATCGGTTGGATCGCGAAGAAGTTCGACAACATCAACCGCGTCACTTGACGCTTCCGCTCTCGGTCTACGAGGGTACGTAGACACACTCTCCCCTCTCGTTGCTATGCATCTGGTAGATAGATCTTGCGTGATCGTAGGAAATTTTAAAATACTACGTTCCCCAACAGTGGCATCAGAGCCAGGTCTATGCGTAGATGATATGCACGAGTAGAACACAATGAGATTGTGGACGATACTAGTCATACTGCTTACCAGCATGTCATACTTTGCTTCGGCGGTATTGTGAGATGAAGCGGCCCGGACCGACATTACGCGTACGCTTACGCGAGACTGGTTTCACCGTTACGAGCACTCGTTGCTTAAAGGTGACTGGCGGGTGTCTGTCTCTCTCACTTTAGCTGAATCAAGTGTGGCTACGCCCGGTCCTTGTGAAGGTTAAAACAGCACATACTTGACGAAACATCGTTGTGGTTTTGTATGCGTAGGTAAGAACGGTTCTTGCTAAGCCCGTAGCAGCCACGTAAAACTTGCAACAAACAAAGTAGAGGACGTCTAACTTGTTTTTGCAGGGCATGTTGTGATGTGATATGGTCAAGACATGATGAGTTATACGGTTTTTGTATGAGATGATCATGTTTGACGAAGGTGATCATGACGGTGCTTTGAAGATGGAGATCAAAAGCACAAGATGATGATGGCCATATCATGTCACATATTTTGATTGCATGTGATGTTTATCTTATTATGCTTCTTATTTTGCTTAGAACGACGGTAGCATTATAAGATGATCCCTTACTAAATTTCAAGGTATAAGTGTTCTCCCTGAGTATGCACCGTTGCGAAAGATCGTCGTGCCGAGACACCACGTGATGATCGGGTGTGATAAGCTCTACGTTCAAATACAACGGGTGTAAGCCAGTTTTGCACACGCAGAATACTCGGGTTAAACTTGACGAGCCTAGCATATACAGATATGGCCTCGGAACACTGGAGACCGAAAGGTCGAGCGTGAATCATATAGTAGATATGATCAACATAAGATGTTCACCATTGAAAACTACTCCATCTCACGTGATGATCGGACATGGTTTAGTTGATTTGGATCACGTGATCATTTAGATGACCAGAGGGATGTCTATCTAAGTGGGAGTTCTTAAGTAATATGATTAATTGAACTTTATTTTATCATGAACTTAGTCCTGGTAGTATTAGCATATCTATGTTGTAGATCAATAGCTCGCGATGTTGCTCCCCGTTTATTTTTCATATGTTCCTAGAGAAAACCAAGTTGAAAGATGTTAGTAGCAATGATGCGGAATTTTTCCGTGATCTGAGGATTATCCTCATTGCTGCACAGAGAAATATGTCCTTGATGCACCGCTAGGTGACAGACCTATTGCAGGAGCAGATGTAGACGTTATGAACGTTTTGACAAAAGCTCGGTATGATGAGTACTTGATAGTTTAGTGCACCATGCTTTACGGCTTATAACCGGGACTTCAAAAACGTTTTGAACGCCACGGAGCATATAAGATGTTCCAAGAGTTGAAATTAGTATTTCATACTCATGCCCGTGTCGAGAGGTATAAGACTTCTGACAGTACTTTGCCTACAAGATGGAGGAGAATAGCTCAACCAGTGAGCATGTGCTCAGATTGTCTGGGTACTACAATTACTTTAATCAAGTGGGAGTTAATCTTCCAGATAAGATAGTAATTGACAAAGTTCTCTAGTCACTATCACCAAGTTAGTAGAACTTCGTGATGAACTATAATATGCAAGGGATGACGAAAGGAATTCCCAGCTCTTCGCGATACTAAAGTAGGCAAAGGTAGAAATCATGAAAAAGCATCAAGTGTTGATGGTTAACAAGACCACTTGTTTCAAGTAAAGGGCAAAGGGATAGAAAGGGAACTTTAAGAAGAATGACAAGCAAGTTGTCACTCCCGTGAAGAAACCCAAAGCTAAACTCAAGCCTGAAACAAGTGCTTATACTGCAAAGGAAATGGTCACTAGAAGTGGAACTGCCCTAGATACTTGGCGGATAAGAAGGATGGCAAAGTGAACAAAGGTATATTTGATATACAGATTATTGATGTGTATTTTACTAGAGTTTATAGTAACCCCTCGGTATTTGATATTGGTTCAGTTGCTAAAAAGTAGTAACTCGAAATGGGAGTTGCATAATGAACAGAAACTAGTTAAAAGGATGAAGTGACGATGTGTATTGGAAATAGTTCCAAGATTGATATGATCATCATCGCACACTCCCTATACTTTCGGGATTAGTGTTGAACCTAAATAACTGTTATTTGGTGTTTGTGTTGAGCATGAATGTGATTTGATCATGTTTATTGCAATACGGTTATTCATGTAAGTTAGAGAATAATTGTTGTTCTGTTTACATGAATAAGAACCTTCTATGGTCATACACCCAATGAAAATAGTTTGTTGGATCTCGATTGTGTGATACACATATTCATAATATTGAAGCCAAAAGATGCAAGGTTAATAATGATAGTGCAACTTATTTGTGGCACTGCCGTTTAAGTCATATTGGTGTAAAATGCATGAAGAAACTCCATAATGATGGACTTTTGGAATCACTTGATTATGAATCACTTGGTGCTTGCAAACCATGCCTCATAGGCAAGATGACTAAAACTCCGTTCTCCGGAACTATGGAGCGAGCAACAGATTTGTTGGAAATTATACATACTGATGTATGTGGACCAATGAGTGTTGAAGCTCGCGGCGGGTATCGTTATTTTCTAACCTTCACTGATGATTTGAGCAGATATGGGTATATCTACTTAATGAAACACAAGTGTGAAACTTTTGAAAAGTTCAAAGAATTTCAGAGTGAAGTAGAGAATCATCGTAACAAGAAAATAAAGTTTCTACGATCTAATCGTGGAGGAGAATATTTGAGTTACGAGTTTGGTCTTCATTTGAAACAATGTGGAATAGTTTCACAACTCACGCCACCCGGAACACCACAGCATAATGGTGTATCCGAACGCCGTAACCGTACTTTATTTGATATGGTGCGATCTATGATGTCTCTTACCGATTTACCACTATCGTTTTGGGTCATGCATTAGAGACAGCTGCATTCACGTTAAATAGGGCACCATCTAAATCCGTTGATACGACACCTTATGAACTATGGTTTGGCAAGAAACCAAAGTTGTCGTTTCTTAAAGTTTGGGGCTGCGATGCTTATAAAACTTCAACCTGATAAGCTCGAACCCAAGTCGGAAAAATATGTCTTCATAGGATACCCAAAAGAGACTGTTGGGTACACCTTCTATCACAGATCCGAAAGGCAAAATATCCGTTGCTAAAAACGGATCCTTTCTAGAAAAGGAGTTTCTCTCGAAAGAAGTGAGTGGGAGGAAAGTAGAACTTGATGAGGTAATTGTACCTTCTCCCGGATTGGAAAGTAGTACATCACAGGAAATTGTTCCAGTGATTCCTACACCAATTAGTGAGGAAGTTAATGATAATGATCATGAAACTTCGGATCAAGTTTTTGCTGAACGTCGTAGATCAACCAGAGTACGTTCCGCACCAGAATGGTACGGCAACCCAGTTCTGGAAATCATGTTACTAGACCATGATGAACCTACGAACTATGAGGAAGTGATGATGAGCCCAGATTCCACAAAATGGCTTGAAGCCATGAAATCTGAGATGGGATCCATGTATGAGAACAAAGTGTGGACTTTGGTTGACTTGCCCGATGATCGGCAAGCCATCGAAAATAAATGGATCTTCAAGAGGAAGACCGACGCAGACGGTAATATTACTGTTTACAAAGCTCGACTTGTTGCGAAAGGTTTTCTACAAGTTCAAGGAGTTGACTACGATGAGACTTTCTCACCTGTAGCGATGCTTAAGTCTGTCCAAATCATGTTAGCAATTGCCGCATTTTATGATTATGAAATCTGGCAAATGAATGTCAAAACTGCATTCCTAAATGGATATCTCAAAGAAGAGTTGTATATGATGCAACCAGAAGGTTTTGTCAATCCAAAAGGTGCTAACAAAATGTGCAAGCTCCAGCGATCCATCTATGGACTGGTGCAAGCATCTCGGAGTTGGAATATACGCTTTGATGAGGTGATCAAAGCATATGGTTTTATACAGACTTTTGGAGAAACCTGTATTTACAAGAAGTGAGTGGGAGCACTACAACCTTTCTGATAAGTATATATGTGAATGACATATTGTCGATCGGAAATGATGTAGAATTTTCTGGAAAGCATAAAGGAGTTTTTCAAAGAAAGACTTCGGTGAAGCTGCTTACATATTGAGCATCAAGATCTATATAGATAGATCAAGACGCTTGATAAGACTTTCGATGAGTACATACCTTGATAAGATTTTGAAATAATTCAAAATTGATCAGTCAAAGAAGAAGTTCTTGCCTGACTTGTAAGGTGTGAAGTTGAGTAAGACTCAAAGCCAGACCACGGCAGAAAAATATAGAGAGAATGAAAGTCATTCCCTGTGCCTCAGCCATAGGTTCTATAAAGTATGCCATGCTGTGTACAAAACACATTGTGTACCTTGCCAAGAGTTTGACAGGGAAGTACAATAGTGATCCAGGAGTAGATCACTGTACAGCGGTCAAAATTATCCTTAGTAATTGGATGACTAAGGAAATATTTCTCGATTATGGAGGTGATAAAGAGTTCGTCGTAAAAGGGTTACGCCGATGCAAACTTTGACACTAAAACCAGATGACTCTAAGTATCAATCTGGATGCGTATTGAAAGTGGGAGCAATTAGCTAGAGTAGCTCCATGCAGAGCATTGTAGACATAGAAATTTGCGAAATACATAGGGATCTGTATATGACAGACCCGTTGACTAAACTTCTCTCACAAGCAAAACATGATTACACCTTATTACTCTTGGGTGTTAATCACATAGCGATGTGAACTAGATTATTGACTCTAGTAAACCCTTTGGGTGTTGGTCACATAACGATGTGAACTATCGGTATTAAATCACATGGCGATGTGAGCTAGATTATTGACTCTAGTGCAAGTGGGAGACTGAAGGAAATATGCCCTAGAGGCAATAATAAAGTTATTATTTATTTCCTTATATCATGATAAATGTTTATTATTCATGCTAAAATTGTATTAAACGGAAACTTAATACATGTGTGAATACATAGACAAAACAGTATGTCCCTAGTATGCCTCTACTAGACTAGCTCATTGATCAAAGATGGTTATGTTTCCTATCCATAGGCATGAGTTGTCATTTGATCAACGGGATCACATCATTAGGAGAATGATGTGATGGACAAGACCCATCCGTTAGCATAGCACTATGATCGTTTAGTTTAACTGGTATTGCTTTCTTCATGACTTATACATGTTCCTATGACTATGAGATTATGCAACTCCCAAATACCGTAGGAACACCTTGTGTGCTATCAAACGTCACAACGTAACTGGGTGATCATAAAGATGCTCTACAGGTGTCTCCGAAAGTATTCGTGGTGTTGGCATAGATCAAGATTAGGATTTGTCACTCCGAGTGTCGGAGAGGTATCTCTGGGCCCTCTCGGTAACACACATCACAATAAGCCTTGCAAGGCAAAAGACTAATGAGTTAGTCACGAGATGATGTGTTACGGAACGAGTAAAGAGACTTGCCGATAACGAGATTGAACTAGGTATAGAGATACCGACGATCGAATCTCGGGCAAGTAACATACCGTTTGACAAAAGGAACAACGTATGTTGTTATGCGGTTCTGACCGATAAAAGATCTTCGTAGAATATGTAGGAGCCAATATGAACATCCAGGTTCCGCTATTGGTTATTGACCGGAGATGAGTCTCGGTCATGTCTACATAGTTCTCGAACCCGTAGGGTCCGCACGCTTAACGTTTGATGACGATCGCTATTATGAGTTTTTGAGTATTGATGTACCGAAGGTAGTTCGGAGTCCCGGATGAGATCACGGACATGACGAGGAGTCTCGGAATGTCCGAGACATAAAGATTGATATATTGGACGGCTATATTCGGACACCGGAAGTATACCGGAAAAGTTTCGGATTTATCGGGAATGCCGGAGGGGGTTACCGGAACCCCCTACGAGAGGGGATGGTCCATAGTGGGCCTAAAGGGTGAGAGAGAGGCAGCCCATAGGGCTGGCCGGCGCCCCACCTAGGAATCCTAGTTGGACTAGGATTGGGGGGGGGCGCCACCTCTCCTATTTCCTTTCCCCCTTCTTCCTTTCGGTGAATCCTACTAGGAATAGGATTGCAATCCTATTCCTAGTAGGAGTCCCTTCCTAGCCGCACCAGGAGAGGTTGGCCGGCCCTCCTCCCTTGCTCCTTTATATACGAGGGCAGGAGGGCACCCAAAGACACACAAGTTGAATTGTTTTAGCCGTGTGCGGTGCCCCCCTCCACAGAATCACACCTCGGTCGTACCGTCGCGGAGCTTAGGCGAAGCCCTGCGCCGGTGAACACATCATATCCGTCACCACGCCGTCGTGCTGACGAAACTCTCCCGTGAAGCTCAACTGGATCAAGAGCTCGTGGGACGTCATCAAGCTGAACGTGTGCTGAACGCGGAGGTGCCGTACGTTCGGTGCTTGATCGGTTGGATCGCGAAGAAGTTCGACAACATCAACCGCGTCACTTGACGCTTCCGCTCCCGGTCTACGAGGGTACGTAGACACACTCTCCCCTCTCGTTGCTATGCATCTGGTAGATAGATCTTGCGTGATCGTAGGAAATTTTAAAATACTACGTTCCCCAACACAAACCTCTACGCTTGGAGGCCCAACATAGTCTACAAGAATAGAAGCGTGTGTAGACATCACTTGCTCGTGAAGACCTAGGGCATTTGAGGAAGCCCATCGTTGGAATATACAAGCCAAGTTCTATAATGAAAATTCCCACTAGCATATGAAAGTGACAAAGCAAGAGACTCTCTATTATGAAGATCATGGTGCTACTTTGTAGCACAAGTGTGGAAAAGGATAGTAGCATTGTCCCTTCTCTCTTTTCTCTCTTTTTTTGTTGGGGCTTTCTATTTTTTTAGCCCCTCTCTATTTTTTGGGCCATCTCTTTTTTTTGGCCTTTCCTCACATGGGACAATGCTCTAATAATGAAGATCATCACACTTTTATTTACTTACAACTCAAAGATTACAACTCGATAGCTAGAACAAAATATGACTCTATATGAATGCCTCCTGCAGTGTACCGGGATGTGTAATGAATCAAGAGTCACATGTAAGAATGAATTGTGATGGTGGCTTTGCCACAAATACGATGTCAACTACATCATCATGCATGGCAATATGACAATATGAAGCGTGTCATATGAACAGAACGGTGGAAAGTTGCATGGAAATATATCTCGGAATGGCTATGGAAATGCCATGATAGGTAGGTATGGTGCCTGTTATGAGGAAGGTATATGGTGGGTGTATGGTACCGGCGAAAGTTGCGGGGTACAAGAGAGGCTAGCAATGGTGGCAGGGTGAGAGTGTGTATAATCCATGGACTCAACATTAGTCATAAAGAATTCATATACTTATTGCAAAAAATTACGATTCATCAAAACAAAGCAATCAATGCATGATCCTAGGGGGCGAGGTTCGTAGGAGTTAACCATTGCGCGCCCCCGGCCTCCACACAAAGGATGACACTCAACAAATACCTCATGCTCTAACTTTGTCACATAGCGGTTCACCATACGTGCATGCTACGGGAATCACTAACTTTAACACAAGTATTTCTCAAATTCATAATTACTCCACTAGCATGACTCTAATATCACCATCCTCATATCTCGAAACAATCATCAAGTATCAAACTTCTCATCATATTCAATGCACTTTGCATGAAAGTTTTTACTACATTCATCTTGGATGCCTATCATATTAGGACTAGTTTTATAACCAAAGCATATTACCATGCTGTTCTAAAAGACTCTCAAAAGGATATAAGTGAAGCATGAGAGATCAAAAATTTCTACAAAATAAAATCACCACCGTGCTCTAAAAGATATAAGTGAAGCACCAGAGCAAAACTATTTAGCTCAAAAGATATAAGTGAAGCACATAGAGTGTTCTAACAAATTCTAAACCATATTTATCTCTGTCAAAAGGTGTTCCATCAAGGATGATTGTGGCAAACTAAAAAGCAAAGACTCAAGTAATACATGACGCTCCAAGAAAAACACATATCATGTGGTGAATAAAAATATAGTCCCGAGTATAGTTACCGATAGATGAAGACAAAAGAGGGGGTGCCTTCCCAGGGCATCCCCAAACTTAGGCTTTTGATTGTCCTTGAATTTTACCTTGGGGTGCCTTGGGAATCCCCAAGCTTAGGCTCTTGCCACTCTTTGTTCCATAGTCCATCAAAGCCATACTCAAAACTTGAAAACTTCACAACACAAAACTTAGCCAAAAATCTCGTGAGCTCCGTTAGTATAAGAAAACAAACCACCACTCAAAGGTACTATAATGAACTCATTCTTTGTTTATATTGGTGTTAAAACTACTGTATTACAACTTCCATGTGATTCATACTCCCCAATACTACTCATAGATTCATCAAAATAAGCAAACAACACACGAAAAACAGAATCTGTCAAAAACAGAACAGTCTGTAGTAATCTGTAACTTTCGAATACTTCTGTAACTCCAAAAAAATGAAATAAATTGGTAAACGTGAGGAATTTGTCTATTAATCATGTGCAAAAATAATCAACTAAATAGCACTCTCCAGTAAAATCTGGTGAATATTCTCGTGAGCACTAACGTTTCTGTTTTTTACAGCAAGATCATATAAACTTCACACAAGTCTCCTTAAGGTTCTACTTGGCACAAACACTAATTAAAACACAAAACCACATCTAAATAGAATCTAGATGCAATATTTATTCCTAAACAGAAGCAAAAACAAAGAAAATAAAATTGGGTTGCCTCCCAACAAGCTCTATCGTTTAACGCCCCTAGCTAGGCACGATACAAGGATAGATCTAGGTATTGCCATCTTTGGAAGGCAATTCTTTAATTAAGCACTTATAATTCTTAGGAACTTCTTTATTCCTATTGATAATCAAACTTTTGGGCAAGAAATCAAGAAATTCATTTGTATCAAAAGGTTCTCTTGCGAAAGTAAGAATATTAGGATGAACACTTATAGATTTAAGAACCGCGATTCCCTTACTAGATGATTCATCCTTATTTTTAGGAACATACATAAACTTAGACAATTTAGTGGTAGAAGGATTCGAAGTAGTTTTTAAAGCAGAAAGAGCAGACCCTACATTAGTAATAATATCCTGAAGTTTAGCGATTATAGTGGAATCTTGGTCTATTTTCTCTTTAACTATGGGTTCTTTTTCCTTCAAAAATTTCAGAATAACCCCTACCACTACTGGAATCTGGCAATTTGCCGTCTGCCTCCTCTTTGCCATCCGCCAGCTGACGACAAAGAGCCTCTTTGCCGTCCGCTTACACAAAGCTGACGGTAAAGAAAGGGCAGATGGCAAAAAGGCTATTTGCCATCAGCTGCTTCTTTGTCGTCAGCCAGCTGACGGCAAAGAGCTAGAAGGCATACGGTAATGGGCCAGGTGGGCCCCATAGGGCACGGCCTGGCTAGGTCAGATTCTTTGCCATCTACCTATTCTTTGTCGTCTGCCTGCAGGACCTTTGTCGTCTGCTGGCTGACGGCAAAGAAAGGGCCCAGCTAACGGCCGTCACCCCTTCTGCTATGCGCACCCTTTGCCGTCCGCTAGCGGTCAGCAAAGCACGTGCCCCCACTTAATTAGTAACGGCCGACGACCCTTCTCTGTCTCTTCGGCCTCGCCCCCCTCTCTCTCCCCTCTCTCCATCCCGCGCCCCCAACTCACCCGCGCCCACACCGCCGCCGCCGTTGAGCACCGCTGCCGCCCGGACGCTGCCGCCGCCACACCCCGCCGCCCCGGAGCCCTACGGCCCCGTCGCCACCACCGCCCAGCGCCCCCTCCGCCC